>CM062613.1:42657295-43396865 GCA_025617555.3 Puccinia polysora
CTCCATCTTTCTCAAAATATCCCATCAAACTACTCAGAAGCAATTTGAAAATGCAAAAAAGCTGACTGAACTTTTTTTAGTATTTGGCTTCCATTCAGACTCTGATTCAGACTCCAATTTGGAATCAACTTTGCTGGATTTTAATTCTCTATTAAAAAAAGCAATACATGGTTCCAAGAAGACAAACTCTCCACAACCATATGTATGAAAGGCAAAAGCTTCATCTCCTCCCCAAATTAAGCTTCCAGCAACTTTTCAAAACTCTATTGCCTTCATTCATAAGAATTTTGGAGATGATTAAAGACAACCACATCTTCCAGAAAAATTCTTGGAATCCTTAAAACAATCCAGCTATTCAACTTGCTGTTTCTCTTTGTAGATTGGGATTGAATGGAAATGGAGCAGCAATTCATCAATTAGAAAATCTATTCTCAGTTGGATATGGAACCATTGACTCATACACCAAAAGAGTCATGGTTTCTATCCTGTCTTTTTGTTCCTCAGTCCTCTCTTGGCCAACAAAAGAAGAACACAAGGAGATATCTCAAGTAATGGAAACCAAAGTATTTCCTGGTTGCATTGGTTTTGTTGATGGAACCACCATCCACTTGAGTCAAAAACCCAAGCTAGATGGAAACCACTATCTTGATTGGAAAAAAGGCAATTGATTCATATTGTTTCCAATTGCTTTGATAACACCATTGATCACACACTGACAAAATATGTTTTGTCTGTTTGCTTAGATACCTTTTGGCACTACAAATTGTTTGTGATAACAACAAGAAGTTCAAATCCCTCCATGTTGGCCTCCCATGTTCTTGTCATGATTCATACATGTTCAATCAGATGCAGATTTCCCAACAACAAGAGAATTAATTTGACCACAATCAATAACTTCTGGCCAATTCAGCTTATGCTAGTGGGAAATATGTGGTTCCAGCATACCAGAATCTTTTGTCCAAAAATCAAGGAAAAACCAATTTCAACTATCATTCTGCCCAATCACAAGTTTGGATTGAGCATGCCATAGGGGTCCTGAAAGGAAGATGGGCCAGCTTAAGGGAAATGCAAAACCAGCTTCAAAATCCCAAAGACATGAAGTTCCTCATCAAATGGATTATCACTTGTTTCATCCTTCACAATCTTTTGGCCAACATCAAAGATGAATGGGAAAAAATGTTTGAAGATGATATTCCAGATCCGCCTCAAGTCATCCCTGTCTCATCTTGTCCCTCCTCTTCTTCTATGAGAGAGCAGATTCTTACTCTTACCCTTGCTTGCTTTGATGAGTAATGTTTGATTATGAATTAGGTAAAAAATCCCTTCACAAATTTTTTTTGGTTTTGGTTGTTCACCCAAGATTCATTGGCTGACTCACTTGGTTTTTTTTTCTCATTTGGTGGGGTGGACTTAGACAAATGGTTTTTGTTGTTCACCCAAGATAGGCCAAGTTGGGGTTTTTTTTCACAAATCAGAACCACAAACAACTGGTCCACTCTCCTCCTCACCCACCACCTCCACCTCACCCATCTCACCCCACTCACTCACCATTCCCATCCTTCCTCCTCACCACAACCACCTTTGCTCCCTCACCCATCCACCACCAACCTCACCAATACACTCACCACCCAACTCCCCGTCCCCCATCCTGTCAGGTGAGTCCCCCTCTCCTCTTTTACTCACCCCTCTTGGTTTCCTCTTGGCTGACCCTCATCCCTCCCCTCCTTCCCCCCCACCCAGCTCCTGGTCACCCGACCCCTTTCAAGTAAGTTCTTCCCCCCTCCCTCCTCCTCCCTTGCCCTTGCTCAATCTTGGCCCCCCCCTCCATAGCTTTTTTGCCCACCTTGACGCCACCACCCCTCCCAATCCCTTGATTGGACCCGCCCCCCCCCCCAGCCAACGGTCAAACAGACCCACCCCCCCCAGCCAACAGTCAAACAGACCTGCCCCCCCTCAACCAACAACAGCTGGCCCTGCTCTGCCCCTATACCAAGAACGGCTGGCCCCCCCCCCCCCTTGACTGACAACGGCCAACCCCCCCTGCGCTTTGGCCCTCTCGGGCCCTCAACCAACAAAGGCCTGCCCCCCCCCCTTGACCAACATTGGCCAGCCCTGCCCCCCCCCACCGCTCTGCCCCGCAACCAACCCCCTTGACCGCCCCCCCACCGCTCTGCCCCTCAACTGACCCCCTTGAACGCCCCCCCCACTGCTCCACCCCTCAAACAACAAAGGCTGGCGCCCCCCCTTGACCACCCCCCCCCCCCCCCTCTGCATTGGTGCCGCCCCCCCCCCTTGCGCTGCCTGGCCACCCCCCGCGCCTGCCTGCCCGGCTGACCTACTTTCCCCCCTTCATTGGTTCCTGGGCCCTGCCAAGGTGGCACCAGGCCCAAACACAACCCAACCCAAACCCAGACACAAACCCAACCGAAAGGCCCCATCCTGGTTCCCTCAAACCTTGGTAAGTATTTTTTTTTCATTTTTTTTTTGGGTGCTAATGTGATGTTTTTTTTATTTCTTTTTTTTTGGTACAGTTTTTTTTTTTTTTTTTTTTTTTTGGTGATCACATTTTGCGTGAACTTGCAATCAAGTACAGGTTTGGTTTCAGTTTTCTTGATACAATCTTGTTTCACCCATGATGTCCATTTGACTGACTGTTTTTTTTTTTTGAATCCATCAACCCTTATTGGTGAATGTCCAATTCTTCCCCCACCCCCCTTAAAATGTTGCAGAAAACAATCCGATCCCTTCTTATTCCTCACGCCAATCTAATTATAGGATTGGGAGGGAAAAAGATGGAAGGAGATGGCTTGAAAAACATACAGAGAGGTGGGAAGAGTAGGGATGCTTGCCAAAAGAGGCTTCAATCTTGGGATTCAGAAATGTCTTTGGAAGTTTCTGAGGAAGGTATTAATGAAAAGGTTTTCCGGTGTAGTCAAAAACCACATCTTTTGGATCTGTAAACTTCCATTGTTTCCAAAAAGAAAAAGAATAGCTAAAAAACCACCCTGGAAGAGTTTGAACAAGCCGAACAAACAATCAAATCCTTCCATTTCTTACACCATGGAAAATTAATTGTCCTTGATTGATCTGATCACCAAGCCCTGATTGCAAGAATCAAATTTGTGCCCTTGGATGAAATCTCAGATCAAGATAAGAAGGAAATCAAATTTTTCACCAATTTCATACAAAGTTCAAAAACATTTGTCAACCCAGTTGGTCCTTCAAGAGCTTGGGGTTGAAAAATGTGGGAAATTGGATGGCAAAAATCAGTGGACCCCTTTGAGTTATTTGAACTCTATGTGAATAAATTATCTATTCAATCTTCCCCTCAATAGTATGCTTTTCTCAATGTTCAGGCAGACAAAGTCTCTCAAATTTTAGGACAAATGTTTTTCCAGTTGGCCAACCTTCCCTTTGAATCAAACCGTGAAATAATGAAGGACAATGGAATCCTCTCCTTCTCATCACTCAAATTTGGATCTTGGCCTACTCCCTTTGACTGCTCTCTGCATGTCACATTCACATCCAACTCTTTTCACAACTCACCTCACATTGACAAAGGTAACATCTCTGAGTATTCCTTTTTACTTGCAGTTCCAACCAGGAAATCAAATTGACAACTTATTGAAAACATGGAAAAATATCAAGTATCTGATGGCCAATTTGTGTTTCCTGACCTGGGCTTTGAAATTGACTTCAAGCAAAAAGGTGTGGTCAAAATGGTTTGGGCAGCCAATAAGTACAAGCACTGTACTTTTCCTGCTGTTGAGACTGCCGCTCATAAAAGAATGGTAATGTCAATGAAAATGAACAAAAAAACTAGAAACACTTTCAGGGACTTGGGGAGTGGGAAAATATACTCCAGGAAAAAAAATATAAATAAAAAGAAAAAATATTTTTTTTATTGGTGGGGTTGAAAATAGTCTTAAGCATTTTTGTAATCAAAATTTTTTTTTTTCTTTTTAAGTTTTTCATCAAAGCAAATATATTTAAAAGACCAGCATTTGAGTAATCTGCTTTAATTAATCTACTGTTTTGCTGCTACAAATGTATGCTGCAGCCATTGACCACTTATCCTTATTTTCTGTTGCCAGTTGTTGCCTCTCCATTTGCAGTTGCACTTGCTGTCAATCCTTCTCCTTTTCCTCTTTTTCAAATTCTAGCTTAGCCTGTTTCAACTTCCACTCAGCCACATATTTTTCTGATGAGCCAAACTCTTAGTTTTCTGCTTTTGAAAATGAATAGCCAGTTGAAAATCCCACTTCTTCTTTTCAAGCTGAAGTTTTTCAGATTCAATTTGAAATTTCACTGTTTTTCAGAGGGGAATAGGAATGAGCTTGATTTTGAAAGCAAGGAGAATCCAATGGGCTTACTTGAATCTTTCTTCTCCATGATCTCCTCAAATCCAAGAAAATTTGAAGTGTTTCTCCTCTTTTGAATGCTATTGGGGTTGATTTTGATGGAATTGGAGGCCTTTTGCTTTCCCTTTGCAGAGGAGGTTTGTGCGGGAACATCATTGCTCTTATTTGGAGAGGATGTCAGAGGCCCCATTGGCTTGAGTTTTTGGGCATTCAGGAATGGATGAGCCTGTTTCTTTTGAATCTAAATCAGTCAGGATTAACTGGACAGAAGAGAAAAGAACTTGGTTCCTTCCTTGAGCAGATTTTGATGGCAATAGTGATACAGGAATGACATCCTCCTCATTGGCCAAGTTCTCCGGTTCTTCCACCCCAGGAAGAGAGCAATCCAAAGAAGGAGGGGAGGGTTCCAAGGTTGGGTTTGACTCCTCAATCAATGCAGAAGTAGAGGTTATTGGAGCTGATTGTCTTTGAATATCCTCCTAGGCATTGGATGGGGGCCACTCATAGGTTTCTTCAGGATCACCATTGCTAGGATGAGCATCCCCAGCCAAGTCCTCAGCCTAACAGAATCCAATTGTTGGGCATCAAAAGCAGCTAGGGGGGTGATTTTGGCCTTCTTTCCAAAGATTTCATCCATTTGAATATAAAAAGGACAAATGGAGTCCAACTTATCAACCACCAAGTTCATTCCCTTGTCTTTGTCAGAGTTGGTGATACTAAAGCCAGTGGAGATTGACATGGAGTGGGCCTTTTTGTACTTGGCTTGATAATTCTTGAATAGCTCCCTCATATGTTTGGATGAAAGATCCAGCATACCTTTTGTATTATCCTTGAGTTCATTGGCCATCAGAAGATAACCATTGACCTTATAGGATGGAGTTTGGCCAACACGTTTTGTTAGATCCAAAGCAAGCATTGTAGTTGGACAGAATTTTGAGCCAGTTTACCAGGATAATGTGATCAGCTCTTTTGAGCTGAATTGAGCCTTTGGAAGATGATGGGGGAGGATTTTCGATGTTGAGTTCCTGGGGGATGTTTGCTTTGGTCCATTGGATTGTTTAGTGGACATGCGGGGGGAGTATTGCTGAGGGGAAATTTAAAAATAGTAAGTGGGATGAAGGGATGAAGGGCTCTGAGAGTGTTCAAGTGGTGAGAGTAATGATGTGATGAGAGGATGAGAGTGATGAAGCACAGATAATAGGAAGAGATGAGAGTGGTGAAGTGACAAGAGGGATAAAGCAATGAGAGTTAGGATGTGATGAAAGCAATAAAGTGATGAGAGTGATGAAGTGATGAGGAAAGTGATCCAATGAAATTTAGCTCAATGTGATGAAATCAATAAACGGATGAGAGAAATGAAGTGATAAGGATAGTGATCTGATGAGAGTTAGCTGGATGTGATGAAAGCAATAAATGGATGAGAGTGATGACTGATCAGGATAGTGATCTAATGAGAGTTAGCTGGATGTGATGAAAGAAATAAAGTGATGAGAGTGATGAAGTGATGAGGATAGTGATGAAGAGATAAAGAGTGATGAATCAAATTTTTTTCCAATGAGCTTTGAGTTAGAAGAAGGTGGGAAGCCAGGGGTGGATGCCGTGGACAGGTTTTGCAAGCATTTCAATAATTTACTTGAAAAGAAACACTTATTTCCAGGTAACTCCAACACTTTTGATGTGAAATAAGTGTTTTTTATTTATTTTTAATGGCAGGTTTGAAATGGCAGATTTGGTTTGAAACCAGCCATTAAAAAATTGCAGGTTTCCTTAACTCTGATACATCCTATTATTTATTTATTTTTAGGGAAATGTTAAATTTGCAGCCCTATGCAACTTTTTCACCCCCCAAATTGGGTTTTGTGGAGCAGTTTGCAACCAATTTTGTTTTTGAACAGCCGCTCCCAACCAATTTCATTTGTGGACAGCCATGAA
Organism: Puccinia polysora; assembly: GCA_025617555.3. NCBI lineage: Eukaryota > Fungi > Basidiomycota > Pucciniomycetes > Pucciniales > Pucciniaceae > Puccinia > Puccinia polysora. The sequence goes on from CM062613.1 coordinate 42,663,589, forward strand.
CGGCTGCCCACAACCTCAAAATGGGTTTTGAGGGGCCATTCCCAACCCATTTGCGGTGAGAAAAAAAAGACAAGAAATTAAAAATAAACTATAAATAAACAAAAATTGGGCATTACTTTTCTTAATCATCCAACCATTTATTTCACGCATTTAAATGTTGTCGTGCAGTTGCACCATTTTGGTATTTCATGAAAAAATACTTTATTTCAAGCAAATTTCAAGAATTCATTTTTTTAAAAATTTTGAATGCGTAGCCCTGTAGAAGGGGTTTTTAAAACGCTAACTAGAATCTTTGGTAATTTTAGAGCCATTAGAACCCCTTCAAAAATGCAATCAAAAAATGAAAGAAATCCGTAAAAACAAATTTTTGCATGGGTTTTTGGATCATTTTGGCTATTTCTTTTGGCTTTTTTTTTGGTTATTTCATCTGCCATAAATTTTTCAAAAAATTCAAAAAGTCTTCTAATATTTTTTTCATATTTTTTGGATGTATCCTTTCACCTTAAAAAAATTCCTTCAAAAAACACAAAAAATCACAAAAATCAAATTTCTCTTTGGACATATGAATCCTTTTATTTTCCCATTTATTTCATTTTTTTTTTGGTTAATTCAAGCTATTAAAAATTTAAAACAACATTGAAAGAGAATTAATTTTTTTCATATTTTTTGGATGTATTAATTTTACCTTAAAAAATTCCTTCAAAAAAGCAAAAGAATCAAAAAAAATCAATTTTCTCATTTGACTTTTGGATCCGTATGTTAGCCATTTTGACTTGATTTTTTTAGTGTTTCAAGTTTTGAGAATTTTAAAACAACTATTCAAGAGATTTTTTAAAAAAAATTTCAGGATTTTTGGATGTCATTTTTGACCTTTAAAAATTCCATCAAAAAACCAAAAAATTTGAAAATTCACTCTTCTTTGAGCCCTTCACATGCATATATTCAATATGAATGAAAATTTTTCCTGGGACCACCACCCACTTGGAGTGCCCAAATTATCTTATAAGCCATGCCCTTGACCTGTTCCACCCTCCCATCACCCCCCACCACACCATCCCACTACCATACCACACCACACCACACCACACCACACCACACCACACCACACCACACCACACCACACCACACCACACCACACCACACCACACCACACCACACCAAACCACACGACACCACACCACACCACACCACACCACACCAAACCACACCACACCACACCATACCATACCATACCATACCATACCACACCACATCATACCACACCATACCACACCACACCATACCATACCACACCACACCATACCATACAACACCATACCATACCACACCATACCACACTACACCATACCACACCACACCACACCACATAAAACCACACCACACCACACCACACCACACCACACCACACCACACCACACCTTTCACACCATACCACAAACGACTCATCAATAAAAAACTTAACGCTCCAGATGCTTCCAAACAAGGGCATCTCCTTTTCCAATGGCTCAAGAAAAAATCCACCCACTTTTCAGAACTTTTCCAACTGTTTCACCAGGCCCATCCTCCATTATCTCATCTAATCAAACTAGTGATTCAAATCCTCTTTCCCCTTAATCATCTACTCAAAATCTTTATTCCACTCCTCTGGCTCCTCCTCCTGATCTATAATATATTCAAAAGGACAAGCTGGTTGAGGCTATCCAATCATTGGAAAAGTCCCATGGATATGCTATATTCATGGGAGTATCAAATTGCAATAATCAGGCCTAAACTTGCCAATGTGATAAATCTGTGTAAGATAAACCCAGAAAAGATACCTCCAAATTAAAAAAATCAAGAAAGACCAAGTTTCCTTTCAGGTTTTCAGGGAATTTTTAAAAAATATTGGGTTTTTGGGTGGTGAAATTTATATGTCCATAGCACAACCATCCACCTTTCATTGATCCTTCCACTCATCCCATCCACAGAAGAATCCAAGGGAAGAAAAAGGATTTGGTTGAAAATTTATCCAAAGCAGGAGTTCCCCCTTTAAAAATTCTCAACTCTTTTATACAAAACTCATAATCACCTATCCATACGAATCTCCCTAAAATTTAAAACAAAAGATCCCAAATACAAAACAATGCCCTTGATGTCAAAACTCCTGTGGAAGCACTCATACTGGAACTCAGGAATTCTTCTTGTTACTACAAAATGAACAATGTGGATTTTCAAATTACTTCATTATTTATTTCACACCCTGATTCCATGAAACTTCTCAAACTTTTCCCCACTCTCATTATGATGGACTTTACATATAAAATCAACAAATTTGGAATGCCCCTTCTTCATATTCTTTGGATAAAACATTCTTCTAGAAGCTTCTCAGTTCCATTCTGTTTCTTATTTCAAGAGAAAAAACAGAACTATGACTGGGCCCTGACTCAACTTCAGGAAATTTTTGAAGATAAAGAACCAAGTGTGATTGTGAAAGACAAGGAACAAGCACTTATTAGCTCAATTTAATCAGTTTTCCCTTCCTCTCATCATTTTCTCTGTGTCTGGCAAATTTTCAAGAATATTTAAACTCTTTGCAGGAAGCACTTTAAATCTGAAGATGAATCCAAGCCATTCCAGAAACAATGGCATCATTTGGTCTATTCAAAATCTGAATCAAGCTATCACAAAATGTTTGCAAAACTTTCTTGGGTCTGGAATCCTCCCACTTCTGGCTACGTTCTTTAAAACCAGATTCATCTAAAAAGAAACTTTTTCTCCTATTTGCAAAACAAATACTTTCACTTTGAAAAGACAAGTGCATCAAGCATAGAAGTTTTTAACTCCTACATTAAAAGATTCCTCGATTCTTACATTGGCTCTCTCTATAATGTATTTCAAAAAATTTACAGTTCCATCACCATCCAAACCTGTGAGAGAGCCATTGAAGCCTCTCAGCAAGAATTCAAGCATCTCATTGGTTTGCCTCACTGTGTTGATCATCTTTCTGGAAATATCAGTCACTTTGCCCTCAAAATCATTCATTCATCTCATCAAGTTCCTGATTCTTCCAGCAATTGCAACAACTGTGATTAATCTTTTTACATGGGTATATCATCTTTTCACAAAGTCAAATTGGCAATCAGAAAGGGTGAAATATTCCAACTTGATGATTTTAATCCTCAATGGAATTTCAAAGCTCCCATCTCAGTAAGTTTTTCTCTCTTTTTTTTTTGGATTCAAGCTCAAATGAATTTTTTCCTGATTTATTTTGATTTTCCTTTCTCCAGTTCATTGTGAACCCTGAATCAACTGAAGATTCAGCAAAACTTAAAGTTCCAAACAAATACAGTCATGAACACTTATATTTAACTAAAATGTTTGAAGCATGCAGCAATTTGCTGCCTGGAGAATAGCTAGATTGTATGGGTGAAAGCATGAAGCTGTACAGTGTGCAAGATATAAACTTACCCTGATTGAAGAGCCAAATTCCACTCAAAGATCCAAAGTTAGAGGAAGACCCAAAGTAGAAGCCAATAAGTTCAAGAAGATCTCTCAGTCCTCAAGCAAAAGAGATCCATGTGGTTTTGAATATTTAGAAGAAACCAAGAGGAGAGGAAGGCGAATGAAGAGATTCATAGCAAATTTGAAGGTCAGTCACCAATTCTTTGGACAAAAAAATATATCAACATTCATGATTTATTTTTTTTCTTATGTGTTCAAGTTTCAAGAAGGTGTCAGGCCATCCAAGGCAAGGGGAAGGGAAAAAAAGAAGGAGGAATCAGAGGAAGAGGTAATTTTATAACTATACTTATTTTTTCTGCAATAGGTTGTTTTTTTGATGAGTCCTTCTCTTTTTTTTAACATAGAGTGAATTTCTGACTGAAGAAAAATTTTCAAAGGATGAAGACGTGCCATTTTTGAATGAAGGGGAAAATTCAGAAGATTATGATCTTCAAGATGTGGATTTAATTAAGATGGTGAGCTTCCATTTTATTTTATTTTTGGCTAATTTGTTGGATATTATTTTTCATTAATTTTTTCATTCAAACCTTTATCAGAGGTCTGGAACCATTGTGAATAAGCAAGCTGCTTCTACTTAATACAATTCTGGGACAAGAATTGAGAAAATAAGGGTATCCAATGAAGGTGATGATGCTCCTTACCATCCTCCTGGGTGGAAGGTATCACCAGCACCAAAAATCAGTGAGAAAGTGAGTACATTTGGTATTTTCTCATTTTTTAATTTTGTCTTATTTCTTTTGGGTTTTTCCTCTATGTTTCCTGCACATTATCTTATTCTTCTTCTGGAATATTTGAGCAAGTATCAATTGAAGAAGTGAGTAGTATCTTTATTCCATATTTTATGTTATAAAAAATTCTGATTTTTGGTTGTACTTCCAATAAAAAGATTCCATTTCCCCAAAAACAGCCATTCCACATATCTCCCATGTTCAAGATGTCATATGGGATGGGAAATTTGGATTTAGAGCAGCATCCATTTTCTTGGGGAGGATCTCAGAAGACTGTTGGGATCACTGTCTATTCATCATTAATCCCATTTGTTTTCTTCTTAGTTTCTTTATCACTTTCTATTTTGTCTTGATCTTTTCTTTCTAACTCTCTTTCCTTTCTTTCTCTTTATCTTTCATTTACTTTACTCTCACATGTCACTCTAAAACTCTCTGTAACAAATCCTTGCCCAATCATCAACAGCGCGTTTCCTCGTCTGATTATTCAATTTTCATCTTAATCTCAATATTTCACACTGCTTGTGAAATCTCAACTACCAATGTATACCTGAGGACAGAACTCGCGCCTAGTAGAAGGATCTCTTTCCTCATCCTTCTACTTTCTGCTAAATTCTGCTTTTCCTCAGGTAATTCATGTGTTTCTTTTTATTTCATTTTTTCCATTCTCATATCTTTTCCTTTTTACTCATGAAATCAACTCATCCTTCTACTTTCCGCTACATTCTGCTTTTCCTCAGTCCAACAAAGACTGTATTGAAGTCAGGAAAGAAATGGTGAAAGAGCTTGATTCAAACCCAATCTTCAAGGACACAAGATTACTGTGTGATATCTGGGGGTGAAACTTTCCAAGAATCAAGAAGGCAACTGAACCACCTTTATGTACCAGCTCCCATAAATATGTAGATGAAATTTCCATGCCATGCTTTCCTTCTGGCTGAAAGATATAAGTCTCCAGTGGTTCTGTTTTCTTCCTTAATGCCTTGCACTTATCTTCCTCTGAATTTTCCTCCCACTCCAAATTCCAAAACTTCTCCTATTTTCTTCATTCTTTTAGAAGAATCCAAACATATAGTCTCATTCAAGTTCAAGTCTGATCATTGGCCAGCTCCCAGGTTAGATCCACTTTGGAAAAGCTTTGTGACAAAGGATTCCAAATCTTGGAAAAACATTGTTCAGATAAATTTGGAACTTGGTAATGAGTTTTTTTCCCTCCACAAAAATCAAGCAGAAAAAAAAACCAATCATAGTTGAATAAATTTTAATATTTGTATCCATATTTTTTCTTTATTTTTAATTTTTTGAATGAAGCTTGTAAGGTGTATGCAAGAGAGCAGCTGATCTTCAAAAATTATTCATGAAATTTTTTTTTTTATAATTCAACATTCTGAAAGCTTGAATCACCCAAAAAAACAGTTATATTGGCCAACAAAAGGATTCAAAAATCCAGTGAGAAAAGTGAATTTTTTGAATTTTTTGGTTTCTTGATGGAATTTTAAAAGTTCAAAAATGACATCCAAAACTCCTTAAAGAACTTTTAAAAGGCTCTTGAATAGCTTTTTTAAAATTCTCAAAGCTTGAAACACAAAAAAAAATAAGTCAAAATGGCAAACATAAGGATCCAAAAGTCAAATGAGAAACTTGAATTTTTTGCTTTTTTGAAGGAATTTTTTAAGGTAAAATAATACATCCAAAAAAATCTGTAAAAAATATTTTAATCCTCTTTGAATGTTTTTATAAATTTTTCATAGCTTGAATTACCCAAAAAAGTTAAATATAAAGGAAATAAAATGATTCAAATGTCCAAAGAATTTTTTTTTGTTTTTTTTTTGAAGGAATTTTTTAAGGTGAAAGGATACATACAAAAAATATGAAAAAAATATTTTAAGAGTCTATTGATTTTTTTTAGAATTTATGACAGCTGAAGGAACCTCTCCCCCCCCCCCCCCCCCCCCCCCCAAAAAAAAAAAAAAAGAAAAGAAAAAAAAAGAAAGAAAAAAAAAGAAAGAAACCAATGAAAATAGCCAAAATGATGATCCAAAAACCCATGCAGAAATGTTTTTTTACGGATTTTTTCATTTTTTGATTCCATTTTGAAGGGGTTATAATTGCCTCAAAATTACCAAAGATCTTGGTTAGGTGTTCAAAAACCCCTTCTATGGTTCTGCGCAGTCACAATTCAAAAACAATGAATTCTTGAAAGTTGTGTGAAATAAAGTATTTTTGAATGAAATACCAAAGGAGCGCAAACGTGCGCCAATGTTGAAATGCATTAAATAAATTGTTGGATGTGTGAGAAAAATAATGCCCTAAAAATAAATAAAAAATTGAACAAACAAAAACAAAACAAAAACAAAAACAAAAACAAAAACAAAAACAAAAACAAAAACAAAAACAAAAACAAAAACAAAAACAAAAACAAAAACAAAAACAAAAACAAAAACAAAAACAAAAACAAAAACAAAAACAAAAACAAAAACAAAAACAAAAACAAAAACAAAAACAAAAACAAAAACAAAAACAAAAACAAAAACAAAAACAAAAACAAAAACAAAAACAAAAACAAAAACAAAAACAAAAACAAAAACAAAAACAAAAACAAAAACAAAAACAAAAACAAAAACACCCAAAAGGAAAGAAAATAAAAAATTTAAAAAAAAAAAATTAAATGAAAATTCTACAAATTTCACCAATCTGGGGCCATGAATGTGCATACCATATAAAAAAACAATGAAAAATTCTATGGACCAGCCCTAAATTAAACACAAAAAATTAAATAAACAATGAAATTCTATGGACCATCCCTAAAGTAAAAATGCTAAAAAATCAAAGTTCAACTTGTTTAAAGCTTATCCAATGAGGTGGGCTTGTATCAAGCCAACCTCAATGGACTAGCCCTAAAGTAAAAACACCAAAAAAGACTTCTATCAATTCCAATTTGATGGAAAGGCCCTCAAGTAAAAACACCAAAAAAACCAATTTCAACTGGTGTTAAGCTGATCCCATCACAAGAAGTAAAAATAATCCTCATGATGGGATTTTCCCAACACAATTTGAACTTAATTACCAATAAATCTCATTCAAAACACTCAAAATAATGATTTTGAATCATGAAACTCAAAATAAACATGTTCAAAAGGTGATAGCCCTTTATATGAATAGAATTACAAGTGAAAAATCAGAACCCAAACCTAAATGATGGAATTTAACTGATTTTTATAACTTAGGATACAACTTAAGTTGATCTTTTATATGATCAAACGAACCAGAAGCTTTTTTAGAATTCAAAGAAGCAGGTTTTGAAAAAATGGGCAGGATTTTAATCATTTATCCCTCAAGTACAAGATGAACCCAGTGATTATTGTTGACAAAGCAATTGAAGATAGAATCTGATTTTTATTTTACACCCATTTTCACAGGAGTATAAGTAAAACATGAATCCAATGAAATGAAACATATTGGTCTTCCATCATTATCAGATATTATTTGACCCATATCCAACTTTAAAAGCCATTTTAAAGAGGGAATCTTCAATTGATTTCATTAACATCAAGGTTTTGTTCTATATTTTCAAAGCCATTACTGCCTCCAAGGATATTATAATAGAATTTCTTATTATTTCTCAATGGTTCAATCATCTCCTTTTGTACATTAAACAATCCATGGTCATTTTACCTAAGTGATTTTGAAATGAATCTAAATCTGCAATTCCCATCACCAACCAGATCCAAAACCTCCCCAAAGAACTTTTATGAGTTCTCAGGTATTTGATTGAGTTATTTCAATATTGGTTCCTAAGATAAAAAACAACTTAGTATTCATTAATGGTTTTGATCACATCAATGAAATTGATACTCACCAAAGATGTGCTTCTGATTGAATTCTCAACTTTGTTTTCTTCCTCAGAATAGCAAGCAGATTCCAAATGAAGGGAGCCTAATTCAAATTTCATTCTCTTCCTCTGAACTATGAAATTCAGATTAAGAGCCTTCCTTGAAATACAGAAAACATTTTCCCATTATTTCATTAAACCATAGAAATGAACACTTCTCAAAATAAAATACTTGATATTTTTTTTTTGATTACCTTCTAACCCATTTTCACCTCTTGAGTTCTCTTTCAACGTGTTCAAATTTTTAACGTTCACAACAAGTTGCATTCAATTTGGGTCAACTGTGGCTCAAATTTAAGAACTTTGGCTCAAGCCTTGGCTTGGAAATAAAAGTAACTGTATAATTAAGCATTGGATTTAAAATCTCCAATCTAACTTTTTGATGTTGTCCCATAAGCATGAAATTCAACTTTTTAAAAAATTTGTATTGGTCAAGCACTTGATCTGTGTCAATCTTTCTAAAATAAAAACAAAAATTAATCTGTCAATCCTATCATAGTTACCATTCAAAAAACACAAAAAGAAAACTTTATTCATTGGAAGGGTCATAATCTAAACTCCACTGAGGATGAATATTGTCTGGAAAAATATATCCTCTTGATGCTAGCTTTTCTTCTAAGATGTGGGAACACAGCAAGCCCATTGTTTTTGAATAAGACTTTGAGAACACCTTGCCATCATGGTTGGGCCTTAAATTCTTGAATTGTTCCCCAATGAATTGCCTCAATTAAAAACTTTTATGCCAGAGGTAAAAGTTCTTTTGTAAGAACAGTTTGTAACTTTATGTTAGAATTCTGTCTCTCTCAGTGTTTCCTAATACTTTAGTGCACCTCAAGTCTGATAAGAGAACTCCTTAGACTATTTAGTGACTGCTCACTGTGCACATTGTGCTCTTTGGTTAATTTGTTCAATGTTCATTATGATTCTTATTGTCAACCACTTGTCAGCCATACTGTAACTAGTCTATTTATAGTGATTCCTGATCAAGTGAATATACATTATCTTTTCATCCTTACCCTGAACTGGATTTCCCTCCTTTGGCTCCTTAGATCCGCTCCTTTTGGCATTCTAAGACCATTCCCATCCTTTCCTTCAGTATGAACCAGAGCATGGAGCTCAAACCCCCACACTTTATTTGATATTTTTTAAGTTACCAATGAACTGATTTGATTTGGGTGGCAATGGTTCCTTTTAGGTGTTTCCAAACATCCAAAATTTGCCCCAAATATCCCGCAAGTAATTATTTGAAAGTAGCATGGGCCCCTTCTACCCAAGACATTGTTTTATTTCCAAATTCTGGGTTGACACAATTCCATGGCATCAAAAACTTCTCTTTGATAGGGAAAATTTACTTTTCCATATACTCAAGAACATCCTCACAGTCTTCCAAAAACACTGTATAAAAGTTTCAAAATAATCATTCCCAGCAGATATAAACACAAGAATCAATAAATGGGCCTACTCCAAGTTCTGCATCATTGAATTCTGCCTCCCCCTTGTTTTCAGAGTCCCCATACCTTTCCTAAAGAGTTATAAAACTTTTCCATCTTTCATCATCATTACTGAAGCAAACTTTGAAATTTACTTGAGTATTTTTAGACAAGTTCCAGGAGCACAACTGTTGGTATGACTCAGGGAAACTATGTTCAATAGCACCAATCAGGGATTTTTCACAGTCTGTCACAAAGACTTTGGAAAGCATCTTGGGATCATAAGCCAACTACTTTAATGCATTCAAAAACCAACTGTAGAACCAATATTTTTCTTTTGTTATAAAATCAAAAGCCTTTGTAAACGTTTTCCTTTTTTCTTTCATTCCTACAACATGAAATAGTGGGATTTTGTGGTCATTTGTTTTTTAATTACAATCCAACAAAGCAATATGATGTAATTTTTCTCAAAGTTCTATAGACTCATGATTAGCCAATAACAAGGCCTCTAAGTGACCCTCTCCACCAAATTTTGACCTAGAAACCCACAAGATTTCCTGGATCATTCCAAATAGAACTTCCATAACATTTTTCCCCTTTGGTTCTGCTTGCTTTACCTTCTGCTTAGTGTTATAGATTGTTCTATTTCCAATGCATTCTCCACCATCAATCTTGCTCAATTTCATTTTTAGTTGAATTTTATTTAGCCCATCTTTCATTTCTTCTTAAATTTGATCTCAGGCTTGGCCAGAGATTCTCCTCATTTGAGGATGAACTGAGGGTCTTTCAGATTGTTGATGATTCTGTTTTCCATTTCTAATGGAGGGATGCCATGTGGGGTCTTCTACTGTATGAATTTCAAAGATTATGAATTGAAACCCAACCTTCCTTTTGTGAGTTTGACTTTGCATTTTGGTGAGGTATGGCCCCTCATATACTTTAAATCCTTTGCATGCTAGATTGAAATATTTATCCTTTTTGAACTTGAATTTTTTCAATGCATAACCATGCATGACTGCCCATTTTTGACAACAAATCTCTTAATCTTCTTAAGTTAGTATTTATAAAGCCAAACCATTGTCATTCAAGTGGCATGTGAAATGTTAACCACCACCTTTAGTCAATTCTAGTTGTGAAGAAACCTCTTTTTCCTCAATTTTAAACCTAGATGAGGATGCAATATGGGCTTCCAATTCTTTCTTTTCCAACTCCCTACCCAAAAACCTAGAATCCAAAGCTTTTTTAACAACACTTTCAATTAATTCTGTTAACACAGCCATGTATAAACCAGGGGGGCTGGGGCTTGCCACTGTTCCCAGAATTTAAAAAAAAACTCAAGTCAATTTAATTTTCAATTGAATTGTTTCCAACAAATCTAAAGTGTACTCACTTTTGGGTTGAGAGACAAATTATCCAATGGGTGAGTATTGGTTTTTTAAAAGTCTTTCTTTTTCCAATGGGTAGAATGTTTCATTTCCAAGTTTCTTTTTGTGGTCCACTAGTCCAACATAGTGTGCCGCATCCCCAAAATTTGGATTAAGGGAACTCAAATGTGGTTCAGGGGTGCCTAGGTACCCCAATTCCCACCTCAAACGGCCCATTTTTGGCTGTTTTGCCCCAAATGTGCCAGGAAAACAGGTGCCACCCCTTTTCACAACTTGTGCATCCCCCCCTTGCAACCTTTTTGGAGTCTCAATTGGGAATTTGAAACCCTTTTTGAGTTTCAATTGGGTATGTGCAAGTTGTGAGCAACTTTTCTTGCTCCTTGTTGAGTTTTGATTTTCAGTTCACAACACATATGGGTTGTGAAGGAAAATTCACACGTTTTAAAACCCCAGGGTTGTGAATTTAACATTTTCCTATTTTTGTTATGAATTTCTTTCAGGATATGATAGAAAATTTCAAAAATAAAAGATAGAAACAAATGGAAACAGAAATCTTGAGGAAAGGGGATAAGCATGGTGTAAATGGGATTTGATTGGATTCAATTACATGTGATCCAAGAGTTTTTTCAAGGATATTTTGAATGAAAGTCTGAAACCAAGGAAGGAGAATTTCATAGATATTTTTCTGGTTCTCATGAGTTTTTATCCCTTCCCAACTTTTAAAAAGTTCATTTTAAAGTTCTGTAACTTTACTTTACATTCTTGAAACTTGCATTTACATTTCCTTTTTACCTAATTTTGAATACACTTCCTAGTTTTCTTGTCTTATCTCTCTCTCTCTCTTGCTTTATCTGTTGTTTTCATCACTGCACCATGGTGGCACTTTCTGGTTTGAGATACTCCAGGACCAGGTTTCCCAAAAACACATCACTTGAAATCCTGCTGATCCAGAAGATAAACTGGCTGTGGATGACAAAGAAGATCAACCACCAAATTGACTCTGGAGACCAAAATTCAATGAAAATTGGTTACCCACCCTTTTTTACTTACAGAAGCCAGCTCAAACCCATGTAAGAATAATCATTGAATCTTTGGAGTGTTGATACTGACTCTTCTTACCAGTTGTTCCAAGGCGCTCACTTGGAAGCAACTCTCTCAACTAAGCTTAAAAATTTTAAATTGGAATTGCTGTCAATTAAATTTCAACATCTTTCCTATAGTAACCAAAAATTATTTCCACTGTCTAATTCTTCCTTTATTTTCTCATCAGAATCCATATTCTAAGCTCAATCTCTGTTTTTGTCTGCTGACTGCCTACAAGTGGCAGTCATCTCCTGTTAGTTAACAATTGACCTTACTTTTTTTCTCAAGTCAAACACTGATCTCCTTCTCTGATGAATGAAATATAGACTTTTTCTGGTTTCAGTTCTATTTTCAACACATTCAAAAGCCACCAAAACTCATCAACCTGTTCCTTACACAATTCCAGGGCCTAATTGAGACAAATAGAGACATATACTTTAAATCTTAATCCATGAAAGTGCTGATAAAATCAATGCCTCTCCTAAACAAAGATAACTATAGAATGTGGTTTAAAAAGATGAAGAAGATCTTCAAGCTTACAGGAATTTTTCAGTTCATGAAATTTCCATAAAAACAATATAACTAGATCAAAGAACCAATCAGGAGATGTGAGCCTATTTTATTGAAAAACTTTATATAAACACATATAACAACATTATTGACAACCATAAATAGGAAAAAAAGTGAGCTTATCTGGCTGGAAACCCAATCCCACTTTGTGTTGTAACAATCAGAAATTGAGCTTAATTTTTCAATGGCTTCCTTCACCTAACCATTTCATCAAAAATTGAATCCTTTTCATGAAAACCAAAACCTACCTTAAAAAAACTGACTGGAGTAGGCATCAAGCTACCAACAGGCGTAATAGCCTACCTATTTTTATTTGAATTTCCACCTTCTCTGAATAAAATTAAGATTAAAATAATGCAAGCAGAACTAGAAATCAAGACATAAACCATCCTTGACAACCTCAAACAACACAAAAAAAACATGAGTGCTCAATAGAAGCAAAACAAACCAGTGAGTGTAGCATTGTACAATACTACTTGATTTGAGAATGAGAAAAATAAAACTTCTGTCCCTAAGAATCCTCCCTCCTCCTTTTGGATTGAGGTTTGGGAGCTCAAATTTTCTAATCTTTATCCTAGAGTAATGAAAATCATAAAGAAAAATATCAAAGCAGCACACTATTAATCATGTTTCTGTGGTATCAATTCAGACTTGCAGGAAACGTTACCTTCAAACTGATTCATTTTTGATTCAGGCTGTTTGATCCACATGATTTTTGACAAGAATATATTCAGAAAAATATCCCTCACTCCCAGTAGTGGAAGGATTCCAACCAGTAAAAAGGATACAAAAATTCAAATTAAAGGTACCAGAAAGGCTATTGTTCCATTCTGAAAATTAAAAATAGATCTCAGCCATTATTCATGGGTTCCTGATTCCTCAGTTAACCTAATCCCTCTGGTAGCCCTGATAAAGAAAGTTGAAAAATTGAATATCAACTACAATATCACACCTTAACCTTTTCTCTAGAATTTTATTGTAATGACTGCATCACTGGAAAGATCATGAGCAACCTGCTTGTCATTGGTATGAATCCAGGTTGAAACTTGGGACTATGCACCAGCTGTGAATTTACCAACATGCATTTCAAATTAGGGCACACTATTTTAGGTCTAATTGAAAGGTTTCCTCACAAAAATATCCCTTAAGAAAATAAAAAAAATGAATTTCTTGATTGTGAAAAAAGCAAGATCACTAAGTCATCCTTTTCCTATTCTGAGAAATTGGATTTGAAAGTTTTGAATAAATTAAACATATATTTAATGAATGCTCTTAATCCTACAGCAAAAGGAACTACTACTAATATATCCTCAAAATGGTGGACTTGTTCTCTGTCTGCATTAGGTGCTTTACCCTCTTCTCAAAAGATGAAACTGCAATCACCCTGATCTTTTTCATAGAGAATGAATTCATAAAATGCATGAGGTATCTTGCTGATATTTTCTCAGATGGAGGGGGAGAGTTTTTTGGCTCCAAGTTAGTGTCATTCTACAAAATTAATCACATCAGTCAAATTTTATCCAAAAACTGCCATTAACAACACAATTGATAGGTGGAAAGGATCAACCAAACAATAATACAATTAACTGGGGCAATATTCTCCAATACCATATTACCCAAATTGTACTGGAATTAAGTAGTCAAAGGATTGTGTGTATTACTCAATAAAATACCTAAGAAAAAAGGCTGAAAATTCCCCTTGATCCTCAAGCATGGGAAACAACTTCCTGAAGAATTTCTGAAAACCATTGGATCAAAGCTTACGTACAAATTTAATGAAATTAACATAAAATTCAAGCTGGACAAAAAAGGAGAAAATGGTATCCTCCTCAGCTTTAACATAGCTCTTCTAACATAAATATTCCTTTCCTTCTCTGGGAAGATCATCAAGAAAAAGCATTTCATCTTTGCAAAAGATCAAACACTGGGAACCCCCTTCCAATTTGAGAATTAATCTATCTCAGACAGAAAATCTCCTGTGGTCTTCAATTTTTTTTTTCAATCCCCAAACCTCATTCCAAATTAGAGAATTTTCCAACTCTGCTCCTTCCTGATTCTATCAAAGAGGGGGAGGTCTCTCATACAGGAATTAACTCTAAGGATGACAAAAAGGAGACTGTTAAAAATCTCAGACCTAACTTGAGGGATCAAAACACCTTGAACAAATCAAAATTCTATGGATATCATTCAAAAATATTTCCCTCATCCATTAAAGGAGCTCTGAAAATTCCTGCCTGGAAAGAACCAACCCTTAAAGAACTAAAATGCATTGACAGCCAAGGTGTATGGGTAAAAGCCAACAAAAATGAAGTCAACAAAATGCTCAAGAAAGTAGCTTTATTCAAAATAAAAGGAAACACTCATGGAAAACCTCCAACCTTCAACCCACAAGAAAAAAAATTTCACGCAGGGATTTAATAATAAATATGGTTTTGACTATCTGGAATTATATGCTCCAAAAGTATGAATAGACTCTTTACAAGCTCTTCTCACTTTTGCCATGGAAAGAAACCTCAAACTTCTGCAGATGGGTCTAAAATGGGCATTTATTCATACCAATCCAGAGGAAAAGGTCTAAATATTAAACCGTTGTGGCTCAGGCCAATAAGGGAAGTATCCTTTTCTAAAAAAATAGCGTATGGAATTAAGCAGGCCCAAAGTAATTGGTATCCAACTCTGACCACATGGATTGAAGAGCAAGTCTACACAAAGTTTTTCTGTGAGCCATGCCTTTTTCTGAGCAATTACAGAGTCTTTCCCTCTTCTTTCATGTGTAAAACTCAATATTAACTGGTAATACTGAAAAATTTCAAAGAAAATTTCTCAAGAAGTTCAAGAGTTCCTCATCACACCCACCCAATACCGCCTTGGAATCAAATTCACAAGGGAGAATAATTTATTACATCTCAGTCTTCCCAATCACATAGATTGAGGCCTCTCCAAGATGAATTTTAAAAACTTCAAACCAGTTTCTACTACAAGGATGGCCATTCTTTGATTATTCCATGCCTTGAAAGAGGATTATAAGAAATTTACCAACCTAAATGTTAATTGCAGGTCCTCCAATAGCCAATTAAACCTCATTGCCAGTTTGGCTAAACTGAATATTAGTTTTTCAGTTTCAAGCCTGGAAAAATTCTTCAATAAACCTGTTATTCTCACTTGTATCAATTAATTCATGTGTGGCTTTACTTATCTGCCACAAAAAATTTATGGCTCACATATGACCCGCAGCCAATAACAAATCAACTAATATGCTTTAGAAATTATATTTGTGGGAAAAATCCTATTTGCAGAAATTCTCAGAGTGGAATGGCCTCACTTTCAAAAGGTAGCCCAATTTTCTGGACAAGTAGGCAGCAGAGGTGCATTACCCACTCCTTGACCAAATCAGAATGTGTGGCACTGTCTGCCTGTCATCTTGAAGGAAGATGGCTAAATCAACTTCTCATGGAAATCTATTCAAAATATTTTCTTCGTACTCTCCACTTAATTGAAAACAAGGGCCTTGATAACAAGCTGAAGAAATTGGGTTTTGAATTGAAAGCCAAACACATAGATATCAAAATGAAGATTCTGAGAAAAAATTACAGAAATAAGACCATTGGCATCAAGCTCATTCTGTTGCAGTCTATGCCAGCTGATGCCCTCACCAAAGCCACAAACAAAGTTTCAAAAATCTTCCTTTTTAATTTCATTTTTTCTAGCTATAAGTGAAGTCTTATTCAAGGGTGATTGTTGAAAATTGCATTTAAACTTCCTTTTTACCTAATTTTGCATACACTTCATAGGTTTTTTTTCTTCTCTCTCTCTCTCTCTCCCTTGCTTTATCTTTTTTTTTTCACTGCACCATGGTTTCAATGTCAGGGTGGAGATAATCCATAGCAAAATTGCAAAAAATTAATACCTTGAAGTACTGCTCATCCAGAAGATGCACTTGCAGTGGAAAAAAAGAGGATCAACAAGTCATTTGAATCTGCAGACCATAATTTGACTTGACATATGTTACTCACCCTTTTTGACCTATAACAGCGAGCTAAAATCCATGTAAGAATAATCATTTACTCTTCAGTAGTGTTGATACTAACTCTTCTCACCATTTTTTACAAGGCTCTCACTCAGAAACAACTATCTTGATCAAACTGGCAGATTCTAAATTATAATTTTTGTCAAGTAATTTGCAACATCTTTCCTATATGAACCAAGACTTATTTCCACTGTATAATGCTTCCTATTTTTTCTCATCAGAATCCATATTCTAAGCTCAATCTCTGTTGTTTTCTGCTTACTTCCTAAAAGTGGCAGTCATCTCCTTTTATTTCAAAATTTTCCTTATTTTTGTTCTCAAGTCAACCACAGATAAATCTAGGACACATCTTAATTCCCAATCTAATTGATATTGATCATTTGTGGATTTTGGAGGTGTATGAGTCTTTCCTGGTTATAGGACTCAAGCTTTCTCTAGGAGAAAAACATGAAATACCAGTTGAATAGCTTTCCATTTCAACTGTAAAGGTAATTTCAAAGAATTAGTGTAAATGAATGATTCAATTTAACCAATCATGTCTCTGTTTGGAAAGTTTTCAAGTAATTTTATCATTGGGGATATTTCAAGCATCAGTTCATTCTCTATCTCCTACTGGAATGGTTGGTGCCAGTTTCAAAGTTTGTTGACTTGTTCCTTGTAATGTGTGTTTTCATCTTTGAGGTTGGTTTGTAGTTTTTTTTTTGAAGAGATTGAATGAGTGTAAGATATTTGGTAGAAATTTTTGAAGGTGCTAAATGAGCTTAATTTAAATTTAGTTTCTCCCATAAAGAGTTTTGAAGGGCAACTGTTTTTTGGAAGAAGGAGTGTAATTTTTATATGAAAATTTTTCTTTTGGGAGCCAATTCAACCAATTTTCTTTTTGGTAGGAGACTTAAATTTGAAGATGTTTTTTGATTATTTTATTTAATTTCTTGGCTTTAGATTCTTATTTGGGGTGTTGATCTATTGATAATTTGTGGGTTATCTTCAGATGTTGGCGCAAAGAGTTCTGGAGGCTAGATAAAAACTCATTTCCACAATTCCTAACAATTCTGATAGGGATACAATACTTCAAGAATAAATTCTGTATGAAAAGTTTAGCCATTTCTTCTGAAGAGGAGGTTAATTTAATTTGAAGAAATGGAGCCATCTTCAAGAAGTAATCCACTATCACCAGGATAGAATCATATCCATAATAAAGTTGAATGAAATCCATGTAAAAACTTTGCAAAGGAATAGGAAGGACTGGAATCAGATGGAGCATCCATACTTTTTGTTATTTGAGGAAGGTTTACAGTTTCAATAATAGCACAAGCTAAAATATTATTCTAATTCACTGTTAATATCAGGCCAATAGAAGTCTTGTGCACCTAATTTTATTTTTGATCCTGACCATAATAACAATACAGGGGTGGGACATTCCAAGATTTGAATATAGATAATTACATAATAGGGTTTCAGGGTACCAATATACATTATTTAAAAACTAAATAACCATTTTTTGATCAAGTAGTCCAAGTGCAAATTTAAGGTTTCTTCCTTTCAAATTTTTATCCAGAAATGTTTTTTTTACTTTTATTTTAAAATTTTGGAGGCTTTGTCTCAAAGATTTTTGATTACCAAACTGATTTAGTCATACTTATTTTAGAAGAGCATTTGAATTTCTTCAGTTTTGTTGTTGGAAATTTTTTTCCCCTTCCTGGGATAAAAATTGTCTCAATTGTATAAAGCATCAGGGAATAACTCTTTTTTTGCGGGGAATTATTTTATATTAAATTTGAAATTGGAGAGGTATTCTGCCAATTGTGCCTCTCTATGCATAAATTATTTTTCTCATTAAATAATTGATATAATTGGGGTTATTCAAGACCTTGAAAGCTTAACTGAGACTTGGCATGTATGAAGACCATTTCTTCAAGAAACAAATTATTTCAAGAAGTTACTTAACATGGATATTGTAGCTAATTTTGGCAGATTTCAACTTCCTAGATTTGAAAGCTACAGGATGAAAAAGTTTTGAAGAATTGAAAAATTTGGAAATGTAACCCACAATAGTATAGTTTTTTGAATCTTCTTTGAATATATTTGAAGCTAGCTTGTTAATATGAGAAAGTTTTTTAATCAATGTAGGAGTTTGAATTAATTTTGTATTTATTTTCTGCCTTGGGGAAAGAGACAATCTTCAAGCTCATGCTCTTTATACATGTAAGACAAGTATACTATGTTTTGATGAGTATGCCATACATTGAGTATGCTAGAATTTTATATACATTCTTCATACTTCTTTATTTCAATAACTTAGTAAATAATTCATATTCTTTACGTTCACCCCCACAGAAACACACAAATTAACTCCTTTTGCTTTTACACTGAGGTTTTTTTTATTTTTCCTGATGCACAGAAACTGAATAGAAGGCCATAAAAAACTCTTACTCATGTGGCTGGGTGAACTAAAAAAAACCAAAAATAGTAGCACATACAAAAAGAAATTACCCACTTGAATTTGAGCCAATAGAAATCTCAAGGAAAGAAAGAGTTGATAAAGGAATTGCACTTGATGGGGCCTTGTGCTTTTTTCATGATATTTGTGTGATTATCATTTCCAGATATCAATTTGATTTCAAGTCAGCCATCTCTCAAGTGGTCATTGATAAATTTAAACTCCCAATCAATTTTTTTTTTGTTCTTCATGCTGAATTTTTTGCTTTAAATCTTTATGGATTCTTGATTGTTGGATAGGTGAATCCCTGGTAATAGGTGATCCATGAGATTCTGTAGCCATTGGTATTCCATAGCTTCCATTGACAGAGCCATTTATTCCACTTGACATTTTGATTCTTTTCCACAGTTCTGTTTCCAAGATCCCCAGTTGGTTGATGTACCCCATAGGCTGGTTAGTAAAAAATGATAAGATCTGTTTCCCTTGTGTTGTCTTTTTGATGTTCATATTCTGTAAATAACAAATTTATTTACCTTTATCTCTAACTTACTTTTTCCATTAAATAACTACTCATGTCTCAGGCCCCTTCTGGGGCTCTCTAGTTGTCACTAACCTTCTGTCTTAGGCCCCTTTTGGGGGTTCTCCAGTTGTGCTTAAATACTGGTCCTCCCCTTGGACCAGGAATGAAACTCATCTGATTACCAGTCAACAATACCGGAGTGCCCCTTCCTCCTCATCAGATCAGTTCCTCTTGACTATACAAGAATTATCCCCTCTCTATTGGCTCTTTGTAGCCTTATTATTCCTCCTCATCAGGCTCCTCCATAGCCTACCATTACCTTTTCATCCCTCATGGAAATATAGTCATTCTTCAATCTTTCACGGTTAAAAGCCAAAGTATAATCCCACTAAGCTATCCAGTCAACTTCATAGTTCCAACTGGTTTACTTATCATTATCTTCTCAACCCATCTCACCCCTTTGCCAATTTGCTGCTCAGCCTTGCAACTCCTATTACTACATCTCTCATTGGATCATTCATCATCCATTTCATCTTCATCCCCGCTCTATGCCTCCATCCTCCAACCCCACTCATCCATATGCCCATCATCCTCAACTTAACCCATCCGCATCCACATCCACATCCATATTGGCCCGTTGTTTGAGAGCTCACTCTGAACTGACCCTCAACCTCCGCGCCGGTCTACCTCCCAAATTAAGAGCACTTCTCATTGACTTGGATCCTATCAAAGTCTTCAATTGTGTTGTCTCCCAAATCAACCTCAAGAGAAGATCAACAACTCAACCAAGTCTATCCTCCTCATCCTCATCCTCATCCTCATCCTGCTCCTCTTCCAATCTCCATCTCCCCCACTGCTCTCAACCCCGAACTAAGGCTCAATCAGATCTTACCCACCATCAGATCCCTCACCCTAGCTTGATTGGCCTCCCCTCAAGCTTTCATCAAGTCATACCAACCTCAATCCCTACAAGCCCTCAGGCAATTCTTTGAATCCCATCCTTGTCCACTTCTCCCCCACGATCTTATCCCCATTCCGATTGATCAGATTGTTACTTGTTTCACCAATGTATCCGATCCCTTGTTGGATGAACTAGATCCAGAGCATGTCTTACCATCTACCATCACCTCCAATCCAACCACAATCATCCACTTCAAAGTATCCAACCTCAAACTCTGCTCTACCACAGACCAAGCCCTCGGTGAGATCCCAATCCCTCATCTCCAACAAGTCAAAGAACTGATCAAGGATGGATTGTTGGGTGGAATCGTCAATCCCAAAGTCACAAAACTCGTTCAAACCGGTCTCGAGTTTGGTTTTGTACTTTCAACTCATTCAATCCAAACTTGATCTAGACCATCTTTCATCCCATCCCAACCAACTCCATCTGATCCTCAATCCATCCTCAATCCATCATCCTATCATCCTATCATCCATCATCATCAGATCCATTAATCAACCAAATCATCATCAAGACCAAATCATTCAAACCCTCACTCAATCTCAAATCATCCAACAAGCCGAAAGGTTTCATCAATCCCCTCATCATCCCTTCAACATCTTACTCACCAAACCCATCCTACAAGGTCAACATCATCTCTTCCTTTCTATCTGACCATCCAGGTGGTGACAAATCCTACTCTTTCATGCTGGCAAGGATCTAGCCCAGATCATGGACGACCCAAGCCAGCACTTCCACTCCAAGGCTGCCTTATTCCAACTCAGTTGCTGCTCTCACCAAGGCCTGTATGATAAATCATCATCCATTGCCCTTGATCAACATCCCAGTCTATCATCCCAACCTTCAATTGACCCCAAACTTTGCTGCCAATCATCATGCCATCTCCCTTATGACTAATCCCAACTCAAATTCCAACCAATTGGTCTCACCATCACTGCTAGCCCCTTCTGCTTTGAATTTCTTTCATCAATCTCACCTCATGACAACTCCCCATCAGCCCATTGGTCAAAACTTGTGGTCAAAAACCATCCGCTGCCCCCTGTTGGCTTTCTACTGTCTTCTCCATCATACCCCCATTACTTCATCCTCTAACTCGATTGGTACTCATTTCACCGTGTTGATTATTTGTCTAATTGTCTACCTTCTTCTAGCCTGTTCTTTTATATGATCATTGTTGTCATCTTTTATTCTTATTCTCAGCTACTTCTTCAGACTGATGCGCGTTTTGTCTATCCTCATCAGTTGTTGCAGTAGTGCTTCTGTTGTTATGTCTCAGATCGGGTTTTGTCTTATGTGACATGTCGCGGAGCTATCACAAACTCAGTCAGGCTATTTAAACCAGGCCCAGTTAATTTCAAGCCAACGCCAACCCTCAGGACAAAGATCTCACAAACTGAGATTCAATCAAGACATCAAGAAATCCCTCTCAATCGACTGGACAGCCAGGCAAGCGATCCGTGGAACAAACGTAGGTTGCCACCAACCTTTCAACTCATCCTCAGTGTTAACACACATTTCTTTTTATAAGGCAGAACGTACGCTCCGGTTGGATCAATCAGAAGGACTCAAACAGTTGTCCACAACTTTTTAGTTGTTTGTGCACCGACTCTACTTAGTCTCTTTAGAGGCCATAATCTGGCCTGTAGAGTTGTGTTTGCCTGTTGGTGTCTCTCACTGTTCTTTTGTTGAATCTTCCATTGTTTACCTTTATTTTTGGTCCTCATCTTGGAATGTCAGTCAGGTTCAGGTTTTACCAACCATTTAATTTTCTACACACCGGTCTTGCTATCACCCTGGTTACCTCTCTCATCAATTGCAACCTCATCCACTTCTCAACAACTTCTTACTTGGTTCCTTATTGTCTCCTTGCTGGAGGCATCGATTGCCCTTCTCCATCATCCACAACATTGCTCGCGCTCTCCTCCTCGCTTGTTTTCTTCTTCTCTTGCTTGTATCTCCAACAACCAGCAACCTTGGTCGCATCCTATCTCACGCTTTCCTTTCCTTCCTTGCTCGATCAAATCTTCAACCTCTCTACCTCAATGGAAACCTTGATGGAGACCTCAATGGCGATCTTGATTGCCACTCACCTCCACCTTTGCGCTCCTCTCCTTGCTTGTCCACCACTTGTCTTGCTACCTCAATGGCAACCTCAATGGCGACCTCAATTGCCGCTCACCTTGGCCTTTGCTCGCTCATTATCACACATCACTCCATTTCTCCATCTCAACTGTTTGCTTGCGCCACCTCAATGGCTCTTTAACCTTGCTTGCTTCCTCCAAAATTGCTTGCAAAATTGTTTGCGCACTTCTACTCGCTCACTCTATTCCTCACTCCTTGACTCGCTAACCCCTTGATCAAGATTTGATGACTCAGAATCCAACTTGTTATCCTTCAATCCTAATACTTTGATTCCCCTCATCTCCAGTGCCATCTCTCAATCCTCCATTGCCATCCTCTTCTCACCACTCAAACTGATCCAAGCCAGGCTTCAATCAAGCCCAGCAATCAATCCAACAAGCATCCCAACCTTTGACTCAAACCATCAAATTGATCAATCCCATTTAGCACATCAAACACTCCAATTGATTCTAACCTCCACTCTTCATTCATCAATCAAATCTCCATCATTCCAAGGGGTGGTCCATTCATTTGGCCCGTCCTTTCACCCTTGTCATTCTTGCTACCATCCATCTCCTCCGCTTCATGTGCTACATCACCACATTGCTCCATCGCTTGCTTCCTCCCTTGCAACCTTGCTCTTCCACCTCTCATTCTTGCTCGTCGCTTCTCATCCCCATATTGTTCCATCGCTCCATCTCAACTTCTTGCTTGCTCCCATCCATCTCCTCCGCTCCACCTGTTACATCACCAAACCATTCTCCCATTGCTCCGCCCGCTACTTCTTTACTTGCTCCATCTCCAACATCAATACACCCATCATCAATACAATTCAATCATCATTCCATCCATCAATCCTATCAACAACATACAACTCTAATCACCATCAACAACATTCAATTCAACTTCAACAACATATCTATATTCCTTTTCATCTAGTATTGAACAGGCTGGTGTGTTGGAATCCTTCCCTCTTTTTGTTCAATACTATCTTCATATCTCCCTATCATCCACCCTCTCTCATTACCATCACCACATTCATTACCATTCAATACTTTCATCACCCACCATCATAAAATAACTGTCACCACTCCATTCCAACTTCATCTCTAAAACCATCACCATCACCATCACCATCACCATCACCATCATCATCATATCATTCTCACCCATTAAGCTATACCATTACCCTCATCACCATCATCATCATCATCACATCATTCTTCCCCATTAAGCTAGGCAACTATGCCTGAGGTCCTTTTTGCTCCTCTTAAAATAGGCTATCATTCCCCATATCATGCTAGGCAACTATGCCTGAGGTCCTTGTTGCTCCTCTTAAAATAGGCTATCATTTCCCCATCTCATATCCTGACAAGGTGGTGTCTTGTCATTTATTACTTAACTCTCATATATCTATCATTCTCATATTCTCCTCTCATTTCTAATGAATCTCTGGAATGTTTCCTGGTCTTAAATTGGTTCCTAAATTTGTCAGTTAAGGTTGTGTGTTGTCTTTTTGATGTTCATATTCTGTAACTAACAAATTTAGTTACCTTTATCTCTAACTTACTTTTCCCATTAAATAACTACTCATGTCTCAGGCCCCTTCTGGGGCTCTCTAGTTGTCACTAACCTTCTGTCTTAGGCCCCTTTTGGGGGTTCTCCAGTTGTGCTTAAATACTGGTCCTCCCCTTGGACCAGGAATGAAACTCATCTGATTACCAGTCAACA
Source organism: Puccinia polysora (assembly GCA_025617555.3). Taxonomy (NCBI): domain Eukaryota; kingdom Fungi; phylum Basidiomycota; class Pucciniomycetes; order Pucciniales; family Pucciniaceae; genus Puccinia; species Puccinia polysora. The sequence goes on from CM062613.1 coordinate 42,687,975, forward strand.
ATACCGGAGTGCGCCTTCCTCCTCATCAGATCAGTTCCTCTTGACTATACAAGAATTATCCCCTCTCTATTGGCTCTTTGTAGCCTTATTATTCCTCCTCATCAGGCTCCTCCATAGCCTACCATTACCTTTTCATCCCTCATGGCAATATAGTCATTCTCCAATCTTTCACCTTGCTTCCCCAGTTGGAATTGATGTAAGCCTGCAGAGGGTAATCAGAAGTGGAGGCTTGAATGATCTATTTGAAATTCCATGTCAACCTGATATACCAAATCAGCCTTTTCAATGTTTTAAAATATTTTTTTTTGTGTTCAGGGAGAATATTGCTAGATAATTGACCACAAGAGAAAGATCTGTTTGGTTACCCTGTGCAAGTTATAAAATAATGCTAATAAAATGGAGATACTCTTGATTTTTTTTATCAGATATATATGATATGAAAGAGGTATTTCAGATTGGGGTATAATATTTGATTAAAAATTGATCCATTTCCAGGATCATATTTATGAGAGCAGGCTGAGAAAGTAGAAAAGAATGTTTGGTATGTTTGATTGAAATGCCAAAAATATAAAAGAGAAAATAATCCCATTTTATAGTGATGATTTTTCTGATTTTTGTTCTCAGATCTCCCAGGATACCATCATTATCTGCCATCAGGATTCCATAATCAAATTGACCCAAATCAAATATTTTCCTTTGCAAGATTTGCATTTTCAAGTACTCATATCCTGGTAATTCAATGTGAACCTAATTGCCTCAAGATTCTGTTTGAGGTGCATCCACCAAAACCACCACACTTTCTTTGACCCATACAGGGATTTTTGAAGCTTAATTAGCTTCCCCTCAGAACAATCAAATCCAAAATTAGATTCAAATTATAACTCCTGATATGTTGTTCTATGTAAAAATTTGGTCTTGATTTGAAAAATTTCAATTTCCAACCAATTTTTGCAGAGATAATAAGTGCAAGCTGTAATTCCAAAAAAATTAGTTTGTGTGAAAATCTTTCCTCAAAAAAAAATTCTTGTAATTAATTGAAACCTTGGTCCACAATCATACTTTCCTCTTGATAAAAACCTGGCCTTGGTCACATTTTTCTGTCAGAACATAAAGGGACCCAAGAATTTTAGACTGGTTTGAAGGAGGGTCACTAAGCTCAAAAACTCCCATATGATGCAGGAAAGAATTCTCATCATTTATTGGAAATTTCCATTTTTTTGCAAATTCTTATTTTAAAGCTTGTGGAAAAGAGGGGCTGTCCATATTTTAACCTACAGATTATTGCAGTTTTTCAAAAAATAATGCATCCTAAAGGGTCGGAAAATTCCAAAGCCTGAATTTCCCCAGAGTTCCAGATTCAATTTTTCATTCAGGATAATGAACATACCTGCAATGTTTCAAACATTTGAAGGAGAATCCTGTGATTATCTTGGAAGATTTCTCTGGCATGATCAAGCCATTTTAGTCAGGGCTGAACCCAAGATTTATAATTTCTTGTGTATATGGGTGAAGTTATTTAAGGTGTGTGTGATCATACATGTACACCTCCCACCCCAATGGCCAAAGAATTTTGGGGAAGGGATTTCTCCCGAAATCCATCTTAATTGGTGTCTTCTCTTTTCCAGAGTGGACTAGTTTATTGAAAAAACAGATATGCAGCCAAATAATTGTACAAAGTCACAAGATATTAATCATTTTTCTTACCATTTCAGATATTGTTTGGTTTTCTTGTTCTATGAACCCACTTTTATGATGCTTGTGGTGGACACTCTTGTCATTTTGTATGCCCAGATCTGTTAATTTTTCAGCCAAGAGTTTCTGGCGCACAAATTCAATGAAATTATCAGTGTGCAGATTCTTACTTTCATTCCCAGGTATCTTTTTGAATTTATTGATTCATTTGATGATCTCCTGAGGTACATTGTATTTTTCCTTTATTGGGATGTTGTATAAAATTCCACATGGCAGTTCCATTATTTTGATTAAGAGACATCTCCCCCCAATGGCAACCTCAAGTGGGCCATCATATGTCAGCAGAAAAAAAATCCCCAGGAATTGTGCAGATTTTGCACAAGGCTACCTCAGGTGGTGACTTTCAAATATTCATTATAGAGTATTTTGTGAAGCTATTCATCATATCTGCATAAAAAGGCAGATATTGATTGGTCACAGAAACCTTTAGGATATTCTTGTGCATTTGAATTGATAAGTGAACACTTAGATCATGAAATTGATGAGGGTTTGTTTAAATTTACTTCACAGAGAATTTTTTAACAATAGAAAGGAATCATTTGTCTTTTAAAGTGAAATCATGAAAGCTCCTCCTATCTTGGAATGATATGTACCTAACATCATCATCATATTTAACATCATCATTTTTCTTCTGGAATTTACCACTCAAGAATATTTTCCCATAAATATTTGGGAATTAAAGCACATTTGTAATTTGGAAAGGGCCATATTATTTGGTTATAGTTTGATCACTGAACTTGCTTACGGGAAACCAATCTGTGGAGGTAGCAGTGAGGGAGAAGTTGGTGTCTGTCATACTGACAGTTAACTTAGTCTAACCTCAGTATAATCTACTTACCTCAAGAACTTCAACCTCAGGGCTCTGGAGACTTTACTAGTATATCTCCTTCAACTTCATATCCTCAGGATCTTCATGCCTTACATATCTACATATGGTGTAACCTCATGCATTATACATATATACTCCTTAGGCTTGCACATACTTAATCTCTCAGGTTCTGCATATCCTCTAACCTTCTTCACTCTGTCTATCCCATACTTCATTATGTTTTATCCTTTGGGAATCCTTATGTACATCCCCTGGCATATTGTATTACATACTCTCTCTACCTAGTACATAGTTTCACGACCTTCATTTACATTTTACATTCTCTCAGTGTACATTCCCAAGTTAGACAGCCAGACCTGTATCCTAGCCCCAATGTAGTAAGCAGCCTATCCCAATGTAGTAGCATACCTGATCAGCCCTCTCTGTTACCTTGACTTTTCCCTTGTCATCATATATGTAATCTGAGCCCCAACCACTTGTACCTCTTTTGTAGTTCCAGCCTCCTGTCTATTTAAGCAGCCCTTCTCTTCCTCTTTCCTGATTGTCCCCCAAGAAATTGGTTTACTACTTCTTACTATGAGTCCATCCCAGCAAGTGTCATCAGCTCCTTAACTCCAATTGAGTCCTACTCTGCTACTTGTAGCATCTCCCAGTATCCTGGCCCCCAAGCCTACTAAGGGTAGAGTCCCCTCTGTGCGAAGCCCTGCTTGCATGTCATCAGCCCTTGTGAAATTAAACTGATTTCTTCCCCAATAACCCCTTCTTCACCACAAACATTCCTTACCCTATTTAGACAGAACCAAATCTTTCTATTGATTGGTGGCAAGTTTTTTTTTGCTTTATTACCTCTCCCAACCTCCAACTCGGCTATTGAGTTGTGGCCATTTTCATTGTACCCCTTAACTTCCTATTAACCTCCACAAAGGCCCCAAATTTACACCATCTAAGCTCTTCTTTGACGCTTTGACTCTTCAACACTTCAAAACTTTGACACTTTGACACTTTGATGCTTTGATGCTTTGACAAGGTACTTCAACACACAATTTGACCAATGATTAAGGTAATTGGGAGAAGACTTTTTCAATCATTTTTTTTCTTGTTCTAAGGTGAAGAACTATCTTTGGGTAACTATTTATTCTTGAATAATAAAAATGCCCCCACAACATGCCCTCTTTTCTCACATCTCTAGCCCAGCTGTCACCTGTAGCTCCAGAGGGATAGGTTTCACTGAACCCAATGACCCTTCTCCTCCCAGAGCTTGTTGAACTGGTAGAAATTTTTCTAACCTGCCAGCACCAGTGGCTACTACTTCTACCCCTATGGAGAATGGCTTATTGGAGCCTATCCCATAAGTATCCCTTTCTACTATAACTCCTTCTGACAATGCTAGCCTCCACAGGGTTACATGCCAGTTCACAATCCCAGGCTACCATGGCTTTGACTCTCCTGCTTATGATGCCAGCATAGTCCCAATCCCAGGAGGAGAAGAAGATGATGCAGATGAGGATGAGGACTTAGGATTTTATTCCAGAATATTGAGTGGCTTGGATTCACCCTCCCCAGAGGGTAATCCTAGCTCAACTTCTAATGCAACAGCAATCCATTCACCTTCCCCAGCTACTTAACTTCCTTGAAGTTCTCAGGGCCCTTCCACTGACCCTGCTCTGCTGGTAATTCTTCAGCAAACAACCACTGCAATGGCCCATCTTTCTAAACCGTCTGACCATTGTAAGACTCCAAATGGTGCTAAGCTGCAGGCAGTTCTGTGGAGGGGAAAGGTGCGGTTTAGGCTGCCCTCCTAAGAGTTACAATAATATTCAAATGTACCTGGAATCAAGGTCCAGGACCTTGAAAATAAGGAATCAATGTAATGGATGAGTTCAGGAATAGTTGGTAGCAATGGAAACAACACTATCTGAGGCAAGATGGTGCAGGGAAAGACTTGAACAAAATAATTCAATGTTTTTGTTCAGATTTCAATGGAACAAGGCAGTTGTAATTAAAAATGCCCACAAGCTAATAACTCTGGTTTTTGGCTGAAGATTAGAAAAGATAAACTCAATCCCAACAAACCTCCAGGTTCTCAATGAACCTGCCCAACTCTCTGCAATCAAGCGCTTTAAGTGTACCACATAACTGTGGGTGGCTGAACAAAACAAAAGTAATATTTTGTGAAGCTCTAGAAGCAAAGCAATAACAGATTCAAACAAGAATAACCCAACACTTCTCAAGGAAATAAAGAGTAGTGTGGCGTAATTCAACTTTTGAAGAATGAAGGGAGGTCTAACACTCCAGTTTTCAAGCTTAAAGATATCTCTCAGTCAAACACAACTGGATCTGGAAAAATGATCAGGGAAGGATCAGACCAGTATGGTCAGAAAAAGGAATCAAGAGTGGAATAACACACTCAAGAATTCCAGAAGACAGAATTCTCTTCAACCAGAATGGCTATGGTTGTTGATAAGGATCAGGTTCACCAATGGATGTATCAAAGATTGAGTATGGAAGCTCAAAGGATCAAGGGGAAATCAAAAGATATACCCAGCACAGAAGTTCTAGATGAAGGGAAGGAAGCCCTCTAGAATGATCAGATTTCTTCTTCATCTTCCAAGATAGCATGATTCAAAAAACGGCAGGGGAGAGCCCCTCCTTTTATATAAAAGAGGCCTGTAGACTAATTACAAGAGATAATTACAAATGAGTGCGGAATATTTTTTTTTTTTGCAGAAGATTGGCAACAGAAACCGCCTGACATGGGAAAAAAAGAAAAAAAAAGTGATGAGGAAGATGGAAACCTACCTGTGTCGAGGACAACAGCAGTCAGGTGATTAGTAGCAGGAGAGCAGTGCTGACATGAAGATGGCCTGTGGGGACAGACAGTTGAATGGCCCGGGCAATGGATGTGTGGATGAGCAAGCCCAAGAGATGAGCAGAAATGAGGTGGTGGGTTGCTGTTTGATCAAAGCTGGTTGCACAAGTGAGTCCGGAGGGAGGATGATGATGATGATGATAGTTGGGTACGGGTACTTGCTTGAGAGAATGAGTCTGGGGTAGGATGATGGGATTGGTTGATGGTGTAGTCACCAACAGCTGCAAGCAACTCTTGCGGTCATTGGTCAATGGCAGCAATTGATTTTGTTGTCAACAATGCCCATGATGGCAAGCGTGGGTGCCCCTAACTGGTGGCTGACAAGTGTCAGCAAGTTGCAAGGCAACCATTTTTGCCTTGAACCGCCGGCAACAATTGGGTTGGAGGCAGATGATGAATGGGAGGTTGGATTGGATGAGGGGTGATGATGATTGACCAGATGATGATTGATATCATCATCATTGGTAAATCAATTGGGGATCAAATCCAAATTCAAATCCAAGACCAATCAAGAGGCAAGCTTGGAGGGTGTGAGAGATGGAAATTCATTCAAGTAAGCACCGGTGTCAAGATTTGAGGTCCCAAGATTGCTTGGATCTAAGCAAGATCCGAATTGAGACGGTGATTGGATGGTGGTGGATGAGTTGATGGAGGGGATGGCCACCCGCGCGTGCTTGGCCAAAAAAAAAATCAGGGTAAAGCACATGCAAGGGGGAGATTTGAACAGAGGAGGAAATGAATGGATGACCAGGAAAAGCCTGCCTAGACCGCTAGGACAGGGAATAGCTGAAATAATGAGAAATGAGTGGGTACCAATAGAGGCACAAGAGAACTGTTTTTATTTTTGAGGATTTATTGATGGATAAGCAATGGTAAAAAAAATTCAAAAATTTCCATTTTCCATGAGGTGTCCGGGATTGGTCACCACACCATATACGTTCTACTAACATTAAGTCTCCATCTATCAAAGCCCCAGACAAATTTGATGGGACAAACCCAACCAAGCTCAGGCCCTTCCTCCAAGCTTTTGACCTCATCTTTGCTAATGATGAGTCAAATCCATTGGATAGCGGCAGCTTTGATTTGAAGTCCATAGAGAGTGAGGTATAAGGAGAATCCCGAATTGGTGGGGTTGAAGGAGTCCAAAATTCTTGTGGTGACTGGGTTTATTTCTGCTGCAAAGTTAACAAGAAGAAACATAATCTTTGATAAGAGAAGTCATATTTTCCCAATGGAAATCTCTTTTTACTAGATCAAGTGTTTTTTCTTGTCCAGGGAAACCAGAGAGAGGGTTATTGTGTTGTTGTTAAAGTATCTCAAGTTGAAGTTGTTGATCTTCCTTGTGGATTGCTATTCTATTTTGGAAAATAAGGAGTTGAGTGTCTTGGTCAATGAGGTAGCTCTTTACTTGTTTCTTTTTGTTGATCTTCTGGATAATCTTTGAGGTTGATTTTTTGGAGATCTGGAATTTGATTAAGTTTTCCAAGTGTCTATCAACCTGTTTAGTACAAATAAATAAAATTCTGAAAGGTCCAAAGTCAGTCTGTTTCAAGAGTTGTTTTACATTTGCTGGATTATTTTCTGCATAGGGAATCCCACATTGGGGATAAACTTTTTCTTGATGTGACAAGACATCAGGAGCTATGGAGTGCTTCCCAGTTCTATAGACAATAGTAAAGTCAAATTCTGATAGATATTCAGCTCAACGGGCTTGAAAACAAGTCAGGAGTTTAGAGTTCATAAAATACTTGAGGGAAAAGTGATCAGTGAGAACTTCAAAAGGAGATGAAAGACTGAGGAATTAAACTCTCCAGATCATGATGGCCTATACAATGGCCAGGAGCTCTTTATTTTGGATTTCATATTCAGTTCAGCAATACCCAATTTCCTTCCGTCAAAAGCAATTGGGTGCTTGGATACATCAGGGGAGACTTGGGTGAGGAAAGCCCCTAGGACATAGTCACTAGCATTGGTCTCCAAAATGTTTTTAAGGAAAGATCAAACTGTGGGAGGATAGGGGCCTTGCTAAAGGCCAACTTTAGGTCTTCAAACCGCTGCAGAGCCCCTGGGGACAAAGTAAAGATGGGGTCTGAACCAGTTAGAGCGGTGAGGAGATAGACCTTTCTGGAATAGTTAATGATAAACCTGAAATAAAAATTATAAAAAACCAAAAACTTCTGCAAGGTGTATTTGTTTTTTGGTGAAGGCCATTCCAAGATCTTTTGGAACTTGGATTTTTCAATTACAATACCATCCCTGGAGATAACATATCCTAATTAATCCACTGATAAGGTATAAAATTGACACTTAGATGCTTTTGTATATAAGTTGTTCTTCCAAAGACTGCTCAACACTTCAAACACATGAGATGTGTTTCCTGTTAAGTTTCTGTGAAAAATTAGGATTTCATCAAGGTATACCACCACACAGATGGTTAGAAGGTCTGCAAAAATGTCATTAACAAGCCATTGTAAAGAGGCAGGAGCATTTGTTAGCCCAAATGGCATTACCAAATATTCAAAACTTCAAAACTGATTTCTAAATTCTGTAAGATTTTCATCCCCTTCTTCATTTCAAAGGAGATTTTAAGCACCCCTGAGGTAAATTTTTGAGAAAATGGGGGAACCAGAAAATACTGTTAATAAGTGAGTCATGAGAGGGATAGGGTACCAATTCTTTTGATTAACAGAGTTAAGCCTGCAATAGTCAACACACAATTGAAAAACACCATCCTTCCTTTTCACAAAGAGGACAGGTTCTCCAGTTCTTGAAGTCCTGGGTCAAATGAAACCTTTCTCTATATTTTTGGCTATATACGCTTTTAGTGTCTCCTTCTCATGGTGAATGAGGGAGTAGATAGGCCCAACTGGAGGCAAAGAATTTCATCAGTTTCCTCATCTTTATCTAGACCTTTAGAAAGCATCAAATCTTGCTAAGGAGTTGGGGAAATTTTTGTTTTATTTATTACCTCTCCAAACCTTGAACTTGGCTATTGAGTTGTGGCCATTTTCATTGTACCCCTTACCTTGCTATAAACCTCCACAAAGGCCCCAAATTTACACCATCTAAGCTCCTCTTTGACTCTTTGGCGCTTCAACACTTCAATCATTTGAAACTTTGTCACTTCAATGCTTTGACAAGGTACTTCAATGCCCAATTTTACCAATAATTAAGTTAATTGGTAGGAAACTTTGCCAATCATGATTTTTAATGTTCTAAGGTGAAGAACTATCTTTGGGTAACTATTTATTCTTGAATAATAAGAATGCCCCCACAACGTGCTCCCCTTTCTCACATCTCTAGCCCAGCTGTCACCTGTAGCTCTAGAGGGATAGGTTTCACTGAACCTACTGACCCTTCTACTCCAAGAGCTGGTGGAACCAGTAGAACGTTTTCTAACCTGCCAGCACCAGTGGCTACCACTTCTACCCCTATGGATACTGGCTTATTGGAGCCTATTGCACAAGTATCCCTTTCTACTATTACTCCTTCTGACAATGCTATCCTCCAGTTTTTTCTAATGACAGAAATAAATTATTCTTTACAGTCTCTTAACTTACAGGAAGTGCCAGTCCATGGATCCAACCTTATCTTTCTCAGATTAGTAATCATGAGCCAGATTTTATACTTAAATCTTGGTTTTTGTTCACTCAAAATCTGCATAACCTTTTTGGGGATTTTCTGGAAATCCAAAGTGGTGAGAAGGAGTTAAACCTCCTTAAGCTGAGAGATACTGATCATGCCACTAACTATATCACTGTCAGCTTGCTACTATTGCAGAGCAAGCTTCAAAAGTAACAGAAATAACATAAAAGTAATAATAATAGAATTAACCTAAGAAGGAGCAGGAAAACAATAAATATTATTGCAAAATTGGATGTTTTCACCCAAAATTAGGTAGGTTCACTCACTGACCCCACCCTTGAAATCCAACTCCTTATATTCTTAAATAATTAAGGAAAGAAAGACCAAAATACCACGGCACCACTATTGAACTTTTTGGCCAATGATTTATTTCACATTTATTGTCACGTATAGGTTTCACACCTAAAATTCAGTCAGCATTGAGGTGTTGTGTATATTTTAGGAGTTAAAGATGGAAATGTGTTCTGTCACAATTCCCGCAGGCAGCTGCAGCAGCCAATAAACCCCTGCGCGGCTGAGCTACAGCTCTTTCGCTCTGTAAAAGCCGTGTACGCAGCCCTGGGCCTCTGACAAATATGCAGGCACGGGACTACGGGTTGAAAAAGTGACAGGCGGCCTGAGAAACCTAGGTACCGCGTAAACATGCTACAACCTACAGGGGAACATTCTAAATATGTAATGAATTTTCCTGTGGATAGTAGATATTCTAAGAATATATAAAATTATATAAAAATACTTAAATAACCTTGATACATATTTTTTATTAAATATAATTCAAAGTACCAAAAATGTCGAAAATAAGATAATGACTACTTCTAAAAATATATTAAAATACTTTAATATACTATTAGGAGAATTTCTAGACATCAAAATTTTTGTGATATACTAAGAAAACTTATGATGTAAAAATATTACATGAATACCCTTGACTTACATTTTTAAGTAATTATTTTAGTAAATCAACTGAATTTCGAAAATAAGGAGTAAAATCAATATCATGACTTTACTCCAATTGTTTAATACATAATGAGAACTCACCTTAAATCAGAATATCCGTAGGAATGTTTATCAAAATAATTATTAACTTACTGGGAACATTTACTAAGGATAATTAATCAAATAATAAATAAAAAAGCACAGATTATTGTTATTCACACTTCCAACCATCAATTTTAAAGTAGAATAATTCCCATACCCTGTGGAATTAGATGCTCCCCGTGCTACAGAACCAAGAAAAAATGAAAGGCTACCACTGGTTACCCTGCTAGCCTCATTGTCCGTCCCTTTGAGCCCCTGTACCCCTCACAAGGACAATATTGGGACTCCAAAATCTATAAATAAAGAGCTCTTTTGAGGATATTGATACCCAGAGACCCAGTTATATTTACATCCAGAAACTTTTCCAAGGTAATCAAATACTTATAAGAGATAATTAAGTGATTTATGGATTTAGTCTGATTGATAATATTTGTCCCCAACCCTTTTTATCAATATAAACTGCTGAACAACCTTATAACCCCAGTATATAGGTTTAACCCATCAGTGCACATCCCAAAAAGTTACTTAAAGGATTTAATAATATACCAGTGAGTCTTATTATCCTTTCTCTTTCGTTGCAGCTTGGTTAAAAAGCCCTGCCACTCCACTGTGTATTTTATATACATATTATCTTTGGGCAAAATATCCTTTAAACTGAAGGTTCCAAAGTAACCAGGCCTATGTGTTTTCATACTGAATTCCCTGAAGAGAGGTGTTAAGGATCCCCAATATAATTTTGGCACCTCTATAAAAATATTTAACAATCAATCTATCTATATTTATTTATAAAAATAAACCATATCCAAACCAATTAACCTTGCAATAAGCTTTATCCAAATATTTTATGGATTTTTGCTGTATTTATTGAATAATATATTTATTATTTATTCTATCACCTCTGGTAGCTAAAGAATAGCAAGGATCTTGGCATCCAGGAGGCTGAAAATCACTGAGTTCAGGAAACTTATGACTAAGGTCTCTGGATGGGGTGATAAAGCCTTTTTCTTCCATTTTAGAAAGGGAATCCCAGCCAGACTACTAGATCAAATAGCTGGTTATGATGGACCTCAAGAAACCTTGCAGGAACTAATGGAAATTTTCCTTAAGTATGATACCCACTACCATGAAAGTATCAGGGAAAAATCCTTCAATTCCCATCAAACCCCCATACTTGGACTCAGTATTCTGACTCCTCAAAAATCTCAACAGCCCAACCAAAAAAGTAATTTCAAGGGAAAAGCAAAGGCTCCCTCTACCAATTCTGCTCCAACCTACCAGCCCAATCCCAAGGTGGGTGAAAGTGGACACCTCAAGGATGAAGAAATGGCTGGAAGAGAAATAGAGGGTTTGTGCAACTACTGTGGAGGTGCTCACAAATTTATGATCTGCAGGAAACATCCAGATTTGAACCTGGCCAGAATCCCACTCCTGTCAAACCCAAACAGGGAAAACACTAGGTCATGGAAATGTGTTACTCCATGACCATCACCCCTCCAATATTTGGGTACAAACTTTGGAAGGGAAAGACTCTAACACCCCTACTAAAGACTTATGTTTTATTTGTGTGTTCAATAATCAGGCCTGTATTGTACTTGTTGACTCTCAAGAAACTCAATCTTTTATCTCCAAATCTATGGTTTCAAAGTTTTCTCTTTCTCCGAAACCTCTGACCACTCCCATTTTCTTATTTACCTTCAACCCTTCTGACTCGCCTTCCCAGGAAATCACTCATAAGATTTCCTTTAAACTCTCCTCAACTTCATTTCCAAAGTCAGAATGGAATTTCTTGGTCATCAATACTCCCCCAAACAAAGATATTTCTCTAGTTATTGACTTCCTCCATTTCTGGAAGCCAGAGGTAAATTGGGGATTGGGATTGATCACCCCAAGGCATCAACCAACTTTTGATCATTCCCCTTCTTTTGAACTCTCTTTGGCAGCTACTCACCTTCCGCTGGTAAACCTGCAGGTCACTGCTCCTGCTCCCTCTTCAAAATTTATGCACTCACAACACTTTCCTTTGAGTTCAAAAACCACTTCTGTGAAAAGGATTTTCTTTGGACATTCTCTGTAATTCTTGGAGAATATAGAGGATGATCTATGCATTCAAATATTGCATATGATTATTTACACTTCTGAATCTGGCCCAAGGCAGACTACTGCAGATGGTCTGGATGAAGATGAGGAAACTAATGAAATTGAAACTTTGTTGGGGAGAGTTCCAGAAGCTTACCATGCCTTTTTAGATGTTTTTTCCAAGGTTAAAGCTGATAAACTCCCATCTCACCATGCTTACAATCACCATATCAAACTGGAAGACCCTTTGCCTCCAGTTGGGCCTATCTAATCCCTCAGTCACCATGAGAAGGAGACACTACAGGCATATATAGCCAAAAATATAGAGAAAGGTTTCATTTTCCCCAGCACTTCAAGCACTGGAGCACCTGTCCTATTTATGAAAAAGAAGAATGGTGGTTTTCAATTGTGTGTTGACTATTGCAGGCTTAACTCTGTTAATTGAAAGAATTAATACCTTATTCCTCCCATGACTCACTTATTAACAGTCTTTTCTGGTTCCACCATTTTCTCAAAAATTGACCTCAGGGGTTCTCACAATCTCCTTTGAAATGAAAGAAGGGGATGAACATCTTACAGCATTCAGAACTCAGTCTTGAAGTTTTGAATACTTGGTAATGCCACTTGGGCTAACAAATGCTCCTGCCTCTTTCCAATGCCTTTTTAATGACATTTTTACAGACCTTCTAACCATCTGTGTGGTGTTATACCTTGATGAAATCCTTATTTTTTCCAGAAACTTAACAGAAAACTCAGATAATGTGTTTGAAGTCTTGAGCATTCTTTGAAAGAACAAATAATATGCAAAAGCATCTAAGTGTGAATTTCATACCTTGTCAGTGGATTACTTAGGCTACGTTATCTCCAGGGATGGTATAGAAATGGAACACTCCAAGTTCCAAAATATCTTGGACTTTCCACCACCAACAATCAAAAAGGCCTTGCAGAAGTTTTTGGGTTTTTCTAATTTTTATTGCAGGTTTATCAATTACTATTCCAGAAAGGTCTATCTCCTCACTACTCTAATTGGTTCAGAACTCATCTTTCCTTTGTCCCCAGGGGCTCTGCAGCATTTTGAAGACCTCAAGTTTGCCTTCAACAAGGCCCCTATCCTCAGACATTTTGATCTTTCCTTACAAACCTTTTTGGAGACTGATGGTAGTGACTATGTCCTAGGGGCTGTCCTCACCCAAGTCTCCCCTGATGTATCCAAGCACCCAATTGCCTTTGACAGCAGGAAATTGGGTAGTGCTGAGCTCAATTATGAAATCCACAATAAGTAACTCCTTGCCATTTTATGGGCCATCAAGATCTGGAGAGCTTACTTCCTCAGTCTTTCATCTCCTTTTGAAGTTCTCACTGATCTTTTTTTCCCTTAAATATTTTATGAAATCTAAAGTCCTGACTTGTTGTCAAGCCCATTGGGCTGAATATCTATCAGAATATGACTTTAATATTTTCTATAGACCTGGGAAGCACTCCATAGTGCCTGATTTCTTGTCACATCAAGAAAAATTTTATCCCCAATGGGTGATGCCCTATGCATAAAATAATCCAGAAAATGTAAAAAAACTCTTGAAACAGACTGACTTTGAACCTTCCAGAATCTTGTTATTTCTACAAAACAGGTTGATGGACACTTGGAAAACTTAATTCAATCCCAGATCCCCAACAAATCAACCCAACAGATTATTCATAAGATCCACAAAAAGAAAAAATTCAAGAGCTACCTCATAGACCAAGACACTGGACTCCTTATTTTCCAAAATAGAATAGTAATCCCCAAGGAAGATGAAAAACATCAACTTGAAATAATTCTACAACAACACAATTCCCCTCTCTCTGGTAACCCCGGACAAGATAAAACAATTGATCTAGTAAAAAGATATTTTCAATGGGAAAATATGACTTCTCTCATCAAAGATTATGTTTCTTCTTGTTACCTTTGCAGCAGAAACAAACCCAGTCACCACAAGAATTTTGGACTCCTTCAACCCCTTCCAATTTGGGATTGTCCCCGGATCTCACTCTCTATGTACTTCATCTCACAGCTGCCACTATCCAATGGATTTGAATCATCATTAGCAAAAATTAGTTCAAAAGCTTGGAGGAAGGGCCTGAGCTTGGTTGGGTTTGTCCCATCAAATTTGTCTGGTGCATTGATAGATGGAGATTTAAAGTAAGTAGAAGGTCCATGGTCAGCAGGTTTAGAAAGATGGGTCATTGCATTGGTCATTTTCCAAAGAATTACCCGCAGAACAGGGTCAGTGGAAGGGCCCTGAGAACTGCAATGAAGTCTATTAGCTGGGGAAGGTGAAGGGATTGCTGTTTCATCAGAAGTTGAGCTAGGATTAACCTCTTGGGATGGTGAATCCAAGCCACTCAATATTCTGGAATCAAATACTGATTCCTCATCCTCATCATCATCTTCTTCTTCTTCTCATCCTGGGATTGGGACTATGCTAGCATCATAAGCAGAAGATTCAAAGCCATGGTAGCCTGGGATTGTGAACTGGCATGTAGCCCTGTGCAGGCTAGCATTGTCAGAAGAAGTGATAGTAGAAAGGGATACTTCTGGGATAGGCTCCAATAAGCCAGTATCCATAGGGGTATAAGTGGTAGCCACTGGTACTGGGAGGCTAGAAAAAGTTCTACCTGTTCCGCAAGCTCTGTGAGTAGAAGGGTCAGTAGGTTCAGTGACGCATATCCCTCTGGAGCTACAGGTGACATCTACGCTAGAGATGTGAGAAAAGAGAGAACGTCATGGGGGCATTTTCATTATTCAAGAATAAATAGTTACCCAACAATAGTTCTTCACCTTTGAACAAGAAAAAAAATGATTGAAAAAGTCTTCTCCCAATTACCTTTATTATTGGTAAAATAAGGTGTTTAAGTACCTTTTCAAAGCATCCAAGTGTCAAAGTGTTGAAGTGCTGAATTGTTAAAGCGTCAAAGCGTCAAAGAAAAGCTTAGATGGTATAAATTTGGGGCCTTTGTGGAGGTCTATAGCAAGGTAAGGGGTAAAATGAAAATGGCCACAACTCAATAGCCAAGTTCAAGGTTGGGAGAGGTAATAAAGCAAAAAAAAAAATGCCACAACTCAATAGCAATATTTGATGCTGTCTAAATAGGGTAAGGAATGTTGGTGGTGAAGAAGGGGTTATTGGGAAAGAAATCAGTTCAATTTCACAAGGGCTTCTGACATGCAAGCAGTGCTTGGCACAGAGGGTAATCTACCCTTTGTTAAAATTATTACTATTATACTGTGTTACCTTTTATTTAACTCTCTTAGACTTTCATCTGTGTGTTCTTATTTGATCTTTCTACTGAGTGTTTCTTCTTTATCTTCTGCTCCTCTCCAATTCTCCAATGTGCGCTTGTCTTGTACTCCACGGCCAAGCATGCTCACTCCATCTGCTACGGGTGCAGACGCTCTTACTCACAAGACACACGTATTCCATTCAATGAACCCTCAATGAAACAACTGTGTTCAATCTACAGAAACTCAAATCATTTAATGACCAATTCAAACTTGACCAACAACTTCTGCAACCATCATTGCTTGACCAAAAATTCTCAACTCAATGCCTTCAAGTAAACACAGCAGCCAGTTCATCTAATTTTAAGAGTATCAGCATCAACTCAATCATCACCTATTGCTCATCCTTTTTCTTTTGACAAAATTTTCAAGGGGCTCAAGTTTACAATTCTCTCAATCTAATCTGGCTTTGTTGTTGCTCTCAACCGGCTATTGTAAATCTCAATCATTTTCATTCTAAACTTCTACCAGTTTCTCATCTACCTCCTCTTATTGTCAACTATCTAGGAGTCATACTACTTTTATCCTTTCAAATATCTTGGCTCCATAGTTTAGCCAAGTTTCAATCCCGTTGGTTTATCTTGTTCAATCCTTTTACTCTGAATCTTCTATTTCATCAAACCCTACTGATTCTTACTTGCAATTTCACCACAGTCTGGTCTTGGTGACCACTCCAATTTTCCACACGGTTAAAAGCCTTCCACTTGCAATATTGGAACTGGGGCCTTCTCAAAAACCAGGATCAGGGGGGGGCGCAACAAACTACAAATCTCTCGCCATCAAGTCACTGATTGAATCAACTCCTCTTTTAACAGCGGACAACTACAGTATGTGGCAAAAGAAGTCCAAAAATCTCTTCAAGCTGCAAGGGATTGTTCTAATTATGGACAATCCTGACCCTTTGAGACGCCTAGTGGAAGATACAAACCAAGAATTTGTTTCAGATATCATCGCCAAACTTGACTCAAACACCTATGACAACATCATTGATGATGCCAAAAAGGATGTTGCCAAGCTAATTTGGATTTCAACTCAAGAACACTTTGCTTCCTCACAATTGGCAAACAGGTCAACAGTTTTTAATGGATTCCTACACCTGACTATGGACACCAATATCAATGCGTTTGTGACTTCTATCAAGGTCTATCTTAAAAATGACAGAAGTCGGGATAGAACTACCATTGGACATCATTGCATATCTTGTGCTGTTCAAGTTCCCAGCTTCAATGCAAAGCTTGAAATCTCAGATCATGCACATCACGGCCAAAATTAAAATTGATGTTTTACTCAACCACCTGATCCAGCACAAGAACAAAGTCATAGCTCAGGATGACAGAGCTGAACCAGTCAATGTAGCCCTGTATTGTGGACCTAGGTGTGAAAACGGCAAACACAATCCCAAAGTCACTTTGAACTCTGCCAAATCATGCTGGTTCAAATTCCCCAAACTTAAACCGCCTAACACGCACAATCAAGGTAAGAAGTCAAAGCCTGCACAAACCAAAGAAGCTCATTTCTACTTGTTTTTCTGGGGTCTCAAGTCCAACGTCAACATTGGTATCTTTCCAAATTGCTTCATTTTGGACTTAGGATGCTATGTACACATGATAACCAACAAGGAAAAATTCAACCATCTTAATCTGAGCAATGGTTCCGGTAGAATTCAAACAGGTAAGAAAGACACTGCCATTACAATCAAAGGAGTGGGCAAGTTATCACTTGCCACAAAAGACGCCTTCATCACCCTTTCCAATGCTTTTTGGGTCCCCAAATCTACGGTCAATCTAATCTAACTTGGGGAATTGATGGTGAAAGGAGCTCTGTTGCAAGTCAACTCTTTGACCAATCTAGTAAATTCAAGTTGTTGAGCCACAGAAATGTTCTTATATCAGGTACAATCACCAATTACCTGTTTGTAATTGACATGATGCAGAAGCCAGTTGACTGTAATTTCTCAAAAGCAGATCTTTCCAAGATTCATCGCTCACTAGGCCATGCCAGAATCACAAGAATGGAAAATTTTCTCAATCAAACAATTCTGTCAAATCTCAAAGATGAATTTGAATTTCTGAGTTGTCATAAATCCAAAATTTCTGCACATCCATTCAAGAACCAGAAAAGCATTGCCAAAAAATGTTTCAACAATATACATCTGGACCTTATGGGTCCCGTCTCTCCAACTTCCAAAGGAGGATTCAAGTACATCTTGAACCTTGTTGACTCATTCTCCAGATACATTCCCTATTTTCCTCTCAGAGCCAAAAGCAATGCAGCTGACTCGATCATTTTAATTATTGAAAATCATCATCAAAAGACCAATTGATATCCCAAAAAGGTATGCTTGGATGGAGGGGGATAGTTTGTTAACTCCAAGCTGCAATCTTTTTACAAAAACCGCCAAATGAATCAAATAATAAGCAAACCTTATCATTTGGAACACAACTGCAGAGTTTAATGTGCAAATTTCACTGTCATGGAATCTGCTCAAGCAACCATCTCAGATACCGTTCTGCCCAAATCAGTATGGCACAAAGTAGTGAAAGGATTCTGTCTAATGCTTAATCAAATCCCTAAAATAACAGTTTAAATCTCTCCATGTATCAAGATGCATGACAAGCCCTTGCCTGATGACTATATTAAACCCCTAGGCACCTCACTCACCTACAAGCTAAATCAAACCAAATTCCGCTCCAAGCTTGAAAAAAAGGAGCCCCTGGTATCTTGGTTGGATTCAATCCTCAACTTTTATCTTACAAGGTCATCAATTCTTCCAGGAAAATCATTGACTCCAAACACGTGATCTTCAACAATCAAAAACCACCAAAGATCTCTTGTATAGAACTTGAGACCAAGAATCCAATGCAAATTCTCACAAAAGCTCCTCAACAGCCTGAATTGAGTAAAATCTCTCAGGATATTAAGGAGTATTCTTCCATGACTGAATTGGAACCAGAATCTGACAAATCTTCTGACAGAAAATTGTGTATCAAAAACAACCTCCGCCCAACACTTTGAGACCAAACCAAACTTTCCAAACCAGAGAGATACGGATTAATGTCTGAGAGACTGCCAAAAACTCTTCAAGAATCAATGGAGATTCCTGTGTGGAAAGAATCAGCCCTCAGAAAATTCAACTCAATTGAGGATCAAGGCGTATGGGAAGAAGAAGAAGACAATGAAGTCACCAACCCATTGAAAACTGTTCCAGTCTTCAATATCAAGCAAAATTCTCATGGAGAGCCAGTTACTTACAAAACCCAACTATGCGTGCAGGGATTCAACCAGAGTTATGGCCTAGACTACTTAGAAACCTACGCACCTACTGGCAAGGTAGCCTCCTTGAGAGCTGTACTCACTTACACCGCTGACAAAAACCTTCAAATTCTACAACTTGAAGTTAAAGGTGCATTTCTGCACTCAAGCCTTGAAGAGCGTGTCTACATCAAAACCCCCTACAGATGCAACAGGACGTCCAAGTACCTTTGTCTAAAAAAGTCTTTCTATGGTCTGAAACAAGCACCCAGGAATTGGTACCCCATGCTAAGGAACTGGATCAAATCTCAAGGGTTTGAAGAATCCAAAGGTGACCCGTGCCTGTATATTTTTTCTGATAAAACTTTGGTAGTATTCTTCCATCTTGATAACCTTGTTGTGGCTGGTGACGTGACTTGCTTCAAGTATTCCTTTCTCCCAAAATTTTGCAACTCCTCAGCGCACAAACCCAACACATTGCTTGGTATGAAAGTAGACTTTTGTGATGGACTGATCCACCTCTCTCTGCCGCTACACATATCAAAATGACTAACAGAGCTGAAAATGAGCAACTTTCATCCTGTATCTACACCACTCACTCCAGGACTCCACCTTCAACCAACAGATGAAGAGGATCACAAGAAGTTCTTGGAAATCAACATCAATTATTGGTCACCCATTGGCCAATTGAACTTCATAGCCGGACTTTCCAGACCCAACATCAGCTTTTCTTTTTCCAGCCTGGCTAGATACTGCAAAAAAACAGGTCTAAGTCATTGGAACAAAGTCCTACATGTATGGAAGTATCTCTCAAGAACTAGAAACCTCACTCTAACCTTAGGTCCACAATTGTATGCTTCAGCAATGCTACTTGGGGGGATGAACCACTCTCAAGAATTTCTCAGAGTGGTTTCATCTGCTCCTTCAAAGGAAGCCCACTATACTGGACCAGCAGATGTCAACAATGTATCACTCATTCATCAACCAAATTGAAATGTGTGGCCTTGTCAAGTTTTCAACTTGAAGCTTGCTGGCTGAAGATGCTAATTGAAGACATATATCAAGAGAAATTCAAATGCCCACTAAACCTTATTGATAACAAAGGACTGGAAGATAAAATTGAAAAATTTGGATTGAACTCTAAAGCTAAACATATTGATCTAAAAGCCAAAGGTTTGAGAAACAATTTTGAAAGCGGGCTTATCCATTTTTGACTCATCCCTTTGCTCTCCATGACTGCGGATGCTCTGACCAAGGCAGCTAACAAATCCTCCAACATTTGCCTTGTACATGCTTTTATTTCTCTCTTCCACTGATTATTGAGTTGAGGGGGGTGTTAAAATTATTACTCTTATACTGTGTTTCCTTTTATTTAACTCTCTTAGAATTTCATCTGTGTGTTCTTATTTGAACTGTCTACTGAGTGTTTCTTCCTCATTTTCTGCTCCTCTTCAATTCTCCAATGTGCGATTGTCTTGTAGTACGCAGCAATGCACGCTCACTTCATCTGCTACCGGTGAAGACGCTCTTACTCACAAGACTTGCGTACTCCATTCAACAAACCCTCAATGAAACGACTGTGTTCTATCTACAGCAACTCAAATCATTTAATGACCAATTCAAACACAACCAACAAAGTCTGCAACCATCATTGCTCAACCGACAATTCTCAACTCAACCCCTTCAAGTAAACCCAGCAGCCAGTTCATCTAATTGTAAGAGTATCAGTGTCAACTCAATCATCACCTATTGCTCATCCTTCTTCTTTCAAAAGACTTTTCAAGGCGCTCAAGTTTACAATTCTCTCAATCTAATCTGAATTTGTTGTTGTTCTCAACTGGCATATCAAATCTCAGTCATGTTCATTCTGAAACTCTACCGTTTGCTCATCAACCTCCTCTTATTGGCAACTATCTAGGATTCATACTACTTTTATCCTTTTGGATATCTTGAATCCATAGTTTAGCCAAGTTTCAATCCCATTGGTTTATCTTGTTCAATCCTTCTACTCTGAATCTTCTATTTCATCAAAACCTACTGATTCTTACTTTAAATTTCACCACAGTCTGTTCTTAGTGACCACTCCAATTTTTCACACCCTTAGAAGGCTTGGGGGCAAGGATACTGGGAGATACTACAAGGAGCAGAGTAGGACTGAATGGGAGTTAAGGTGCTGATGACACTTTCTGGGATGGATTCCTAGTAGGATTTAGTAAACTGATTTCTTGGGGGAAAATCAGGAAAGAGGAAGAGAAGGGCTGCTTAAATAGACAGGAGTCTGGAACTACAACAGAGGTAACAGTGGTTGGGGCTCAGACTAGATATATGATGACAAGGGAACATTCAAGTTAACATAGAGGGCTGATCAGATATGCTACTACATTGGGATAGGCTGCTTACTAAATTGGGGCTAGGATACAGGTCTGGCTTTCTAACTGGGGAATGTACAGTGAGAGGATTTACAGTGTACATGAAGTTCATGACACTATGTACTAGGTAGAGATAGTATGTAATACAATCTGCAAGGGGATGTTAATAAGGACTCCCAAAGGATAAACCATATTGAATTATGGGACAGACAGAGTGAAGAAGGTTAGATGATATGCAGAACCTGAGAGATTAAGTATGTGCAAGCCTAAGGAGTATATATGTATAATGCATGAGGTTAGACTATATGTAGATATGTAAGGGATGAAGATCCTGAGTATATGTAGTTGAAGGATATATACTAGTAAATTCTCCAGAGGCCTGAGGTTGAAGTTCCAGAGGTCAGTAGATTAGAATGAGGTTAGACTGAGTTAGGTTTCAGTATGACAGTGTCCCAGAGATGAGTGAAAAAACTAACCTTGTTGGTCACACGATCAGTGGCTCCTAAGTACAGCAATTCCTCCACAGTTGATATTTTTCCGTTTTCAACTGAGGCAACCATTCCAGAACCTTGGAGGGACTCAAAATCTATTTGAACAAAACCCAAAATCCAGGTGAGAAAAAATCCAATATTCATATAAATGCATTGGGGTTTGTGATTCAAGGGTTTGGTATATTTTTTATTCCTGCCTTGAATTGTGTGCAGTTTCCAGGGTAGTGACCCCACTCAAATTACCACTGACTGTTGGAATTATGGCAACTAAGTGTCCTCATTCTCCTCTTGATTTAAATATAAAATAAATTATTAAATAAAATACTATAAAAAAAATATAAGACTGTTCTCCGGTATTATGGGCATCATAAAAGTAGCTTGTTATGATCAAATTGTCTCTCATTTCTCTAATCAGTTTTCCCTCCTACTGTTGAATATTTCTAGGTTAAGTCATTATTAAGTCTGAAAGAATGCTAGTTCAAGTAGTCTGATTTTCCATTACTGATCAAACTCTTGTAGTCATAGAACCCTGAGTCACTAGTTCTTTTAATGGACTTCTTATCTCTAAGAACCTCCTTTCTTATCTTGGTCTTTCTTAATTTTAATGCTTGTTGAATCACCAAATCAGCTTGAATTAACGCCTCAGTTGTATTGTACTTGTCACTCTTCTTTTGATAGCTTTTATTTCCTGGCTTATGGCCTGTTGTGTCTCTGCCTTGTTGCATACTGTCTTTCACTGATTATGTGACAGTTCTTTGGTTGCTTCTCATTCATTATTCATTATACTTGTCATTGTTAAAACCACATTTTGATCATGTTGATTATGGCTTGTATTTACTATTTAAATCCTGCCAACTTCAACTGAAATATCATCCATTCTTACTCACCTTGAACTTGAGTGCCCCCCTTGACTCTCCGATCCGCTCCTCTTGGCAACACAAGATTCCTCCTCCTCATCCTCTCACTCAAATCTGACCGGAGCATTCTGCTGAATTTTCAACACTGACATGGGCTTCTAGATTTGATATTGTTGATTATTCAAATGCTCTCTTATCCTATCTCCATCTATTTCACTTGACTACATCTATTCTCCTTGCGCTGCTCTTTCTCCTTTAGTTCTAATGTTCTCTACGTTGTGATAGTGTTGTTTGTTGAGTATGTGGAGGGGCGCCGTATGGTTGTTGTCGCTGGATCTGCGACACTTCGACTGTCACTAAACTCTGTGGGACCCCGCAACACTGGTTGGACACACCCCTTAAATCCTGCTGACTGCTTAGAGCAACCTGCAACCTTCAACTTCTCCTCTACCAACGCAACTACAGCGAACAACCCCCTAAGACTTGAAGATTCAACTTGAACTAGATCACCAATTAACTACAGCTTAGTGGGTACCATCCCTATGGTTCAAATCAACATTAAGACAACTCACCTCTTCTCTTTTCCAGCTGATCAAATTGTTCTATGCCATCAGGCGGATCAGTCAAGGTAATCGTATCAGAAGTCTGGTGGTTCTCATTCTGTAAATCATTTACCAATTGGCTCTGCTCTGTTTCTACCCAACTCGCACTTGCTCATCAATCTCTTCCTACCAGTTGTTACAGTGTTGGTTTCTCTCAGTCTGTTAATAAGCCGCAATTTTGACTGTAGAACTTGCCTCTCTTCTTGGTCGCCTCATCCATTTCATTTCTTTTTTCTTCTTTTGTTTCTCATATTGACTCAATTGGAATCTACAGCCTGGTCTAGGTTTTCCATCAATCAATTTCTTTCACAGATATTTGATTGAGTCCATTTTGTGCTCTGGTCATGCAGTAACTTTTTGTATAAGAAGGATCCTCCTCTGAAGAAATTATCAGAGGTCCTGGTCTCTTCCCTTGACCTCCCTTGAAAATATGGGCTTTGTTTTCTCCCAACACTTGATTTATAGCTGAGAAGTGAGCTGGAGGGGATGTTTCATACTGACACCTAACTCAGTCTACCCTTGGTCTAATATACTTTCCAAGGAACTTCAACCTCTTCAACCTGAGGTCCTAAGGGTACATACCTCAATATATCCTCAGTAACTACATATCCTCAGGATCTACATGCATTAGATATATACGTATAGTCTAGTCTCATATATTATACAGATATACTCCATAGGCTTTCAAATACTTAATCTTCCAGGCCTGCATATCCTCTGATGTCACTCACTCTGTCTATCCCATCTTAAATCATGGTTTATCCTAGTAAATAGTGTTATGAGTCCCATGTACACTTTTGATTCTTCAACTGTACATTTCCAACTTAGAAAGCTCAGACCTGTGGACTTGCCCCAATGTAGCAGACATCCTATCCCAATTTATTAGTATTACCTGACTAGCCCTCTCTGTTTCCTTGACTGATCTGGTTATTACATATGCAGTCTGAGACCCTCAACCTGTTGTAACTCTAGCAGCCCAAATCCTTTTTCCACATAAATTGGCCTCCTCCTCTTCCTTCCTGATGTTTAACCAAGAAATCAGTTTACTAATTCTTACTAGGCAATCCATCCCAGCAATTTTCATCCAAGCACTCTTATCTTACCCTCTTCATTTCTCTTATCCCTGTATAATCCTTGAGTAACCTTTCCCCTAAAAGCCCACTGTGAGAAGAGTACCCTTGTGAAAAGCCCTCCTTGGACACCATCAGCCTTTGTGACATTAAACACATTTATTCCCCAAGATACTAACACCATCCACATACACTCTTTACTCTTATTAATTGGATCAAATATTGCTATTTAATTTTTGGAAAATTTTTTTACCATCCTTTATTTACTTTTCCTTTTGTAATTGGTCAAATTGGCTATTGAAATTTTTCCCTCATTGAAAATCTATCACTTCAAAACATTTATAAAATTCTTCTTATAATTTTTGCTTATTTTTACCTCTAACCTGCAATCCCAACGCCTCAACACCCCAAAGCCTCAATGATTTTACACTTTGATGCTTTGAATCTGGAGAGACTCCTTTGGGATTTGATTAAAATAATTTAGAAAATAGATTGCTGGCATTCCTTGAAAGCAAATCTGGTATTACTTCTACTCCTTTAGAGTATTATGAAACTCAGAGTGGTTTTTAATTTCCTGGCCTTCTAGTACTATAGTAAGTCTGCACAATAATTTATTTAAATTAATGGCCCGTTTCTTTGAGACTTAAAATGGGTCTCAGATCAGACCTAGATTAATTATTAACTTTTCTTAGTGGAATTTTTGATGAATAGACCAGATTTATTTGATCATTTTTCAGTGGCTGATCAGATATTTGTGACCTTAACTACTATTCCAATTTCAAAGTGTTCAAGGGTTTATCAAATGGATGATTCAGGAGAGGACTAAATTATGGGTTTACCCACAGGGGGCTGGGTAGAGGAAAGGTTTTTAGTTGCTTTCTGTTGTGCTCTCTTTCTTTTTAAGGGTTATTTATTGATTTAAGAGTAGTTTTACTTTAAAATTGGTGCTGAATATTCAGTTTTCAGAAGAACCCTTATTCAATCATCTGATTGGACCGTTTAATTGTTAAAAGATTGTTTATAATATGGTTTATTATTTCCTCTTTATTTATAATTGGTTGACTGATAATATTTATCTGGGTAGATGCCACAGATGACTACTGAAAGGATGGATGAATGGCATGAATGATGAGCCAAGATGGAATGATATGGTATGATGATAAAGCTTTGATAGGGCAGATAGGCACTCCTTAAATAGACAAATCCTGCCTCAGGGGGTGCTAAAGGCTGCCCCTGAGGCTCTCCCTGTTCTGGTGAGGAACAGTTAGATACAGTTACACAAGGAATTTCTGCTTTTTGGAAAAAAAACTTTACAATTACATGAGGCATTTATTCTGGTTTGAAAAAGGTTTTACAGGGGTTTCATCCATGCACAGCCTTTAATTAATTGCTGTTTAATGCTGATAAGATGGTTTTTTACTGGTTGCGTGTTTGGTACTGAGTGTGCTTCCTGAATATATTGCTGTGCAGTGCTGGAGTGAGCTTGTATTGGTAGTTTTTTTGGTACCACATGATCTTGCCCGCATATATTGCTGTGCAGCACTGGGGTGAGTTTTTACTGTTGTTTTTATTGGTACTTCTGTGTACTGATGGTATTTTTTTTGCTTCTGTGTGCTGATGGTTTTTTTGTTATCACATTTTCCTGCATGCATATATTTCTTTGCAGTAATGAGGTTTTTTTAATTTTGGTTTGTTTGGTTCCACATGATCCTTCCAGCATATATGGCTGTGCAGTACTGGGGTGGGTTTTTACTGGTGGTTTGTTTGGAACTTCTGTGTACTGATGGGTTTTTTGGTAATTTGGTGTGCAGATTTTTTTTTTGCTATCACATGATCCTGCCTGTATTTATTCCTGTGAATTACTGAGGTGAGTTTTTACTGTTGGTTTTTTTGGTGCCACATGATGCTGCCTGCATATATTTCTTTGCAGTACTGTGGTGAGTTTTGTACTGGTGTTTTGTTTGGTACTCCCGTTTGCTGATGATTTATTTGGTACCTCATGATCATGCCTGCATATATTGCAGTGTATTTCTGGGTTGAGTTTGTACTGGTAGATTTTTTGGTAATACTTGGTTCTGCCTGCATATGTTGCTGTTTAGTGCTGGGTTGAATTTGTACTGGTGGAACTGCCACCTGCATCTGTATTTCTGTATACTTGATGAGGTGACAGGGTTGGTTTATGGTCCTATTGTTGAGGTTAATCTTTCACTGGTATGTACTTGAGGGTTTCCAAGGTATGCATTTATGTCTTTCACAGAGTTGTGACACTTGGTTTTGTATGAGTTTGCCACAGTTGTAGGTTTCTTGGGCTTTATCTTCTAATCAATGAGGGATAGGGGGGTACTTTGCCAGAGTGAATATAGATTATTTTTGATGTACAATCCATTTCTGAGGTTCATTTCTGTTTTTGAGCTGTTTTTATGATTTAATTTTGAGTCTGATGGATAGAGGACAGGTTTGGAGCACCACAAAATTTTAATAGTTTGATGGTTCAAAATTTCAATTCTTTGATGTTTCAACCCTTTGATGGTTTGAAATTTTGATAATTTTAAGCCTTAATCTGACTCCTTGATTCTAGGATTTTTGCAAAAGAAAAAAATTGAAAATATCAAAAGCAAAATTCATTCTTTTTTTTATTTCTTGCATTGATCAATTAATCTTGGGTAACCATTTATCAGGCAACATCATTCCCCCTAGATGTGAACTTTTCTCTCACATTTCTAGCCCAGATGTCACTTTTAGTTCCAGGGTTAGGGTTAATACTGAACCAACTGACCCCTCTACACCACATTCCCATGGAATAGGAATAATCTTTTCAAATCTACAAGCGCCAGTGGCTAGAACCTGTTAAGTCTCAGCAGTTCTCTCCCCGCGCTCCTGCGCGCTTCTCTCAGTACTCTCTCTGTGTGCTCTCTATCTCTCACCCAGGGCGGCCTCACTCCAATACTCAGATGGAGGAGCTCTCCAATCTTTCTCTCTCTCATTCTGTCTCATGGGTGTATCTACCTTCTCTTTCTTCTTTCTTGATCTTGCTCTCTCTCATCAAGTCTCACTGGCGTCTCTACTTTCTTCTTTCTCCTTCCTTCTCTTTTCCATTCCTTCTAGTTCTACTTCTTCTTTTCTCACCCTATTTAACTATTCTCTTCATCAAAACTCAACCTTTCCCTCCACCAAATCAACTCAACTCTTTTTACCATAAATCTCTGCCTGGTAAGACTCTGATTTCTCAAGCTCTCTCAACAGAACTCTATCTGATCCTCTGGCCATCAAGTCTGCTTCCTTAATTTCTCCTCTCAGCCTGTCCTCTCTCAATATGCGTTTTCCATCCTGAATAACTTCCATCCTCAAAATACAAGTACTGTCCCAAGCTGTAGGATTCTCCCTTCCTGTTTCTTCTTGTGAACCTCTATTTCCGTCAGATCCTCTGCTCTTATATTTTTTTATTCTTTGTAAAGCTTATTCTGGTTCTGAGTCATCTAGAAATTCAATCCAATCTTATCAAGGTTAAAAGCCAAAAGTTTTACAATCAAATCTAACAAAACCAACCATGAACAAACCAGCTTGGGAGGCCAACTACTTTCATCAGGTGGCGCTCAAATCCTCTTTTGACGCCATCCCTCCCCTGAATGAAGAGAATTATTTGATATGGCGGGATAAGATGCTCATGGTATTACACTTGAAAGATATCAAGGATGCTATTACTAGAAATTCCGGCCCCCTGTCCTCCAAACAAGACAGATAAATTTGAGCCATAATTCTATCTAAACTAGACAGAACAACCCAGGCCAACGTGGTCAACTCCACAAACATAACCTCATCTAAACTCCTATGGGCGGAAATTACCAGGCAATTTTCCTCTTCTGAGACAGCAAATAGGGCAAGGGTTTTAATCACTTCCTTCACTCAGCTTTCAATGAACACACCATCAAGGGATTCATTACCAAAATGCAAAAGGCAATTACAAGGATGAAAGACGTAGGAATCAAACTTCCCAAGGATATACTTGCATACTTAGTGCTCTTCAAGTTTCCTCCAATTCTCAAAAATCTTAAGCAAAAAATCATACACGTAGAAAAACACATGAAAGTGGATGTAGTTTTCAACCACTTCACACAATACAATAACAAGCGAAAGGCACAATAAAATTCCAATAAACCGTCAAAAGATGTCTCACTGCTGTCGACTAAGACTAAGATCCACAAGGACAAAAAGAAGACTAAAATGAGATGCCAAGAAGGATACCACAACCCTAATGCACCGCACTCAGAATCTTCTTGCTTGCATTTACATCCCCAAATTGCACCGGAATTGTGGATCAAATAACAAAATGAGTGAAAGAACAAATCAAAAAGAACTCCAACCATCAACTATCATGCCTTTTTGACTCTCTGGATAAATGCAGATAACAATCCCAATCTTCTTCTAGACTCTGGAGCAAATGATCATTCATTCAACAATCTTCAGTATTTCTCCTCCATCAAAATTCAGGGGGGATTGGAAGAAATCAAACCCATCAAATTAGAAGCTAATCTCAAGATATGGGGAACCAGAACGGTAAAATTAGAATGGAAAGTCTCTAAAATCACTCTTGAAGATTGCGTCTACCTACTGGATATTGTTGTCAATCTTATCATTCCCGGTCTCCTTGCCAAAAAAGGCTGTAATCTCTCATAAGTCCATGATAGATTCTCTGTCACTCGGAATGACCAACCTGTACTGAAAGGATTGATTAGAGACAATTTATCTGTCATCAAAAAACCTCATTCAGCGGGTCAAAGTCAAACTGTAAACCCTACCAGCCAATCTTGCACCCCTTTTCTTTCTCTACTCAATACCCACAAGATGTATGGACATGCCTCCATCTCTACTCTTAAGCCAATCATGAAGGACTTCTACACTAACAAAGAGCTCCATAAATTCCAATGCAACAGCTGCGTCAGGAGCAAAATTACTAGGTCTCCATTCTCTTGCACCTCAACTCCTTCAAACAAACCTTGAGATAGAATTCATCTTGACCTCATAGGGCCAATAACACCTAAATCTAAGTTGGGTAATCATCACATCCTCACGCTGGTAGAAAACTACTCAGGCTATCTAGCATCCTTTCCACTAAAACCCAAGGACAAGGCTACTGAAGTGATCATAAACATCCTCAAAGTCAACACAAGAGGCTGAACTACTATCCTTCTGAAATCTTCTCAGATAAATGAACCAAATTCACCAATTCTAACCTCAAAGAATTCGCCAAAGCTAAACACATCAAGCTACAAAAATTGGAACCTTACCATTCTCAACATAATGGCCAAGCTGAAAGAGCTAATAGAACTATCATTGAATCTGCCTGCGCCATGTTCTTGTCAATCAGGTTAGCTAAAAATTATTGGAACATACTAACTCAAAGCTGCTTCTTCATGCTCAACCAAATTCCTCAAGAATGGAATCACCTATCTCCCTAGGAGCTCATGTTTTGTAAAAGTCTCCCTGTTAACTATTTGAAACCCATAGGCGCCTCTGTCATCTACCTTTCAAATCACATTCAAAAAGGCCAAAAGTTTGATTAAAAGGGGCTCAAGGGCATTCTGATTGGGTTCAATCCCACTTTTCACTCCTATCTTATTCTCAACTTGCTTGGTGCGGTCATCAAAACTAAACACATTAGGTTTCTCAAGACCCAACTAAACAAATTTCCTTTTCTCAAATCTCCTGGTCTAGACTTTTTCTCCCAATCCAAACTGGATGCCTACAAAGCTGAATTTTTGACAAGTGACAAGCAATATAGGATCAGGGAAGCACCTCCTGAATTTCCTGAATCCAACTCCAATCTGGAGGACACTAATTTCTTGGATTCTCACTCTCCAGATACTCCTCTCCCCCTTGCTCCTGAACCAATAACTCAGAGACCAAATCTAAGACTGCAAAATGAAATCCAAAAACCTCAAAGATATGGGTTCCATCACTACTATGACTCTCCCTCTTATAAGGCGGCACAAAAGTGCCCTGAATGGCCTAAATGGAAAAAAGCATTGGAAGAAGAATTGAACTCTAGTGAATCCCAAGAAGTTTGGGAAGAATACTATGACAAACCTAACAATATCCTGAATACCACCTGGTTATTCAAAGTGAAAGAAAAATGCCATGGCAAGCCTGAAAAATACAAGGCCCAACTACGCGTACAAGGATTTGACCAGGTTCAGGGAGTGGAATATGACAAAACCTGGGCACCAACTGGAAAACTAGGATCTCTCCGTCTCTCTCTGCTCTATGGCCTAAAGAATAAGATGATCTTCACTCAATTTGATGTGAAGGCATCCTTCCTCCATGCTCCTCTGAACAAAATAGTGATAATTAGAACACCTGAAGGATTGAAAAGAAAATTGCCCTTTTTAAAATTGAAGAAATCTCTCTATGGCCTTTGCCAATCCCCAAAGAACTGGTACAAAATTCTCACTACCTGGATTAAATTGCAAGGTTTCCACAAATCTACCAGTGATCCTTGCCTGTACCTCAACTCAGAATCTGTGGAAGTCATCTACTTTCACGTTGACAATCTCATTCACGTCAGGAAGTAAAACAACTTTGCTAGAAATTTTCTGAGCAAATTCTTGAATTCTTCCTGTCATCCTCCAAACACCATCCTTGGCATGCTAATGGAGATCGAAGAGAAAAAGATTTTCCTCAGCCAGCCAAGTCACATCAATTGAGGATTGGAAGAAATATTTCTCATCAATTGCAAAGACACCAATTCTCCACTAACTCAAAATTTCCATCTTGAACCGGCTTTGGATGAAGATCATGCAGAGTTCTCTCAGCTCAATATAAACTACCGTTCTGTTATTGGACTCCTAAACCATCTGTCCCAATACACCTTACCCTACATTGCTTTTGCTGTCTCAAGCCTGGCCCGATTCAATAACAAGCCTGGATTGTCACACTGGAGGGAAGTGCGCAAAGTCTGGAAATACCTGAAAACCACCAGAAATCTTAAACTCACTCTCAAGTACAATCCCTCTCAAGAAATTATCTCAGCCTACAGCAATGCTACTTGAGGCAATGATCCTATATTTTGTAAGTCTCAAAACGGGTACATTATTCTTCACTATGGTAGCCCGGTCATCTAGAACTCTTCAAGACAAAGAAACATAACTTACTCTTCTACCAAATCAGATCTCAATGCACTCCTGGACTGCTACCTGGAGCTAAAATGGATTGCTCACCTTGTTGGCAAAATCTACTTTTCCCCTGAGTGCAAACTAAAAATTTACATTGACAACAAGGGTTTGGAAGACAAGATCAAGAAGTTTTGGTCACACTCCAAATTGCAACACATTGATATCAAGACTAAAGGCTTGCAAGAAGATTTCTCTCTCTCCAAGTTTGACCTGTCTCTTATTCCCACCAACAAGATGATAGCAGATCCACTGACTAAGGCCTCCGCTTTCAATGCCCTCAGGATCCTTCAAAAAGAAGTCATTACTTAGACCCTATTGTGAATCTTCTCTACCCTTCCTCTTACCAGTCACGGGGGGTGTTAATTCTCAGCAGTTCTCTCCCCACACTCCCGTGCGCTTCTCTCAGTACTCTCTCCGCGTGCTCTCTCTCTCACCCAGGGCGGCCTCACTCCAATACTCAGATGGAGGAGCTCTCTGATCTTTCTCTCTCTCATTCTGTCTCATGGGTGTATCTACCTTCTCTTTCTTCTTTCTTTATCTTGCTCTCTCTCATCAAGTCTCACTCGCGTCTCTACTTTCTTATTTCTCCTTGCTTCTCTTTTCCATTCCTTCTATTTCTACTTCTTCTTTCCTCACTCTATTTAAATATTCTCTCCATCAAAACTCAACCTTTGCCTCCACCAAATCAACTCAATTCTATCAACCATAAATCTCTGCCTGGTAAGACTCTGATTTCTCAAGCTCTCTTGACAGAACTATATCTGATCCTCTAGCCATCCATTCTGCTTCCTCAATTTCTTCTCTCAGCCTGTCCTCTCTCAATATGTTTTTCCATCCTGAATAACTTCCGTCCTCGAAATACAAGTACTGGCCCAAGCTGTAGGATTTTCCCTTCCTGTTTCTTCTTGTGAACCTCTATTTCCATCAGATCCTCTGCTCTTATATTTTTTATTCTTTTTATGGCTTATGCTGGTTCTGAGGCATCTAGAAATTCAATCCAATCTTATCAGAACCTCCACTCAAATGGACACTGGACTCTTGGAGCCTGTACCAAAGGTGTCCATCTCACCTATTCCACCCTTTGATAAATGCTAAAATTCATAGAGTCACAGGAAAATTTCCAGAAAATGGATACCATGGTTTGGATTTTCCTTCTTTTGACCCCAGCTTGGTTCCAATCCCAGGAGAATATGAAGAAGAGAATGAGGAAAAGGACTCTGTATTTGAATCTAGAATTTTTAGTGGTTTGAATTTACCTTTCCCCAAGGGTAATCCAAGACAGACCTCTAATGAAACTGCAATTCCTCCAACTTCTAAAGCTACTAATACCTTAACTCCTTCTCAGGTATCTTTACTCACCCTGCTCTACTGGCCGTTCTTCATAAAATTACCATTTCAATGACTCATCTGTCTAAATTTTCCAAAAAATCAATCTTCTTTTCCCAAATTAGAATGGTACTTCTTGGTTATTAATACTCCCTCTAACAAGGAAATAATATTTTTTATTGATTTCCTTCACATCTGGAACCCCAAGTTAAATTGGCAACTGGGATTGATCACCCCACAAACCCAACCAGCTTTGGACCAGTTCCCTTTTTTTGAACTCAAATTGGCCACCACTTACCCTACTAAATTTCCACCAGTGAATCTTCAGACCACTTTACCTGTACCCATTGAAGACTCTATGCAAACCCAACACATTTCCTTGATTTCAACACCTACCTTTGCATTCTCTGAAATTCTTGGAGGATACAGAGGATGATCTATCCATTCAAGTTTTGGGTATGATTGTTTACACTTCTGAATCTTCCTCAAAGCAGGCTCCTGCAGAGGTTTTGAATTAATAAGATTAAACTGAATAAATTGAAACTGTGATGGAGAGAGTTCCAGAAGCTAACCATACCCTTTTAGATGTTTTTTCCAAGTTTAAATCTTATAAAATTCCTCCACGCCATGCTTACAGAAACCATATTCAATTTGAAGGCCTTATGCCTCCATTTGAGCCTATCTATTCCATTAGTAACCATGAGAAGGAGGCCTCACAAGGCTACATAGCAGAAAATTTAGAGAAAGGTTTCATTTTCCCCAGCACTTCAAGCACTGGTGCACCTGTTTTCTTTGTTAAAAAGATGGATGGTGGTTTTCAATTATGTGTTGACTATTGTAAACCTAAAGCTTTTACTCAAAAGAATTGGTACCATATTCCTCTCATGACTCAATTATTAATAGTCTTTTCCAGTTATAATATTGTTTCTAAAATAAAATTCAGGTTGCTTATAACCTCCTCTTAATCCAAGAAGGGGATGAACATCTTACAGAATTCAGGACCCAAGTTGGTAGTTTTCAATATTTGGTTATGCCATTTGGGCTCACCAATAAACCTGCCTCTTTTAAATTTTATGGTTAGTGAAATCTTTTCTGACCTCCTTACCATCTTGTAAGTGGTATAACTTGATTAAATCCTTAGTTTTTCCAAAGACTGAGAACAACACACCATCAATTTGTGTGTAGTCTTAAAGAGGCTTTGGAAAAATAATTTCTATCCAAAATCTTCTGAGTGTTAATTTAATTCTTCCTCAGTGGAGCACTTAGGCTAAATTTTTTCTAGGAAAGGCATTGAAATTGAAAAATCCAAGGTTTCAAAAAATCTTTGATTGTCAAACACAAATGAGCAAAGGGCATTGTTAAATTTTTAACCCTAAATGACCTGTTCAAAACTCCAAATGGGTCTTGTCGCATGGCTTCTGACCCATCTGAGGCATGAAAGTCTTTTCACACCTCAGATGAGTTTTAAATGTTCATTCAAAACTCATTTTGATTTGTGGTGTGCTTTTTTAAAATTTCTCACAAATTCTATTTATTTATTTTATTCATTTATTCATTTTTTTATTTTTTTATTTTTTTATTTGTCTATTTATTCATTTATTCATTTATTCATTTATTTTTGTTTAAAATTCATTGATTTTTCAAAACAATTTCTCTCCGATTTGCAACCCAGGATTGCAAATTTAACATTTCCCATGAACAAAAAGGCTCTGCAGCAGTTTTTGGTTTTTTTTAATTTCTATTGCAGATTTATCATCAACTATTCTAGGAAGGTCCACCTCTTCACTGCTCTCAATGGTTTTATCCCATTCTTGCATTTATCCCCAGGGGCTTTTCAGCAATTGGAGGACCTCAAAAAATCCTTTACCAAGGCTCCTATCCTTAAAAATTTTGATCCTTCTTTAAGAAGTTTTTTGGAGACTGATTCTAGTGACTGTGGCCTGGGGGACTTTCTCACTCAGATCTCTTCTGATGCATCCAAGCAAATAATTGCTTTTGATAGAATAAAATTGGGTATTTCTGAAACTTAATATCAAATCTAAAATAAGGAACTCTTATTCATTTTATGGGCTATAAAAATTTTGAGGGATTACCTTCTAAGCCTTATCTTTACCTTTGAAGTTCTCATTGATCAATTTTCCTTAAAATATTTCATGATTTACAAAGTCTGAACTTACCTCCAGGCTCAGTGGGCTGATTTTCTATCTGAATTTGACTTCACCATTGTCTATATACCTGGGAAACACTCTATTTTTCCTGATTTCCTATTACATAAAGACAACATTTATCCCAAGGAGTGGATGGCATATGCAGAAACAAATCCAGGAAATTTCAACAACTCTTGAAAAAAACCAACTTTTAAACTTTTGGAATATTTTTCCCATCTACTAAGTAGGTTGACAGACACTTGGAAAACTTAATTCAATCCAAGCATTCCAATAAATCAAGCCAACAGATTCTTCAGAAGCTACATAAAAATGAAAAAGTAAAGATTTACCTGATTGATCCAGATACTGGTCTTCTTATCTTCCAAAAAAGTATTGCCATACCCAAGGAGGATGAAAAGCTCCGACTGGACATACTTAGACAAAGACACAACTTGCCACTCTCTTGTCAACTTGGACAAGAAAAGACAATTGACCTTGTTAAAATTTATTTCCATTGGGAAAATATGACTTCCTTTATCAAGGACTATGTTTCCTCTGGTTACCTTTGCAGCAGAAACAAATCCAGTCACCAAAAGAGCTTTTAAATCCTTCAACATCTAAAAATTCCAGATGCTTCCTGGACTTCACTCTCTATGTACTTTATCTCTCAACTGCCACTATCAAATGGATTTGACTCAATCCTTGTGGTGTTTTATCTTTTTTAAAAAATTTATATCTTTATAAAAACCACAACTGACACCTCTTCTGTCAAATAAGATAATCTAGTAATCTCCCATTTGTTCTCAAAACATGGGCTCCCAGCTGAAATTTATAGCAACAGAGGATCTTCATTTGTCTCTTCTTTCTGGAAATATTTGTGTGAAAGATTACAGTTAAAACAAAATCTTTCAACATCTTATCAACCTGAGACAGATTTTCAGATGTATTGGGTGAATCACATACTGGAAAAATTTGTCAGGATTTATTTGTTATCCCCAAGACAACTGGGATACCTGGATCCCCCTTGCTTCATTTACCTAAAACAACTCCACCCACACTTCACTAAGCAATCTCCTTTCTTCACCATTTACGGAAAAAAACCCAAATTTTAGAGCCTGCATGTAGTAGAAAACCAACCTGCCAGTTGTTACATAACTCAGATCCATCAGAACCAAAAACAACTAGGATTCAAGTTGGAAAATACAAATAAAATTTATCAGAGATATGCTGACCTTAAAAGAAGTAATTTTCCTGACTAATTTTCTGTTGGAAACAAAGTATGGCTCTCTTCTAAAAATATCAAAACTAATTTTCCAAAACATAAGCTCTCAGAGCAATGGTTAGGTCCCTTTTTGATTACAGGAAAGATTGGAAAATACTTGTTCAAGATTCAACTCCGTTGCAAGTGGTCCACAATTCATCCAGTGATCCACTCCTCCTTAATAAATCCCTATCAGGACAACTCAATATCTTCCAGACACCTACCACCAACCAAATCAGTTGATATAAATGCGAAAGCGGAATGGGAAGTGTCTCAGATACTTTATTCCAAGATAAGGAGGGGGAATGTATTCTCCTTGTTTGAGTGGAATGTTTTTCAAGACAATGAGGAATGCACCACATTGGAGCCCCAATCTATTCTTACCAAGTACCCTGACTTACATCAGGATTTCCATACACTCTACACCCCAAAAATAACAAATTATTTGACTTAATATATAGATTCCTTCTTAAATAAATTCTTTTTCTCCTCCTTAAAAAATTAAATCAAAAATATATATATAATATTTCTTTTCTTTTAAAGAATTTTTTCTTCTTTTTATAATCATAAATCAAACAAAAAAAAGAAAAAAAAGAAAACCTTTTCATCACAATATATATATATATATATATATAAAGCATAAGGATTTCCTAAACATCTTTGAAAATAAGATCTTTCAATTATTTTATTCTAGTCATCCAAGAGTTTACTATTTTTTATTTTCTATTTTCATAAGAATTAGGAACTCTGAAAGAAGTACCTAGCTGAAAATTCATGTCAGCCAGAGCAAGGATATTTGCTAACTCCTTCTTTATTTCTGAAGAGTTTTAGATAAGGAGCAAGGTTTTTTGGAGAAGGAAGGGGAAAGGTAGGCTACTGAAGATCCAAGGGAGAAGGTATAATATTTTTAAATTCAAGTGGAACTGATGTGATGAGGAAAAATGGTCACTCAAGTTTAGATTTATAGTGATCACATGATTCTCATTGATGGTACCTGGGAAGGACCATTGTTTAAGGAAAACTAGAGAAACCCAAAGGGTGCCTAAAGAAGCAGGTTGAATAAAACTAGAGAGCCTCCAGAAGGGGCCTGGGACAGGAATAATAGGATTATGAAATTAGTAAGATAAAAGATAAAGGTAGCTAAATTGGTCAGTTACATAATATGAACACAAAAATACAACATACCACCTTAACTGAAAAATTTAGGAACCAATTTGAGGCCAATAAAAATTTCATAGATTCATGAGAATTGAGAAGAGAATATGAGAATGAGGGAGATATGATATTTGGGGAATAAATGACAAGACACCAACTTTTCAGGATATAAGATGGGGAATGATATTCTATTTTAAGAGGATAAACTAGGTCCTCAGACATATTTTCCTAGAATAATAGGGGGTATCAAAGTTAACCAAACCCGCCATTTTTTAATGGCGGGTTTCAAGCCAAATTCGTCATTTCAAACCCGCCATTAAAAATCAAAAAAACCCACTTATTTCAGATCAGACGTTTCAAAGTTAACCTGAAATAAGTGGGTTTCTTCAAATAAAGTATTTAAATGCTTCCACCACCTGTCCGCGTCATACACCCCTGTCTTCCCACCTCCTTCTACCTCCGACCTCATTGGAAAATTTTTTACCCCCACCCTCATCATAAAATTGATTGACCACTCTCATCACTTTATTGCTCTCATCACTTGATCACTCTCATCCACTTCATTGCTCTCAAAACTTCATCACTCTCATCACTTAACCGCTCTCATCACTTGATCACTCTCATCCACTTTATCGCTCTCAAAACTTCACCACTCTCATCACTTTATTGCTCTCATCACTTGCGTAGCCCAAACTCTTTCAAATGGCCCCTCAGCAAACCTCCCCCCACAAGTCCAACACACCCAAGAGAACATCGCCAAGGAACTCCACAACAAACAATCCTCCCCCATCAGCTTCCAAGGGCTCAAGTCAGCTCAAGAGAGCTGATCACATCATCCTGGTAAACTGGCTGAAAATTCCCTCCAACTACAATGCCTGCTTTGGATCCAACAACGAAACACGTGTTGGCCGACCTCAATCCTCTAAGGTCAATGGTTATCTCCTGATGGCCAATGAACTCAAGAACAAAACAAAAGGTAGGCTGGATCTTTCATCCAAACAGATGAGGGAGCGGTTCAAAAACTATTGAGCCAAGTACAAAAAGGCCCACTCCATGTCTATCTCCACTGACTTTGGTATCACCAACTTGGACAAAGCCAAAGGAATCAACTTGGTGGTTGATAAGTTGGACTCCATTTGTCCTTTTTATATTCAAATGGATGAAATATTCGGAAAGAAGGCCAACATCACCCCCCTAGCTGCTTTTGATGCCCAACAGTCCGATTCCATTGATGCCAAGGACTTGGCTGGGGATGCTCAGCCTACCAACAGGGACCTTGATGAAACCTTGGCCTTGGAGTGGCCCCCATCTGATGAAGAGGAGGATATTCAAACACAATCAGCTCCAATCACTTCTACTTTGGTATTGATTTATCAGTCAATCCCAAGCTTGGACCCCTCACTTCCTTCTTTTGATTGCTCTCTTCCTGGGGCAGAACAACTGGAGAACTTGCCCAATGAGGAGGATGTTATTCCTGGATCACCGTTGCCATCAACATCTGCTCAAGTAAGGAACTAAATTGTTTTTGATTCTGTCTGGTTGCTCCTGACTGATTTACATTGTAAAAAAACAGGCTCATCCATTTTTGATTGGCCAAAAACTCAAGCCAATGGGGCCTCCCACATTGCCTTCAAATACTAGTGAGGACTTTCAGACTCAAACCTCTTCTGCCAAGGGTAAGCAAAAGGCCTCCAATTCCATCAATGTCAACCCCAAAAGTCATCAAAAGAGGAGAAACACTTCCAGTTTTTTGGGCTTTGAAGAAATAATGGAGAAGCAAGATTCATGTAAGTTGATTGATTCAATATCCTTGCTTTCAAAATCATGCTCATTGCCATTCCCCTCCAAAAAACAGTGAAATCACAAATTGAATCAGATAAACTTCAGTTTGAAAAGCAAAAGTGGGATTGCCAACTGGCCATGGATGGTCAAAAGCAGCAAGCCAAGACTTTGGCTAATCAACAAAAATTGGATGCTGAGTGGAGGTTGAAACAAGCTGAGCTAGAGTTTCAAAAAGAGGAAAAGGAGAAGGATCGGCATCAAGTGCAACTGGAAAAGGAGAGGGAACAACGGGCAAACAAAAAAAAGGATAAGGTATCAGTAGCTTTGGCTTGCATTGGCAGTGGTAGATTGGTAGAAGAAATACAGCAGATTACTCAAATGCTGGGCTTGTAAATATATTTGCATGGATGAAAGAAAAACAAATTATTCTTTACTACAAAAACGTTTGAGAGCATTCTTAACCCCACCAATATACAAATCTTTTTTGTTTTTATTGATATTTTTTTCTCTAGAGTAAATTTGGCCGTTCTTCATGTCCCTACAAGTGCTCTGAGTTTTTTTATTACTTTGGAGTGACATGGCCATTCTGGTATGGGTTGCTGTGTCCACAGCTGGAAAGGTACAGTGCTTGTACTTGTTAGCCGCCCAAACCATTTTGACTATACCTTTTTGCTTGAAATCAATTCCAAAGCCAAGGTCAGGAAAAACAAATTGACCGTCCAAAACTTGATATTCATCCATATCTTCAATAAGTTGACCATTTTATTTTTTGGTTGGGACCACAAGTAAAAAGGAATAGCCAGAGATGTCGCCTTTGTCAATATGAGGAGAATTGTAAAAAGAATCCAAGGTGAAAGTGAGGTGTGGGGAGCAATCAAAAGTTGTAGGCTTGGAACCAAATTCCAACAAAGAGAAAGAGGGGATGTTGCTGTCCTTCATGGTATCACAGTTTGATTCAAAGACAAGTTTGGCCAAATTACAAAACATTTGTCCTAAAATTTGGGATACTTTGTCGGCCTTCAGGTTGAGGACAGCGTACTCTTGAGGAGAAGATCTAATGGATGATTTCTTCACATAACGTCCGAATAACTCCAAAGGGTTCATCAATTTTTGCCAACCAATCGCCCACATTTTTCCACCCCAAGATCTTGAGGGACCAACCGGGTTGACAAATTTTTTTGAAAAGTGAAGGAATGTCGTCACAAAGTTGATATCTTTCTTATCTTGCTCAGATAGTCGATCCAAAGGCACAAATTCAATGACCGAAACCAGAGCATGGTGATCAGATTGGCAGAGAACAATAACTTTTCCATGGTGGAAGAAGTGGAAAGCCCCAATTGTCTGTTTTGCTGGCTTAAATTCTTCCTGGGTGGGTTTTCAAGGGTTGTTTTTCTTTTCAGCCATGATAGCAGGGTACAGATCCAAAGGGCATAGCTTTCGTCTAGACCAGGCAAACTTTTCCTTGATCAAGTCGTCAGTCACTTCCAAAGAAATTTCCAAATCCCTCATTTGAGCCCTCCTTTTTCTACGATTCCTCTGCTTGCCACCTCTCTTTATGTTTTTCATACCATCTCCTTCCATCTTTCTCCCTCCCAGGCACTTGCTGCACCCAAGGTGAGGATCAAGGTGAAATTTGAATGGATGTATAACATTTTGAGTTCGGTAGGCAGTGAAGGAATCAATATCAAAAAAGGGGTTGGAAAAACGAAAAGACTGGTCAAACAAATAAAAAAAAAATGTCAGCAACGTTCTCATTATCGAAAAGGTGGGATTAAAAAAATAAAAAAGAGATGAAAATCAACAATTCCTCTGCTTGCCACCTCTCTTTATGTTTTTCATACCATCTCCTTCCATCTTTCTCCCTCCCAGGCACTTGCTGCATCCGAGGTGAGGATCAAGGTGAAATTTGAATGGATGTATAACATTTTGAGTTTGGTAGCCAGTGAAGGAATCAATAGATATCAAAAGAATAGAATTAGCTGGGGAGG
Source organism: Puccinia polysora (assembly GCA_025617555.3). NCBI lineage: Eukaryota > Fungi > Basidiomycota > Pucciniomycetes > Pucciniales > Pucciniaceae > Puccinia > Puccinia polysora. The sequence goes on from CM062613.1 coordinate 42,728,972, forward strand.
AGTGGTAATGATGAGGAGCCGCAGCCGGCATCATACTAGGGCAACCAGACTGTCCCAGGACGTAGCTTGGTTGGCGTAAGACTTGAGAGAATGTGTTCTGGCAGAGCTTGAAAACCTCAAAAAAAAAGAAACCAAAACAAAGAAAAAACAATGGGGAAGTCAGTTCCTGTACCCTACAAAAACCCTGCATTGATTGGCCCAAACAATTGGCCAATTGATTGCGAATCGATCTCTCAATTGATTGGCAATTGATCGCTAGATCAATGAGAGGAGGAATTGGAGGAGGGGAGGGGCTCACTTTGATGGATTGACCAATGGATCCAGGGGGGGACTAAAGGTTGAATGATCAAAGGATCAGCAACTGGTGAGGGGAAGGAAGAGGAAGAGGGTGGAGGGGGCTTACCAGGATTAGGAGGAGGGGATTCAGTGAGTGAGGTGAGATGAGGTGGTGGTGGTGAGTAAGGTGGTGGTGATGAGTGAGGTGGTTTGGTGAGGAGGAGGCAGGGTTTGACTGGTGAGTGAGTGGGGTGAGGTTGAAGGGGTTGAGTGGTGAGGGGGAGGGGGTTGGCATTTGGTGAGTGGCAGGGTTTGAGGTGGAGGTGTTTTTGGATTCAAGTCCACTAAAAAAAAAATAAAAAAAAACTCAGCCTATGAATCTTGGGTGAACAACCAAAACCAAAAAAATACGGTGAAGGGAATTTTTACCAATTTCAAAATCAAAAATTACTCATCAAAGCGAGCAAGGGTGAGAGGAAGAATCTGCTCTCTCATAGAAGAAGATGAGGGACCAGATGAGACAGGGATGACTTGAGGCGGATCAGGAATATCATCTTGGAATATTTTGTCCCATTCATCTTTGATGTTGGCCAAAAGGTTGTGAAGGATTACACAAGTGATAATCCAGTTGATGAGGAACCTCATATCTTTGGAACATTGGAGCTGGTTTTGCATCTCCTGTAAGCTGGCCCATCTTCCTTTCAGAATTCTTATGGAATGCTCAATCCAAACTTGTGATTGGGCAAGATGATAGTTAAAATCGGTTTTTCCTTGATCATTGGACAAAACATTCCGGTATGCTGGAACTACATATTTCCCACTAGCATAAGCCAAATCGGCCAGAAGGTATTGATCTTGGTCAAAGTAGATCTCTGGTTGTTGGGCAATCCGCATCCAATTGAAAACATATGAATCATGACAAGAACCTGGAAGGCCAGCATGGAGGGAGATGAACTTCTTTTTGTTATTGCAAACAAGTTGTAGTGCCACGGAGTATCTAAACAAAGAGATGGAACATATTTGGTCAGTGTGTGATCCAAAGTTTCATCATAGCAATTGGAAAAGAAATGAATCAATTGCCTTTTTTTACAATCAAAATAGTGGTTGCCATCTAGGTTGGGTTTTTGACTCAAGGGGATGGTGGTTCCATCAACAAAACCAATGCAACCAGGAAAGCCTTCTGTCTCCATTACTTGAGATATCTCCTTGCGTTCTTCTTTGGTTGGCCATGAAAGGACCAAGCAACAGAAAGATAGGATAGCAATCATGACTCTTTTGGTGTATAATTCAATGCTTCCGTAACTGACTGAGAATAGATTTTCCAATCGATGGATTGCTGCTCCATTTCCATTTGACCCCAATCTACAAAGAGCAACGGCAATTTGGATGGCTGTATTGCGTTGAGGATTGAAAGAATTGTTCTGGAAGATGTGGTGGTCTTCAATCATTTCCAAAAGTTTCATGAAAGAAGGCAACAAAGTTTGGAACAGTTGCTGGAAGCTTAATTCAGGGATGAGATGAAGCTTTTTCCTTTCATACATAGGGTTATGTAGAGTGTGTATTCTTGGAACCATGTATTGCTTTGCCAACAGAGAATTCAAAGCTAACCAAGTTGATTCCAAATCGGAGTCTGAATCAGAGTCTGAATGGGAGTCAAACAGTAGCAAAAGTTCAGTCAGCTTTTTTGCGTTTTCAACTTGCTGGCGGGATGTTTGATTGGACATGTTGAGAAAGGTGGTGAGTGATGTGGGGTGATGAGATGATGATGGGATTTGTGTGAAGATGGGTATGTGAAGGTATGTGAAAAACAATAGAGATGTGTGTGATGCAATGGAGATGGGACCGGTATGGATTTTCTGATGTGGATGGGTGTTTTTGATGTGATGGATGGTGGATGGATGATGATGCATAAATGGTGGGTTTAATGGCGTGTTTGATGATTGAAATCCGCCATTTTCATGAAACACGCTATTTTGAATTACACCAGTTAGGGGGTATGTGTATTTCAGAAACCCGCCATTAAAAATGGCGGGTTTTGTCAAAAAAAATGGCGGGTTTCTAATGGCGGGTTTGCTAACTTTGATACACCCTAATGTGGAAGAATAATATCACTATTTTATGAGGAGAAACTTGTTCCTCAGGCATAGCTTCCTAGAATGATGGATAATGGGGTATGATGATGATATTGATGGTGATAAAAATGATGGATAATGGGGAATGATGATGAGAATGATGGAAATTGGGGATGATAATTAGAAAGACAATGATGTTTATGTTGGTGGTATTGATGGTGATGATGATTATAATGGTAATGGCAATGATGATGGTGATTGTGATTTTGATGTTGATGGAAAAGAAGTTGGAATGGATCTTTGACAGTTGTTTAATGATGGTGGTGGATGATATTGCATAATCAAAATGAATGTGTTAATGGTAAAGGTGGAGGGTGGAAAATAGGGAGATATGGAGATATTATTGGGAAAAAAAGGAGGATAATATTCCAACGCACCAGCCTTTTCAATACTAGATCAAAGGAATGTTGTTATGTTGTTGAAGTTTCTTTTTAAAGTTTATGGTTATGATTTTTAGAGTTAATTGTTGTTAATTTTGATTAATGAGATGATTTTGAATCAGTAGAAAAATATTGAGGAGTGAGAGGAGTATGAGATTGGGAGAGTTAGGTTGGAGGATGATGTATTAGTTGAAAAACGTTTGCAACCCATGTAGCAAGCAAGCATTGAGCAAGGTTGAAGAGTGGCAGAGCGCAAGAAAGTTTTCAGATGGTGAGATGCTTAGAGGCAATCAATGTGGCAAGAAATTTGGGAATGAGTAGCAATTGGAATTTCAAGTGAAAGTGCAAGCAATATTTCAAAATAAGGAGAGCGTTGAGAGATTGAGCGCCAGAAGTTTGGATTGGGGGAGAGTGATTGAATGGAGAAGTAGAAGATGGAGTGGATGAGGTGGATGGAAAAAGCAAAAGGAAGGGTCAAATGAATGGACCACCCTGGGAATGATGATAGTAGATCAATGAATGAAGAGGGCAGCAAGAGTTCAAGAAGGGTTTTGGATGGGGTAAAAAAGCCAGTGCAAGAGAAAGGGAAAGCAGGTTAAAGCTGAGAGTCAATTGAGTTTACCATTGATTTTTCAATCGAGGCAGGAAGAGAAGAGGCACACAAGCAAGGATGAGTGCCCAAAGAATTTTGCAATCAAGGTGGAGGAGATGAATGGAAGAGTAAGGGTGAGGAGCAAGGAGTTGAGGGCCATTGGGAGGAGGTTTTGGATTGGATGAAGGTTCAAATCAACGGTCAATTGTATTGAGATGAGTGTTGGGAGGGAATCCTTCTTCCAGGTCCAATTTTTGGAGGGTAGGATGAGCATGTAGTAAGCCTAGGATTTTAATATTCATGTGTAGTAGTAGAGAACTTGGGGAGAGATAGACTCCATAGAATACAATTTTTGATGAATGGGTGAATGGAATTTTGTAGGACTTTTTGAAAGATATTGATGGCCTGGGTTTTTGGATGCATTTCTTCAAAAGTTTTTTCTGGACCTGATCAGATGAGTTTACCAAGGCCAAACCAGAGGTAATGAGCCAATCAAAGGTAGAGCATCCCAAGAGCAGTCAGAATTTATGGTGATTATGAAGGATAGATTGTGAGTAGGATGAGGAAAATGAGACGGCTGAAAGCAGACCAGATCCCAAACCATAACTAAGCAATGGTAGTACCAATGATTGCGCCAACAATTGCCTGTCTCAGGGAATTGTAAAATATTCTAACTCAAGACCCAAAGAGTTTGGTGGAAATGGAGAGGAAGATGGAGCCCAATATCAATTTGAGGAAGAGTATCCAAGGGTTAATCAAGCATTCAATTGGGAGCAATGAACAAAGGGATTCAAAAAATTGATGGAAGGATGAATTATTTGATGAAGACAATCTGGAATATAAGCTTGAGAGGGCAGTAGAAGGCCCACAGGGGGTAGCAGAAAATTGTTGACCACAAGTTTTGATCAATGGGCTAGGAGAGATGAGGGAGAAAAGGAGGATTAGGTAGGATGATGGATAATTAAAAGCAGGAGATTCAAGCAATGATTGTGAGACCAATCTGGGAAACATGAATGAAATCCAATCACCACCCAAGCTGGGATCATTGCCTGGGATGTTGATGAGGATCCTGAGGATTTTACTGGTTGGAATTTGAGTTAGGATTGGTCAGGAGGGAGATGGTATTATTATTGGGAGCAATGTTTGAGGTCATTTTGAAGTTAGTATCATTTGGGTGATGAGGATGAGGATGAAGAGGAAGAAGAGGTTGATTTTTCAGAGCAGGGATATTGCCCAGGTTTTTGATGGATCCAGATGAACATTGTGAATGTTTGATTTAGAAGCCTGACTCAGGAGATAACCAACAGTTGTAGATGGTGACAATGAGGATGTTGAGGAGGATAGTACCAGGGATTGAGAAGACCTTTTTCCAGATGAAGATGAGGGAGAGGATTGAGGTGAGATGGAAGAAGGGGAGTTAGTAAGGATTTCAAAGGTAGATTTTTAGATCAATGAGTTTGGCTTGAAGGGAGTCAATGTAACCTAGATCATTGGAGGTTGAGGATTGCAATGGAAAATGATAGATAGATTCAGTGATGAGGGGTTAAAGGTATCATGATCAAATAAAAACAAGTTGGAAGCCAATTCATTGGATCTGAGTGAGGCAGTACTGGAGACAGTGGTTAGGGAGGCAGGGATGGAGACATGATGAGTCAAGATGAGCCTTCTGGCCAAGATTCTTAATTACTATCAGACATCTGAGCATTGAGAGGGGCTTTGAAGATTTGATTAAGTGTGTTGGCGGAGGTAGATCACAGGAAGCTACTGGTAGCTATGGCAAGTAAGGTGGTCAACAAGTGGTTAAAAAGGGAAATTGAGTGAGGGATGAGGGAATATCTAGCCAGTGTTGAGGGAGATTTGGATTATTTGGTAGTTGGAGAGGGCATGAGTGAAGATTGGACTGAGAGGGGTGAAGACATGGGAGGTAGAGATGATTCAAGGCATGAAGCTAGAGGAGAGAGGGATGGCTGGATAACAAGATTGAATGAAGATTTAATATCAGGGATTGAGGTCCAAAAAATTAAGTTGGTATAGATTGGATTGTCATGATAAGGCAACCGGTGGGAATAATGAAGTTGACTTGATAGCTTAGTTGAATTAGTTTGGCTTTTAACCGTGAAGAGTTTTAGCTAAGGAGCAAGGTGATTTTGAGAAGGAAGGGACATGGTAGGCTACTGAAGAGCCAAGGGAAAAGTTATAATACTTTTAAAGTCAAGTGGAACTGATGTGATGAGGGGGAAGGGGAACTCCAGTTTAAATGTATAGTAATCAGATAATTTTCATTGATGGTCTCAGAAAAGGACCATTTTTTAAAGACAACTAGATAAACCCACAGGAGGCTTAATGGAGCAGGTTTAATACAACTAGAGAGCCCCCAGAAGGTGCCTGAGACAAGAATGATAGGATGATGAAAACAGTAAGATAAAATATATAGGTAACTCAATTGGTCAGTTATATAATATGAACAGAAAAAGACAAAACTTCTGCACTTCTTTTCTTTCTAGCTGAAAAAAAAAACATTTCTATCCTAATTTCACAAACCCATCCTCTTCCTAAATCTTGCTGCAAGTCAGAATCCAAAGCTTTAGAATTTCTACTATAAATATTTAAAGAATGAGTTACTTTTTCTTCATTTAAAATAGAATCCTCCCTAAATTTTATTTCCATCACTGAATTTTCCATCATTTCCAACAATCCTTCTCCTTTCTCCAATTCCCCCAACTATTCTTCTGATATATTCTTTCTTCCAGAGCCACATTCTTCTCTTATCCTCCTACCTATCCATTTCTTCCTATTTTTCCTATATTCCATTACCTTTGCCTTCACCTCTAACTCCTTCATCTTCATTCTAAGATCCTCCAACTCTAGTGAATCATCTGATCTTCCCCCCTCTTTCCCCCCCTCTTCAACAATTATTAAATTCTTCTCTTTCTGTTTCTCTTTTTCCTTTCCTTTCTTCATTTCTTTATCTTTTTGCTTAATATTGTCAAACTCCTTCATTGGGTTGCTTAATTGATTTTCAGGACCAAAGTTAGCATTTAAATCCTCTTCAACACCTCAACAATCAGCTTTGATGCTTTGAAAGTCCTCTTTGAATCTTTGAAAACTTTCTTTGACGCTTTGATGGGTTTCTTTGATGCTTTGAAGGGCTGTTTTGATTCCTTTACAGGCATTTTTTACAATTTTACAGACCTCTTTGACTGGCCAAATCCTTGCTTCAACATTGGGAGGAGCCTTTTCAATGATTTTAAAGCCATTTTCAAGGCTTTGACCATGCCCTTCAATGCTTCAACAGAATTGATTGGATTTATTACATTTCTTCTGCGGGATTGCTTTTCTGGTACCTCACTGGAGTCTCTGAGCTGGTTCCCCAACCCAATTAATTCTTTGCCCCTCTCATTTTTTTGAAAACTCAACATCCCATCCATTTCAAATCTACTGGTTCAATGCAAGTTGTCCATTTTAGCCTTGATCTGCTCCAGGAGAGCCATCAATCAAACTAGAAATCCCAATAATCAGAATTTCAAAAATTGAAAATCCAATCACAAAATACTCACCTGAGTCTTCATCAAGTCTGGATTAATACCTCAGAATCATTGTGTTGTTTTCTGGAGCCTCCTTTACCTCAAAATTCTGGCTCTTCTCATGCACCCATAAGGTTGTCCCCAAGGCCTTCATGATTTTCTTTTCCATTTCACAAGCCCTTCCATATTTAAAGAAGCTCTCACATTTGGCAGAGTTGTTCTCAATACTGGTGGTACAGATTCTTTCCATCTTCTTGCATCTATCACAGCTGGGGAATTATTGTTGGACTGGAGAATAGTGGTTAGTTTTCTCAATGTTATAAGTTGGTGTAGGGGTCCTGTTGTGGGATGATAGAGATGGCATTTGGATGAAATGTGGTGATGGTTGTATGGGGAAGGAAATCTTATTTCAGAAATCACTGGTGGGAACAAGACTAGATGGCCTCTTCAACCTACTCTTTTATGATCATCAGGGGATGCCCTCCTTTTTAAAAGGGTGTAATGTCATACTGACACCTAACTCAGTCTACCCTCAGCAAACTCAGTCTAATGCTCAGTCTAATCTACTTGCCAAGGAACTTCAACCTAAGGGCCTAAGGGGACTTGCCTCAACCTATCCTCAGTAACTACATATCTCAGTATCTACATGAATTAGATATATACATATAGTCTAGTCTTGTATAGTATACAGATAGACTCCATAGGCTTTCACATACTTAATCTCCCAGGCCCTCATATCCTCTGACCTCACTCACTCTGTCTATCCCATATTCCATCATGGTTTATCCTTTGGGAATCCTTATTTACATCCTCTTGTAGATTTTATCACATACCCTCTCTACCTTAGTACATATTTTCATGAATCCCATGTACACTGTACATCCTTCAACTGTATATTCCCAACCTAGACAGCAGGGACCTGTGGACTTTCCCCAATATAGCAGAAAGCCTATCCCAAGTGATTAGTATTTCCTGACTAGCCCTCTCTTCTTCCTTTACTGATCTGTTCATTAAATATGTAGTATGAGCCCCTCAATCTGTTGTACCTATTAAACTAAGAGGGCTGTTTAGCCCTTAGAATTGAACTTTATTACTATTACTCTTAGAACCAGAAATGACTGATTGGAACTGGTTTTGTTTCAAAAAAAGCAGGAAAATACAAGGATGGATGGATTATTTATGAGAATAAGGTTGTTAATGGACTGTTTTGGTCTTCAGTTCAAGGCACAGTGGAAGGAAATCAAAAAGTTTCTGACTTTGATGAGCAGGTCCTACAGTGCAATTGAGGTCTGTTTGCAGATTTTTCTGTGTTCTAGATGGAGGTGCAAGCCCTCTTTTTGCTTTATTTCTACCCTTTAGGGTGTTCAAGCCATGGTTCGGAGTTTTTGGATGATGTTACGGAGGCCTTTCACCTTTTTTTGCGCAAAGGAGGAGGCAAAGCAAAGTGTTTTTCAGTCACTGAGGAGGGCTGTTCAAAGGCTTTTTGGGGGCTGGATGAGAAATGAATTGCTGATTTCCTTTAATTTGGTTAGTTTTTTTGGTTTTCCAAGGTTCTTTAGCTTTATTGTTTGGTCTTGTGCTTTGATCAATCAATTTTCAGCTTTTATTGGTCAAATTCATGTCAAAGTTGTGGTCTTTGGTCTTGATTGATCAAGATCTTCTTGGGTCTTGGTTGATCAAAGTTGATGGTTGAATGGAGCAAACCGGAGTGCAAGAGGTGGAGAGGAGACTGGTGTGTAGTTGCATGAGAAAAGCTCCTGTGCAACTACTGGAGTTATTCCAATCAGGATAACTCCCTGCAGCGGATGCTGTGCCTCTGGCACCCTCATGAGTTTTCCCAATTAGGATCACTCATTTTTAGTCAATGTGGTCACTGTAAGGCAACTACATTTCTCCAACTATATATCTTTTTGATTTTGATTTCAGAATTTCAACACCCCCCATGCCTTGATGTGAAGAGCTTGTTATTAATTCTGGCAAGAGATGTTGAATTTCAGGCCTTGTTCAGGGCATTGGCTACCATTTCTTCTGATGGAATCAAGTTTACTTTTAGTTTCTTATCTTCATGTAGTTTTCTGAGGTATTTAATCTTGATTTCTAGATTTTTAGCCTTGGAGTTGGAACCAAAGTCCTTGATCATCTTTTTCATTCCTTTATTGTCTACGTTGAAGACAGGAATTTGCAAGTGGGTTGGCCACAGCTCTTGGATCAGTTATTTTTTCCACAGGCTGTCCTGATGGCATTTGGCAATTGATTTGAATTTGGCTTTGGTGGATGACATAGTGATTTTTTTCTGTTTGCTGCTATTACAGGAGATGGGACAGTTGAGCCAGAAGCAGATTTAGCCAGTTCTTCATTTTTGGGTGTCAAGATCTTCATCCCAAGTGGTGTTGCTGAAATATTCCAGTCTAGAGGAGAATGAAAAGGGAGTAGGAGATAGAATGAGAGAATTTGAGGTAGTTCTTGCCAGGTATTTCCAGCAGTGAAGCACTTCTTTCCAGTGGTTTATTCTTGGATTGCTGTTGAATTGGGAGAAAATGAATACTGTGGAGCTTCATCTGGTTATATTCTGCAGGAAAGGTAACTCAGAATTCCATTTTATTTTCTGTAATTTATTTTGAGCTTCTTGAACTGTTCTAGATCTTCTTTGCTTGCCTTCAGAAGTTGGACACCAGTTTAAAGAGGAGTGTGGATAGGTCTGCAATTGGATAACCCAAGAATTTTGAGTCCCTTTTTGACTAGCTTGCTTTGAGAGAGGTTTATATCAAGATCAGAGATGGTCAAGTCCATTCCTAGGAGGGTGTCTGGACTGTGAGCTGATGAATTTTGAAAGTGTTTTAGGAAGAGGGTTTTGAATTCTTGGGTTCTTCCAGCTACAATGAGATTTTCAACATGGAAGAAAAGCACAGAGTTTTAGTCTTGGTGGATGTAGAGACGCAGATCTGATTTGGAGTGGGTTTATCCAATTTATTTGAGCCAGTTGGTGAGGATTCTTTACCAGTTGGCTGGAGCTTGCTTCAGACCATCAAGAGATTTGTTCAGTTTGAGGAAAGGGGAGGTTCTTGAGCACCCTGAGGGTTTTTTAATTTAGAGCTCTTCCTTCAGGGGTGCATACAAAAAAGCCACCTTCACATTGAACTGTCTGAGAGGGATTTTCTTGGAAATGGAGAGGATGAGAAGTGTTAAGAGAGTAGTGAATTTTCCAGTTGGAGAGAAAGTGTTGTTGTAGTCAATACCTGGGATCTTTTTGAATCCTTGGATGTAGAGCCTAGCCTTTTTCTTTTTGGGCCATGAGTCATTAGCAGGATTGGTTTTGAGAGCCATTAAGGTCTTCAAATAGGATTCAGGGACTATGGTTGCATCTTCCCATACTTCCATTTTTTGATGGAATCAAATTCAGTTTTAATGGCTTCCAATAATTTGTCTGGGGTGCTGAGATATGTGTATTTAACATGTTTGACTCTTGAGGATCTTTATCTGAGGTTATATATAGGGGGATTGGGTGGTCTTTCTGGAGTTGGCAGATTGTTTAGAATTTTCTTTTCTTGTTCATGACTTGAAAATGTGTCTTCACCATAGCTCTCAACAGATCCTTTGTCTTTGCTGCAGTTGGGTGATGCTTCATTTTTTCTGTCTGAATCTGGGAAGTTTGATGGTTCTCTGAATTTTTTTGCTGGGATTTTTCCAATCTGTGTTCTCAAATTCAAGTTCTCCAGAGGGCTCACTGTTGGTTCTGGGAACAAAGGTGAGGAATCTGAAATTTTTGGTTTCAACAATTCTACCAGAGTCTGATAAAATGTGTTAGGATCTGAGATTGTTTTTGAAGCCAATCAGAATGTCTTTTTTGTGTTTGGCTTAAAGTTTGGAATGGTTTTTTTGGGAAGTGTGAGAAAGGAGACAGGATCTCCAATGGGGTGAAATTATTCCAAGGGAAGATTTTTGTTCTTAAAGATATAATGGGGTGATTTTTTGGATATGTGAGAGGGTATCTGATTGAGTGTAAGAGTACTGGCCTTGAGAACAAAGTTCCACAGATTTTTTCTAAGGCATGAGTAATTCAAGATTTCTCTGAGTGACTTTAGTATGGTTCTTTTGTGTCTCTTGGCCAGTCCCTTTTGTTGAGGAGTGTAGGGATCAGACTAGGTGGTTTTTATCAGGTTTTTCTTGCAGTATTCCTTGAATCTCTTGTTTTTGAATCCACCACCTCTGTAGGAGTGCAGGATGCTGGGATAGTAGCTGAACCTTTTTTTCTTCAAGATCTAGGACATGAGAGAGTTTTTCAAAGTTTTTTCTTTGGATTTGAGAGGGATTCCCAAGCAATATCTGGAGTGGCTGTTCACCACAGTCAGAAATTATTTGTGATTTTCAATTGAGGCCAGTGTGATGGGTCCTAAAATGTCTAAGTGGAGCTCTTCAAAAGGTCTTGGGGCTTGATTATGTCTTATCTTGAACAATTCTTTAGTTATTTTTCCAACTTCACAGTACTTGCAAACAGTATCTGGTTTAACAGGTATGTTTAGCTTATTTCTGATCCTGTGGTAGCTGAAGTGTCCTAGAGACTTGTGCAGAAGTTCTTTTCTAGAGAGAAAGGAATTTTCTTTGGGTTTCCTCAGTGGTATGACAGGTAGGTTTTTCTGGTAGTGACCCTTGAGAGCCACTTTTCCTCCTTTGAGCAAACAAAATTCATTGATTTCAAAATTGAATTCATAGTGTTCTAGTAGCAGAAAACAGACAGATATGAAATTGGTGGATAAGTTTGGGATGTAGAGAAAATTTTTCAACCATAAATCAGACCCATCTTCATTCTTTAGACAGACTGTCCCAAATACCTTGATGTCCAGCAGGTAAGTTTTGGACCTTGTCTTCACAGCTCCTAGTTCAACTAAAGAGAGGTGTTCAAAAAGGCTGGATTCTGAGATCATATGAGATTTAGAACTGGGATAAAGGATTAGGCAAATTTCTAGGGCTGAGTGAGAGTGATGAAGGCAGCTGAAAGTAACATGAGTTTTGCTTGCAGTTGGTCTTCTTTGTCTGAGCTCAGGGTGAAGAGTCCAGCATTCTGAGGGAGATTTCTGTGCTGGGATATTGTGCTTGCCTTCTTGCATCTGATTGTAGCTGAGCTGGTAGTGTCAAGCAAGGTGTTTTCAATCTTTACCAGATTCATGGAGTTTTTTTTTGTTCAGGAATCTTCTCAACTGATCAAGCACAAGGCTGGTGGTGATTATTCTGTCAGAGTGGGTGATTTTTTGGCTGAGGTTTTTCAAGCTGGCTGGTAACTTTTTAAGGATGGTTTATCCCAGGATTTCTTCAGGAATGAAAATCTTCACCTTGTGGAGCTGGTTGATGCTCTTCTTTATTTGAGTCATAAACCTCTAGACTTTGCTTTGATTAAAGTTGATTTGAAGAAACTCCTTGTATAATCTAGCTTGGTTTGAGGCCTCAGATGAGGCAAAGAACTTTAAAATCAACTTCCATACTGCCTTTGAATCTTCCTTGTTTTGGTGATTGACAAAATTGGCATGGATAGAGGGGTCTAGTTTGGAGATCAGGATGGGTCTGATGCTGAGGTCATTGACAATGGTCAGATTTTTCCCAGGAAAGTTCAGAAAATCCTTGAGTCCTTGCAGTTACAGGAATTTATCCATCCTATTCTTTCACAGAGAGATGTTATCCATATTAAACTTGGAATACTCTTTATGGAGGTCTTAATGATGGATTGAGTAGGAACTTCAGACATGGTTGTTGCTGGTTCCTAATAGTAAGCTAGATTGTCTTTTTTTTCAAGGATTCTTCTTCACAGCAGTGCTTGGTCTGTTGATGATCCTATCCACAGCAGATCATATTTTTACTGTTAATTGTGTTAAACTAACAGGGCTTTTTAGCCCTGAGAATTGAACTTTGTTACTCTTAATCTTAGAACCAGAAATGACTGACTGAAATTGGTTGTGTTACAAAATAAGCAGGAAAAGACAATGGGGGATGGATTATTTATGAGAATTATTTCAGTAATGGACTGTTTTGGTCTTCAGGTCAAGGCACAGCAGAAGTAAATCAAAATTCTACTGACCTTCTTGAGCAGGTCTTACAGAGCAATTGAGGTCTGTTTGCAGATTGTTCTGTGTTCTAGATGGAGGCGAAAGCCCTTTTTTTTCTTGATTTCTACCCTGTAGGGTGTTCAAGCCATGGTTTGGAGTTTTGGGGGGATGTTCCAAAGGCCTTTCACCTTTTTTGAACAAAGGAGGAGGCACAGCAAATTGTTTTTCAGTCACTGAGGAGGAATGTTCAAAGGCTTTGTTTGGGGCTTGCTGAGTGATGAATGGTCAATTGATTTGAATTTGGTTAGTTTTTTTTTGTTTTTCAATGGTATTTGGCTTGATTTTTTGTTCTTGGGATTTTATGGGTCAAATTTGTGTTCTTTGGTCTTGATCAATCAACATCTTCTTTGGTCTTGGTAGGTCAAAGTTGATGGTTGGATGGATCAAACCGGATTTCAAGATGTGGAGAGGAGACTGGTTTGTGGTTGGGCAAGTAGTATCTGGGAGGATTAGTGTCACAACTTCCCATGGTTTTCAAGGGTCCAAAGGCACAGGCAATACTTCTCACAGAACTCAGAATAGAGAAATGATATTTATTGCAATTAGGAAGAGATGTAGATTAAAAACAATGGTGAGAAGGAGAATCCAGGAGTAAGTCTCTTAAGCAGGTTGAAAATTGAATCCTACAAGGTTATCACCAGAGGGATAGGTGAGATGAATGAGGTAGGCTGTATGGCTTTCTTGTGCTGAGATGAAACCTATTGGAAGAGGGAATAACCAATAAGAATTAGTGTACTAATTCCTTGAGGGGAATCAGTCCAGGAGGGAAGGAGAGGCCAGCTTATGTGAAAGGTGGGAGGAGACCTTGAGGAGGGATGACTGGTACTGGCCTGGGATTCCCCAAGTAGAGTACAATTTTTCCAAGCCCTGCTTGCACACCAGCAACCCTTGTGAGAGGATGTTGGTGGTCAAGAAAGTTTGAAGTGATAAGAGTTCCAATAGGTCTCTGGGGCTCAAAGAAAAATATTTTCTTCTGGAAATACAACTTTAAAGGGTTTTTTTATATCCTGAGCAAGATTCCCTGCATTCTGGTGAAATCTGAAAGATAGAATTTTTTCAACCAATAAACTGCCAATGAGTTTCCCAATATCCTGATTGCATATTGTAATTTTGTTGTATGCTTTTTTTTGGATTATCAAATACTTCTGGGTTTGGTGGGACTCTAGATCATTAAGAAGTCAGGTAAAAAAATCATAATATTTCAAAAAATTGCTTCAATACTTTATATTCCTCCTTTCCTGTCTTAGAGGAGATAAAATGTACCAAAAATATATTAATTTTTTATTCAAAAATGGTGCTAGTGATGAAATCCCACCCAGGCAAGGAGTCAGGTTTTTCAGACTCAAAATAGTTGTGGGCCTTGAAAATTTTTTGGATTTGTAGATTTATGGCTTGAGACCACTCCAGAAATTTGGGCTCCCTTTGGGTTTTTAGTTTGGGCACAGGGCTCTATCAACTTTCTAATATTGAAGTTGAGTCTGGGAAACTCATTCAAGGGTGTTTGCTGGGGTTTTTTTGATTGAATTGATAATTCCCAATAGGGTTACCTCCAATAATGGTATTGATGCTTATTTTTTTTTTTTTGAGGACCCAGCAGAGGTGGTGGGGGCACTGTTACCAGATTCAAAAATTTTCAAGGTTTGAAATGGTTTTCCCAAGTGGCTCTTGAATACTAGGTCTGCAAGGGGGGAATTACAGTATTGGGGGAGTGGATATGCTGGGGGATCACCACACAGAGCCACAGAAGAATTTGTGGCAGAGAGATGTGATAAACAGAATTTCCATATGGAGTGAAATTCTGGTGATTTGTGATTTATTTTCTAACCATTTTACATAGATGGCAGTTTTAAAGAAAAGAATTAATAGGAATGTAGCACAGGCTAATAGCCTGTAATTAATATAGGAGGGGAAAATTTTCTTCATTGGATTTTACCCCTGGAGAACAAAGACAATCTAAAAGGTAGTTCTCTTTATATACATTTGGCAAGGATACTTTGTGTTGATGTTTATTTCATATATTTATTAAGCTAGAATTTTTTATTAATTCTTTAAAATTCTTTATTTCAATAACTTAGTAAATAATGCATATTTTTTAAAAGCATAGGAATCATTTTGAAAGCCTTCTTAAGAGCTTCAAACTCCAAAGAAGCTTGCTTGTTAAAAACAAAATGAATATATTTTTGGACAAGGTCAGCTAAATTAACAATTTTCTTGGAATTGTGATGGATGAGCTTCTGATAAAAATTACTAAAAACAATGAAAATTTGTAAATTATGAAACAAATTTGGTTTGGGCCAATCCAATGAATTGGAGAGTATTTTTATGGAACTTGCACTTTGAAATTTTTGCAAAGAGATTGTTTTTCCAAATTTTTTCCAGAACTTTGAAAATTTGTTGAAAATAATCTTTGGGTTTCTTTGAGAAGACCACTATATCATTTATTCACACCACAAGGTACTTCTCTACAAGATCTGAAAAATTTTTCTGAGAAAATGTTGAAAATTAGAAGGAGAATTACAAAGGCCAAAGGGCATGAAAGTAATTACTTTTTTTACTAAATTCCAGCGCTAATGTTTCTTTTATAAGTTCATCTTTTGCCACTTCCAAAAATTTTATGCATTTTGAGATATATAAGTTTCCCATCTATTTAGTAAGCATTGCAACCAATCCATCTCATTTGGTTACCCATAATAAAAAATGGACCTTTGAATTTTCCAATTGCCCCAGCTGCAAATTGGGCTTATTTTTCTTGGAAAAAACCATTCTAGGCCATGCCTTTCTAGTCTACTGGAACCTGGATGTGAACTTGCAAGAAGGAGTAATTAAATTTTGAATCTCAAAAACCCAGGAAAATAACCATTCTTTCAAAAATGAATCAAACAGCCTACCTGACACTGTCATTGAGTTGAATGACAACATTCTTACAGGAGATTTTCAATATCATGACCTTAATTGCCAAGTTCCTTCTTCAAATTTGGTATTTATTGCTTATTTTTCCAACTGACCCCTTCCTTGTTTCTTTGAAGAGAAACAGGTGCCTACTAAAAGTTTTATTTTGAGCTACCTAATCCTCATGCATTGTGTGAGGACTTCAAACCCAGTGCGTGAAGATAAAAATATTGAATATTTTTAAATAATTTGAGAGTCTTTACCTTTGGTTTATCATGAATTTCATCATGTATTTCATCTTTAAAGGCAGATAAACTACCTCATTCCCCTTCTTAGCATCACAGGATCAAACTAACTGGCCCAACCCTGGCACCAGGACCAGTCTACTCTCTCTCAAAGCAGGAATCAACTGTACTTCAAGAATACATTTCAGAAAATATATCAAAAGGATTTCTTCAACCAAGCAATTCAAACACTGGCTTTCCTTTCCTATTTATCCCAAATGAAGATTGTGGTCTTTGCCTTTTTGTTGACTACAGGATACTGAACCAGGTAACTGGGAAGAATGCTTACCCAGTACCTCCTATTTTGCACCTCCTTACTCTCTTCCATGGAGCTGCTTATTTCTTGAAGTTAGACTTTTGAGGTGCCTATAAACTAATTTTTATTGCAAAATTCCATGATTATTTTACCGCAATGAGAATGCAGTTTGGCATTTTTTGGTATACTGTCATGCATTTTGGCCTCTGAAATGATCCTTCTACGTTTCAACATTTTGTCAAAGAAATTTTTTCTGACCTTGTAGAGAAATACCTTGTGTTTTATCTTGATGATACACTTGTATAATAAAAAACTCTTTAGGATAATGTTGCACATGTGCAAGAGGTTCTGAAGCAACTTTGAAAGAATAATCTGTTTTCAAAAGCCTCCAAGTGCGGATATCATACTCATTCTCTACATTTTTTAGGTTTTATAGTTTTTCAAAAAGGACTATTGATGGACCCAGCCAAAATCCAACGCATATTGGACTGGCTTGCACCTTTCTCAGTCAAATCCCTTCAATTGTTTCTTGGATTTAGTAATTTTTAAAGGATTTTTATTGATAAATCCGCCAAGAAGGCCATTAATCTTTCTAATCTTCTTCAAAATTAAATTCATTTTGTTTTTACTGAACAAGCTGCTTTGGAGTTTTATTATCTGAAAAAAGTTTTACCACTGCTCCAATAATTTCTCACTTGAACAAGCTAGCTTGCACCATTGTGGAAAAAGATGCAAGCCACTATGAGATTGCAGGATTAATCTTTCATTTTTCTTCCTCTTCCAATCTTTTTCATCCCATAGCATTCAATTCTTGAAAACTGCTTGCTGTAGAACCTAACTATTAGATTAATGATAAGGAACTTCTCACAATTTTGTATTGCTTGAAGAAATGGCCTTCATACCTTTTGATTCTTATGGAGCCCTTTGAGGTCTTAACTGATCACAGTTCTCTTATATATTTTGTGAGCTTAAAAGTTCTTACACACAGACAGATATGTTGGGCCAAATACCTCTCCAATTTCAAATTTAAAATCACATACCTCCCCATGAAACAAGTGGTAGTCCCTGCTGCTTTATCACGTTGGAACAACGTTTACCCAGGGTGGGTAGCACCTTTGCCAACAGCAACCCTGAAAATCTTGGGAAACTTTTCTCCAACAAGTCTGCCCAACTCAGCTACATTTGAGACAAATATTCCAAACTTCAACAAGCCTAACTCAACAATCCCAAGGGTAAAAAACTTTGCAAGAGCTCAAAAATATTAACAAGTGATTAAAGTATCAAATAAAATGGTGATTTAGTTTATAAAGATTGTATAGTAGTACCCAATAATCCTTGCATTAATTTGGATATCTTCAATCCTTGGCGCAAATCTCCACTTTCTTGTCATCATGGGCAGGATAAAACCTACCAGTTGATTGCACAAGACTTCTACTGGCCTGATATAACAAAGGAAGTAAAAGACCATGTTGGTGATTGCTATGATTGCAATTGTAACAATTCCTTGAACCTCCAGAAGTATGGGCTGCTTCAGCAGCTTCAAATCCCACATATTCCTTCGCACTTGTTGTTGATGAATTTCATTTCTCAATCACCTATTTCTAGTGGTTATGATGCTATTTCAGTAGTAGTAGATTGTGAAGAGATGAATTATTTGTGTTTCCTGGACCAGCTGACTAAGAACAAATAATTAACAGCATGAAGTCAAAGATATAAGAACATTTGAGATTAAGGGGATGAAAAATTCTCACCGGAAGGTAAAAATTGTTTAGTGGGAGCTCTTTAGTGGGAAAAGGTGTACAAGATGAAGATGAAGTAAAAATAAAAGACTAGGAATGGAAATCTGAGTAGGGGATTGTCAGCATTTTTTTGATCTTGGAGTTCTGAGTTGAGTTAATCTCATGTCTGAAAAGGAAATGGAAGGAATTCAACCAAGTTTGTGATTTGATGGTTAATGTTAAGCTTTTTTGATGAAAAACAGGTTTGAAGCGTAGCAGGCAAGTTTTTGGAGATGGTTGAGGAAAGGATTGGTCAAGTATGGGAGCGTTGAGAAGAGAGAGCAGTGGTAGAGGGGATGGAAGCTGAGGAAAGGGTATTAGGAAGGAATTACTAAAAAGGAGGGAAGAAATGTGGAGTAAGTTGTTGGAGATTGAGGAGATGAGAGAGTGGAGCAGGGAGAAGAGTGGTGGAGAGAATGGAGGATTGATCAGATGGTAGGAAATGAGGCTGTGAGTCAGGCAGTTTTGTGGGGAGCGGTTGGAGTTCTGTGATAGGTAGTGAGACAGGGCTTGAAGGAGTGTTGGCGCCTGGGATTGGGGCAAATTTGAGTGACTTACTTCTAACACACCACTTTTTTAAGACCAGAGATTGCAGAACAGCTGCTGTCAGCTTCTTTACCAAAGGCTGTATGGCTGCCTTCATCAGGGAATCTTCCGGCATTTTTTTGGAGTTCACAATGTTGGTGATGAGCAGTTTGGATTTCTTTTTCTCCCAGAGCCATTTGATTTTTATTTCCACATGCTTGAGGGTGCTGTGGTGAGATTCAAACTTTATTAGGTTGTTCAGAGCCTTGTTTTTCAATGTGCAAGAAGTGGGTGAGAGAGATGGATGGGTTCAGTTCTTTGATCAAGTTTGTGATCCAAATTTTTTCTTGGGTGGCCAAGACAAGAGACTCAAGCTTTCCTTTGGTAGAAGAAAAGGAGATTGTCAGTTGGAGTTTTCTGTGCCAGGATACAGCCAAGTGGTATAGGAGGATCAGAAAACTGGTGTGGCTTCTTCTTGTTCTTGGATTGTTCCCCCATCTGAGTTGCTCCACAACTTGAGGCAACACTTGAAGGCATTTTTCTTAAGCTGGAGGCCTAAGTTTTGCATTTTCTTGATGTATTGCAAGGTGTGTTTGGCTTCAGTCCAGTGAAAGAGTACCAGCTTCACATTGAATCTGGAAAGGAAGGAAAGGGTGTAGGAGATATCAGGTCTTGTCCAGTTTGTGATGAAGTTTAGGAAGCCTGTGGAGGAGTGGTATTTGATTTTCAATTCAGCAAACTTGGAGTCATCATGATTGGGGTATTGATGGGTTTGGACTTGGAGAGACCCAACTCTGACAGAGCAGTATCTGTGTGAGTGGGTTGATGTAAACAAGGTCCAGATGGCAAATCAATAATGTGGCTTCCAAGGATTTTTTTGAGGAGACCTTTGTGCAAGATCAAGAATCAAGATTTGAGTTTTGTGCAAAAGTCAGAGGAGTTACCATTGACTACCATATCATCAACCTAGAAAAAGATGAAAATTTGAGTGGTTTGGTTGACAAAGACGCAGGGTTCAGCCAAGGAGATGGAGAATTTTTGTTCCAGAATCCACTTTTTAAGTGTGTCAAACCAGCTTTTCAGAGCTTGTTTTAAGCTATACAAGGCTTTGTTGATCTTGAGGTAAGGGAAAGAAGTGTTGTAGCAGGGGGGGTGATTTGATTTAAATATCTTCATCTAGTTTGGCCTGCAGGAAGGCAAAGTTTATTTCCATCTGAGTGATGGCCATGTTTTGGTGGTAAGCCTAGACCAGGAGAGTGCAAAGGGTGGTGATTTTGCCAGTTGGAGCATATGCTTCACCATAGTCCAAGAATTCAAGTTGGCAAAAGCCCTGAACACAGAGCCTTGCTTTTAAAATCAGGCCGTTGCCATTTTGCTTGGTTTTAAATTGAAAGACCCAGACAATTGAAAGTGCTCTCTTGCCCTCTGGAAGTGCGTAAAAACCCATCCAGACCTTCATTGACTCAATGAAATTTAGCTCTTTTTTCATTCTAACATTCCAGTTCTTGCAATTGGGAGATTGCTTCATTTCTTTGTAGTTTTGGGGAACAACTTTGGAGAGGAATCTGTATGGTTTCTGTTGTTGGAGAGTGGATTGGTCTCTTAATTCTCTGGCTGGAGTAGAAAGTTGATTGGTTATCTTTTTGTCATCTGAGGATTCCAAGGTGCATTTTTCAGATTCAGATTGGTCTTTGAGGGCATTTGGATTGGTGATAGAATTGGTTTTCTGGTGAGGTTTAATGGGAGGGAAAGGAGTCAAATTGGATGGGGGTATGGTATTAGATTTATGGATTATTGTAGATAGGGTATTAATAAGATTGGATTCAATATGAATGAGGGATTCAAATGGGGTTTTGTATGGAGAAGGTGAGTCAGTTAGCTTTATGTTCTCAAAAATTTTGACATGTTTTGAGATAACTGTCTCTCCAAGCTCTGGAATGAAGATTCTATATGAATTGAGGTGTAGATTTTGGCCTACAAGAATACCTCCCCCCCCTTCTTTTTGAAATTCCCAAGGTTGTTTTAAATTTCAAGTACTATGGTTTTTGAACCAAAGGTGCAGATGAGGTTTATATTTGGTTTTGTGCCATGCCAGAGTTCCAAGGGACTTAGATTTGATTCTTTGAAGGGAACCAGGTTAAGGATTTTGCAGCACCCAACCAGTTTTTTGTCCCACAGATAAACAGTAATAAACATGTCAATGAGGGTGGTTCTAGTGGCTTCAACAAAAGTACACTTTCCTTGTTTGGAAATGGGTTTTTGTTGGGGAGCTTAGGGCTCTGAGATGGTGTGGCTGATTCCTAAGTTGGCAAGGAAGCTTGAGATTTTTTACTTGATAAATTTTCCACAATTGTCTGAGTGAAAACATTTGAGTTGGTAGCTGAATTTGTTTGAGTTGAGTTTGATTAATTTGATCACTTCATCTGTAACTTCTGATTTGAGGTTGAGTGGGATGCAAGTCTTGAAACAAGAGATTTCATCCATGAGCAGGAGAAAGTATTGATTTCCAGCCTTTGAGATTTGGTTTATAGGGCCACAGGCATTTGCATGGATTCAAAAATAAGGTTTGGTTTGATTGTAGGTGTGATCCTTGAAGGAAAATCAATGTATTTTCCCTAATGTGCATGATTTGCAGGGCAGTTCCTCCCACTTGAGCTTGGGAAAATCCTTTGAGAGGTGTTTGGTTTGGTTGGAGTTTAAATGGCCAAATTGCTTGTGGATAGTGGACATGCTGACAAAGGATTATGCTACTTTGGACTGAGGCAGGGCAAAGTCTTTAATGACAAGGAGGTTTTCTTTGATGGAAGTGGAGAGAACTGAGGTGCCCTTGAAACTTATCACATACTTGCTGGATCCTGATTGGTGAAGTGAGCATTCTTGGTTAGAAATTGCCCTAGCAATGCAAGGTTTATGGAAATTTGAGGAACAAACAGATATTGATCAAGGAGGATTGTGTAGTTCTCAGAGATGATTGTGGTGGCTCCAATTCCTACGTCACTGAGCAAGGTATTTTCCTTGCCAGTTTGGATTTCTGTATTATCATCCACAGGTTTTTTGAAGAAATCTGAAGATTTGAACATGGATTGAGAGGCTCCAGAGTCCAGAATGATTGGGTGCTTTGTGAGGGGTCTAGATTTGGTCATAGCAAACTTATAGATCAGTTTTTCTGAGGCTGACTTGTTTTCAGTCAATTTAAGGGGAACGTTGATATTTTTTGAGCCTGGAAAAAGGTGTGGATACAGCCACCAGAACGGTTTTTTTGGATGGGAGGACTGGGGATTG
Source organism: Puccinia polysora (assembly GCA_025617555.3). Taxonomy (NCBI): domain Eukaryota; kingdom Fungi; phylum Basidiomycota; class Pucciniomycetes; order Pucciniales; family Pucciniaceae; genus Puccinia; species Puccinia polysora. The sequence goes on from CM062613.1 coordinate 42,750,985, forward strand.
TGCCAGGTTAGTCTGCATTTTATATCTTCTTGTTTGATACCTTTTTTCATCATGGCTGAGGCATATGTTCTGGAAGAAATTTTGTTCTTGACTTGATTCAGATGTCAAAGTACCAGGTCTCCATCAATCTTAGCTTCTCCTAACAAGTGGGTGATGCTGATTTTGAGATGTTTGAGTCAAGGGGGAAATTTATGTAGGATGAGATAAGCTATTATATTTTTTTCCATCAAAATGCCAATTTCCAATATTTGAATCAAGCAGGATTTTACTTCTGTGATGAAATTTTCAACAAATTTGGTGTCAAACCGGAGTTTGAGGAATTTGAAGAAGACTCAGGAACAGTTTTCTGTTTTTGACAAGATGTAGAATATGCTGATCAACTTCCACAATTCAATGCTGTTTGTAAGGTGATAGTCTTTAACACAGTTGATGTAGGTCCTGCTATCTGTTTTGGCTAAAATATATCCTACAAGTTCCAGGTTATCATTGGGAGGGAACTTTTTGGGTTTGGAGGATTGGAGCCATTTCAAGATTCCCTTGAGAGAAAAGATGTTCATAATATTTGAGCGCCACAGAGAGAATTTTTATTCTGTGAAGTTTGGTATGAAGTTGGTGATATTTTTGAGAAGTAGGGAATTCAGGTCCACTGGTTCAGGGGATGAGAAAATTTTGGCTTGAGTTGCTGATGCATTTGCCTTTGGCTTTTAACTGTGAAGAGCTGAATAATTTGTATTTCCTAGACCAGCAGAATGAAGACAAAGATATAAGAAAATTTAATATTGAGGGGATGAACAAGTCTCACTGGAAGGTAAAAATTGTTGAGTGGGAGCTCTCAAGGGAAAAAAGTTGCACAAGATGAAGATGAAGGAAACAGAAAAGATTAGGAATGGAAATCCAAGTAGGGAGCTGTCAGAAGTTTGTTTTCTTGGATTTCTGAGTTGATTTAATCTCACCTCTGAATAGGAAATGGAATGAATTCAATGGAGTTTGGGATGTGATGGTTTATCTTAAGCTTTTTCAATGTGATACAGGTTTGAAGTGTAGCGGGAACGTTTTTTGAGATGGTCAAGGATGGGAGAGTGAAGCTGAGAGAGCAGTGGTAGAGAGGATCAAAGCTGAGGAAAGAGTCTGAGGAAGGAAGCAATGTGGAGTGAGTTGTTGGAGATGGAGGAGATGAGAGAGTGGAGCAGGGAGAAGAGTGGTAGGGAGAATAAAGGATCAATCAGATGGTTGGAAATGAGGGGGTGAGTCAGGCATTTTTGTGGGTAGCGGTTGGAGTTCTGTGACAGGTAGTGAGACAGGGCTTGAAGGAGCATTAGCTTGCGGGAGTGGGGCAAATTTGATTGAATTCCTTTAAATAGATTGCTTCACAAAGATGGCTTCATTTCTTTGCAGTACTGTGACTACCTCTTCAGAATACCTAGCTAATCTATTCCCAGAATATGTCTTTTCAAAACATGGCCTCCCTGATAATATATAGCTATTGATTTTTGATCTTGGTTTGTCTCTAGCTTTTGGACCTTTCCATTCCAGAATTTGAAGATTACTTGCAATTTATGAATGGCTTACCACCCAGAAACAAATGGGCAGACAAAACCAGTCAATCAGACCTCAAAAAGTATCCTCAAATTTATGTCTCCTATCAAAAGTACAACTGTTCAAGATGGCTTCCACTAGACAAATTCACATACAACAACTCCACTCATTGATCCACCAAAAAGTTGTCGTTTCAGACTCTTTATGGAAGAAACCTGACTTTTGACTGTATTCATGTAGCACCTTGTAAACCTGGTACCAACTATCTCACCCTCATCCAATTTATCAAATTGCAACTCCAAACCATCCTCAAAGCAGTGAACTAATGCTACAAGGAGTAAGCAGACCAACTTTTCACTATGGCACCATCATTTGCAGTAGGAGATCAGGTATGGCTTGATGCTTGCAAAATTTTAAGTACTTTTACAACCCAAAAATTCTCTGAAAGGAAACTTGGCCCCTTCAAATTTGAATCAGTCATTTCTTCTAATTTGTATAAACTTTCATTAACTTCAAAATGGAAAGGTATTCACCCAATCTTTAATGTGTCTATCCTAGAGCCAGCTTGAGTCCTATACCCAGGCAAAACCCATCCCCCTCCTGAACCGTTCCATGTCCAAGATAGTCTAGAGTGGGAAGTAAGCCATATTCTGGATTCCAGGTTACACAAAGAAAAACTTCAATACCTTTTTGAATGGACTGGCTTCCAGTCCAACAAATATTGCACCTTTTGGGAAACAGCCCATCACCTTTGCAATTCTCCCAAATTGGTCCAAGATTTCCATGAAAACTACCCTTTCAAAGCTTTCCAAGTTTAAATCTGTTCCATCAAATTCCATTCAATTCCACCCTCCAGTTCCATTCCATTCAATTCTGTCATATTCTCAATTTCATTCTATCCTATCTATCCTTTTTTTTCAGTTTCATTTTCTTACAATTTCCAGGTCAATTCTTTATTGCAACCAATGACTTTTTATTTTCTATACCTTCAATTCCTTATTTCCCTTTAACTTATAAAAAAAACTTCCTTTTCATTTCTCCAATAATAAAATTCAATAAAATAATATGATAATAATAATTAAATACAATAATATCAAAAACATATACAATACATTATGGATTTTCTTTTATTTTTTCTTCCATATTTTCCCAATTCCCATTGAACTCCCTCACTATTGACTTAAAATCTTCAAGATCTTCATCATTTATCAAACCAGAGATATGTTGCGTAAGGTGAACCTGTGCAACCAATACCTCCCCAAACATCCCCTTGCACCTTGCAGTTCAAGCTCTCTTTGGGAGATCAATCCATTCATCTGCATCTAGTAGTTCTTCATGGGCGCTTTCCCATTGATTCCGGGACAAACCCTCACAAATGTCTCCAGTAAACTTCCTTGCATCAGTATTTACTGTCACCACAACTCAAACTTGGGTTCCCTTGCCTTGGCACTCCACTCAATTTCCTCCATCTCCTTCCTCCCATTCCCTTCTTTTTATTTCCTTGTTCCTAGTTCCTTCCTCCTCCCTTATTTTTTCCATGATCACTTTGCACCTTGTTCTCCACTTGGTTCATTTGAAATTTTGTTGGTGGCTGTGGTTTATTAGCGGTATATCTTCAAAACTGCAGTAACACTAAAAGGGACAAAAACTCTCTTTAATTATTTTTATTTCTGTTTACTTAATTTTTATCCAACCTCACTCACCTGGGCTTTGCACTCCAACAAATTTGATCTCTGTTACTTGCAGGATGTGGTAAATTACTTGTGGAGCAGATCTTTAACTTTGACCTTCAATCATTGGGGCCTTGGGGGTATTGACCATTTGATTTCTATTCAAATTAAACAAAAAAGCCACTTTCCAAGCTGAAATGGCTTAAACTTGCCTTGGATACCACAAGCAATGGTACTTGAGACACAAAAGCTGTTTTGGTGAATAAAATCTTTTCAGCAGCAAGACAAGGCTGACAACATTATTAATTTAAATTTATTTTATGCAATTATTAAATTTTAAAAGGATATACAGTAAGCTAACAAATTTTGGGATAAATGGGAATTCATCAGGATGCTTGCAGGAGCTTTTAGATTTATACCTGGGAAACTGTCATGCTCCAAGGTTAAGGGTTATTGTCCTCATCACTTTGAAATATCCTTTCCTCAGTAACATCTACCTCAGTCCATAAGCCTGACACAAATAAAGCACAAAATCAATAGTGCATTCTTCTTACTACCTCTGGCTTGCATACAACAACCTTTCAATCTTAGAAACTCAGTCTATACTTGAAATTGTTGCAGTTAACTCTAATCCAGTTGACCATACATTTGGGCTTTGCTCTTCTACCCCTGGGTATCTCTAGCCCTCAGAATTACATTCTTGGTCAAGAAACTAAAACTAAACCTAGCTTGCACCCATGCCTAGATAGCCACATCAACTGTATAGTTTGGCAAATGGACTATCTCCCTTCCCTGCATGAATAAATCTACCCATTTTCATTGTCTTCACATTTCATTCCTTCCATGGCTCATCCATTATGCTCATTTACTCTCATACACTATTGTCTTGCACCTGCACTATGAACATGGAAAAAATTTTACAGTCTATTTCATTTTCCCATTTTATTCCTGCCATTCATTGCATCATTGTTCTCTAGATGTAGAGGATTATCCATCAGGTTGTATCTAGTAACCACTGGATTACCTTATAAGGACTATGCCATCTGCCTGAAGATTTTTTCCTCAGTTAGTTGATTTCATATGACCTTGAATTTCCTAAAAGACAAGTCATCACATTGGGCTTTGCCTTAGTTTCTCTCCATTGGAAAATTTCATCCCTCTTGCTTTTTGTGAGCCATTAAACCCATTTTTTGCACTTGGAAGTTGGCCCTGCTACCTTGCATTCCTTCCATGCACTCAGCCTCTCCCATTTGGGCTCACAAACATCTAAAGATTGCCTTATAGTGTGTGAGGTGGTTGTGTGACATTGTGGATCACATTTGATTTTTAGCATGCTTTGTGTCACAATTTTGAACTGAGGTAGATAATCATGAGTAGATGGGGATATGGAGATTTGGTGGTGAACAATAACCCAAGAGGATGGAGCATAAAGGTAAGAGTGAGTGCAGAAGGGATTTTGGGGGAGAAAGATTCTGGGGCTGTGTGCTTCTGTATTTTACTATTTGGTTGGGCCCTTGTTTTAGATAGATTATAAATATTAGTATTTGAATGATTTTGGGGACCATCAGATCAATGGTTCATGCATCAAAATTTCAGAGATTTTTTCTGACCTAATTGGAGATATACACCTCATTTCTTGCTTCATGAATTATATTTTGATATAAGGAACCACTGGAGGGAGTTATATGGAAAGATCAAGAATGTAGAAGTGAACAAAACCAGGAAGGATTCTTAAAGTAAACTTAAATGTTGGAGAAATGATTCAGAAGTCATATTTAAGGCATCATTTATTTCTACTCTTTTATATAATTACAATAGTCAGCCATTTCCAGAGAACAAGCTGGAATACATTAAATTCCATCCTTAATTTTTCACTACACCAAAATTTCCACAATTTATGAAAATATATAAATCTTCCCAGCATCTAATCTTGATATCTCTCCACATGCATATACCAGACCCCAGATATCTTCTACAACAATACTCAAACTAGACCCCTCAAGAAGAGGATAATATTCTTTTTCTCCTGGATTCATTTCAACAAGAACACTAAACTATTTTTAAATCAGCCTGGTCCCAAATTTTTCAAGTTGATCCAGGATGACTTCAATATCCAGATAAATTTCACTTCCTGCAGTAAATCTACCAGAAACCAAAAAAGGGCCAACTATTCAATTTAAATTTTTCCAGAAAAACCCTTCTTCACCACCCTAAATTGTTATGAATTAGAATGTTTACCACCTCTAGTTAGAGTGAAACTAATACCCTAGGAAGCTGAATTCCATTTTTTTCATCTAGTGGCGCACTCCCTTTCCCAAACCAAAGTTTTAAAGGTTTAAAAACTTAATTTTTTGAAATTCAAGCCAACTTTGGAATATGAAAAATAATGGGTGCATATTTTGCAACAATTAGTTATTCTATCAAAAATGAAAAAAATTAAGAGAAAAAGAATGCTCTCAAAAAAAATCAATATCTTAAATGAAAGAAGTTGATATAATGGTTGCAATATACTAATTAAAGGTCCTCTGGATGTATCAAGAAATCTTCCCCATGAATATGGCAATGAAATTTTGAGAATTTTAAAAAAAGGTGTTATATCAAGTTGAATGGTAATACCAATGTATACAGCAGATATGTCAAGTGTTGTTTTTTTTTTAAAAAAAAAAAAAAAGCAAGGAAAAAAATAAAGAAAAAAAGGAAAGGAAAAAAAATGAAGGGATAAAAAAGGAAAGTAAAAGAAAGGAAACAAAAAAGGAAACAAAAAAAAGGAAACAAAAAAAGGAAACAAAAAAAAGGAAACAAAAAAAGGAAAGAAAAAAAAAGGAAAGAAAAAAAAAGGAAAGAAAAAAAAAGGAAAGAAAAAAAAAACAAAAGAAAAAAAAGGAAAGAAAAAAAAAGGAAAGAAAAAAAAAAGGAAAGAAAAAAAAAGGAAAGAAAAAAAAAGGAAAGAAAAAAAGGAAAGAAAAACAAACACATAAAAAAAAGGAAAAAAGAAATTGCTTTCCTTGTGTGCTGATTTCTTTTATTTCTTTATGAGAATTTGGATGGTTTATTATAATTTCTCAAAGAAATGGCAAGCTATTGGATAAATGAAATGTAGGAATTTCTTCCAAATATTTTTTCAAATGGATAAAAATTACTATTCAATAAACAGAAAATAAAATCAAAAATTGATAAGAGTGGTTGAGTAATTTTTTTTTTTTTTGAATTTTTAAACTGAAAACTTAAATTCATAAGAATTTTACAAGAAATACTACCATGGAATACATTATTAATGAAGTCCCTTTACAATCCAATCATAACAAGATAAATGAAAAAGGTTCCATCAAAATTTTATTATTTCTAGAAACCTACTGATGTGGCACACAATTATGCAATTTGGTTAGCTAGCTTGGTACTGCAGTCTTATATAAGGATCAAAAACTGTGAAACTCATGTGAAGAAGCACTTTCTAGCTATTTTTTTGGTTGAAAATTTGCTGATACCTAGCAAGCCAAGCCCTCCAACACTTGAAGGGACCCTAAAATGTGATAGTACACATTTTTATTTCAGAGAGAAACTGGAAAGAAAATCTGGGATTGATTCTGTCATTGGTTTTCCCCAAAATTTTCATTTTATGTTCTCTTTCCAAGATGGTGGATGTGAATTGAGAAAAAATTCATCTATGAAAAGCTCCATGGTGTCAAAATCAGGGTAAATTCCTTCACAGAATCTCGTTTTTTTTTGTTCCCCTTCTCCCTTTTTCTGCCTTCTTCCAAAATTCCCAGTTTTTCCTTTTCCTTTTTCTGTTACACTGAAAGGATTTGTCATTCTAGTTTCATATTTAAGAATCCTGTGTTCCCAAATCTTGCTTTATCCTTTCCTTTCTAACTGGAAGATTGATTTTTGTCATATTTCCTCATTATACTATAATCTACAACTCAAAATAAAATAGAACCACAAATATCTCAGGCTACATTTCTAAAGAAAATGACCCCCAGAACCCTTGTTAAAAACCAGTTTTGTTTTCTCCAGTGGTCCATGGACCATTCCATTCCCAATGTTGATTATGCAAGCCCCACATCTACTTCTGTCATACCCCCACACTGGGCAGAGTGCAAGTTTTACACACCCAACGCAAAAGAGAAACCTTGCCAAATTTAAGGGCAATATACACTAGTCTACTCTCTGTAAAAAAATGGCCTCTTTTTGCCCCAGTGTCAATCTCCTTGGTTTGGTGTTGAGTTTTGACACTTTTAGTTTGAGTTTTGGGTGTGAGAATATTCCTAATGTTGAGGATGTGTCACCTGTATCCTATCACTGGGAATGGTGCATACTTGCACTGGGCAAAAGGCTTGCCCCCCCCAATTTCGAGGCGATATACACTAGTATTCAAATCAAAAAATCTATTCTTTATAAAAAAATAGCCACCTGCACCCCTGTTAAAAACCAAGGTTGTTTTCCCCAATGGTGCATGGTCCATTCCATTACCAACATCAAGGATGCGGACTGTACATCCCATTCTTTCTGTCCAACTGTTACACTTGGCAAAAGGCTTTTCTCCCCAATCATTGGGACAATACACACTAGCAAGATATCTATATCTTGACTATATACTAAAAATGTTGGGACCTGCACCCTTGAAAAATACTTGTGTTGTTTTCCTTTGGTCCTGCATTCTCCATTCAACTTACCAACCTCAAGGATGCAAAGTGTGAATCTGAATGTCAATTTTATTTTTTCAATGTTTTTTTTGAGTTTCTGCTTTTTTTCCCTCCATGTGAATCTTTAATATCTCTACTATATACTAAAAGCATTGGCTTCTGCACCCTTTTCAAACACTGGCGTTGTTTTCCTTGGTCCTGCATTCTCCATTCTACTTACCAACCTCAAGGATGCAATCCATGCATCTGAATCTCAATTTTCTTTTCTCAATGTTTTTTTTGAGTGTCTGCTTTTTTTCCCTCCATGTGAATGTAAGTCTATCTGCTTTTTGAATGTGATGGTTTTTTTCGGGTGTCTAATTTTTTTTCATTCCATGTGAATATATCTCAATGTTTTTTTTTTGAATTTAACTTTTTTTTCTGAGTGTCCGCTTTTTTCCTTCCATGTTAATGTATGTTTAGGTATCTGCTTTTTGAATATATATATATATATTTTTAAGGTGTCCTCTTTTTGTTCACTCCATGTCAATATACATATTTCTGCATGAATGTACTTATAAATAAGGTTGGGTCCGCTTTGTAACAGGTGGATGTAACCAACAGGAACACATTCAGTGCAACATCAAGAAGCTGCAAGGTATGTTACAGGCAACAATGTAACAGGGGGGATGTAACCAAGGAGATCACTGTCAGTGTGACTTCTACATAAATACCACCTTCTATTTCATTTCCTAATCTTGACACACCATAAGCTACATTTTTTATATCCTTGATTCCTCTGCATAAAACAACCATGAGTCATTTTCAAAATCTACATAGAAGAATATCTTCAGTTTCTTTCATGGTGCTTCAAAATTAATCACACCACTCACATCCTCATGAAATTATTCAAAATTCTCATTACCATCAATTGAGAAGTCCAACCACATATTATCATCCTGATCTTAATCATCAATTATTTCTGAACTCCCAACTCATGAGTTTGTTATAGTTTGATCACCATCCAGACACTATTCTGTTTCATTCAAATTGTTTTATATCCCACTTTAATTGTCTGTAAAAACAGTTATGCCAAGTCTAGAAGAAACCAAAATGGACCAATTTTGACACTGAGGAGGAATCATAAAAAACTTTTCATTTATGGCTACTTTGGGATTCCTCACAATCCTTAGATTTTTGAAAATTACCAATTCCACATCAATGCAGAGATATGTGAAGGAATCATGGCCATTAAATACCTCTACAAGGAAATTCATAAGGGCTATGCTATTCTTACTGTTAATTTTGATGCAATTTTTTCTTAAAGAGACAAATTTAGGGATACACAATATGAGTAGCTCCTCAGGAGACATGTATCAGGGTTTTTAATTCAAAGTTTTTGCTACTTCAACTTCTTTTTTAAGGCTGAATATCCATCTTGCTTTCCAAAAAAATGTTTTCTTTGAACCAGATGAAGTCATGAATTAAGTTATTCAAATATCAACACATGTAAACAATATTCTTAAACAATAATTCAAAATCAATGCAATTGATAGCTTTGCAACTACTATGAATTACTTAGACTTTTCATCATACTGCACATTTCATCCACTCAGAAAATATTGCAGGCACTGTCAGATTGGTTATTTAATCAGCAGAATTTATACAATTCAACCTGAAGATTCAGAAAGTTGGGTTCTTGGTTATTTTTAAATAATTCTGTTGGTGCTACTTAATTCAATAATTTAAAGCAAGTCAAAATAATTTCTTATGAAGCTTCCAGAGATGAATCTTTTTCCAAGTTTTTACTTGAGCAAAATCTTCATATAGAAGCAAAAATTCAAAAATCTGATGAGGAGATTTACCATCTCAAGCCAAAATAGTTGTTTGGAATTCTATTGGCACTTTTTCTTCCAGAAATATCACTTTTCCCATGGAATTCATGATTCAATTTCATGGTGGAGGCTTTAACTCATTCTTGGATCACAGATCAAAGGGTCCTTGAAAAAAAAATATCAGATGAATCAACTAAATCATATTCCAAAGCCACAGAACAAAAATTTGAAACACCTTTCCTGATTATCCAAAACTTGATAAAACAGTGGAGGTTACAAGAATAAAAAGGAAAGGAATTCTTGAATAAGAACAGATTCTGCTATAAATTAATCAGATTTACAAAAGATTCATCTTCTTAATAATAGAAAGAGGAGTATATTTGAGCTCATATTAAATGAATGCAATTCATCTCAGCCCTCTTAATTATTTATTCATGATCCTTGTGGGTGAGATGAAGAACCTGTCACTCATAAGCATGCTCTTGAGTTGGTTGACGCAATACTTCAAGACCTAATGGATTGTGATTTACCTTTTTGAGGAAAGTTAAGATTTCATTGTGGTGATTTCTTGCAAATTCTACCTGTTTCTCAAAGGTGTACACATCCTCAAATATTTTCTGGAAGTTTGGAGAATTCTACCATTTTTCTCTTAAGGAAAACACTCAAATTTTACACCAACAAGAGTCTCCCAATTAATTATTTCTTCCAAAGGTTTCTCCTCATAACTAACAAATCAAAAGTTCAGAAAATTTAAAATATTAGTATTTATCTTCAAGATCAGGCCTTTACCCATGGGCAGCTATATGTTGGATTTTTCAAATATCAAGCTTTCACCCATGGGCATTTATATGTTGAATTTTCAGGGTTTTGATCCAGAGGTTCAATGTGGGTGGTGGTTGAAAAAAAAACTGCAAAATGTATCTCATCTTAAACTGAAAACATGATTTACCATGATGTATGGAACACTATCCAGAACTGAAATTAAATGCCAAGATTTTCATTTTATATAATTTTTTTGAATTGCTTTACCATTGAAATACTTGAGAAATTTATAATTTCTTCATTTTTTTTAATTCATCTCCCAAATTTTCCACTAGATTAAAATCATCTCAAATCTATCTTATTTTTTCATGTAAATTTTTTTTATTTAATTGGTTTACCATGAGTTGTTGAATTCTATCCATCACTGAAATCACATACCAAGATTTCCATTTTAGATAATTTGTTTTGAATGCTTATTGGTTGAAATGATTCAAAAATGTTTCACATCATTCTTCTTTTATCCATTCCCCTAATTTTCCACTTGATCAAAATTATTTATTATTTGAAAAATATCATATCTGTTCCAACCATTCTAAAAATAGAAGACATAATTCTTTGATACAGAATCACACATCCACACATTCTAAGTAGTGGGCCCATCATCCATCTCATCAGTTAAATGGCAAAACTGGTCCATACAATAACCTGATATGGCAACACAGGCTTGAAAATCAAAAAATATTGATGGAATATTTGGATTGAAAATGGGAAGAACTTATCTTATATAATTCCAGAAGAGATGTTTTCCTCATTTTCACCTCTTGGAAATTCTTTACTATGATCACAAACCAAGAAAATCTGAAGAAATTGAATCTGAAGACATTGGCATGATTTTTTTTGCAGAGACCTATCAATTCAAAGAGCAAAACCTTTTTCAAGCAGTGAAACAACACAAGACACCTGGCCCATGTGTTACTTCAAAAATGGAAGCAACTTGCATGGCTAATGGCAGATGCAAGAAGAAATACCCCAAAGCCTTCTATCCTGAAACAATTGTGAGTGAAAGAAGTTTCCAAAAATATACAAGATGCCAGATTTTACCTACCATTTCAATGAGCAGCAATCATAAAAAGTTCCTCATTGATAATTCATGGTTTGTTCCATAAAATCCTTACCTTTTGGCAAAGAATCAATGCCACATAAGTGTGAAAATATATGAAGGTATCTTGGCTGTTGAATACCTCTAAAAATACATTTATAAGGGCCATGATTGTTTTAATGGTGATGTTGGTGCAGATTTGGATGAAATAGACTAGTTTGGGGATTCAAGAGGGTAAGCTCTCTCAGAGGCATTTTTGGGAGTTTTTTCATTCAATTTGTTTCCTATCCAGCCTTCATTTTCATTAAAGAACAGTTATTCCAAATATAGAAGACACCAGAATGGCACTACCATTTCACTGAGGAGGAATCATAAAAACTTTGACATTGATAATTGCAGTGGGGTTACTTACAATCCTTAAATTTTGGGGAAGTACCAATTCCACTTAATTGCAGATATATATGCAGGTATCTTTCTTTTTAAATACCTCCAAAGATAAATTTATAAGGGCTAGGATATTTACACTGTTGATGTTGGTGCTTATTTGGACTATATTGACTAATTTAGGGATTCAAGGTGGGTAGGTGTTCCATAGACATATTGAAGATGTTTTTCTTTAAAATTCTTTGCTACTTCACCTTTTTTTTAAGGCTGTATAGTCATCTTCTTTGCCAAATACAGGTTTTTTTCAACCAGATCAAGCCCTGGATGAAGTTTTCAAATATCCACACAAGGAAAAAATATTCTTACACAATATTTCAAAATAAATTCAATGGATATTTTTGAAAGTACAATGAAATATTCAGACTTTAAATAATATTTCACATTCCATCCACTCAGAAAAAATTGCAGGCACTTCAAGATTGGTTATTGGATAAGGAGCAATTATACTATTCATCCTGCAGATTTAGAAACATAGTTTCTAATATTTTTTTTGAATAATTCTGTTTATGCTAAATCATTTATTAAACTACAGCAAGTAATGGGATTTCTTATGAAAAATTCAGATTAATCTTTGTGCAAGTAAGTTTTCCCATGTAATTCTTGCTTCAATTTCATGGTGGGAGCTTTGATTCATTCTTGGATCACAAATCACAGGGTCCTCATTATGTTTCAAAACCATGGAAAAGCAATTGGAAAAGCCTTTCCTGATTTTCTAAAATTTGATCAAACAGTAGAGGTTACAAAAATAATCAGGAAATGGATTTTGGTTTAACATGAGGTGTTGAATTCTATCACCCAATGAAATCACATACCAAGATATTTTTACTTGCTTATCTGTTGAAATACTTGAACAATTGTTGATGTAATTATTTTCTTTAATGCATTCCCCTAATTTCACAATCAAAATAATTTATTACTTGAAAAATATCACATCTGTTCATGTTAATTCCTTTTTATTCAATCCATCCCCAAATTTGGGGGCAAAAGACCAGTCTATAAATATAAAAAGATTGAAAAACTTCCCACACCTCAGCCGGCGTCGATGTTCCCGGGTTTGTCTTCATTTGCCAACGTTGTTATGCACCTCTTGCATTGACACCCGGCAAATTCAAACTGCCCCATGCAAAGCCCATACCGCACCGGGCAAATGCCATGCCCCCCCCCAATTTGGGGGCAATTATACACTAGTACATATATATTTATACAACCTGCTTTCTCCTGACACTGGAACTATCTCCTTACATGAACCTGATTACCCTGTCCCCCTGTCAAAACCCAAAACTCAAATTCTCTATGCGTGCATGGCTAGTTCTCTATGCGTGCATGGCTAGTTCTCTATGCGTGCATGGCTAGATGGGTAATTGAACCAAGATGACAGAACAAATCTGCTGTACCGTGACCAGGTGTGCTGAGGAGCCCAATGCCATGAAGGCCTAGACGTTGACCTTATAATTATGACGTAGCTTGTCATAGCTACGTCTAGATTACCAAATTTGCATTGGAAAGGAAGCTTGCACCCGCCAGCATCTTACGGCACAGAATTCCCCGCCAGCATCTTACGGCACAGAATTCGCCCCATTCCAAGTTCCACAACTCCGGCATCTGCACGCGACAGACACCAGTGTATGTATCATTGTTACCGGATCTTGACATGTTGTTGTCATTAACTCTTGATATGCATTAAGAGAGCAATTCCCTTGGCATTCAGAGGAAAATCAATGCAAAATAAAAGCAAGTTTTTCCACTCAGCATCATTGATGGCAACTTGCTGTTCCGCGCGGAGTATTTGCAATTGCTGCACTGTCTGCCGAGCAGCACAGAGCTTACTCTACCAGCGCTCTGAAATTTCAGTATACCACGATACATGCATAAATATTTATGCATGGTCATTATCACACCTGGGGGATTTTTACGTTCATTTGCCAAACCTCAAGTGCAGAAGATAGCTTTCTCTGGGAAGTTGCATGTCAGAGGTCTCTCCGTAAACACATTTTGAAACTTGCAGAATGAGATTTGTGTCTTCCAGAAGTCTCTGCTGATCTGCAGACTGCAGCTCAAGCACAGAGTATTTCGAGCGATTCAAGCCCAAGTAAGTGTCCTCATAATGGTTTCTGGACAGGCACATGACATGAAGATTAATGGTGCCATCCTAGGGCATCTTGTATCCACAAGCCAAACTATTGTAGTCATGTCATTGACGATAATGCTATACCTTGACATGTAAAAGTCACATATTTTCAACACGCAACCAGGATGAATTGGTGGGATGACTATGCAAACGGTACGGTGCTTCGAAAACGTAGTCAATTTGGATATCTCTTCTGTAAGGGTGAATATCAGTCTGCCATAGCTAGGAGCTTGTATGTCTTAATGAATTTTGGAACCCATTTCTCCAGATTCTTTCCGGTCAAATTCATGAACACTTTGAAGGTTTCTTGCAAGTAAGCTTTCCAATCGTTTCCTTCATTGGTGGGCTCTGCCTTGAGTTCTTCTTCAAACCATGCTTGATGCGAGCAATTTAAACCCACCGCTTATCAACACAATTTAAGGATGTAGGGATTTACAGTCTTGTTGAAAAGTCACCTCCCATGGTTCTACTTTAAACTGCAGCAGAGACGATTACATTCTAAAAGGTTATACTTGTATATCACCATGTATCTATTAACACAAATTTGTGCATTTGCCTGTCGCCTTTTGGTGAACCACCATTCACGAATGTTTTTTGGTTTACAAAACGCCCAGTGATTGATTGAGGTCAAATGAATGACTTGAAATGTTACATAGAACTAGAAAGCCACCGATGTTACTCAATTGGGACGTTTCTAGAATGATTGGCAAGCTTCCAAGGTAGACTTTTCTATGGAGCCCGCTTCTCTTCTCCCTGTCAACGGGTAGTAGCTCTGGACTTTGCTTGCATAAGCTAGACCACTACTCCATTCAAGCGAACGCCCCCAACGCCTCTGCCTGATTCATAAATTTATGTATGTAAGTTTGCACTCACTAATTATCTCTAAAACGTGGTGCTGTATGTACATATGTGTGGGATCATGGTCTGCAGCCGTACGGCATGTCAGTTTGCGCCGCAAGTTCTGCACAAGGTTGGGAGGCCACATAGAATCAGCTTGCAAACCTTTTATCAGCGCTGGTTTGAGCGCCCAAGCCCCAAAGGCCCGCTGGATGCACTAGCGTATATACATTATGCGTATCATGGGAATGACAGAACCCCTCGGCGATCATAGTTGAGCGATGCTAACGCCGAGTCAAAGTGGAAGCAAATCTAGAGGATGAAACCCTGGGAGGGAGATGGAACCGAAGCGGAGGTGGTACTAGATTATCGCGAACATTCATAGCGGGTTGATCGTCACAGCAACGGAGAAGAGATAGGTCGAACCTGACTGCTCACCATGAGCTTCTAGTGGCAGAGTAATCGCGTTACCGCCATCAGGCGGCGCTCAAGACTCATGCTCTTGTATATATTGTGTCAGACTGTTTGAAGCTCTGTCGGAACTGGAGTCGGCTGACGAACATAGAAATAGTGCGTGGAAGGTCAGCACATCATGAGGATCTCACTCAAAGGACTTTCTTTCTGTACACAACGGTCTTTGAAATTCGCCCGTGGTATTCAAGTTACACGGCCGAGGCCTAAGCTCAGTGAGGCCGGAAAAATGTTGCAAAACTGCGCAAGTTTCAATGATCGCAGATTTGCACCTTGCAGGCCATGATGATCTTTGGTTATCCTCAGCAATTCAGCCTTCACGAAAAGGTGAGTCTAACGTAGGCAAAGACGGGCAGATCCAACTTATCCAAGGCTCCATGGTAGAATACTAGGCACCAATGCTGGAATTAATCGCTCGCACCACGTTAAACGTTATCCAAGAGGTTTTTTTTATTTATTTACTTGCAGTAAAATAGAGGATGCGAGTTATGTGGGCCTGCTATGCACGCATAGAATACAAACCGGCGAAATCCGGACGCCAAGTGAGGAAAGCTTTCGTGCAATCTTCAGCGCTTGGATTGGTCGAGTTTCATAATGGCAAAAGCTAATGGCTCATCTCACCTCAACGATCCAGACTTTGGCTTTTTAAAAGTTGGGACTCGTGCTCAAATCGAATGATCATTCACACTGGACCAGACATGAGACAGTGGTACATGGTGGCGCCAGCACAGTAAGCCAGTCAAGACTCAATACTCTCAATGGATAGCCCGATCTGGATGTGTATGAGTATATGTACAAGCCAATAGGGAAAATTCAAGCTGGGAATAAGTGTGCATTATCATACCACGAGCTAATGAAACTGTTCCATGAGGGAAACCACGAAGTTCCTCATTAGCGAATAGAAGAACTTTCCCAAGTTTCTACGTCTCCGATCTGAGTTAGAGTCGTCCCCCGGTACGACAATGAACCTCATTCGACCCAGTTCGCTGTCAGAATCAATCAAGGTCGAATAGAATTGGGCTTCTTTGTAGATACCTACTACTCATCTAATGTGTTGTATCTCATGTTAGATGATGCTGGGTACTTAACCACCAGCGTCTTCAACTCGATTTCTCTTACTCATTCGACACGTTGTGCATAGTCCTATCATCAGCCGAAATTCAAGCTCAATATGTAAATCAAGAAGCGGAAGATCTACCCCCAGGTCAATCGAAGTAATAAAGTACCCTATCAAATCAAGCTGGTAATTGATGATCAATCACCATCATCATTTTCAGCGCTATCGTTATCGTCATCTCATCATCATCATTACGTATTATTATACATGGATGGACCCTTTTGTCTATAATTATTTCCTGAATCGATTGATTAAATAAATAATAACTGCCACTTCCCTTGCTTTCGGATAGCTTAATTAGTCCCTTTGTAAATACTCTTTTTAAAGATGGCCAGTCAGCTAATTCCTCGAATATATATGATCAAAATGATCGGTGGCTTGCTTGCTTTATCTTAAAAGTACGCGAGCTATCCATCTCTTAACTTGATATACTCAACTGACACTTGAAGATCATCGGCCACCCATTCTCGGCCATCGTCCACACCTTTCACTCTTGTACTCTTAAGCTGTCAACCTCTCTCCAATCGACCCGACTGAGGTACTGGCCATTCTAGAAAACTGTGAGTCGCTCTCAGTCTCTGCTCTGACCCCAACGTTATTTGTCATTTTTTTCCGGGTTTGTTACTTTCCCGTCTCGTCAGACACGCAAAAGAAGATGAAAACCGAAAATCGCCACGTGATTAACCTGTGAATTCCTTCATGGATACTTCATTGATTTAGGGATCAAAGAATCCTACATGTAAATATATCTAAGAATGACGATGTGGGATTTAACTTGGGCGCTTTGACATCTCTCCTTTACTTGTTCTACCTATGCATTCATGCATACATACGTTCTTCAAACGCAGTGAAACAAATCACTGGAAAACTCCCACGTCTCGCAAACTGAAAGTCGCTCAAATTCTCTATCACACAGTTTACATTGGAGCAAGCCACACTTCCTTGCGGTTCGATTCCATCTGGGTGCCAAAGGCTTGGCACAAATTCAAGACTTGGAACCAGGTGGGTGTCGAGATACAGTTAACCAACATATCAGGATTACCGCCAAATTTCCAGCCCTCAGTAAAATCCAACGCACCTTTCATAATGACAGTAGGTGTTTAGAAAAGCACCCTACGGGGTTATTTTTGGTAGTGTGTGCGGACGCTAGAATCGAACCTGGCATACTGGCAGACGACGCATAGACAATCAATTCATTAGTGGCAGTGATGGAGTGGTTGAACTAAATTGACAATGGTACACTTAAACTAAAAGGGGTTGATGAAGGCTATGAGTCACTGGAATACGCGACGTTGAGACTTTTCAAGCAGTCGATCTTCCTAGCAACCACGGGAAATCCACGCCGGCATCAAGGGCCCCAATTCCAAACCTGTCGCTAAAACTGCATTAACCAGTGACCGGGAGCAGGCGGTGACGGCCTGATTTCAACACAAAGTTGAGTCAAATTCATTCTCTCACGATTCTATCAATATTATGTATCCTATCCTGGTCAGTGTTCAGACATACACACCTGATTCCTCGAAGTTCGGAGACCCCTAACGCCCCTCGACGCCGAGTTGGAGTGATCATAATATACTGTTATCGCCCTCCAATAGATCTCGGGGGTGCCAACCTGGGGTTTGCCAACCTGGGGTTTGCCATCTTCAGCGGTTTGTCCGATCTACCCTTGCTCTGTTGACAATCGTCAACAGTTGAATTGAAGGCACAACTGCAGGACGGTGGATTATGTATCGATGTACCAGTTAAACTGCAACACCAACCGACACGTACACGTTACTACATTCCTCTTCGTAAAGTTTTGCATCGACTAGTCACTACACAGTACACATGCCCACGCGACAAGTCTGCCTCTGTTCTCTTGCTCCAACATGACAGTGCTTAAAAATAACAACACACTTATGTAACATTAGTTGAAAGTGCTGACAAGACTGAGCAAACGTGAGCTTTTACCTCGTTTGTGTTAATTAGCTCTTCTGCGCACGCTATTGGAAGTCCCTCCCCTCCGTCGCGCTAGAGTTGTATGTCCTCCCGTCTGCATTGAGGTACGAGAGAAAACGCTACTTTTCATCATCCTTGTTTTCCTTTTGTGACTGACTGACTTGAGCACATGTCAACCGACCATTCAATTACATGACCAGAAATGTTTATAACTCCGTAGTCAGCAATAGAAACATGAAGAACTAACATATGGTTTAGTTCATGGGCGTTTCTTTCCTAGTTTTCCCTGCGCTGTATTCTCCTGTTTCTATCTGCATCGATTACTCCCTAGCATTCATTTTAAACTTCGCACTTACGTCCACCCATACTTCTTACTTTCATGTTCATTTTTTATTTTATTTCATTTCTTCCTAACAATCCGCTCTACAAGTTCGTAAATAGCGAGCTTGGAGACTCCTCCCCTCGCCTGCCTAGGTGCCTCTTATTGCCTCCCTGACCGCTGATCACCAGCCACCTCGGC
Organism: Puccinia polysora; assembly: GCA_025617555.3. Classification (NCBI taxonomy): domain Eukaryota; kingdom Fungi; phylum Basidiomycota; class Pucciniomycetes; order Pucciniales; family Pucciniaceae; genus Puccinia; species Puccinia polysora. The sequence continues at coordinate 42,769,964 of CM062613.1, forward strand.
GGCTTCAAGCGCCTAACTGTCACATTGCACCACCCTCCATCGGTAATTTGGCATTATCAGCATTCAAATTTCTAAAATTCGAAGACACCGTCCCAAAAAACACACGCATTTCTCGAGACACACGGTACGCGAAAACGTGGTCACAATCCTACGGTGCGGTTGTTGCAACCCCTTCCCCATTTCTGCGCGGCAACAATCTTTTTTTAATAGTCTTCAAGCTATCCATCAATCTTTCGAGCTTCATCGCGCTTTGGGTGCTCGCCCATTCTGTACCGCTTTTGTGGATCATGTCGGCTTTTGGACCTTCATTGCTTTCCCCTCCACAGTCCTCCTCCCAGCAGAATCCCACCTCGCCTCCTACCCAACCGAGTACCAATCCTGACCCGTCGATCTATGCACACCAAAAGTGGGCTTCTTCCGGTCATGGGCCTCAGCATTATCTAGCCCGGCTACCTACGGTAACACCTATCGCCGATGCTGGCTCTTCCAAGTCAACAGAAATTGGGATTCCCCGGCCCAAACGAAAGAGGATTACCCCAGAACAATTGGAAGTGTTGTCGAGTTTATTCGAATATGTAAGTCTACACCGAACGATTGTGGAGAGCTCCCAATTTTCTCGGTCCTACTTTTTGAGAAAGCCGATGGTAGTCCCCTAAAGTGGCCACTCACGCCTTGAAATTAAGAGGTTGATTCTCCAAGTTTGACTGATAACCTTGTTGACATTGTTCTTGTATGGGCCGGAAGACTGACACCCCAACTTTTGATCTTCGAGAAGCTATTGGAGCCAAGTTGGGAATGTCCAATCGGGAAGTCCAGGCAAGTCTGCGATTTGAGGTGGCATGTCTGTCAATATTCCAGTAGCAAGAGTCCCGGGCAAACATCCACTGACGGACTAGGACTTGATGATTGTCCTCAAACTCCTTACGTGTTTGCGATTTCTTCAGGTTTGGTTTCAAAACAGACGAGCAAAAGTCAACCGCCAGAGACCTTCCACTAACTTACCACCTCTCAGTGAGCGGTGCTTGCCCTTAACCTCTCAGTCATCTGTACCACAACTATCGCCTCCTGATCAGGACTCACACCGCAAATCCCATCGGCGTCCGAAGAGCTCCTCGTCTGAACATTTGCTTCCAGGTGTATCAAGCATTCTCAATAGGTAATGCCAAATCAACCTCTATGCCTTGATTTTCGTTTCCCTCTAGCCTGTCCACTTTCGATTGCCGTGATCACATCGGCGCAGTTTCCATTCGATGTGGCAAGCCTCCACCATTTCCCGATCTACCTGATCTTTGAATTCACATTCATTTCTGTACATCTTGCAGTAAACACCTGGCATGTAAACCGAACATGCTGTTCTTAGACGTTGCCTTACCCTAGATGTATTGTTGCAGCCTTTCTCCTCAAATCCAGATTTTGGCAATTTCTTCTTATCTTCTCATTGCTGCTTGCCCCATCAGCTGTGGTGTGGCACTCCCCTTTGTCTCACCTGCTGCTTTATCTGCCGTGTGGCTCACCTGCCTCATCGCATTCCATGCTGACCTAACCGCATCGAGCCGGCTTGGTTCCATGCTGGACCTGTTTCGATGATTTGACTTTTCAAGTTAGCGGCTGGGCCACCCTCGTCATGAGGTGGATTTATCGCCGGCGGTCCTGACGGTGTACGCCGTCTGTCATAACGAGTGCCTTACATCTCCATGATCAGTTAAAAGTGCCTCTTAGGCCCATCCGGCCAAGTTGAACTGGCACCTCCCTCGGCATGTAAAAAACTGCCACAATGGAAATGAAACATCTCTTACCCCAGTTGATGTTGATGATTCCTCGGCGGCGACACCAGATCACAACCACAGACTGATTCAATCTTGATCGATCGATTACTAACCGAATAATGATTTCTTTATCTTCTTTCCAACCTGTTTGATTTCATTTTAACGATCGACAATGAAATTACGGACCAACCCTGGGATCTTAACGCTGATTCCTGCTCGAAGCCCTTGCAATGACGCGTCTTCTTCAACCTACTCGGTGGCGCCGCTGCTTCCTCCGTTTCAACCCACTGGTCCCGAAGTTCGCGCCATCCACGAGGGACAACCTCATCGATCTGCTCCTGGCCACTCGCGAAGAGGTCACGAATCGTCCTCGCCCGGTGATACGCTTTGCCCCGACAGACGCATTGGATCCGAGCCACATCCGCGACACTGTCCGTCTGTCTCACATCGACGTATTGCTCCAGGGACTTCCGGCTTTCCCTATTCTCGTACGTGGCTTCCTCGTCGGTCCCGAGAGCCTGATCTCGAAAATGTACATCACCCCCGTCGTGTTAGCACGGATCCACAATTGGGAATGATTGTCAATCATCCTAGTCAGCTTCGTCGAACTCGCTGGAGCTCAAGCTGCCTGAGCGCTACATCTTCACTCGTAGAATCCCAGGAAGTATTGCATGATGCCCAACCCCCATGCCTGGGCCTAGCCTCAACGGGTCCCAGTTCTTCTCTCGACCCTTGTGTTGTCTACAACAACTCAGCCCTTCCGATTCACTCTCGAGGTCTGACATTAACCCCTGAGAACCCAACTGCCCCATTGGAGCCCCCAGTTCTTCATCAGCCTCGTGCCTTTGCACCCAATCACGCTTCTCGCAGCATTTCCGTTCCATCTTCCCGGTCAGCCTCTCCGCCGAGCAAGAACCGGCCTCAAAGTCATGGGCATTGTCGTGGTGATAGTGCACCCTCCAGCTCAATAACCCCAGGTATCAGAAAGAGGCAAGATGGAAAGGAACCATTTTTGTCTGATTCGGGTCTACCCTTAAACCGAGCTTCGTCATCTTCAGGCGAGGAACCCGTGTTGGCTACCACGCGGTCATTATTTGCCGGCCGCTGTCTTCCGCCGTTACCGAATCCAGTGCAGCCTGGCCCGGGTTCGTTTCCACCTCCTGCGGCTCTGAGGGTGGTACCTAAGAAATATGATCGTTCGCCGGCTTTATCGACCCAAGCAAGTTCTTGTTCGAGCTCTGAATTCAAGCTTCCACCCCTACTTTAGTACCTGGATGCTATCTCACAGAAAACTCGACTCCATAGAATTCACTTACAGTATCAGGTCAAACTTACGCGCCACCCTTCCAACTCGTAAAAAAGGATTTTCAGTTAATCCGGTTCACCTCCACCCAGCACATGTAAACAATGTATTGTTTCATTGTCGAATAGATTCACGTCATTATAATTCTCACTTCTTAGTCTAAAGCCAATTTACGAACAGTCACATCAATCTGTACATACATCATAAGCCATCTTGTTGCGCTGTGGATACCTCTTTCGATGACCCTTCATCGTTTAATTCAGCATGTGATCATTTCAAATTTTACACTTGTTAATAATTCTGCTTCAAATTCTCCCTCAAATAATATACAGTCCCATAATTATTTATTTTCTACTTGAGCAATCAGAATCTGTAGATATATCCTCAAACCAAACCCGTTTTCCCCGCTCCATAAAAAAACCTCGCGAGGAAGTGTTGACACGTGAGGATGCGCACCTCAATCCGATTTGAATTTGTGATTTTTGACCCACTGATTTGATCATTCAGGTATGGATTTTCAAACGTCGAAGAACAGGTGACGTGAATAGCTGTCCGTTGTGCAACACCACGAATCGTAGTTGATTTGCCATCCTCAGGATTTAATTTTAAAATGGCAAGCAGATTTTGCTTTGAAAAATTGGGGTGGGCTGGAGAAAAACAGAAGGTTTCTTTGCTTCTCATCCCAAGTACTCTTCCATCATCATTTAACTCATAAATTGAACTACCATAGCAAATCAAATAGGCATCTTGATGAGTCAAATGATGATGGAAGAGTACTTGGAAAGTCAAATCACATTTTTCCAGCTAATATACATACATACACATGCATTCAATTCCAATTTTCTCAACAGGAAACAACATAACATATCTGTGGTTAGCAATTGAAAGGCAAGTTTCCAGCCAATAAAGCATAAAAGCACCAAAAACCAACCATGAAATCCTCAGAGTCAGACTCTTGGAACGCTCCAGCATCCTTTTTCAATGAGTCTGAAAAATAATTGGTAAATTGATGCTTGATAAAACTGAACAACAAAAATTTTCAATGGAAGAACTTTGAAGAAACAAAAATAATTCAAGAAATGATCCCCAAGATGATATAGATCTTTCATGAAAGTAAGTTGTGTTTGAAAATTGGGGTTGACATCTCCCACAACTCATGAATTCATTGTTAAGAAAAGTGAATTTTGTATCAACTCAGTTTCAAATCCATTTGGCTAGCCTCAAAGTTGATACACAACTTTTTTGGTCATAATTCCAGAATTTAGGTGGTTGCAGTGCAAAGGGAAGAGAAAAATGAAAGTTGAGAGTCTATTTTTAAAGCTTGAAGCTGATAATTTGAAGTAAAGTGTAAGTTTTTGAATGGAATTTATCAAAGGTGACAACTAGCACAACCTCAATATAACACCTGTTACACAGAAATTGGAATAATGTATGAAACTAACTACCTGGGGGAACAATCCAGAGGGAAAATCCCTGTGCTTGTAAATTAATCTAAAATCTAGTGTGTGAGAGAGATAAAAACTGAGGGCTTGCCACTCTATTTTGAAGTGACAATGTGGGGTATAGGGAATTTGAAGGAAAAGTGAAGTTAAAATAAAAAAATTTTGTCAGGTACAGACTAAGTACAAAATTGGGTGTGAAAATGGTGAAATAAAAAAAGCAATATGCGAGGAAATGACTGGTGATGCCAATGTGATGGATGAATGGCAAATGACATAACAAAAGTGAGTCTGTGTTTGAGACACAAAGTAGAGGGTTACTGTTAGAATTATGGCCAGAAATTAGCTTAGGCAAATGAGCAGTATTTAAAGCAAAAGAAATGCTGGACACTGGGTGTCAATATTGTCTAATGGGGCTCTCACAATGGGGAAATATCTTGGATGAATTTGATTGGAATGATGAATGAATGAATGGAAAACAGCAGAGAGAAGGGCTCCTTAAGTACAAAAGATTGACCTCTTGTGAGCCCATGATACAACAAGCCAAAAGGCAAATTTTCCGCCCAAAAAGAGCTCTACAGGCTCTACTGGCCTTGTTACTTGGTTTGGACTACATCAGCCCACATGGCATCAGTCCCTGTACCCTTACAACCAGCCTATTCCAGTTATTTCTGGTGTTTCCACCTCAAAGGGGCTGAACCAGCCCCTTAACTGTTCAATCCCCTTGGCTGGTTGTCCTTTACAACCAGCCATGTTGACCTTTATTGCCTTGTTTACGGGCTGGTTTCCTCATGCAGCCAGCCCCTGGCCCCTCAAATGGGCCAGGTGGGACCCAAGGCACACCTGGGTCCGGTCTTGGACTCACATGGGGGGGTGTGACCAGCGGACATGCTGTCCCCCCCCTCTTTCTCTCAAATCCCTGGTGGGGCGGTCAAATCCCCTCACCAGGGGCCCTGGGGGTCGATACCCCCAGGGCGTTGTCAAGTACGTTGGCCTGGGAGGTGATCAGGTCCCCCCAGGCCCATTGCTCCTCCCCCTTGGTAAAGGGGGGGGGGGGGGGGGAGAGCGCCCCTGCCCTGCTTGGTCGCCTCGAACAATTGATGGTGGGGGGGGTGATGAAATCCCCCCCACCTGCCGGTCGCTACTCTTGTGGCCGGTGCCGCCACCTCCTTGGGCAAGGGGGTGGTCAGGTCCCCCCTGCCCTGACCAACCGCGCTGTTGCGGTTGGTCGCTGGCTGGTTCAACCCAGCCAGCCTGCCCCCATCCCCTTTGCAACGGCAAGCGAGGGGAGGGGGAGCAAGCCGGGGCCGCAAGCCCCGGCTCCGTGGTGCTGGTTGCCTAGCGCGACCAGCCAGGCCCGCGCGGGATCCCTCGGCCGCACAACAGCCCCGCGTGGGCCGCACCAAGGAACACAGGCGGCCCCGAACAGGCCGCAACACGGGCGGCAGCCCCTAGCGGGCTGCAACAGGGGTGGCGGCCCCAGTGGGCCGCCCCAAGCAAGAATTGTGAGAATTACATACTTTGGCGGGCCAGCCCGTCTGGCCAAGTATGTCCATAATAAAGCTTGGGCCCTTTTATGCCCAAATAAGCCCATTTGGCTTGGGTGGCCCATCCACCCTGGCGGGCCCGTGAGGGCCCGTGTCCCAAAAGAACATAAAAACATGTTTTGGCGCCCAAATTCCCAAAACCAATAACACCCACATAGGCCCACGTGGCCCATGTGATGTACAATGGGCCGTGGAGGCCCATTTTTGCATTCCATTTGGATAACACACTCCTATGCACATTACCTGAGTGCATCCGCATTTTAACAGTTACATCTAGGGCATAAGTGCTTAATATGAATTAGTTATTCATAATGTGAAGGGGCAGGCAAGATGCAAACTTATTGTTCAAATTTGACCATGGGAAATGTTAAATTTGGAACCTCACACCCTCCTTTCACAACCAAAAAAGGGTTGCATGGTGTGGTTTGCAACCCAGATTGGTTGTGTGGCGCAGTTTGCTACCCAGATTGGTTGCAAACAGCCTTTTTCAGCCCAGATAGGCCGCAAGCAGCCATTCACAAGCAAGATTGGTTGCAAAAAGCACCATGAGACCTGTTTTGAGTGGTGAAAAAAGGATGTGAGTTCACAAATTTTTATTTTTGTTTGTTTGTTTATTTATTTTATTTAAAAAAAAATGAAAAATTTAAATTTTTGATTTAATTTAATTATTAATTATTTTTTTATTTCTTTATTTAATTGTTTCTTTATGAATTTATTTGTGTATTTATTTATTAATTTTTAATTTAATTAATGATATATTTAATTTAATTAATGATATATTTAATTTTATTTAATTATTTATTTTTAATTTACATGTTTATTAATTTATTTATTTTTAATTTACATGTTTATTGATTTCATTTATGGTATATCAAGCTTTTTTGGGCACCTACCCAAATTAGCCAGTTTTTTGCTAAAGCATGCTGGGCACCCCCTAAAGCCCCAATGGCACCCACTAAAGCCTGCTTGGCACATAGCCAAGTGCAACTTGGCACACAGCCAAGTTTGGGTGGGTTGGGCCAAAGTCCAACTTGGCCAACACCCAAGCCAATTGGCCTCACCCACCCAATTTTCTTCCCTCTCATCCCATACCCCTGCTCAAGAATCAACCAATTAACTCATCAACACTCTCTCACTACCCCCTCTGAATATTCATCAAGTCCACACCAGATCCCCCCCTCAAGAAACACTACCCCCATCTTGGATCCTGATCTTTGGATATTCTGACAATCATCATTGTCTTGTTTTGTGAGTCTATCAATCCCCCTACCCTGCATCTTGCCCAAAAACCCTCAATTGGTTGGATTTGGAGTGTCTGAAGACTTGGATCTTGTGCTTGCCCAGGAAGAAGGTTGGCCCACTGTGCCATGGAAGAGGGGGGGAAGAGGGGAGGAGGGAGCAAGTGAGGGGGGGGGGAACTAACAGGTTGGCTTTGTTCAATCAGAAATTGGCTGTGTGCCAAGATCTGCAGCGCAACCTGATGCGGAAATCAAGCCTGCTGGGCACTGTGCCAAGTAGGACTTGGGAATGTGCCCAGAAAAGCTTGCAATACCATATTTATTTATTTATTTATTTATTTATTTATTTATTTATTTATTTATTTATTTATTTATTTATTTATTTATTTATTTATTTATTTATTTATTTATTTATTTATTTATTTATTTATTTATTTATTTATTTATTTATTTATTTATTTATTTATTTATTTATTTATTTATTTATTTATTTATCTATTTATTTATTTATTTATTTATTTATTTATTTATTTATTTATTTATTTATTTATTTATTTATTTATTTATTTATTTATTTATTTATTTATTTATTTATTTATTTATTTATTTATTTATTTATTTATTTATTTATTTATTTATTTATTTATTTATTTATTTATTTATTTATTTATTTATTTATTTATTTATTTATTTATTTATTTATTTATTTATTTATTTATTTATTTATTTATTTATTTATTTATTTATTTATTTATTTATTTATTTATTTATTTATTTATTTATCTATTGATTGATTGATTTATTTATTTTTGTATTGTTGAGTTGTGAACCTTGATTCACAACTAATATGGATTGTGAACAGCCTCTTAGGCCCTTTTGTGACCCCTGTTTTGCAAATTCAACATTTCCCTTTGACCACAGATATAGTGAAGAATTAATAAAACAGGTTCAAAGTCCATTTTTGATAGTGCAAAGGGTTCAAAGATCAATTAACCAGTTAATTAAATCATTAAAAGTTAAAATGAAATATATAAATATCAGTCAAAAGTGATGAATGAGTGGTTTAAAGTAACACTTGATGTTTTCAGTTCCAAAAGTAGTTAGCAGAATGCACAAGTTTTTAGGGTGCTTTTGAGTGTCACAACTTTTTTTGAAAGTAAATACTGAATAGATGGAGGTATGAAAAAGCTATCTTAAAACAATAGCCTCAAGTTTGAAGCATGAAAGTTTCCCAGATATAAAACTGAAAGCTCCCACAAGCTTCTAGGATAAATTATGATCACTAAAATGATTTTCAATTCATTAAATGCTACCACTCTCAGTTACCCTTGATATAAATTGAATTAATAATGTTGTTTTTGATGATTTTGCATTTCACCCACTATTAGAACAACTGAATAAAAAAAACATCCCTCCAGCCCAATTAATGTGGAACAATGCAATAGGGCTAAGTGAAATCATTGTTGGTTTTTCAAATTTGGTTGTTTTTATAAAATTTTGGATACCAATCTCAAATTTTCTTTAAGAACTGAAAATTGAAAATTGAAGTTTGGTTTTATTCACCATCCCAATAGTGAATTACAACAACTCCCAGCTCTGGGGATCAAGCTATTTTGCAAAAGAAATTTTAGGTAGTATTTGGATATAATGAGAGAAAAATAAACATACAAGAAACTGATTGAAAGAAATGGTATTTCAAATTTTCCAATGGTATTATATGGATAATTATCCTCTGCCTCCTACCTTTATCATTCCAAATCCCACCAACAAAAAAATCAAAAAAAAAAATTAATGAAGAATTATTTCAAGTGTAAGATTCTGGGGAATTTTCAAATCCAATAAAAAAATCTGGTTAGGAAGGGAGGAAAATGTAGGCACTAGTGGAGAAAGATTCTGTAATATTGATGGAATAAATCAGTGAGGGATCCTTTAAAAATGTTTGAATAAAGAGAAAATTTGAAGAGGAAATCAAGAATGATGATTGGGGGAGAAATTTCAGGGAGCTTGAGCTTCAAATTTTGAATAAATATTTGAGGAGGGATTTTTTAATCAAGTCAGAAGTTCAAAGAGGTTTTCCTTTCTCATAAATTGAGAGGAAGAAATTCAAAGGAAATAATGTTGGAATTAAATTAAAATCTGAGGAAATAGAACAAAAAAAATAAAGGATGATTAAATAAACTCACATAATCTATGGTATCCTATTATATACTTTTTTGGATTTTGTAAACATAGATTTTTTAAGGGTGATGATGAATTCACAACTCCCAGTTGTGTGGGAGTTTTGTGGGGCCCAAAATGGCCCAATTGACACTTGGGGGCCCATACACGCATCCAAACCCCACATGCGGGCCAAAGCACGTGTCTACATGCGTTGACAGGGTTGTTTCAAACATTCCAAACCCCTGGGGGGTTGTTCCCCCCCCTACATGGTGTTTTTGACTTGTGTAACCCCTTAAATGGAAGTTTTGAGGCCTTTCAGGGGGTATACGGCCTCCCGGGGGTTGTTCCAAAATTTTTGGGAACCCCTGGACCACATTTGGGTTCAATCAACCCAAATTTGGGATCACCACATACTATGTGGGACTGTTGGACCGCACCTAGCAAACCTCAAGTGAAACTAAAGTGTATCTAAAGTGAAATAAAGTGAAATTCAATTGAAACTAAAGTGGAAATTCAAACAAAAATACCACTAAACTTGTTTTTTCTCAACTCAAAAATGAGAAAACTTGGTAGCTGTTCAGTTGAAAGTTGGATTGAAGACTGAAATACTGTTGCATTTTTTTGGCATTATGGGAAAATTCAAGCCCTCCTTTTTGCAACATGGCTGCATTGAAGGACTAAATTGATAGTGCAATGAAAAAAGCTGTGGACAAGAAGGATTTGGGTAATGAAACATTGGAAGCCCCAATTGCATACTCATCTAGGGTGACAATTGAGAAACAAAATTTTTCACAAATGGAAATGACCTCTGGTGGTGAGTAACATTTTATGTTTTCTGGTCTTTGACTTGTTTAATTTGATTGAAACTGATGGAGTGCATGCCATCAATATAACTATGTAAATATGAAAGATCCACTTCACCCACCTTCTGTGAGAGCTTTTCCTACTAGGGAAGAGGCACAAAAATATTTTAAAACATGGGAAATGAAGCATGGTTATGCTTTAAAATTTTTCAAATCAAAGTGTGATAGATATGTGGATTTAGCATGTGATAGAAATGGTTTGTACTCTGGGCAATTTCTCACCAAAAGTTCAAGGCAAATTCACAAAAGGAAGGTTGGGTGCAAGTTTTTAATCTGTGCAAGTTTCAAAAAGGCAGACCCCTTGTGGAAAATCTCCTACAGAAATGGTCAACATAAACATCAACTGTCTCCACACCCCTCAGGGCATCCTCACCTGAGGAGAATCTCTGGGATGGCCTCAGTGAATTTGAAAGAATTCATGAATGATTGTATCAATACAATTCAACTCAAAAGAAAAATGAGCAAGATCAATGGCAGTGAACATGTTAATGACCAAACAATGTATAACACTAAGAAAAAGGTAAAGCTAGCAGAACTCAAGGGAAAATGTGTTATGGATTTCCTCTTTGAACAACTTGGTTATTCAGGTTGTGTTCATCAAGCAAAATTCAGTGGAGAGGGTCACTTGGAGGCCCTATTGGCTCATCCAGATTCATTAAAGCTTAGCAAGAAATTTAATCATATTGCTATGTTGTATTGTACTTATAAAACAAATAAGTAAAACATCCCCCTATTGCATGTTATAGGAATTACTGCCAACCAGAAAAATTTCACAAAAGCTTTTGTTTTTATAAAAAGAGAAACATTTGAGTTCTGCATTTGGTCTGTAAATGCACTAAAGGAGCTGGCTTATAATCCTGAGAGACTTCCCAAAGTCTTTGTGATGGACCATGAAAAAGATTTGATCCATGCTCTAGAACAAAAATTCCTTGATTCAACAAGACAGTGCTGTCAATGGCACTTGTCTAAAAAAATACAAGTAAACTTTAAAGTGCACTTCAATAGTGAAATTGAAGGGTGGCAAAGCATTATGTCTCTGTGGGCTAAGTATGGGGCCTCAAAAACCAAGGAGGAGGCAGAGGTCAATGATGCAGAACTTAGAGTAAGTGCCAAATCACTGCCTCTACTGTTAATCTTGCTAGTTTTGGGTTGCTTACATTATAATTGTATAAAGCATTTCTTGGCAGCCTGTTGTGGTGACCAATTTGGGACACCTCATGTAACAGCGAGATTTTTTAAAATTTCTTTTTATGATTTTTTTCTCTATCTATCAAGCAAAAGAAAAAAAATCTGTGTTGGCAACTCTTCCATTATTTTTTCTGTTCCTCCAACTTCTCCCTGTCCTAGCGGTCTAGGAAGGGCCCCTGGGGTGTTCAAGTACCCAGGCCGTGCATTCAATTACTCCTCTTTGGGCTTGGTGCCCATTTTATTTTGGCCAAGCATGCTTGGGCAATCATTTCCATCCAAATCAGTCACTGTCTCCCACTCTGATGCTCATCATCATTTTTGGCTGACCGCATCACTCCTATCAACCTTTCAATTCCTTTTATTGATTTGGTTGTTTTATATACTAGCTCTGGTCAATTTCCTAGCCTCAAGTTTCCCCTACCCCACCAACCAATCCTCCTCCTCACTATCCCTCTTGTGCAGTGACCTCTCCCTTGAGGCTTGGATCTCTCTTGGATTCAGTGTTGCCCCTTGGTCTCTCAAAACCCCACCTAAATTGATCCCCATTGAGTCCAACCCCCAGCAGCTTGAGCAGCAGCTCATCTGTTCTAATTTGATCAATCATCCTTCAACAGCCCCAGATCTCAATCATCCCCTTGTGACCCCAACCAGCCCTTGGGTACTGGTTTCCTGTCCAAAGCGTGTCATCACTCATCCCAACCACTCCGGTCCTTGGACATGAAACCAATACCCACAATTGCTCCAACTCCATGATTGTCCCCTCCAACCTGCTCATCCTCCATCCCCCCTTTTTGTGGATGGGACCGCCCCCTTGCGTCACAGTTGCTTGCGGTTGTTGACAGTTTTTCTGGCTGTTTGAAAACTTGCAGAAAACCATCAGAAACTGGCTGCTTCCGCCCATCTCTGCCGGGCTGTTTCCTCTTTTTGAATTTTATTTTTTTAGCTCTTATTTTTTTTATGCAATTATCATTCAATTGCAAGTCCAGATTTCCTTTCTCATCAAAAAAAGAAAAAAAAAATTCCTGCTCTCATTTGTGTTATCCCATTGTAAATAATTTACAGGGTCTCTTGCCCATAAAACAAGGGGATCTCCCCTGCCTTTTGCCCCATCAAGAGGATCCATCAATCAACCCATGCATCATTTTGGAGAAATAAATAATCCATGGGGCCCTTTCCCCTTTATCTGAGCATATTATCAATGGTATATCTATGATTTCCCTTTGATCCTTGAGCCTCCATACTATAATCCTTGATCTGCCCCTCTGTGGCCTTATACGTATCACCAACCAATAGCCTTGCTGGTTGAAGAAGAATTCATTTGGCTGGATTCTTGAGTGTTTTACACCACTCCTTGACCCATTATTCCAACCATCATGGTCTCAATCATTCTTTGATTGTCCTTCTGGAACCGTCACGTTTGACTGAGAGGTTTCTTTAAGCCTGAAACCTGGAGTGTTAAACCTCCCTTATTTTCTTTGAAGTTGAATTTTTGCCACACTACTCTTGAGTCCCTTGACAAGTGTTGGGTTATTCTTGCTCAAATTAGTTATTGCCTTGCTTCTAGAGCTTCATAAAACAATTTTTTTTGTTTTTTACAGAAACCTACAGTTATCTGGTACCCTTCAAGTGCTTGATTGCAGAGAGTTGGGCAGGTTCATTGAGAACCTGGAGGTTGGTTGGGATTGAGTTGATCTTTCCTAATCTCCTGCTGAAAACCAGTGTTATTAGCTTGTGGGTGTTGTTACTTACAACTCCATTCTTCTATTGAAATCTGAACAAAATTTAACTTATTTTGTTCAAGTCTTTCACACATCATCTTTTCTCAGATAGTGTTTGTTCCATTGCTACTGATTACCATTAAATTTATCCCTTTCCATCAATTCCTTGTTCACAAGTTTCTGGACCTTCATCCCGGTTACATTTCAATGTTTTTGTAACACTCAGGAGGGCAGCCTAAAAAGAAAATTTTACCCTCCACAGAACTTCCTGCGGCTCAGCACCGTTTGGAGTCTTACACTGTGAGGATGTACTGAATTATATGGATCATAACATATTCTTTATCAAAGAGACGTTTTTAATGGCTTGGACTTGCAAAAAACCTGACTTTAGAAATCAAAAAAAATCTTGGGTTGAAGGGGCCCATGCTACTCTCAAACAATTACTTGCAAATTCTTTGGGAAAAATGTTGGATTTTTGGCAAAACCTAGAGGGAACAGTTTCCAATCAACTTAAATTGATTCAGGCTGGGATTTGCAACTATTGAATCAAGATAGGAATAGTTTTTCCTACTGAAATGTTACCATTGGTATAAATTTTTTATTTAGAGGCAATCAAACTTGTTATGGAACAGTTTGAGAAATTAAAGTGGAACCATGATGGGGAAGTGTGCACCAAGTCATACTGCAAGACTATGGGTTTGCCCTGTTCCCAAAAGATAGGTGACCTACTAGCCTCAAAAGGATCTATTGTGCCGGAGGATATTCATCCTCAGTGGAGGTTGGATTATGGCCCTTGCAGTTCTAGCTATGTAAGTTGGTTTAATGCTTTTTGAATGATACTTCCTACTTTAATAATATTTGATACTTTTGAATTTTGAAAGGTTGATGTTGATGAAATGCTCAGAAATTATCAGTTACATCAGAAGCTCAATGCAATGATCTTGGGACAACCTGAGCAAGATTATTGTGGGCTGTTTAATTACTTGATTCAGAAGACCGCAAAGTATCAATCAAAGCCAAGACTTGATTCTAAAGTCTTGAAATAAAGCAGAGGACGTCCAAAATTGAAAGATACCCGGAGGGATCCCTCTTGATTCAAGAAAATTGAAAAGCAGCTTAAGCCAGAAAAGAGAATTAGAGGGGAACCAAATAAGAAAAGACAAAAGATTGTAAGTCTTTTCTTTTGAAAAATGTTCATTTTTTTGTTTTAATGAACTGGTGATGATTGATGATAATTGTTAGTCAAAGTCCACAGGATTAGAATTTGAATTTCATAGTTCAAAGGAAGGGACTGATAGTGAATTAGCTTCACTGAATTTGGAATCCAATTCCTCTTCAGAGGAAGAAGACATGCAGGAAGAATCAACCAGAAGCTCATCTTTGGTGAGTATTGATGTGATTAATTAATTTTATTGGAATTTTGGCTGAGTTAGTTTTGATTATAGGAAGAAAAAGTAAAATACCTCAATCAAATACCTGAGAAATTACGTAAGTTCTTTGGTGAGGTTTGGGATCCAATTGGTGATGGAAATTGCAAATTTAGATTCATTGCTGAATTTCTTGGGTATGATGAACATGGTTGGTTTAGAGTGAGGGAGGAAATGCTTTACAAATTGGAGAAAAATAAAGCATTCTACATTAAGATGCTTGGTGGGGCAAAAGAGGTATAAAATATTAAACAAAGACTTGATGTTGAAAACATCAATGCAAAGATTCCCTCTTAAAAATGGCTGGCTAAGTTGGATATGGGTCAAATCATAGCAGACACATATGCCAGATATATATTTTTCATTTCATTGGAGACATGTTTTTCTTATACTCCAAGGAAGAAAGGCATTACAGATCAATCAGAGACTATTTATATTTCCTTTTTCAACAATAACCACTGGGTTCTATTATTACTTGAGGAATAAATGATTCCAATCCCATCCATTTCAGAAAATCCCCCTGCTTTCATTTCAAAGAAAGCTTCTTGTTGGATTGATCATCTCAAAGATCAACTTCATGTGTATTCTAGATTATAGACTTCAATTATAGATATCATTTCATGATTGGGTTTCCATATGAATTTTAATTCTGTTGCAGCTAACTTTTAATTCTATTAATATAAAGGTTTATCACATTTTGAACATCATTATGTTGAGTGTTTTGAGTTAAAATCATTTTGATGAGTGTTTTAAATGAGATTTCATTTTTAATTCAGTTAAACTTGTTTTGGGCTGATCCCATCATAAGGAGTATTTTTAATTCTTGTGATGAGATAAGCTTAACACAAGTTGAACTTGTTTTTTTTTTTGGTGCTTTTACTTTAGGGCTGGTCAATTTGAACTTGTTTTTTTGGCACTTATACTTTAGGGCTGCTCCATAGACTCTTTCATTTTTTATTTAATTTTTTGTGTTTTGGTTGTCTTCAGTTTTGTTTGTTTTTCATTTTTTACTTATTTTTATTTTTATTTTTTATTTTTTATTTTGTGTTTTTTTTTTTAACCAAAAAATCAGCATTTTTTGATCTTTTGGTTGATTTATGTTTTTTTTTTGGTATTTTTATTTAGTTTATTTTAGCTTTTTATTTTAGATTTTTGTTTTGAATTTTTGTTTGTTTTTTTTATTTGTTTTTATTTGTTTTTTTTTTTTTGGCCAACAACACTTGAAGCCATGTGGCACAGAACACAAATACATTCCAACTTTGTACAAGACCACACAACTCAAATGTAGTTGGGTATTGTGCCACATGGCCCAGGCCATTGTGTGGGAGCCGCACAACTGCACCCAAGTTGTACAGAGGCTACAAGACTACAATCAAGCTGTGTAGCGTGACACATGGTTCAAATGAGTGGTGTACACAGCTCATTTGAGCCTTTAATTTACCATCACCCTTTATTTCATCATGAGTTATAAATTAAAATGAATTTTATCAATTATTTTTTGGATGATTATAGGGAATACAATAAGTAATTAAGAAATTCAAGTAAATAAGAACAGAAATAGTAAAATAAATAAATTGAATGATGGTAAAGGGAAAGTTAATTGGAGATCAAAAAGGGTCTTGAGGATTTTTCAAATGAAGTATTTGAACCAACCAAGTCAGGTGAGTTTTGAAGATGGTGATCCATCTCCCAAGAGGTGCAATTCTTGCAAGACTGGAATCCATTCCATTCAAAAATTTTATGTAATATTCAATTTTTTAAACTTCAATCAAGAATAAAACTTAGTTCACACTCAAATGATCTTGGATTTAAACAGGATGCAGAGGGAGATGAGGTTTTCAGGGGTATAGGATGCGGGAAGGCTCTAGGAGAGATACATCAAAGATTTGATGGATATCTTTCCATTTAAAATATAATTATTAGTTCTAAGGATTTTAAGAAAAAACTTATCATCAGCTTAAACATGATTTGATGGAAAATTCCAAAATTTTTTTTTTTCACATTTTTCCAATAAACCTACATTCCATCCAAATCATTAAATTCCAATCAGTCCCCAAATATGGGAGCAATACTTTAGTATACAATAAAATTTTTTTATTTTATTATATCTTATTCAAAAATTGTACTTTATTGTGTTTTAATTCAGGGCTTTATTTTATGTATAATTTTCCTTTTTATTTTTATTTACCTATTTTTATTTTTTTAAATTTTTTTATTTTTTGGGGGCACAATTCTTTGATTTTTTTTAGACTTTTTAATTTTGAATTTCTATTAATTAATATGGCCATGAATGTGCATTCATGGCCCTGGAGTTTTGAAATTTTTACCAATTTATTTATTTTTATTTATTTTTTAATTTTTTTAATTTTTTTTTCAATTTTTTCAATTTTTTTAACTTTTTTGATGTTTTTTTGTTAATTTTTTTTCATTTATTTTGATTTTAAGTTTTTTTTTTTTTGCTCACAACCCTCAAGTTGTGAAAGGAATGCCAAAAATCAAAATGGGTTATGTGGCCTGGCTTACAATCCATCTGAGCCTTGAACGTCTGTTCACAACTCTGTGGGTCGTAGAGAGCCATACACAACTCAAATGGGTTGTGAACCATGCCACACAACCAATTTTGAGTTGTGTAGGGGTTTTTTAGGGTTTTTAATTTACCAAAACCCATAAGGAAAGGCTAAATATACCTCTTTGATGCTGGAAATTGATATTATTCAAATATTTCAACAAGAAAATAATCAAGTAAATCAAAAATTATAAAATATATGAACAACATATCTATTTCAAGAAAATTTAAGATTTTTGATGCAATTTAAATACGTTTGTACCAAACATGCTATAAAACAGAAAAATTTTAGATAAATATATTTGATGAGGAGAATTAAAATATACTCAAATATTTCAACAAAAGCTTCAACAAGTAAAAAAAGTAACAAATAAAAAATTGATTTCTTTCAATAAGAAGAGATGTTTCCCCTTTATCAGAACCTTTTTATATTCCACTGTGAAAAATTTGTAAAAACTTTGAGACAATTCAATTGAACTAAATATTTTTTAAGATAAATCAATTTTTAACAGATCAAACAGGAATTCTCAAAGTATTTCAATGATTATTTTGAAGAAGATAGATTTTATTTGATTTTTGATTCAAAAATTTCCCAAAAAAAGAAAAATGATAAATCATTATATAAATAAAATTAAATTAAAAAAATAATAATATGCAAAAATAAGACTATTTCAATCCAATTCAATCACACCATGCTTTGATGGGGGATGTAATTTTTTCCACATATTCAAGGACTTCTGATATTCCATTTCCCGGTTCTTAAAACCACTCCTGGACCAACATTCTTTCCACATTTTATCAAAAGTTGGAATTGGAACATCATTATTGGATGAACCTACCTCTTCAATCATTTTCAAGGCTGTTAAATGATGTTTTTGCACAAAAGCAATTAAAATGGTGGAATCTTAATGATCGTGCTGCAGAGATCCAGACTATTGGGACTTAATACTAATTTTTAGGCACATTACTTAAATTTGGAAACCTCATTCAATTATTTTTGGGAAAATTCACACCATCAGAATCAGTTCTTTCTAGAAATTTATCAAAAGTCAAGGAATTGCAAAATTTATTCCAAAGACCTTGATAAAATTCATTCTTTCTTTCCAATTTCAATTTTAATTTATTTCTGAAATATAAGATGCTTCCCCAACCCTGATGATCCAGCAAATAATAACCACAATCACCATCCCTCAGTGGATCATATAAATATTCCAAATAATTGGAAAAAAAACTTTGAAGCTAAGAAATAAATATAATACTCTTTGGCCTCATAGAAATACATGAATTCAAAGATGATTGAACTTGGATAGAGGGATTTTAAGATTATTTAACTGGCATAGAAGCGCTTTAAGATGACTGAACTAGTTGAATGGCTTGATTTAATTAATCCTTCTAGTTCTTTTCAGGGGAATTTGTGCTCCCATATTGAGCTCTCAAGGCTTGAATTTTCCTTTTGTCTGAATTCAGCTTTTGATATATCATATCTTTTCTCAAGAGCTTGGTACTCAGAAATTTGGGCTTTCATTTTCCTCCTTCTCAACCCTTCTTGTATTTTTTCCTGATCTTATTTTTGCTTTAAATAGTGCCTTTCCTTTAGATAATCAGAATTTTTTTGATCTAGATCTTGTCTTTCCTTCAGATCTTTGGCATTTTTTTTGATCCAATTCTTAGCTGGCCTTCAGATCTTTTTCATTTTCCACTTTAATCTTTCCTGTTAAGAAACCTTCCTTTCCCTCTCTAATCTTGCCTGTCTTCCAGCTTGTCTTGGAGTTTTTTCATAATTAAATTTGAGTGATTTTTCCTGTTCTTCATAAGAAGTCCTCCAGATTTTTTCCTGTTCCTGCAGTTTTCTTTGAATATCTAAATCCCTATTTCTTTCTCTTTTCTCTTCCTGCCTCATCATTTGCCTCTGTATTTGTTTTTGTTTCATAATTTTGTATTTAAAACTCTGTTCTTCAATTTCAAAAAATTTAGGATCCCTTCTTGTGGAACACTGAATGGAGCTTTGAGCTGGGGCTGGGAGCCTTCCCCTTGTAGATTCCAGAGGCTCAGATCTTAAAACTCTTTTTAACCTGTAGCTTCCAGAAAGAAAAAAATAAATTTTTTCCAAAGTGTAGAGGTGCATATCTTCTGGAAGACCTCTGAAATTACCACAAGAAAATTTGAGTTTTCTTCACACTTTTGGAACAACAATTAAGATAATGAATCCTTTTATTCAGCAGTCATATGAATATGCCACTGTGCATGGAATTAATTGGGCTCAATTAGCCTTACAGAGTGCCTGATTTTATCTAAGATATGATTCCAAGGGATCCGCAAGGACCTGAAGAATTTTATTTTCAATTATTTGATTCTTTATCCAGGGATATTGAAATATTCATCTTTGCACTTTATCAATGCATAATGTGAATTTTTCCTGTGAACATTATGAAATACATCTGGGAAATTAATCAAGCTTTTCAAAGATTGACTAGCTATTGGTGTGGATCTTTATGTTTTTTTCACTATTTCCCTTGTGATAATTCAATGCAGGGTGAATATATCCCCTTTTTAATTACCCAAGTAGAATTTTATAGAAAAATAAACTTTCAGCCCTTCAACTAGTTGCATTTCCCCGTTGCAAGTAGTTGGAATTCTACAGGGCTACCAACGTTTTATCATGCTTGATCCAGTATTTCCTGATTTAATGTGACAACAAAAGCTGTGATTACATTATGGACTTCATTCTTGACCAATTGGCTTCATATTCATCCATATTTATTGAACCAAGAAAGGTATTCCAACATGAAATAAATTGATGCCACAAGTCTTCATACCTGAAAACTCTTTTTGATATTGCAAATATTTTCTTGTTGATATGCCAAGAGCAAAGGAGGTGAACAAGAATCATTTTTTATTTTTTTCAATTAATTCTAAAATTTACATCAATAAAAAAAATTTTCAACATATGAAACTATATACAAAAACCAAAATAATAAAGAAAAACAAATCCCAAAAAAGTTGAAAAAATATCAAGAAGAAAAAAAATACATCTACTTCTATAAAAAGATGTAAAATCTCCCCACACCTCACCCAGCATCAAGTTACTTAGGTTTTTATTCATGTACTAATTTTATTATGCACCTCTTGCATTTAAACTGTGAAAATTGAGTACTGCACCAGGAAAATGCCATGACCCCCCAAATTTGGCAGCATATAAAAGTATATATATATATAATTAAAAAAATTTAGGGGGATGAACACCATCAACTGAGCCAAGTCTGGGCCAGGCTTGAACCAGGGGTGACACATTTTAATTGTTTCAATTCTTTTTTTAATAATAATTAAAATTAAAATAAATTAAAGGTTTTTGATAAATTCAAAAACCTACACAACCTTCACACAACTCAAAACTTAAGGGTTTTAAGTAAAAAAAGAAAAACCAAAACCAAAACCAAAACAAATTAAAATAAAAAAATGATAATAACAAATCAAAAAAATTGAAAAGTTTTTTTAAAAAAATCAAAAATAACAGAATTATCCTCATGAAATAGATATATGCAGGATTTTTCTTTTTTTTCTTTTTTTCTTTTGTTAATTTTTTAGGGAATTAATTTTCTCAAAGGTGCAATCCATTCAATCATGGAATTTTAAATCCCTGCGCCATTGCTGCTACACAGACAAATACTTTATTTTGTAGCCATTTAAAGAATTCATTTTTTTGAATCATGATGCTGCATTCCATTATTTGGGAATAATAAAACCCTAAACTAAATCTTTGGTAATTTGTGAGGCATTAGAACCCCTTCAAAAATGTAATCAAACAATTTCAAAAAAAATCAAAAAAGCAACTTCTCAATGGTGTTGTGGATCTTGATTTTTGCCTTTATGATTAATTATTTTTGGTTATTTAAGCTCTCAGAAATTTCAAACAAAAATCAAAGACCTTTTTGATGTTTTTATGTATTTCTTAGATGTATTTTTTTACCATGAACAATTCATTCAAAAAATCAACAAAATCACAAACCCATGTTTCTCATTGGACTTTTGAATCATTTTATTTGCCTTTCAAATCAATTTTTTTGGTTATTGAAGCTCTCAAAAATTTGGAAAAACAGTTAGAGAGAATTCTAAGATTTTTTGTAGAATTTTTGGATAGATTTGTTTAACTTAAAAAATTTATTTAAAAATTCAAAAACATAAAATTTCTCTTTGGATTTTGGATTCTTTATTTGAGATTTTTAATTATTTTTTCTGGTGATTCAAGCTTTCAGTATTTGAAAAAATAAAATAAAAAAAATAAAAGGTTTTCAATATTTTTTAAAGATTTTTTGGATTTATTTTTTTACCTTCAAAAATGCATTAAAAAATAAATAAATGAAAAACAAATATGGAGACAAAAATTGAGTTTTATTCAAATATGATTGTTTTTATGTTTCTACTTAATTTTATTAGATGGAACAAAGCCTCATTACCAAGCTCTAAATTTTTCTGAATGATTTTTTTCCAAGATTTTGAATCCTTTTTCACAAAGCCTTTCCAAAGTGAATCCAATCTGGAAGCTGGCCAATGACCAGGCTTGAACTTGAATGAGACTATATGTTTGAAATATTCTAAAAGAATGAAGCAAATAGGAGAAGATTTGGAATCTGGATTGGGAGGGGAATTGATATGAAGATAAGTGTAAGGAATTAAAGAAGAAAAAAGAACCACTGGACACTTATATGTTGCAGCCAGAAGGAAACCATGGAATGGAAATTTCATCCACATATTGATGGGAGCTGGTATAGATGGGTGGTTCAGTTGCCTTCTTGCTTCTTGGAAAGTATCACCCCGAATTTCATGCAGTAATCTTGGTTACTTGAAGATTGGGTTTAAATCAAGCTATTTCACCATTTCTTTCCTGAATTCAATCCATTCTTTTGAGTTTGTCCCCAAAAAAATGGCTGCTTCTCTAAAGCCACAGTTCCCATCCCCTACGACATCTTGAACATGTGATATATGTGGAATGGCTTTTTTTGGGTAAATGAAAGCTTTGTGGGGGAACTAAAACCAAAAATCAGAATTTTCTATAAAATAAAACATGGTCTAAATATAAAAATCAATTCTTTAATTGAGACTTGGTTAAAGATTCAAGAAGAATAGTAAGATAATTTTCAGGAAACCTAGAGGAAAAACCAAAAAGAATTCAGAAAAAAATAAAAATGAGAAAATATCAAATTTAATCACTGTATCACTCATTATTGTTGCTTTTTGTGCTAATAAATTCCTTCCAGGAGGATGTTAAGGAGAATCACCATCTTCATTGGATAGCTTTTTTCTCTTGATTCTTGTCCAAGGATTGTATTCAGTAGAAGCAACCTGCTTATTCCCAATGGTTCCAGACCTCTGATAAAAGTTTGAATTTTTAATCATTTTTGTAATAAAAAATAATTTTCTTTTTTTTCTTTTAAAGTTTTTCATTGGAAAAAATATATTTACAAGCCCAGCATTTAACTAATCTGCTTTAATTCATCTACTATTCTACAGCTACAAATGCACGCCACAGATATTGACCACTTATCCTTTTTTTTCTGTTGTCAGTCATTCCCTCTCTGTTTCCAGTTGTGATTTTTCTTGATTCTTCTCCTTTTCCTCTTTTTTGAATTCTATCTCAGCCTGTTTCAACTTCCACTAAGCATCCCATTTTTGTTGATGAGTCAAACTCTTGGCTTTCTGCTTTTGAAAATCAATGGCCAGTTGACAATCCCGCTTATCCTTTTCAAACTGAAGTTTTTCAGCTTCAATTTTTAATTTCATTGTTTTTCAGAGGGGAATAGGGATGAGCTTGATTTGGAAACCAAGGAGAATCCAATGGGCTTACCAGAATCTTGCTTTTCCATGATCTCCTCAAAACCCAAAAAATTTTAAGTGTTTTTCCTCTTTTGAATTCTATTGGGGTTGATGTTGATGGAATTGGAGGCCTTTTGCTTTCCCTTTGCAGAGGAGGTTTGTGTGGGAACATCTTTGCTCTCATTTGGAGGGGATGTTGGATGCCCCATTGGCTTGAGTATTTGGCCATTCAGGAACAGATGAGCCCGTTTTTTTACAATCTCAATCAGTCAGGATTAACCAGACAGAAGAGAAAAGATCTTGGTTCCTTACTTGAGCAGATGATGAAAATAGTGGTGATACAGGAATAACTTTCTCCTTGTTGGCCAAGTTGTTAATTTCTTCCACCCCAGGAAGATAGCAATCCAAAGAAGGAAGTGAGGGTTCCAAGGAAGGGTTTAAATTGTTGATCAATGCTGATTTAGACGTTGTGGTGTCAATTTATAGACACGGATTGGGAACTGCGTCGCGGCTGCGCGCTCAGCATTGGAGGCAAGCGGGCTCAGCATTAGGGTATGCGGAGTGCTCAGCAGCGGCAGCTGCTGGATCAGCAGCAGCCGCTGTTTGGCTCCGCACCTAGTGGACGGGTTGGGCTCAGCATTGAATGCGGCGTGGGCGGCAATCCGCCCCGGAGATTGGATTTGGAAGGTAGTGCGCTCAACTAGGTTTGCGCGCGCGCTGGTTTGGATACGTAGGGGCGGAGCAATCCGCAGGCTGTAAAGGAACGGATGGAGCGCGTGTGCAAGCGCGCGGATCATGCCGGATATTACCAAACACCCACGACGGGCGTGGACAAATGGATACAGACAGGCGCGGGGGGCTCCGAGTAGGGCCCGGTGCAAGGACCGCGTCATGAGAAGGAAGAACCGGATGGACGGAACGGCGTACAGACGACGGGGGGAGTTTGGTACGGAGGTGGGGAGAGGAGGCTAGGGTTTCTGTTTTGGGATTGTTTTCTGTTTTGTTGTCATACTGTTATTAGCGCGTGTACTTAGGTTAGGGTTGAGAGGGAGGACTTATCCTCACTCTCAACTCCGGGTTAGGAGAAGGGGAGGGATCAGACCATCACATCATTGGATGGGATCACTCATCTCACCAAGAGATTAAAGGAACTCATATTGGATACACACCCAGGTGAAAAGTTCTTAGGATTGAAGGATTGGCTATTTCTCTCTCTCTCTACTTTTCTTTATCTCTTTATCTCCTTATTTCTATTTCTCATTTAAGTGCGACTTTGGAAATCCTCATCTCCTTTCAAATTCAGGGAACCGTTAACTTCCAAACCTTGGGGCAATTATAGGGGGACAACCTCTATTCTTCCCACAACGTGATTGGAGCTGATTCTGTTGGAATATCCTCCTCCACAACAGACTTGGGCCACTCATAGGTTTCATTGGGATCATCATTGCTAGGCCAAGCATCCACAGCCAGTTCCTCAACATCAACTGAATCTAATTTTTGGGAATCAAAAGCAGCTAAAGGGGTGATTTTGGACTTCTTTCCAAAGATTTCATCCATTTGAACATAAAAAGGACCAATGGAGTCCAACTTATCAAATTTCAAGTTAATTCCCTTTGCTTTATTTGAGTCAGTGCTACCAAACCAGTGGAGATTGACATTGAGTGGGATTTTTTGTACTTGGTTTGATAGTCCTTGAATTGCTCCCGCATCTATTTGGATGAAAGATCCAGCCTAACTTTGGTTTTATTCTTGAGTTCATTGGCCATCAGGAGATAACCATTGACCTTAGAGGAAGGAGGTTGGCCAACTTGTGGATCATTGATTGATACAAAGCAAGAATTGTAGTTGGATGGAATTTTGAGCTAGTTTACCAGGATGATGTGATCAGCTCTCTTGAGCTGAATTGAGCCTGTGGAAGCTGATGGGGGAGGATTGTTGGATTTTGAGTTCCTGGGGGATGTTTGCTTTGGTCAACTGGATTTTTTAGTGGACTTGTGGGGGGAGGATTGCTGAGGGGCCATTTAAAAAGAGTAAGGGATGGAGCAATGAAGCAATGAGAGTGATGAAGTGATGAGGGGATGAGAGTGATGAAGCAAACAGGATAGGAAGAGATGAGAGTGATGAAGTGACAAGAGGGTTAAAGCAATGAGAGTTAGGATTTGATGAAAGTGATAAAGTGATGAGAGTGATGAAGTGATGAGGATAGTGATGCAATGAGAGTTAGCTGGATGTTATGAAAGCAATAAAGAAATGAAAGTGATGAAGCGATGAGAGTGATGAAGCAATGAGGATAGTGATGCAATGAGAGTTAGCTGGATGTGATGAAAGCAATAAAGTGATGAGGATAGCAATGAAGAGATGAAGAGCGATGAATCAAATTTTTTCAGATGAGGTTGAAGGTAGAATTTTTTGGAGGTTGGTGGAGGTGGAGAACCAGGGGTTTATGAAGTGGACAGGTGGTGGAAGCCTTTATATACTTTACTTGAAAAAACCCACTTATTTCCAGGTAACTCTGACATGTCTGATGTGAAATGAGTGGGTTTCTTTTATTTTTAATGGCATTTTTGAAATGAAAGATTTGGTTTGAAGCTTGCCATTAAAAAATGGCAGGTTTGCTTAACTCTGATATGACCTAATGAAAATATTAATGAAAAATGATATCCAAAAAATCACCAAAAATAAAAGCAAACAAAAGCTCACCAACTTGATATAATCCAAATATGGCAGCTCTTCATATTCTGCATCTTTCCCTTCATTCAAATCTGGAACTTCTTCATCTTATGAATATTCCTCTCCAGTAAGAAAATCATCTTTTGTTAAAGGATGACCAGGACTCATTAAAAAAATCCATTTCAGAAAAAATTAGTATAGATATAAATTTACTTCTTCATCTGATCCATCCTTCTTTTTTCCCTTCCCCTTTTCCTTTTTGGCCTTTTGCTTCCTCCTGAAAAAATACATGAGAAATATTGATTATGAAATTTGATTTTTTTCTAAAAAAGGGTGACTGGCCTTTGAATTAGCTATGAATTTCTTTTTTTGCCTTCCTCTCCTCTTGGTTTCTTTTAAATATTCAAAACCAGATGGCTCTCTTTTACTTGAGGACTGAGAGATCTTCTTGAAATTGTTGACTGATCTTTTGGATCTTCCTCTTACTTTGGATCTTTGAGTGGAATTGGGCTCTTGAATCAGAATAAGTTGATCTTTTCCATTGTACAGGTTTTTGCTTTCACCCAGATAATATTACTGTTCTCCAGGTTGAAAATTGAAGAATTATTCAGAAATTTAAGTGAGATATAGTTGTGCAATACTTATTTTGGATGTAACTTGAAGGGTTTCTGATTCTTCAATTGAATCAGGGCTCAGAGTTAACTGGAGAAATAAAAATAAAAATCAATCAGGAATCTATTCAATTGAGGTTGAATCCAAAAAAAAAAAAATGAAAAAAGGTAACAGAGAGGTGGACTTTGACATTCCATTGAGGATTAAAATCTTCAAGTTGGAAGATTTCACCCTTTCTGCTAGCTAATTTAAACTTTTGAATACATGGTATACCCATGTAAGAAGAGTAATTAAATTTGGTGCAACTGGTGCAAGAATCAGGAACTTGATGAAATGAATAAATGGTTTGGAGGGAAAAGTGGCTGATTTTTACATAGAGATGATCCACACAGTGAGGTAACCCAATGAGATGCTTGAATTGTTACTGAGAGGCTTCAATAGCCCTCTTGTGATTTTTAATGGTGATGGTATTGTAAATTTTTTGAACTAAATTAGAAAAAGAGCCAATGGATAAATTGATGAAATTTTTGAGGTAGAAGTTTAGTACTTCTATTTTTGAAGTACTTGTATTTCCAAAGTGATATTTTTTGTTGGAAAAATAGGAGAAAAAATTTCTTTTGAGAGGAATCCAGTTCTCAAGAAGGTAGTCAGAGATGAGAGGCTTCCAGAAAACAGAAATTTTGGTGAATTTTTCTTAATAGCTTGATTCAGAGTTGGAATAGACCAACTGATTCCATTTTTTCTGGAAAAGATTCCATTCATCTTCAGATTTGAAGTGCTTCCTGAAATGGGTTTTAATATTTTTTAAAATGTGCCAGAGACAGAGAATATGATGACAGGAAGGGAAAATTCTTTTGATGGAACTAATAGGTGCTTGTTCTTTTTCTGTAACAATCAAACTGGGTTCTTGATCTTCTAGAATATCCAGAAGTTGATTAAAGCCCCATTCAAAGTTCTCTTTTTTCTCTTGAGATAAAAAACAGAAGGCCACTAAGAAACTCCTTGAATGACTCTTTAACCCAACAATATGCAGAAGGGGCGTGCCAAACTTGATTTTTATAGTTACATTCCATAATTAGAAGAGGGGGGAAATTTTTGAGAAGTTTGATGGAATTAGGGTGAGAAATGAAGAATGAAGTGATTTGACCATCCATGTTGTTAATTTTGTAGAAAAATGCAGAATTATGGATCTCCAGGATGATTTCTTCAATGGGAGTCTTCCATCAAGGGAATTCTTATGTATGTGTAATCTTTTTTTGTAAATGGTTTTCAGACTTGTATGGATAGGTGATGCAGATTTTTTTATGAGAAATTTTAGAGTTTTAAGGGGCAAACTGCAGCTTTGGCTAATTTTTCCACCATCTCCTGTTTCTTCCCTTGCATTCTTCTGTGGATGGAATGAGTGGAATAATAATTGAAAGTTGGATGGTTGTGTTCTGGAAATATAAAATTTAACAGCCAGACACCAAATCTTTTGGAAAGATTGCCTGATAATCTGAAAGGACAATTGGTCTTTCTAGATTTTTTTAACTTGAGGGTATCTTTTCTGGGCTCATATTCCCCAGATGTACCACATTGATAAGTGTAGATATGTTTCTTGCAATTGGATCTGAGAGATTCAATCACCAAAAACAATGAATTAAAAAGGAAAATGAAAGTTTGCAAAATTCCAATGAGAAATATGGTTTTTTTCATTTGTTTGATTTTTTGAATAAATTTTTTAAGGTAAAAAAATACATCTAAAAAATATGAATAAAATATTCAAAACGTTTTTTATTGTTGCTTTAAATTTCCCAAGCTTAAATACCCAACAAAGAATTAATTAAAAGGGCAAAAATAAAGATCCAACAATCCATTGAAAAATTTGTTTTTTTTTTTGATTTCTTTTTAATTTTTTGGTTACATTTTTGAATGGGTTCTAATGCCTCAAAAATTACAAAAGATTTAGGTCAGGGTTTTATGAACCCCTGCTACTGGACTGAAGCTTCAGAGTTCAAAAAAAGGAATCCATAAAATGACCATGGAATAAAGTATTTGTCCATGTAGCAGCAATGGTGCCTGGAAGTAGATCACCTGTGATTTTACAGATTGTGCCTGTGAGAAAATTAATGCCTTTTTTTTTTGCTGACAACCCTGGAGTTGTGAACAAGTTTTGAAAGGCATGCAACAAATCCAAAGGGTTTTGTGGCATGGCTCACAACCCATCTGACTTGTGAATGGCCATTGACAACTCTGTGGGTTGTGGGAAGTCATACACAACTTGAATGGTTTGTGAACTGTCCCACACAACCCATTTTGAGTTGCGTATGGGTTTTGAATTTATCACAACCCAAAATTAAATTCAAGGCTATTTTTCAAAGAGTGACTAGAAAGAAATGCAAATAATTTAAATTGAAAGAGTGATTCCAGATAAATTTTCCATTAATTATTTATTGGTAAAAATCAAAAAAAATTCCAATTTGAAATCAAAAATTTGAAATGATTTTGAAAGTCACTTTCCCTTAATTTCAGAGATGAATTTTGATGGAATTTGGAACTTAATATCTTAGAATGCTTACAATTATTTTTTGTGAATTTAAATTTGAAATAAAAATTTGATTAAACCCAGATTAATTTTGAGATGATATCTGAAAACAATAATTCCTTAGGTTTGAAGTAGGCCACACACCACAAAAAAACAATTATCCCTGGATTACAAGTGATCATTGTTTTTTCATGGTGATGATTTTGTATTCAAGGATTGGATGTAATTTTCTTTTTCAAAGAAGGAAACTGGAAAATTTCCAATATTACAATCAAATACAGAACGCTTCCATAAAATTGAAATTATCTAACTGATTAAAATATAAAAAAATGCAAAACCATTGTGGCTCTTGGTAAAAAAATCTATATCAGTTCAAAACTAGAAAAGAAAGAAATTTTTTCCTGAATTGAAATAAAGATGTGCATGATGAATAATTTGATGTTTTTTTTTTGGTGCATTGAATTGAAGTGGGTTACAGCTATTGCATGGGACATGAGTGGCTAAGCTAAGGAAAAAATGAAAAGAATGGAATTTTAAAACCCAGCTTAACTTTAATCAAATTACAATCAAAATTAAAGGAATGAATTGTGATTTAATGGTATGGTGTGCAAAGCCCATTTGGGTGGCACCTAAAGTTATTGGTGATTATTTTCAAGCATGCATGGAAACAATCAAAGTCACCTTGGAGCCAATCAAAATTACCTTGATGCCTGTCCAAGGTTGACTTGATTCCTGGAGAAATAGGGTGCATTAGAGTTAAGCAAACCTGCCATTAAAAAAATATAATTGCGGGTTTCAACCCAAATCTGCCATTTCAAACCCAACATTAAAAGTCAAAAAAACACACTTATTTCAAATCAGAAGTGTCAGAGTTACCTGAAAATAAATTTGTTTTTTCAGATAAATTATTTAAAGTCTTTCACCACCTCAACCACACATCATTCCACATCATCACCCCTGGTTTCAACCTCCAACCTCATTGGAAAAATTCTAACTCCAACCTCATCCACTCTGATTGCTTTATTTCTCTCATCAATTCATCACTCTCATCTCTTTTGCTATCCTCATTGCTTCATCACTCTAATCCCCTGATGGCTTCATCACTCTCATTGCTTTATCACTCTCATCACTTCATCACTCTCATCTCTTAATTTATATCCTCATAACTTTATTGCTTTCATCACATCCTAAATTTCATTTCTTCATCAATTCATCACTTCATCTCTATTACTCTTTTCAAATGGCCCCTCAGCAAACCTCCCCCTGCAAGTCCACACAAAAATCCAATGGACTAAATCAAACATCCCCAAGGAGCTCTACATCAAATAATCCTCCCGCATAAGCTTCCAAAGGCTCAATTCAGCTCAAGAGAGGTGATCAAATCATCCTGGTAAACTGGCTCATAATTCCCTCCAACTATGATGCTTGCTTTGGATCCAACAACAAAACATGTGTTGGCCAACCTCCATACTCCAAGTTTAATGGTTATCTCATGATGGCCAATGAACTTAAGAATAAAACAAAAGGTATGCTGGATATTTAATCCAAAACAATGATGGAGAAATTCAAGAATTATCAAGCCAAGTACAAAAAGTCCCAATCATTGTCAATCTCCACTGGTTTTGGTATCACCAACTCCAATAAAGCCAAGGGAATCAACCTGGTGGTTGATAAGTTGGAATCCATTTGTCTTTTTTATATTCATATAGATTAAATATTTGGAAAAAAGGCCAACATCACCCCTTTAGCTGCTTTTGATGCCCAATAATCCAATTCAGTTGATACTGAGGACTTGGCTGAGGATACTCAGCCTATCAATTATGATTCTGAAAAAACATATGAGTGGCCCCAATTGGATTTTGAGGAGGATATTCCAACACAAAAATCTCCAATCATGTATAAATTGGCATTGGTCAATTATTCAAACACTTCCTTGGACCCCTTGCTTCCTTCTTTGGAGTTCTCTCTTCCTGGGGTGGAAGAACTCAACAAATTTGCAAATGAGGAGCAAGTTATTCCACTATCTCCATTACAATCAAAATCAGTTCAAGTAAGGAATAAATTTCTTGTCTTTTCTGTCCTGTTAATCCTGACTGATTTAGTTTTTAAAAAAAACAGGCTCATCCTTTTCTGAATGGCCAAACACTCAAGCCAATGGGGCCTCCCACATCAACTTCAAATAAGAGTGATGATGTTCCCACACAAACCTCCTTGGAAAAGGTAAAGTAAAATTCCTCCAATTCCATAAACATCAATCCCAATAGCCATCAACAAATAAGAGAAGGAGTGGATGTGATTGTCATTCATGGTTTGACGGTTTGATTCAGATGCATGTTTGGCTAATATTTGGAGCATTTGACCTAAAATTTGAGTGAGACTTTGTTGGAATTAAGGTTCAAAAAAAGCATACTCTTTCTGGGATTGAACAGCAGCTTTCTTCAAATATTAACCAAATAATTCAGAAGTTCAAATCAATTTTTTCCATCCAATTTCCCACATTTTTCCACTTCAATATCTTGAGGGGCCAGTAGTTTTGACAATTTTTTTCAATTGGTGAAGGAAAGTGGCCACAAAGTTGATATCCTTCTTATCTTGTTTGGAGATTTCATTCAAAGCAACAAATTTGATTATTGCAACCAGAGAGTGGAGATTGGAGCGGTCAAAAATGGCAAATTTTCCAGAGCTGAAGAAATGGAGTTTTTCAATCTTCTTTTTGGCTTGTCCAAACTCTTCAGGGGAGTTTTTTTGAGTATTATCTTTCTTTTTGGTAGCAATAGCGGGGTACAAATCCAAATTTTGCATTTGTTGTTGAGAACACACAAACTTTTCATTAAACCCTCCTTCATCTACTTCCAAAGAGATTTTGGAATCCCTGATTTGAGCCCTCTGCTTTCCACCTCTCTTTATGTTTTTCAAATCACCTCCTTCCATCTTGATCCCTCCCAGGCACCTACTGCACTTGGGGTGAGGATCAAGAAGGGATTCAAATCATTGTATAAAATTTTGAGTGTGGTGGGAGAAGCATTGGTAGTCCAGGAAAAGGGCCAGGGTTGAAAGAAAAATGTTTCAAAAGGGGTGTTTCATTGCATGGAATCCAAAAAAAAAAGAAAGAAAAAGAAAGAAAAAAAAAAACAAGGAAAAAAAATCATCATCCATTTTTCAATCATTGTGGAAGATCAAAAAACATGAAAAAAAGAATAACAGTCAAGGATGATAACCAAAAAAAAATGTTTGTTAGATGTTTTTATCATGATAATCATTGATTAATGAGGAGGAGGAGGAGAAGGATGATGGGGGGACAACAACCTTGGAATTTCTATTGATTGATGGAGGATCAATCCTATCAATAAGGTGTATCAGAGTTAGCAAACCTGCCATTAGAAACCCACCATTTTTTTTACCAAACCCACCATTTTTAATGGCAGGTTTCTGAAATACACATACCCCCTAACTGGTTTATTTCAAAATGGCAGGTTTGATGAGAATGGCGGATTTCAAACATCAAACCCGCCATTAAACCCGCCATTTATGCATCATCATCCATCCACCATCCATCACATCTAAAACACCCATCCAGATCAGCAAATCCATACTGGTCCCATCTCCTTCACATGACACACATCTCATCTCCATTGCTTCACATCTCAATCACTTCACATCTCCATTGCTTTATTGGAGATAGCGGGTTAGTTGGTAGGTAAATATAATAATGTTTTAATTAGTTTGATAAATTCAATGTCGAATGGATGAATGAATGAAGGAATGGGAAATACAACTGAGTGGAGGAGGTCTTTTATAGAAAAGATCTTCCTCACCGGTATGACTATGTACAAGCTAGGAGGGAAAGAATTGAAATATGCTTTCCTCCTTGGTTTCTTTGTTTTACCATGGAGTGCAATGAACATGAAATGTTTACTTGCTCTGATAGTCCTTGCTATTCACATCTGTATAGGACATTTCAGAACTAAATACATAAGCATTTTGATTGTTTTATTTATACATATCATACTTTCTTTTCTTTTCTTCATTAGTATGATATACTGCGGTTACTGGGCTACGCTTATACTTCTGTGATGTATTTCACAGATACTTAATCTTTCATAACTTTATTATTACTCAACATATTGAGTTGATTCTTTTTTCCATCATGGTCAAAATTGTCTTCTATTTCAATTGGTAATAGAATCAATTTGTTACAATGAGTATTTTTCCCTCAACAGGGATTACAATCTCAACATGCTTCACATCTCTATTGCTTAGCATCTCTATTGCTTCACAGCTCTATCACTTCACATCTCCATCTTCCCACAAATCCACATCATCATCTCATCACCCCACATAAAATCACCATCTTTCTCAACATGTCCCATCAAACTTCTTGGCAGCAAGTTGAAAATGCAAAAAAGCTGACTGAACTTTTGTTAGTATTTGACTGCCATTCAGACTCTGATTCAGAATCTGATTTGGAATCAACTTGGTTGGCTTTTAATGCTCTATTAAAAAAGCAATACATGGTTCCAAGAAGACAAACTCTCCACAACCCTATGTATGAAAGGCAAAAGCTTCATCTCCTCCCCAACCTAAGCTTCCAGCAACTGTTCCAAACTCTATTGCCTTCATTCATAGAGCTTTTTGAGATGATTGAAGACCACCACATCTTCCAGAACAATTCCTGGAATCCTCAATGCAATCCAGCTATCCAACTGGCTTTTGCTCTTTGTAGATTGGGATCAAATGGAAATGGAGCAGAAATTCATCAATGAGAAAATCTATTCTAAGTCAAATATGGAATTATTGACTCATACACAAAAAGAGTCATGGTTGCTATCCTATCTTTTGTTGCTCAGTCCTTTCTTGGCCAACAAAAGAAGAACGCAAGGAGATGTCTCAATTAATGGAAACCAAAGGATTTCCTGGTTGCATTGGTTTTGTTGATGGAACCACCATCCCCTTGAGTCAAAAAACCAAGCTAGATGGCAACCACTATTTTGATCAGAAAAAAAGGCAATTTATTCATATCTTTTCCAATCACTTTGATAAAACCGTTGATCACACACTGACCAAATATGTTTTGTCTGTTTGTTTAGATACTCTGTGGCACTACACTTGTTTGTGATAACAACAAGAAGTTCATATCCCTCCATGCTGGCCTTCCAGGTTCTTTTCATGATTCATATGTTTTCAATTGGATGCGGATTGCCCAACAACCAGAGAGCTACTTTGACCACAATCAATACCTTCTGGCCAATTCAGCTTATGCTAGTTGGAAATATGTGGTTCCAGCATACCGGAATGTTTTGTCCAACAATCAAGGAAAAACCAATTTTAACTATCATCTTTCCCAATCACAAGTTTGAATTGAGCATTCCATAGGAGTCCTGAAAGGAAGATGGGCCAGCTTAAGGGAAATGCAAAACCAGCTTCAAAACCCCAAAGACATGAAGTTCCTCATAAACTGGATTATCACTTGTGTAATCCTTCACAATCTTTTGGCTGACATCAAAGATGAATGGGACAAAATATTTTAAGATGATATTCCTGATTGTCCTCAAGTCATCCCCATCTCATCTTCTACCTCATCTTTGGCCATGAGAGAGCGGATTCTACCCCTCACACTTGCTCACTTTGATGTGTAGCATTTGGCTTTTAAATAGGTGAAATATCTCTTTTTGTTTTAGTTTTTCAACCAAGCATCCAAGGCTGACTTGGATTT
The DNA here is from genome assembly GCA_025617555.3 of Puccinia polysora. NCBI lineage: Eukaryota > Fungi > Basidiomycota > Pucciniomycetes > Pucciniales > Pucciniaceae > Puccinia > Puccinia polysora. The sequence goes on from CM062613.1 coordinate 42,804,509, forward strand.
TTTTTTTTGGTGGACTTAAAAAAAAAACAGAACCAAAACTTCCAAACCACCCACCTCACCCCACCAAACCGCCGGTCCACTCTCCTCCTCACCCACCACCGGTCCACTCTTGACCTCACCCTCCACCTTGACCTCACCCTCCACCCTCACCTCACCCACCACTCCCCCCCCCCCCCCCCTGGTAAGCTTTTGCCCCTCACCCACCACCTACACCTCACCCACCACCACCACCTCACCAGAACAACTGGTAAGCTTCCCCCCCTCCTCCTCATCATCCCAACCATCCAATACTGACATCCACCCCCCTCCATCCCCCTTCAGCCCCCCCCAGGCCCCCCCACCGCCCTCGCCGCCCTTGCTTGCACCCCCCCACCTCCCTTGGCCGGCCCCCCCACCACCTCACCAACACTCCTGGTAAGCTTCCCCCCTTCCTCCTCATCATCCCCATCATCCAATACTGAAATCCACCCCCCTCCATCCCCCTTCAGCCCCCCCTCCTCCTGTCGCTTGGCCCAACCCAAAACCCAACCCAAAGGGCCAGCCCAATTCCCTCACACCCCGTATTTTTTTTTTTTTTTTTGGGTACAGTTTTTTTTTTTTTTTGGTGATCCCAATTCTGGTGAACTTGGGATCAATTCCAGGTTTGGTTTCATTTTCTTTAATCCAATCTTGTTTCACCAATGATGCCCATTTGACTGACTTTTTTTTTGGTTTTTTTTCAATCCCTCAATTGCTATCAGTGAATTTCCCATTCTTCTCCCACCCCCTCAAAATGTTACACAAACATCCAAATCTATTCTTGTTCCTCACCCCAATCTAAGTATACAATTGGGAGGGAACAAGATGGAAGGAGATGGCTTGAAAAACATACAGAGAGGTGGGAAGAGTAGGGCTGCTTGCCAAACAAGGATTCAAATGAGAGATTCCAAAATATCTTTGGAGGTTTCTGAGGAAGGTATTAATGAAAATTTGGTCTGGTCAGGTTGGAAACAGTATCCTTTGGATCTGTACCCTTCAATTGTTGCGGAAAAGAAAAAGAATAGTCAGAAACCAAACCAGGAAGAGTTTGAGCAAGCAAAACAAACAATCAAACGGTTCCATTTCTTCCACTGTGGAAAATTAATTGTCCTCAATCAATCTGATCATCAAGCCCTGGTTGCAATAATTGAATTTTTCCCATTGGAGAAACTTTTGGACCAAGAAAAGAAGGACATCAAATTTGTGACAACTTTTGTCAGCTTGATACTATTGCAGAGCAAGCTGCAAAAGTAACAGAAATAACAAAAAAATGATAATAATAAAATTAAAATAAGAAGAAAAAGGAAAACCATAAATATTATTGAAAAAATGGTCTCTTCACCCAAAATTAGGTAGGGTCACTCACTGGCCCCACCCTTGAAATCCAACTCCTTACATTTTTAAATAATTAAGGAAAAGAAAGACCAAAATACCACGGCACCACTATTGAACTTTTTGGCCAATGATTTATTTCACATTTATTGTCAAGTATAGGTTTCACACCTAAAATTCAGTCAGCATTGAGGTTTTGTGTATATTTTAGGAGTTAAAGATGGAAATGTGTTCTGTCACAATTCCCGCAGGCAGCCGCAGCAGCCAATGAACCCACGCGCGGCTGAGCTACAGCTCTGTCACTCTGTAAAAGCCGTGTACGCAGCCCTGGGCCTCTGACAAGTATGCAGGCATGGGACTATGGGTTGACAAAGTGACAGGCGGCCTGAGAAACCTAGGTGCCGCGTAAACATGCTACAACCTACAGGGGAACATTCTGAATATGTAATGAATGTTCCCGTGGATAGTAGATATTCTAAAAATATATAAAATTATATAAAAATACTTAAATAACCTTTATACGTATTTTTTATTAAATATAATTCAAAGTACCTAAAATGTCAAAAATAAGATAATGACTACTTCTAAAAATATATTAAAATACTTTAATATACTGTTATGAGAATTTCTAGACATCAAAATTTTTGTGTCATACTAAGAAAACTTATGATGTAAAAATATTACATGAATACCCATGACTTACATTTTTAAGTAATTATTTTAGTAAATCAACTGAATTTCGAAAATAAGGAGTAAAATCAATATCTTGAATTTACTCCAAATATTTAATATATAATGAGAACTCACCTGACATCAGAATATCCGTAGGAATGTCTATTAAAATAATTATTAACTTACTGGGAAAATTTACTAAGGATAATTAATTAAATGATGAATAAAAAGGACAGATTAGTGTTATTCACACGTCCAAACATCAATTATAAAGTAGAATAATTCCCATAACCTGTGGAATTAGATGCTACCCGTGTTACAGCACCAAGAAAACGTTACAGGCTACCACTGGTTACCCTGCTAGCCTCACTGTCCGTTCCTTTGAGCCCCTGTAACCCTCAGAAGGACAATATTGGGACTCCAAAAGCTATAAATAAAGAGCTCTTTAGAGGATATTGATACCCAGAGACCCAGTTATATTTACATCCAGACACCGTGCTAAGTTAATCAAATACTTATAAGAGATGAGTAAGTGATTTATGGCTTTATTCTGATTAATAATATCCGTCCTCAACCCTCTTTTATCAATTTAAACTGCTGAAAAACCTTATAACCCCAGTATACAGGTTTAACCCATCAGTGCACATCCCAAACAGATACCATAAGGATTTAATAATATACCAGTGAGTCTTATTATCCTTTCTTTGTCGTGGCAGCTTGGTTACAAAGCCTGCCACTCCACCGTGTATTTTATATACATAATATCTTTGGGAAAAATATCCTTTAAACTAAAGGGCCCAAAGTAACCAGGCCTATGTGTTTTCATACTGAATTCCCTGAAGAGAGGTGTTAAAGATCCCCAATATAATTTTGGCCCCTCTATAAAAATATTTAATAATCAATTTATCTATATTGATTTATAACATTAAACCATATCCAAACCAATTAACCTTGCAATAAGCTTTATCCAAATATTTTACGGATTTTTGCTGCATTTATTAAATAATATATTTATTATTTATTCTATCACCTCTGGTAGCTAAAGGATAGAAAGGTTCTTGGAGTCCAGGAGGCTGACAACTTTCCTTCACCAGTCAAAAAAATTTGTCAACCCGTTTGGTCCTTCAAGATATTGGGGTGGAAAAATGTGGGAAGTTGGATGGCAAAAATTGATGCACCCTTCAGATTTATTTGGATGTTATTTGAAGAAATCATCCATTAGATCTTCTCCTCAAGAGTATGCTTTCCTCAACCTTAAGGCCAACAAATTATCCCAAATTCTAGGACAAATGTTTTGCAATTTGGCCAAACTTTCCTTTGAAGAAAACCGTGATGCCATGAAGGAAAAAAACATCCCCTCTTTCTCTTTGTTGGAATTTGGTTCCAAGCCTAAACCTTTTTATTGCTCCCCACACATCACTTTCACCTCCAATTCTTTTTAAAACTCTCCTCATATTGACAAAGGCAACATCTCTGGCTACTCCTTTTTACTCACGGTTCCAACCAAGAAATCAAATGGTTGACTTATTGAAAATATGGACAAATATCAAGTATTGGATGGCCAATTTGTTTTTCCTGACCTTGGCTTTGGAATTGATTTCAAGCAAAAAGGTATAGTGAAAATGGTTTGGGAAGCTAATAAGTACAAGCACTGTACATTTCCTGTTGTGGACACAGCAACAAATACCAGAATGGCCATGCCACTTCAAATTAATAAAACAACTAGAAACAATTTTAGGGACTTGAATAATGGCCAAAATTACTCTAGAAAAAAAAATTAAATAAAAACAAAAAAGATTTGTATGTTGGTGGGGTTAAGAATACTCTCAAACGTTGTAATCAAAAATAATTTTTTTGTTTTTCTTTCACCCATGCAAATATATTTACAAGCCTAGCATTCGAGTTATCTGCTGTATTTCATCTACTGTTATACTGCTACCAATGCAAGCCAAGGCTACTGATACCTTATCCTTTTTTTTGGTTGCAAGTCTTTCCCTCTCATTTTCCAGTTGTGCTTGCTGTCAATTCTTCTCCTTTTCCACTTTTTGAAATTCTAGCTCAGCCTGTTTCAACTTCCACTCAGCATCCCATTTTTGTTGATGAGCCAAACTCTTGGCTTTCTGCTTTTGAACATCCATGGCCAGTTGACAATCCCACTTTTTCTTTTCAAACTCAAGTTTTTTGGATTCAATTTGTGATTTGACTGATTTTTTCAGGGGAAAAGCAATGAGCATGATTTTGAAATCAAGGTCAACCAATGGACTTACATGAATCTTGCTTCTCCATGATTTCTTCAAAGCCTGAAAAACCAGAAGTGTTTCTCCTCTTTTGATGACTTTTGGGGTTGATATTTATGGAATTGGAGGCCTTTTGCTTACCCTTGGCAGAGGAGGTTTGAGTGTGAAAGTCGTCACTAGTGTTTGAATGCAATGTGGGAGGCCCCATTGGCTTGAGTTTTTGGCTGTTCTGGAATGGATGAGCCTTTTTTTTTTACAATTTAAATAATTCAGGATTAACCAAACAGAAGAGAAAAGAGCTTGGTTCCTTACTTGAACCAATTTTGAGGGTAATGGAGACTGAGGAGCATCTTGTTCTGCATCAGCAAGGTTGATGATATCTGCCACCAGAGGAAGATAGAAATCCAAAGAAGGAGGGGAGGGGTCCAAGGTATGGTTTGACTCCTCAATCAACGCAGAAGTAGACATGATTTGAGCTGATTGCGTTTGAATATCCTCCTTGGCATTGGATGGGGGCCACTCATAGGTTTCTTTGGGATGACCATTGCTAGGCTGAGCATCCCCAGCCAAGTCCTCAGCATCAACTGAATCTGATTGTTGGGAATCAAAAGCAGCTAGGGGGGTTATGTTGGCGTTCTTTCCAAAGATTTCATCCATTTGAATATAAAAAGGAAAAATGGATTCCAACTTATCAACCACCAAGTTGATTCCCTTGGCTTTTTCAGAGTTGGTGATACCAAAGCCAGTTGAGATTGACATGGAGTGGGCCTTTTTGTACTTGGCTCAATAATTATTGAATCTCTCCCTCATCTGTTTGGATGACAGATCCAGCCCAACTTTTTTTTTGTTCTTGAGTTCATTGGCCATCAGGAGATAACCATTGACCTTAGAGGATGGAGGTCAGCCAACGCGTTTTTCATTGTCCAATCCAAAGCAGGCATCATAGTTGGAGGGAATTTTGAGCCAGTTGACCAGGATGATGTGATCAGCTCTCTTGAGCTGACTTGAGCCCTTGGAATCTGATGGGGGAGGATTGTTTGAGCCCTTGGAAGCTGATGGGGGAGGATTGTTTGTTGTGGAGTTCCTTGGCAATGTTTGCTTTGGTGTGTTGGACTTTTGTGTTGACTTGCGGGGGGAGGTTTGCTGAGGGGCCATTTGGAAAGAGTAAGGGCAATAAGGTGATAAGAGGGATAAAGTGACAAGGAAGATAAAGTTTTGAGAGATATGAAGTGATGAGAGCAATAAAGTGACAAGAGAAATAAAACAATGATTGGATTCTTTGGATGAGGTTGGAGGTACAAGTTCTTGTTGGAGGTAAAGTGATGAGAGTGATGAAGCAATGAGACTGGTGAAGTGATGAGCGCAAAGAAGCAATGAGAGCAATGAAGCAATGAGAGCAATGAAGTGATGAGAGAAATGAAGTGATGAGAGCAATAAAGTGGTGAGTGATCAAATGATGAGGGTGATAAATTGATGAGAGTGATGATGAGAGTGATAAAGTGATGAGAGTGGTGAATCTTTTTATGATGAGGCTAGAGGTAAAAAAATTTCCAATGAGGTTGGAGGTAGAAGGAGTTGGGAAACCAGGGGTGGATGAAGTGGAAAGGTGGTGGAAGCCTTTAAATACTTTATTTGAAAAAACCCACTTATTTACAGGTAACTCTGACACGGCTGATGTGAAATAAATGGGTTTTTTTGATTTTTAATGGCTGGTTTGAAATGGCGGATTTGGTTTGAGACCCACCATTTTTGAATGGTGGGTTTGCTTAACTCTGATACACCCTAATTGATGAAGTATTGATGGGGGGTACCTAAAGCAAAATCAATCTGTTAGCCATGGATTGCTGAGGCAGAAGAGGAGGAGGAGGCAATAAATGAGCAATTAATTGCTAATTGATTGCTCAATCAATCATGAATAAATGAGGAGGGAGGGAGGGGAAGGGTAGGGAGGAGGAGGAGGAGGAAGGGGGGATTGTAAAGCAAAAAATGATCAATCAATTGCTCCATTGATTGCAAATAAATTGGCAGGAGGGAGGGGGGGTCAAGCAAGGAGGTGGGGGGGTCCTAATGGTTGATAAATCAAACAATCAGCAACCAATGAGGGGAAGGATGAGGAGGAGAAGGAGGAGGAGGGGGGAGCTTACCAGGGGTGCTGACCAAAGGAGGAGGAGGGGGGGGTCATAAATCAAGGGACTGAGGTGGTGGTGGGGGTTGAGGATGTTTGGTGAGGAGGAGGAAGGAGTGGGCCAGTGGTTTGGTGCAATGAGATGGGGTGTTGGAAGTTTTGGTTCTGTTTTGTCTAAGTCCACCAAAAAAAAAAAAAAAAAAAAAAAAAAAAAAAAAAAAAAACTGGAGTTGGCCTAGGATTGTTGGTTGAACAACCAAAACAAAAAAATACTGTGATGTGATTTTTTACCTATTTAAAAACTGAATGCTACTCATAAAAGTCAGCAAGTGTGAGGGGTAGAATCCACTCTATCATGACAGAAGATGAGCAACAAGATGAGACAGGGATGACTTGAGGAGGATCAGGAATATCTTCTTCAAATATTTCTTCCCATTCATCTTTAATGTTGGCCAGAAGGTTGTGAAGGACTAATAAAATGATAATCCAGTTGATGAGGATCTTCATGTCTTTGGGATTTTGAAGCTGGTTTTGAATTTCCCTTAAGATGGCCCATCTTCCTTTCAGAAAAACTATTGTGTGTTCAATCCAAAAACGTCATTGAGCAAGATTAAATTTGAAATAGGTTTTTTGTAGATCATAGGAAGAAAAATTATGATCAGCTGGAACAACATATCTCCCACTAGCATAAGCTGAATTGGACAGAAGGTATTGATCTTGGTCAAAGTAGTTATCTGGTTTTCAGGAAATCTGCATCCAATCAAAAACATATGAATCATTCCAAGAACCTGGAAGGAAAGAATGGAGGGATATGAACTTCTTGTTGTTATCACAAACAAGTTTCAGTGACACAGATTATCTATACAAACAGATAAAACATATTTGGTCAGTGTGTTATCAAAGGATTTGGAAAATAAATGAATCAACTGCCTTTTTTCCAATCAAAATAGTGGTTGCCATCTAGCTTGGGTTTTTGACTCAAGGGAATAGTGGTTCCATCAACAACACCAATGCAACTAGGAAAGCCTTCATTCTCCATTAATCAATATATCTCCTTTCATTCTTCTTTGGTTGGCCAACAAATGACTGGGAGACAAAAAGATAGGATAGCAATCATGAATTTCTTGGTGTATAATTCAATGGTTCCATAACTGTTAGAGCCCTTAGAATTTATTGTTCAGAGAGTATAAAGTAGAACCAGACTAATAGGAGCCAGAAGAGATAAATCAACACCAGTAAGAACAAGGGAGTGTAGGAACAAGAGTAACAAAGAACCAGATTTGCCAATTACACACCCGGAAGCTGAGGCAGATGATCAGATGGACTGGTGAAGGAGGACAATTAAAGAGCTGGCTAATAGAGGTTCTGATAACAAATGAAAAAACAGAGATTTCAAGAGCAATAGATGAGCCATTGGGTAAGGGCAAAAAAAGGAGCAGACAACCAATGGGGTTGTCTGAAGTTAGAGTATGTGATTCTAAGTTGCTCTTTCTCACCAAATAGAGCTAGGAACCAAAGTCAGTAAGTTGGAGTTTTGAAGAAGGATGGATTGAGTTGCTGAGAGTTGAGGAGTGGTAGTTCTAGTTTGGCGGTGGTTGAATACTGGCAATGGGAGTTAGTCAAGGATAAAAAAAGAGAAACAGAGTAAAAGAAAAAATAAAGAAGAAAAGAAATTTGGATACAATGGAAGGATTGGAGTGGGAGTCTGAGATTTGAAAGGTAGAAATGTGTTGAAAGAAAGAGCGGCATAAATGGAAGAAAGTTGTGACAGTCAGGTGACAGAGTGGGCTGGTGCGCACTCCAGGGAATGTGGTACCAGGATCTCATGGAGTTTTTAGTTGCAGAATCAACAATAACCAACTGAGAATATATTTTCTAATTGATGAATTGCTGCTCCATTTCCATTTGATACCAATATAAAAAGAGAAATGGCCAGTTGGATAGCTGGATCATGTTGAGGATTCCAAGAATTTTTCTGGAAGATGTGGTTGTCTTCAATCCTCTCCAAAAGTTTCATGAATGAAGGCCATAGACTTTGGAACAGCTGCAGGAAGCTTAAGTTGGGGAGGAGATGAAGCTTTTGCCTTTCATACATAGCGTTGTGGAAATTTTGTCTTCTTGGAGCCATGTATTGCTTTTCCAATAGAGATTTCAAAGCCAACCAAGTTGATTCCAAACCAAAGTCTGAATCAGAGTCAAATAATAAGAAAAGTTTAGTCAGCTTTTTTGTGTTTTCAACTTTTTTCCAGGAAGTTTGATTGGACATGTTGAGAAAGATGGTGATGTGATGTGGGGTGATGAGATGATGATGGGATTTTTGTGATGTGATGGAGATGTGAAACAATGGAGACAAGATGTGTGTGATGCAATGGAGATGGGATTGGTATGGATTTGTTGAAGTGGAGGTGTGGATGGGTGTTTTGCATGTGATGGAGATGCAAAGAAATGGAGATGTGAAGCAATGGAGATGAGATGTGTGTGATGCAATGGAGATGGGAGGTATGGATTTGCTGATGTGGAGGTGTGGATGGGTGTTTTGCATGCAATGGATGGTGGATGGATGATAATGGCAGGTTTGATGTTTAAAATCCATCATTTCCATGAAACACACCATTTTGAAATACATCAGTTAGGGAGTATGTGTATTTCAGAAACCCACCATTAAAAATGACAGATTGGCTAACTCTGATAGGCCCTAATAAGTCTGGTGCCAGGCCAAGTTTATCTTGGTGCCAATCAAAGCTGGATGCTTTGACCCCCCAAATGCAATTTTTTTTTAAACAAAATCAACAGTTGAAAGCTGTTGGTAGGGTGGCTGGTCATCATGGTGCAACCAAATTTGATTGGTGTCAAGGGGAACTTGCTTGGGTCCCAAGTATTAACCCCTACAAGTCTGACCCAATCAAGTGCCCTGGGCATCAACCCAAGTTTGACTGGGTGCACACCAAGTCAAACTTGGACAGGTGCCCAGACATGCTTTACACACCATAAATTAATTGAAGAAAATTTCAAGATGAAGATAGTTGTTGGAATAATTCAAAAAAATTGGATTTTTAAAAGTTTGAATTGATTCTAGGTATAAGCAAAGCTTTTAGTGATGAAAATCAGTTCCAAGCAAAAGAGAATTGTGTACTGATTGCCCAAAGAAGCCCCCAAAGGAAGTGATGAATCTGTATTCAAAGATTCATGACCAAGAGCCACTTAAAAAAAAAAGGAATTTAATGATCATAAGTAAAGGATTTTAACTTATGTAGAACAGACTCAGATAAAAAGCTGGTGTATTTTGATGAAGATTGTTTTGGTTTAAATTCAAGAATATCTAGTGTATATTTTCTCCCTCAGGTTTTATTTGTATTTTCATTTATTTTTATTTCCCTTTGATTTCATACTTACATTTGAAGAAAGGTGCCAAAATCAAGAGGTGAACTTGATCAACAGCAAATCAAAGCTTGGATTGAAGAGGCCATAACTGAAGAGAAAAAAAAAATTACATTTTTTTCCCCAATTTTAAAATTTTTCTCAGTAACTGCCTTGAGATGAAGCCTATCACAGGCCCACCCTTGGCAGACCCATAAGTATTTTTCTATTCTTATCTCTATTCTCTTATTCAAAGAAAGTCCATTTATAATTTTTTCAAAAAAAAAAAAAAAACAAGTTTGTTGAATGAAATGAGCTTCAGGCTTGTATGTATGTATGCATGCACAGCCAAGTTAAGTTGGCAAGGCGCCTGGTTTGCTTTCATGGACGCCATACGCGCTTCACAGGAAGGCCACAGAACCCTGGTTGCCGCGCAAACCGGTCTTCCACACCAATATAAATCGTATGTACTATCCGGTATCCGAAGGGGTCGTCGGCAGAGGCTGTGGAATACTCCTTTAGATCAGATTAGATCGACCGAATGAGGCGTGGTTGTCCTAGGGCTCATCAGTAAGTCTTTCTTGAATTACTTCTCATCAGTTGGGGTGCTCGAACGCTCACTCCGAGTGAACACCCAGGGTTGACGCGAAGGAAACACACCAAGTCATCGAATACCATCATGGCACGAGCAACGGGTGGGACGAAGGCTAAGAAGAACCGACAGAAACCTCAACCAGCACCGAGCGGAGAGAAGACTCAACCCGTCGAAAGTCAATCCACCAACAGTTCCAAGCACGAAGCCAGCTTGAGCAGTTTGACGACTTCCATCCTGACCCTATTCAACAAGTCACAACATTCCCTCACGGGTCATAGGAAACTGGTCAATAACCTTCATACGTTATTCATCTCATCTTCTGAGATTCGAGAGGAAATCGAGACCGAGGATGGCACGGACAAGACTATCAAGTTGATCGGAGAGAAAAACTTCACCGAGGCTTGTTACACCGTACTCGATAATCTCATCATCACTAAGAAGGGTGTCGTCGAAGCAGATCGCGTAGTCAGGTTCTTTGGGGCATTTTGCGCGTTTGCTACCGAACATGGTGAGTACACTCACTCTCCAGGATGCCCCCCTTCTCGCCTACAGGCCACGATCACGTACTAGTACTAGCTCACCAAGTTGAACGACCACTCCAATTCAAATTATCCTCTGCATTCATGGGAAATTCCTACCGACAAGATCCTCAAAAAGGATCTACTGACCAGACCGCTACCAATCGATTCTTACTACATGCAATCAAATATCTCAGTCGCGGCTTCGAGGCAAAAAACAGATTTGTCCGTTTTCGCTGTTGTCAGCTCCTGGCCTATGTAGTCAACAGCCTGGAAGAAATCGAGTACGAAAACAGTCGATCTTTCCCTCTTGTTCCTTCGAAACATGGTTTAGCTTCTTACTGACTACTCTATTTAATTAATAAACATCTCCAGTGACGCGTTGTTTACCGATTTGAAAAACAAATTACTCATTCGAATCCATGACAAAGAAAAAGATGTCCGGCAACAAGCAGCAATCGCTCTCATGAACTTTCGTCCAGTCGATGAAGAAGAAGAAGATGATGATGAAGAAAATGTAAACGACGCGTTGATAGACCTTATGATACGCGATCCTTCGTCGTTAGTCTCTAATCATTTCCTTTTCCTGCCGTCGATAAGCTCTAAATCTGAATCCATCTCGATGCCTTCCTTGCTTTTCTCCAAAGAGAAGTTCGCAGGACTGTTCTTCATAAACTTTGCGAAGCCCCTACTTCAGCGACGTTACCTGCTATTCTCACAAGGCTTCGAGACATAGACCCTCTTATTCGCCGAATGGTCTATCGGGATTTATACCTTGCAACAGTCGTCAAACCCGAACCTACACTGCCACCCGATCCTTCCCAATGTTTTACTTTAGAGCAGCGTCACCTTATCCTTAAAGGTCTCAAAGACCGTGAAGAGAGCGTTCGAAAAGAAACAGTCCATCTCGCCCACTGTTGGGTCAAAATCGGATTCCGAGAAGATATTGAAAAATTTCTTGCTGCGATGGATTTAATATCGTTAGGTTTTGTTGAAGAGGATCAAGATGAGAAAAACAAAATCGAAAATATCGAGCATGTCGTCAAAGCCTGGCTTACCAGTCACGGATTGAACCCAAGTAGGGACCCTGATGCTGACGGACTTGTTGAAAGTGACGAGTTTGGATCGGAATCTTGGTGGATCAACATCAATGCAGAAAGAGCTTTCCTCCTACGTGTTGCGGCTGAGCATTACAAATCATTTTCTGTGAGCTTCCTCCTCAAGAAAGAAAGAAAGATCTAAACCAGTCTCTTGGTCATTTGATGTTTTGATCTGATAATAATTGCTGTCATGGTAGGATGAAAGTAAACTTGATGAAGTTATGCCCGTCGCGACTGCACTGGCATTTCGTATTGAACACAACTTTCATTCTCTCACGGAGCTACTGAATATCTTGGAGCAAACCCCCAAAAGCCGAGTTGAAGATGATGAACAAAAACTCCAAATGGCTGCTCAAAAAACTTTTATCCTTCGGGAGCTACTCACAGTGGCGATGTTGGCTGATTATGGAGATGAACTAGGACGTCGGAAGATGTTCTCATTGCTACGTAAATCATAGATAGGCTTTGACGCGTTTTCTCCGATGATACACCTGACCGTCAGACCATCTTGAATGCTGCAACCCCTTGTAGGCGATTTGGTCTCTGACCCACTTTTACCCCATTCCTTGATTCCGGGGTGCCTCGAAGTTCTGTCCAAGCTATCAACTGGCGAAAGGGATTTCATGCGCGTAGTTGTGGAACTGGTGCAAGAGTTGCGGTGCAATTTAGATACTGATCCTAACTTTACGACAACGCGAAACGGAGACGGTACTAATGGTCAACAAGATGACGAAGATGACAGCGAACCCGATGAGGGCGCAGGAGAGGCTAGTTTCAGAAAGGGTAAAAACGGGGACCTGCGAGTTACTACTTTTACCCTCAACCCAGCAAATGCCGACTTAGATTCCCGTTGCTTGGAGATCGTCAAATCTTTGCTGGAGCGAGTTTCGGGCGTAAGCATTTTCCTTGATCTGGGAATATTAATTTTAAACTAAACTAGGTCTTCGTCGTTTCATTTCTTCAGTCCATCACAGATAACACTAGCATGTTTGGGATTGTCCACGAGTTGATCGTTCCTGCTGTAAGATGTAAAGACACGCCAATTCGTGAAAGGGGTTTGGTATGCTTGGGTTTATGTAGCCTTTTAGACAAGGTCAGTCTGCCTCGCACGTAACCTTCACTGGGACTTGTACTCAACTCTACCCTTCTCTGTGACATGAATTCCTGGGATCACTTTTCATTGCACCGGGCACCAAATCGTCTAGCAAATAGCTTTGGATTCATTTGGGGTTTTCGTCCATCAAGTTCAAGCGGCAGAGATTGATCTTAGCATTAAAGTATTGAAGATAGTTTTTGATTTACTGCTTCAACACGGCATCGATTTCCTCGCCGAGAAGGGACACGGGGTTCGTTTTACAAACTCTATGCCAATCGAGTATGATTATTGATATTTACGTCGTTAAATCCTCTAGCCAGAAAGAGTCACCGAATTCTTACTCTACTCGCTCGATCAAGAATCCAAGGAAGTCCAAGCCGCCGCGGCGATCGGAATATCTAAATTAATGCTATCAGGAATCATCACCAGTTCTGAAGTGAGATACTCAATCATCTATTATTATACTACATGCACTACATTGTTGTCTAGATATTGACCGTATTCGTGGGTCCTTCTAGGTCCTTCAAATGCTCGTTCTAGTCTATTTTTCACCAGAAACATGTGACAACCAGAAATTAAGACAGTGCTTGAGCTATTTTCTTCCCGTGTATTGTTATTGCTCATCAGTCAACCAGCGTCGGATGCAGTCGGTTCGTAGCCACATCCGAAAGTACTATGTTCACCACTCGGTTCAAATTCTGACAAACTCTGACACCACCTGGTATAGATGATGCTACCGGCGTTGGATGTACTGAGTGGAGTGTATGATGATCAAGAAGACAAAAGCGAGATGCTATCACCTAGTCAAATCGCCTTACAACTGGTCGATTGGACTGATCCTTCGAGGGTCGTGTAAGTTTTTTTTTCTCAAGCTATTCAGTTTTCAATTTAATTTGAACTTAGCACGGCCGGCTCGCCTGACACTTTGGCTTTGTGAAGCGCAGTGTCTTGCCGGGTTGTAAAGTGGATTGGGAGCTACACCTTGACGCCGCAATAGACATTTTAAAAGATCTCTATCGGGTTACTGAAAGTAAGTTCCTTTTCAAAGTTCATTACTTGGCCAAAGGAAAGAATATCTGAAATTTTGCGGCTGGGATTCTAGGGGATGAAAGAAAGATGCTTTGTCAGATGCTACCAAAGCTGACACTTCCGGATGACCTCGACAACAAGACAAAACTTCGGGGGCTATCTCTACTGATTAACCAACTTGATGAGGTGTGTCAAAATGACTATCAAGCACTCGGAACCCGTTGCATGGGTGAACCTTTGCTCCATTACAGTTTTTCTGACCCCCCCCCCTCCAAATTCAATACTCTTTCTTGTCAGAGACGTCCACTGAAGGACTCAACAACTCGCAATATGATGTCCAAATTTCACGCATCCTTGCTGAAGCGTTTCTCTGAGCAAATATCCGATCCCTCCGAAAAAGATGAGGAAACCAACAATGAGGATGAATCGTTGAAAGAGTACCAAGAGTTCCTGGAGAAATATAACGCGGACCAAGAGGCTGATGGCAGTAGTGGGACCGACGACCTTAATTCTGATCCAGGGGCTGGTAGTGATGATTATGGGACCAAGTTGGTACTCAAGAAGACTCCGTCAGTTTTGGTCTTAGTCTCCTTCACTCTTCTACCTTTTTTCCCTGATTCTCTCCCACTTCGGGAACTGACGATTCCACGTTATAATGCAACCGATACTTTCAACAGAGCCAAGAAGTCAATCAAATCTGTGGCCAGAATATCTATGGCTAGTCTGAGAAATGAAGAGCCTTCTAGTGATGAAGATGGAGAACCTACTCCCCGGAGATCGGGGTATGCCCTATGTCTTATTTTTTCCGTTTCTCCCTTTCCTTCTCTTTCATATCTGTGAACGTTATTTGACGATCGAACAAATCTGGATTTTCGATCTTGCCACGATTCGTTTCCAAAAATCGATCAGTCGACCAAGAGCTAGCCGTCAACCTGACCCCAAGACCGCTGTCGTGCAAGAAGAGCTAGCTTCACTGATCGGAAGTAGCACAGACGAAGATGACGACTCCGAAGACGAATCAACTGAAAATGAAGAATGAGATCTTTGGATCCTGATGGGTTTGTCCTTCGGAAACTATGGCTTGAAATCAAACTGTAACTTTGAATGTAACTTTGTGTGATCAACCATATGATATTTATTCCCAAGCCAGGAGATGACTTGCTTTGCTGAATGCATCTTAGCGGCAACTTTACAATCGTCTGAAGCTTGAGATTTGACTGTATATGATTGGATGAGGAAACCATGATTAGCTTTGTGGTAGATAACAAAGAGCACCGAGTCCGACAAACCTGGAATGATATGTTGTGGAGTTAAATACTGGTCAAGTACTGGCAATTCACAGGATTAAGAGGTGAGATCATAAATTGAAGTCTTGCATAGCTTATGGTAAATGTCCTAGGGGCTGGTGTCGGATTGATTTCTGTATAAGGAGGAAGATTTTTGAATGGTTGTAGGGTGTATTACCATCAATCAATGGAATAATGATAAAAAGGGTTGTGACTGAACGAGTGTTCCATTCAGCTTGTACCAAACTTGGCCCATCAGAGGCCCCTACTGTGATTCAAGTGGGATGAAGGCCATCTTCCCATCCATTTCCCTCTCTTCATTCCTGTCAACCATCCCATGTACCGCGAAGAGCTCAGATGGTTGTGGTGTAAGGAGAAAAGCTCAGAGGGAAGGGATCAAGGAGTCAGAAAGTAAAACTGAAAGTGCAAAGTAGGTTTTGGAGTGGAAACAGTTTGAGGGAAAGGTGCAAGGTTGAAAGAGAAGTATGAAGAGTGCTCAAAAAGGTGGATGGAAATTGACAAAATCCTGGATGACAGCTACATCTATTTTTATAACAAGTTGATCTTGAGACTGAGAAACTTTGGGGCCAGATAAACTTGAGACAAGAATCTTACAAATAGATGGGTTGATTTTAGATTGAATGGTGAGTATGTATGGTAGAGTGATTGAGAACAAAGAGCGGCAAGTAGAAAGTCAACTGAGAAGAAGCAGGATGAGGATCTGAGTCAGGTTGATAAAAGAAGAATCTGACATCAAAGGCAATCTAAGAAAAGCTTGATGAGATGGAGAGTTGATCAAGATTAGAGTAGGACTTGATGACTTATGAATTCTTTAGAGGCAGTCAATTTTCAGAGTTGAATAAGTTAATCAGAGGAAAAGGGGATATTGAGAACTCAATCTGAGGGGAAAGGATATTTAGAACTCAAAGAAGAGGATTAATGAAATGATGAGAGGAGAGTAGAAGGACTGGGTTGATTGTAAAAGGGGTAGAAGGATGGCATAGAGATAATTAAATTAAGATGACGATGGCATGATGACATGAAATCATGAAAGGAAGTAAAGGAAATGTTTGTGAGAATTGATGACATCAATGTGGCATATTTGAAGTGAGTAAACATGCCACACCATGTCAAGATACATTTGTGAATTTTGAGGATGTTAAGTGATGAAAAGATGGTTGGATTGAGGGCTTGGTTGAAGAACCATCCATCATTTGGCTATTTTTTATTAGAGTTGTGATGAGTTTTTGTTATTATTATTTCTGTCTCCAGAGCCACTTGAATTTTTTGTCTAAATGTTTGAGAGTACAGTGATCTGATGAGACTTTGACCAGTTCATCTTGGGGCTGGTTATCAATATGTGCACAATGCAAACATGAAGTTCTGGTGTTCAGAGTGTGCAAGAGATTTAGAAACCTTTTTTTTTTCTTGGTCAACTAGGACTAGTAAACTGAGTTCTCCCTTGGTGGATAAAAGTTAAATCAAAGACTGAATTATTCTGTTCCATCAGACAGAACATCCATAGTGAAAAAATTAAAAATCCAGTTTTACTCTTGTAAGAGCATTTTTCACACTATATGATTCACCAAAGTTTTGAATAATGTCAGTAAAGGATTTTGATTGAAGCTTGGATGCAAGATTTTAAGATGCACTAACCTATTTCTAGGCATTGTGCTTCCAAAAATTCAGTTCTGAATTTTTATTCCACTGGATCCCTCTTCAGTCCAAGTGGTACTATTTTGTTCTTAAGATGAAAGGGTGAGGTGGTGTGGGGTTCTATCAAATTTGCTCTGAAATATTTCCTCTCAAGAAATTGATAATAATTTAAAAGAATTTCTTCTGCACAAAACATTCTTCTAACCATTTTTGACATCCTTTTTAAAAGTTAAAATATATTTCCACTCCATTCATTTTCTGATAGCTTATTTATAATAAACACAGGAATGAAAATCTGAAATTTGATCCTTCACACCTCAACTATCTCTTAACATGTCCTTTTTCTCCCTCCCATGGCTGCCCATGCTAGTCCTTCACCTTTTAAAAAGGAACTGTAAAATCTAATTTATTGCTTACTGATCCCACTGGGTTATGCCATCTTTGCAATGTTCACTTTTGAATTAACTTGAATCCTTGCCTTTCAGATAATTCTCTGCCCATGTTTCAAGCCTTTATGCATTACCCAATTTCTTTCTTGGAATTCAGAGATTTCTTCACGCCCAGAGATGTTTAAATTGGTTTCAATATTCCAAATCTAGTTTATTTCATTTGGAAATTCTCAGGAATAAAAAAAAAATGAATTTTCAATTTCACCAGTTAATCACTTGATTTTAAGGTTAAAAATATCAGGCCTTTGTTCTGGTCATAGGCATCTGATTTTTCACCAATGAATTGAAAATGATCTCAAATCATCTTCATGATGTTTTACTGCATGATTTTTTACTGAATTTTCTATCTGAAAAGAATGCTTCAAATTACCTTTTCCAGTTATGAAGAACAATACTGGCTCATAATTTTTTAATATCCAGGCATGCTTCCAAATATTTTCTTAATCCAGAACCACAATCATTTCCAGTAATTCAGAAATTCTGAGGAAAATTAACTGGAATTTGATTCTGTACACATTACTCCCAAAAAATCACTTCCATTTATTTTTCACAAACAAAAACTCCACCAATAATGAAAGGGCAATTCCCAATAATGAAAGAGTAATTCCTCTGGAATTAAAAAACCAACAAATTTACACCTGAAATTACTTCACTAGAACCAATAAATTTCTGTCCTGCTTGGAAGTCCATCCCACTTTTGATTTATTTTTCCTTGAAATATGTTGTTTTTTAATTTGAAATTCAAAAAAAAGCTTCCCATCATCAATTTCCAATTTCAATTTTTCTGTCTCTGTCCATGGCTTTGATAGGATCATGTTTTTTGGAAGTATTAGACAATGATCATAGCCAAATACAGAGCTGGACCCTGGATTCAAATAAATATTTTTCACCATAACCACATGCATTTGGTCAGAAAATTACTTCTTCATGTTTGAAATAGCTGAAGGACTATGAAAACTGGGAAAATGAAATATGTTACTGAACTTGCCTTGTTAGAAAAACATACCCCTATGAATTTTGAATTGAAAATTCCCACCATGGTTTCATGATTTGAACACAAGCTTCATTTTTTCAAGTTTGATTTCAAGGCTTAACTTCATATCCTCTGGATCTAATTTCTGGAGTTGCAAGCCTGAAACCAGGCAAAAGCAAACCAATCATTCAGTAGTTTCTCATTCAAATATCATCTCCAAGAGCAAGAAAAAAACTAATTTTGCTGATCCAATAATTATCTTGAATTTACCATTGCACCTCACATTAATATGAATCAAAAAAAAATGAATTGAAACCTAGTTGACCAGAAATACTTTCTAATTCCATGACTAAATGATTCCATCAACAGTAAACTTCAGAATATTTTTATCTGCACTTAATTTATGATTTGCATTGCTTTATCATCACCAGTAGCCTTGCTTGTTCCAATTAATGAATAATAAAATTCAATTTGGTTTAATTACCTTCACATTAAACACCAATACCTGCAACTAAATACATTCCTTCAAAAATTCTCATTTTGATTAATCTTCTTAAAATATCATTCAGAAAAGTAGTTTTTTCCTAGAATCAAGGAATATATGGATTAATTTGAAATCATTCATTAATATTCTGCATTGAACACTAAATTACTTGTTTTGTACATTTTTTACATCACTTCAGGAAGAAATTCCTCAGCTTGTGATATTGAAAACAGAGGCCTTCTGAAAACCTTCAAAGACAACTGCTTTACCTGTTGTATTCTTTCCTCATTCATTTAGTTTATTAATCATTTGCATTTGCTTCTATAAAGTTATTGAATAGGACTTGTATCAGTTGTGTTTTTTAGTGAAAAATTCATTCTGAGCCTTGAAATTATTCTAAAGGCCTAATCTGCAATTTGAATTCTCAAACCAGGTGGCTTGAAATTCTCAAATTAATCAATATTAATTTGAGATTTTTCTATGTGCTGCCTATTTATTTCTGTGAAATACTCATCAATAATTATTTTAATGACCTAAAGTATGTGGGGTGGGTGTGCAAAAAATGAATTAACTGACTGAATTAAAAACCTTTAAGACTTGTTATTGAATAGTTCCAAATCCATAGACACTCAGGTGAATACAATGGAGCAGATTCCCAGCTCCCTGGACTAGAATTCTCCTACAAGAGGCCAATAAAGGTCACCCCAACATCCCAAAGCACAAAAAGTGGAATCCACTATTTTTCAAAATAAATTCAAAAAATATCTGAATCATCATCATATGAAGCAAGGATAGATTTCTTGGTTCTCCAGAACAGCAGGTATGAAGCATTAAAATTCATTTACTTTTGAAACTTCTCAAACATTATACTCCTACTTAAACATTTTTGGAATTGTTCTTTCAAGAACCACATAAATAATTCTTCTAGAAATAAAAGCAAGTTTATATATGCCTCTTTTTCCTTGGAGGCCATGAATTTCAGTGGTTTGAATCATACTTTGCAGAAATCAAAAATAAAAGTGCTTTTTCTCTCCCAAAGCATGGAAAAAAATTCAAGCAACAGCTGTTCAAAACGTGTTTTAATTTGAAAAAAGTAAAATAGGAAGAATAGAAGATCAATAAAATTGTCATGAAATATTTTATTTTACAGTGGGCAGACAAACGTCTTGGGACTGATTGAAAAAAATTCCGCATTGTACTTCCAAGTACTTGTTTCAAGCATGATTGGACACTAATAAATAAGTGTGTAGTTTTTAAAAATTTTATTTTTAGTTTATTCAGAATTTTCTATTTACCTACAAAAAAAGTTAAAATCTGAAATCAAAATCAAATTTAAATTCATGAAAGAAGAATTAAATATTAAAAATACTTGAAAAACATGCAAAATCCAAAAAGAAAAAGTCAAAAGGTTTGGTACCATCAATCTTCTTTCTCATTGTTTCTTGAATTAGGATGAAAAAGAAAATATCAGATAAAAAAAAAACATATTTCTTGATTCTAGCATTCAATAATTCTAAAATTGATTGCAGTTAAATCTCTGATAGCTTGGTTGAATTCTAAAAAAACAGGTGATCTAGGACTGTTGGGATTCATAGGAACTGTTCAGGAAGACTGTGATTCACAAAAATTCATATAATATATCTAATTTTTTGTTGGAAGAGTGTTGGTGTCTTTGAATAATTTGGGGGTGAATCATTCATTTCTGGGTTTGACAACAAGCACCTTTGAATTCATAAATATTTTTTTTAAAAAGCAAAAGTTTTGAAGTATTTGGTCCCCTAAATACATGCATGTGTGAGATGCAATGTTATTTATGAAAATTATAATTCCAAAAGAGATATTATGAAAAATAAATTTTTAAACAAGCGGGTTGAATTTCAAATAAACTATTTAGCAACACTGTTTTTTTTATGAATCAGAAAAAATTGAAAGGGACTTAAGAAACCAAGATGCTGGGGGTGATAAACATAATCAACTGGATAGGGTGATTCTTTGTGGATTATTCTACAAAAAGCATCATGATTTCTGGGCTTATTCTACATACATTGCTTATAGTACCTGGGTGTGCCCACTTTAAAAAACATTACCAAGACTTTTGTCTATGCACTGTGGTTAATTTTATATCCCTCAACTGTGAAAGTTAAAAAATTGAATTCAATGAAATGATGCACAGATTTTATTCCAATTTTGTCAAGGTTCACCAGCTTTCTTGAAAGACAACTATAAATTGCAGTTAAATATCTTTCAAGATTAAAAATATTAAAAAAAAAAATTATTGATTGAGATTTCTAAAGCATACTCTATGAAGAATCCTTCTTGAAGGAAAGGGAAAAAAAATTGTAGAAAAGAAAGAAAGAATCCTCAAAGAAAAATCAAAAAAATTTGAAGCAGTCAAATTTCACCAATAATTCCCCAAAATACAAATCAAAACCATAATTTTAGGGCATGGACCAGACTTCCCAATCAAATGCAAAAATAAAATTTTTCTCTTTGAAATTAAATGAAATCTTGGAGGGGAAATTACTGGTTTTGCATTTGATGTGGATGAAAGCATCAAATTGTTACTTGTTCTAATAGATTACTTTGTGAATTGGCTGATCAAAACAAATAGCTTTTATTTAAAGTGATTCTTGAAAAGAAATTCAAAAATTATATCATCTTCTGCAAGTTAAAATTTGAAATTTGATAAATATAAGACTTAAAGTGCAAAATTTATTCTTCTTGAATCATTTAAATACCCTTGAACCTTCTTTTTAGGGACTAGTTCTGATTTTCATTTAATTGGTAGGAAATTACTCATTCCCAGAGGTGTTTTGTGCTTTGAGATAAAAAAATATTTTTCCTCTATTTTTTAAGTCATTCATTCTTATTTGGTCTCCCAAAGTTACAAATGGACTTCTCAAATTTAAATTTTCCTAACCTCAAATGGGATTGATCTTTTCTGTTTTTCTAATGTAAAATTAAATTCTAGGCCATGAATTTTCTCTTCATTAAAAGAAGTATGTGGATTGGCAAGAACAATTCATCAATTTTCAGATAATTCATCCCCCAAATATTTCTATTTATTTTTTTTATATGAGATGTATCATCTTACAAAAAGATCTTGCTGTATCAAATGAAAGCTTTCATCCAAAAAATTTTCAATATCTTGTGCTTGATTTCAAATCTTATAGTTTGTGAAATCTTGGAGTAGTTTATTGTCTTTTTGAATTGAACCTTTCCACCTTCTTTGAAGGGAAGCTGTTTCCCCCTAGGAGGTTCATTTTGAGTTACAGGGTGATGATAAATTCACAACTACAGTCGTGTGAGAGTTGTGCAGGGCCCCTCAATGCATGGGAGCCCATACACTACTCCAAAGGGTTGTTCTAAAAACAGGCAACCCCTGGGGTGGCATATACCCCCCATAATGGGCATTTTGATTTTGGACCCCTGTACACAACCATATTATTTATTAGGGTAATTTAAGATTCATGACTATTTGAGTTGCGTAAACAACTAAAATGGGCCCTGTGGCACGCTGAAAAACTCAAATGAGCCGTGTGGCACGCTACACAACTCAAATGGGCTGTGTGGAATGCTAAACAACTAAAATCAAGTTGTGTAGCCTCCACTAAATAATAAATAATAAATAATAAATAATGAATAATGAATAATAAATAATAAATAATAAATAATGAATAATAATTAATAAATAATAGATAATAGATAATAAATAATAAATAATAAAAATTAAATAATAAATAATAAATAATACATAATAGATAATAGATAATAAATAATAAATAATAAATAATGGATAATGGATAATGAATAATGAATAATGAATAATGAATAATAAATAATAAATAATAAATTATAAATAATAAATAATAAATAATATGGTTGTGTACAGGGGTACAAAAATCATAAATGCCCATTATGGGGGGTATATGCCCCCCCAGGGGTTGCGCCTTTTTAGAACAACCCTTTGGAGTAGTGTATGGGCCCCCACACATTGAGGCGCCCTACAAAACTCCAAAAAAACTGGAGTTGTGAATTTATCATCGCCCTATTTATTATTTATTATTTATTATTTATTATTTATTATTTATTATTTATTATTTATTATTTATTATTTATTATTTATTATTTATTATTTATTATTTATTATTTATTATTTATTATTTATTATTTATTATTTATTATTTATTATTTATTATTTATTATTTATTATTTATTATTTATTATTTATTATTTATTATTTATTATTTATTATTTATTATTTATTATTTATTATTTATTATTTATTATTTATTATTTATTATTTATTATTTATTATTTATTATTTATTATTTATTATTTATTATTTATTATTTATTATTTATTATTTATTATTTATTATTTATTATTTATTATTTATTATTTATTATTTATTATTTATTATTTATTATTTATTATTTATTATTTATTATTTATTATTTATTATTTATTATTTATTATTTATTATTTATTATTTATTATTTATTATTTATTATTTATTATTTATTATTTATTATTTATTATTTATTATTTATTATTTATTATTTATTATTTATTATTTATTATTTATTATTTATTATTTATTATTTATTATTTATTATTTATTATTTATTATTTATTATTTATTATTTATTATTTATTATTTATTATTTATTATTTATTATTTATTATTTATTATTTATTATTTATTATTTATTATTTATTATTTATTATTTATTATTTATTATTTATTATTTATTATTTATTATTTATTATTTATTATTTATTATTTATTATTTATTATTTATTATTTATTATTTATTATTTATTATTTATTATTTATTATTTATTATTTATTATTTATTATTTATTATTTATTATTTATTATTTATTATTTATTATTTATTATTTATTATTTATTATTTATTATTTATTATTTATTATTTATTATTTATTATTTATTATTTATTATTTATTATTTATTATTTATTATTTATTATTTATTATTTATTATTTATTATTTATTATTTATTATTTATTATTTATTATTTATTATTTATTATTTATTATTTATTATTTATTATTTATTATTTATTATTTATTATTTATTATTTATTATTTATTATTTATTATTTATTATTTATTATTTATTATTTATTATTTATTATTTATTATTTATTATTTATTATTTATTATTTATTATTTATTATTTATTATTTATTATTTATTATTTATTATTTATTATTTATTATTTATTATTTATTATTTATTATTTATTATTTATTATTTATTATTTATTATTTATTATTTATTATTTATTATTTATTATTTATTATTTATTATTTATTATTTATTATTTATTATTTATTATTTATTATTTATTATTTATTATTTATTATTTATTATTTATTATTTATTATTTATTATTTATTATTTATTATTTATTATTTATTATTTATTATTTATTATTTATTATTTATTATTTATTATTTATTATTTATTATTTATTATTTATTATTTATTATTTATTATTTATTATTTATTATTTATTATTTATTATTTATTATTTATTATTTATTATTTATTATTTATTATTTATTATTTATTATTTATTATTTATTATTTATTATTTATTATTTATTATTTATTATTTATTATTTATTATTTATTATTTATTATTTATTATTTATTATTTATTATTTATTATTTATTATTTATTATTTATTATTTATTATTTATTATTTATTATTTATTATTTATTATTTATTATTTATTATTTATTATTTATTATTTATTATTTATTATTTATTATTTATTATTTATTATTTATGATTTATTATTTATGATTTATTATTTATGATTTATTATTTATTATTTATTATTTATTATTTATTATTTATTATTTATTATTCATTATTCATTATTCATTATTTATTATTCATTATTTATTATTTATTATTTATTATTTATTATTTATTATTTATTATTTATTATTTATTATTTATTATTTATTATTTATTATTTATTATTTATTATTTATTATTTATTATTTATTATTCATTATTCATTATTCATTATTCATTATTCATTATTTATTATTTATTATTTGTTATTTGTTATTTTTTATTTATTATTTATGATTTATGATTTATGATTTATTATTTATTATCAGTTATATATAATTCATTATTTATTACTTATAATTTATAATTAATAATTTATAAATTATTATTTATAATTTATTATTCATTATTCATTATTTAGTGGAGGATAAACAACCTGATTTTCATTGTTTAGC
This sequence comes from Puccinia polysora, assembly GCA_025617555.3. NCBI lineage: Eukaryota > Fungi > Basidiomycota > Pucciniomycetes > Pucciniales > Pucciniaceae > Puccinia > Puccinia polysora. Next base: position 42,829,731 of record CM062613.1, read on the forward strand.
ATGCCACACAGCCCATTTGAGGTGTGTAGCATGCCACACAGCCCATTTGAGTTGTGTAGCGTGCCACACGGCCCATTTGAGTTGTGTACACCCCTCCACACGGCCCATTTGAGTTGTGTACACAACTCCACACAGCCCACTTGAGTTGTGTACACAACTCAAAGAGTTGTTAATTTAACATTAGGGTGTATCAGAGTTAGCAAACCCACCATTTTTTTTACCAAACACGCCATTTTTAATAGCGGATTTCTGAAATACACATACCCCCTAACTGGTGTATTTCAAAATGGCAGGTTTCATGAAAATTGCGGATTTCAAACATCAAACCTGGCATTAAACCGGCCATTTATGCATCATCATCCATCCACCATCCATCACATCTAAAACACCCATCCACATCAGCAAATCCATACCGGTCCCATCTCCATCACATCACACACATCTCATCTCCATTGCTTCACATTTCCATCACTTCACATCTCTATTGCTTCACATCTCTATTGCTTGACATATCTATTGATTCACATCTCCATCTTCACACAAATCCCATCATCATCTCATCACCTCACATCAAATCACCATCTTTCCCAACATGTCCCATCAAACTTCTTGGCAGCAAGTTGAAAATGCAAAAAAGCTGACTGAACTTTTGTTAGTATTTGACTGCCATTCAGACTCTGATTCAGAATCTGATTTGAATCAACTTGGTGAGCTTTTAATGCTCTATTACAAAAGTGATACATGGTTCCAAGAAGAAAAACTCTCCACAACCCTATATATGAAAGGTAAAAGTTTCATCTCCTCCCCACCTTAAGCTTCCAGAAACTTTTCCAAACTCTATTTCTTTCATTCATAAAACTTTTGGAGATGATTGAAGAAAACCACATCTTAAAAAAAAAATTCTGGCAATCCTCAAGGCAATCCAGTTATCCAACTGGCTGTTGCTCTTTGTAGATTGGGATTAAATGGAAATGGAGCAGAAATTCATCAATTAGAAAATATATTCTGAGTAGGATATGGAACCATTGACTTGTACACCAAAACAGTAATGGTTGCTATCCTATCTTTCCATTGCTCAGTCCTTTCTTGGCCAACAAAAGAAGAACACAAGGAGATATCTCAAGTAATGGAAACTGAAGGATTTCCTGGTTGCATTGGTTTTGTTGATGGAACCACCATCCCCTTGAGTCAAAAAACCAAGCTAGATGGCAACCACTATTTTGATCAGAAAAAAAGTCAATTTATTCATATCTTTTCCAATCACTTTGATAAAAACGTTGATCACACACTGACCAAATATGTTTTGTCTGTTTGTTTAGATACTCTGTGGCACTACAACCTTTTTGTGATACCAACAAGATGTTCATATCCCTCCATGCTGGTCTTCCAGGTTCTTTTCATGATTCATATGTGTTCAATCGGATGCAGATTTCCCAACAACAAGAGAAATACTTTGACCACAATTAATACCTTCTGGCCACTTCAGCTTATGCTAGTGGGAAATATGTGGTTCCGTCATACCAGAATGGTTTGTCCAACAATCAAGGAAAAACCAATTTCAACTATCATCTTTCCCAATCACAAGTTTGGATTAAGCATGCCATAGGAGTCCTGAAAGGAAGATGGGCAAGCTTAAGGGAAATGCAAAACCAGCTTCAAAATACCAAAGACATGAAGTTTCTCATCAACTGGATTATCACTTGTGTCATCCTTCACAATCTTTTGGCCAACATTAAAGATTAATGGGACAAAATATTTGAAGATCATATTCCAGATATGCCTCAAGTCATCCCTATCTCATCTTTTCCCTCCTGTTCTTCTATGAGAGAATAGATTCTTCCTCTTACCCTTGCTTGCTTTGATGAGTAATTTTTGATTATGAATTAGGTAAAAAATCCCTTCACCAAATTTTTTTGGTTTTAGTTGTTCACCCAAGATTCATTGGCTGAAAGTCCACCCCACCAAATGAAAAACAATACAAGTGAGTCAGCCAATGAATCTTGGGTGAACAACCAAAACCAAAAAAATTTGGTGAAGGGATTTTTTACCTAATTCATAATCAAACATTACTCATTAAAGCAAGCAAGGGTAAGAGGAAGAATCTATTCTATCATAGAAGAACATGAGGGAAAAGATGAGATAGGGATGACTTGAGGCAGATCTGGAATATGATCTTCAAATATTTTGTCCCATTTATCTTTAATGTTGGCCAAAAGATTGTGAAGGATGACACAAGTGATAATCCTGAACAACCAAAATCATTTGTCTGAGTCAGTATTTTTTTTTCTCATTTGGTGGGGTGGACTTAGACAAAATAGACTCAAAACTTCCAAACTCCCCACCTCACCCCACCAAACCACCGGAAAAACCACCCACCTCACCCCACCAAACCACCAGTCAGTCCACTCCTTCCTCCTCCTCACCAACCACCTCCACCTCACCCATCACCTCCCCTGGTAAGCTTCCCCCCCTCCTCCTCATCCTGCCCATCATCCAATGATCATAGGTTGATTCATCCACCTCCATCCACTTTCAGGCCCCCCCGCCCCCTTGGTTGATTCCCCAGGTAAGCTCCCCCCTCCCTCCTCCTCATTCCGCTTTTCCCTCCCTCTCACCCCCTCTGACTCCCTCCCACTCACTCACCAACACCTCCCCTCTCCCCCCCCCCCTTGCCCCCCCTTGCTTGCCATCCTCCTTGCCGGCCTCCTTGCCTCCCCCCTTGCTTGTTGGCTCCACCGCCAACTTGACCTCCTTGGCCCCCCAACCTTGCCAGCCTCCTTGCCTCCCACCTTGCTCACCGGCCTCCTTGCCCCCCACCTTGCTTGTTGCCCCCGCTGCTGACAAGCCATCCTTGGCCCCCATCCCCCCTTTCTTGTTGGCCCCCATCCCCCCTTGCTTGCCGGCCACCTTGCCTCCTCCCTTGCTTGTTGTCCCCACCCCTGACAAGCCCTCCTTGGCCCCCATCCCCCCTTGCTTGCCGGCCCTGCTGCCAAGTCGGTCTGCTCCCCCCTCCCTTGCCTTTCCACTGGGTACCTGCCCCCCCTTGCCGACCCAAGGCCCAAGCCAATTGGTTTACCCCAAATATTTTTTTTCTTTTTTTGATAAGCCTGGCCCCATTAGTTCACACCCACACCCAGTAATTTTTATTTATTTATTTGTTTTTGGTTGTTTTTTGGTGATGATGTGACTTGACATTTTTTTTTGTAACCCTTCTTTGACCCCTTTTACTTCAATGACATCCCTTCTCCCACTGCACTCACAATGTTATACTCAAAATTGAATCCCTTTTTGATCCTCACACCAAGCGGAGCATTTTCCTGGAAGAGAACAAGATGGAAGGAGATGAGTTGAAAAACATAAAGAGAGGTGGCAAGCAGAGGGCTTTGAAGCAAAAGAGGGATCAAATGAGGGCCTCCAAGATCTCTTTGAAACTTGCAGAGGGGGGCATCAATGAAAAGGTTGTATGGTTTGAACATAAAATACAACCTTTAGATCTGTATCCTGCAATTACTACTGAAAACAAAAAGAAAAATTGAAAACCCTCACTGACTGAGTTTGAACTTACCAAGCAGACAATCAAGCAATTAAATTTCTTCCACCATGGAAAATTAATTGTTCTCAATAAGTCTGATCACAACAGTCTTGTTGAAGTTATTGAATTTTTCCCATTGGATAAAATTTCTGATCAAGACAAGAAGGAAATCAACTTTGTGACAACTTTCCTTCACCAGTAAAAAAAATTTGTCAACACAGTTGGTCCCTCAAGATCTTGGGGTGGGAAAATGTTGGAAATCAGATGGCAAAAAGTGATGGACCCCTTTGAGTTATTTGGATGCTATGTGAAGAAATCATCTATTCAATCTTCCCCTCAAGCATACGCTTTTATGAAAATTAAGGCAGACAAAGTCTCTTGAATTTTAGGAAAAACATTTCACAATTTGGCCAGACTTCCCTTTGAATCAAACCATGAAATAATGAAGGACAATGGCATCCCCTCCTTCTCATCACTTGAATTTGGTTCTTGGCCCACTCCCTTTGACTGCTCTCCGCATGTAACCTTCACATCCAACTCTTTTTACAACTCACCTCACATTGACAAAGGTGAAATCTCTGAGTATTCCTTTTTACTTGCAGTTCCAACCAAGAAATACAATGCACAACTTATTGAAACTACAGATGAATATGGAGTATCAGACAGCCATTTTGTTTTTCCTGACCTGGGGTTTGGAATTGATTTCAAGAAAAAGGGTGTAGTGAAAATGGTTTGGGCAGAAAATAAGTACATGCACTGTAATTTTCCTGCTATGGAGACTGCCACTCATACAAGAATGGCAATGTCAATGCAAATAAACAAAACAACTGGAAACACTTGCAGGGACTTGGGGAGTGGGAAAATATATTCCAGGAAAAAAATATAAATAAAAAGAAAAAATATTTTTTTATTGGTGGGGTTAAAGATAGTCTTATCAACAGAAAGCACAACTGCAAATGGAGAGGGAACAACTGGTAACAGAAAAAAAGGATAAGTGGTCAGTAGCCATGGCATGCATTGGTAGAAGTAGAACAGTAGATGAATTAAAGCAGATTACTCAAATTCTGGGCTTGTAAATATATTTGCTTTGAAAATGATTTTTTTTCTTTTTAAGTTTTTCATCAAAGCAAATATATTTACAAGCCCAGAATTTGAGTAATCTGCTTTAATTCATCTACTGTTCTACTGCTACCAATGCATGCCATGGCTACTGACCACTTATCCTTTTTTTCTGTTACCAGTTGTTCCCTCTCCATTTGCAGTTGTGCTTGCTGTTGATCCTTCTCCTTTTCCTCTTTTTGAAATTCTAGCTCAGCCTGTTTCAACTTCCAATCAGCATCCCATTTTTTCTGATGAGCCAAACTCTTGGCTTTCTGCTTTTGAAAACCAATAGCCAGTTGACAATCCCACTTCTCATTTTCAAACTGAAGGTCTTCAGATTCAATTGTAAATTTCACTGTTTTTCAGAGGGGAATAGGATTGAGCTAGATTTTGAAAGCAAGGAGAATCCAATGGGCTTACTTGAATCTTGCTTCTCCATGATCTCCTCAAAGCCGGAAAAATTTGAAGTGTTTCTCCTCTTTTGAATTCTCTTGGGGTTGATGTTGATTGAATTGGAGGCCTTTTGCTTTCCCGTTCAAGAGGGGTTTTGTGTGGGAACATCATTGCTCTCATTTGAAGGGGATGTCAGAGACCCCATTGGCTTGAGTTTTTGGCCATTCAGGAATGTATGATCCTGTTTCTTTCAAATTTAAAGAAGTCAGGATTAACTGGACAGAATAGAAAAGAACTTGGTTCCTTAATTGAGCAGATGTTGATGACAATGGTGATACAGGAATGAAATCCTCCTCATTGGCCAAGTTCTCCAGTTCTTCCACCCCAGGAAGAGAGAAATCAAAAGAAGGAGGGGAGGGGTCCAAGGTTGGGTTTGACTCCCCAATCAACACGGAAGTAGACGTGATTGGAGCTGATTGTGTTTGAATATCATCCTTTTCATTGGATGGGGGTCACTCATAGGTTTCTTCAGGATCACCATTGCTAGGCTGAGCATCCCCAGCCAAATCCTCAGCCTCAACTGAATTGGATTTTTGGGCATCAAAAGCAGCTAGGGGGGTGATGTTGGCCTTCTTTCCAAAGATTTCATCTATTTAAATATAAAAAGGACAAATGCAGTCCAACTTATCAACCATGGAGTTGATTCCCTTGGCTTTGTTGGAGTCAGAAATACCAAAGCTGGTGGAGATTGACATGGAGTGGGCCTTTTTGTACTTGGCTCAATAATTGTTGAATTTATTCCTCATCTGTTTGGATTACAGATCCAGCCTATCTTTTGTTTTGTTCTTGAGTTCATTGGCCATCAGGAGATAAAAATTGACCTTAGAGGATGGAGGTGGCCAAAAAGTGTTTCATTGTCCAATCCAAAGCAAGCATTGTAGTTGGACGGAATTTTGAGCCAGTTTACCAGGATGATGTGATCAGCTCTCTTGAGCTGACTTGAGCCTTTGGAAGCTGATGGGGGAGGATTATTGGATTTTGAGTTCCTGGGGGATGTTTGCTTTGGTCCATTGGATTGTTTAGTGGACTTGCGGGGGGAGGATTGCTGAGGGGCCATTTAAAAATAGTAAGAGGGATGAAGGGATCAAGGGCTATGAGAGTGTTTAAGTGGTGAGAGTCATGATGTGATGAGAGGATGAGACTTATGAACCAAAGAGAATAGGAAGAGATGAGAGTGATGAAGTGACAAGAGGGATAAAGCAATGAGAGTTAGGATGTGATGAAAGCAATAAAGTGATGAGGAAAGTGATCCAATGAGAGTTAGATGGATGTGATAAAAGAAATAAACAGATGAGAGTGATGAACTGATCAGGATAGTGATCCAATGAGAGTTAGCTGGATGTGATGAAAGTGATAAAGTGATGAGAGTGATGAAGTGATGAGGATGGTTATGAAGAGATGAAGAGTGATGAATCAATTTTTTTTCCAATGAGGTCAGAGTTAGAAGGAGGTGCAAAGCCAGGGGTGTATGACGTGGACAGGTGGTGGAAGCCTTTAAATACTTTATTTGAAAAAACCCACTTATTTCCAGGTAACTCTGACACGTCTGATGTGAAATAAGTGAGTTTTTTTGATTTTTAATGGCGGGTTTGCTTCACTCTGATACACCCTATTACCCTGAGTTACATTGTCCTTTTGTATCAAACATTTATTTTGAGAATTTGAAGCCAATGATTAAATACAACATTCAGAAAGAATCAGAATATTTATTAGTATTTTTTGATGAATGTGCTGATTATTTCTTGGCTTTTGGGGAAAAGAAAATGAATTTTCATTAGCCCTTGCCCATAATATTTAACTTAGATTCCTGGATTGAGTTTCTGGACTGGTTTCCACTCCCTAAAAGCAAGAATAATTCAAAATTTGAGCCTAAATTCTGGAAACCTTTTAAAAAATATTATTGGACCAAAAAATCAAATTGGCTCTTGTTTTTTTCTTTTTTCTGAGATGATTTTAGTTCAAAAATTGGTATTGATTTCCACCCAGATATAATAAAATTATTCAAAATTTATAGCAAACTTTCTTATTTATGGAATTTTTATGGAAGGTTTTTGTATGCAAATAAACCATGTGAGATTTCTATTAAATTCACAATTATATAAATATTACTATTCAATATTTTTTTAATTTCCCCTCTCCCCCAAACTCACACTGTTCAATTCATTTTTGGGAAAAGAAAAGAAATACTGAAAAAATGTGTGCAAAAAAATAAAGAAGGATTGAATCAAATTCTCAAATAAGAGGAAATAATGCAGGATTTTGTTTTTATGCGGTTAGAAGGGCCTTACAAAAGGTATTGGAAATTCAATTTGATTTTAAAAATAAATAACCTGATTCTCTTTTGAAAAAATTGAATTCTTGATCAATTCATTTGATAGTCTTCATGCTCAAATTGTTGAACACAATATTTTCAGCTTCCTTTTTCCTGAATGTAGGAATGGTCTCCAAATTTTATTAATTTATCCATAATAATTCAAGCCCAAAATTTCTCCATCACCACATCAGATTTTATTTCTATTATTCCTTGTATTTATAATTAGAAACACAAATCTTTTTTCTTTCAACCAAAATTATCTGTTATTGCCACCAAATATAAATTCTGATATGACTCAAGTAGGACCCTTTTACTTGCAAATAAGTGTTGCAAAACTCCCAGATGAATGGTGCATCCTCATCAATTTCTGGTTCCAGTCTTATAGATTTGCCTTTGGATTTTCTTAAAGGATCTATGAGAATTTTCAAAAATAAAATATAATTGAATTTTTTCTCAATTGAGGGAAAATATGGAAATAAATATATATGCAAAAATCATGTCAGGAAAATGTACCTCATGAGGCATGCAAAACATCATTCAAATGAGCTTGAGTTAGGATTGATCTTCTGAAACTCACTTTTTTGATAATAGAAATTTTTACAGAAATTTTACAGATAAAATCAAATATTATTTGCTTGAATGAAGATGTTCTTCCAATAAAAATTGGCTGGTATAATGAATATCCTGATTTTTTCTGGGTAATTTTTATGCCCATAGTAAAACTAATTTCCCAATAACATTTCATATTCATAATTTATTGCAGCTTAAGGGGAGTTTTAAAATCAATTCAGGAGTTTCTACAAGAGTTGGCTGTCTTCAACATGACTCTGTGAGAATTCATTCCCTGCCTTAAAATTCAAAATGCAAGAAGTATTTTTCTCTTTGTTAGAATTGAATTCACTTTCTTCAAATTTTTTAAGGTGTTTCTAAAAAATAATCTTGCATGTTTTGTTTCATATGAGGATTTCTTTTATTTTAATATATTTCCTTCTGGAAATTAGAAAAATTTGGGAGTATTAAACTGAAATCCCTATCAAATTGTCTATTAAAACATACCATTTTTAAATCAAATGAAAATAGTGGAAAGTTGTATTTGGAAGAAATTACTAATGAAATCAACAGAAACAAGTAATTTAGTTTATGTGCAAAATACTCATTCAATGTGATTGCATATTTTTTATGACAGCCCTGGGCCACTAGTTAATCCTTCCCTTTGATTGGTTGAAATTTGTGAATTTCAATTCTTTTTAGAACTTGAATTCATCAAATAATTGCTTTTCAACTGTTGGCCCAATATCTCAAATATTCCATTTCTTCAAGTGATTTTTTTTCCAACAACCTCAAAATACTGTTCTTTAAATTCTGAATCCAAAATTTGATTTTAGGATCAAGGGTTCAAGTTGGCACTCAGTAATGTTTTTGGTTTGGAGGTTGATGCTTCCAACTGATCCACTAAATTTTCTAGAGAAAAATATTGCATTTGTTTGAAATATATTACAAAAAATTTTAACACATTTTTGATAATCTGTCATTCTCCAGAGTTAAGGGTTATTGTTTCCTCACTTTTCAATATACTCTTCTCATCAGTACCATCTACCTCAGTCTTAAGTGTGAAAAACATTAATGAACACCATCAATTTTGCAATCCGCTTACTACCTCTGGCTTGTGCAATAAACTTCCAATTTTGGAAACTCAGTCTATACCTGCAACACCTTGAAGTTGGTCAACCATCAATTTGGACATTGCTCCATCTCTCCTTGGGTATCTCAGCCCTTGGACTTCCATTCTTGGTTATGATACTCTTTTAGCTTGCACAATCATCAAACCACATCAATTGTAAAGTTCCATCTTTGGACTAACACCCTTTCCTGCATTGTCACCTCTGTTACTACTTTTGTTCATTTGAAATGTTATCTCATGTCATTCCTTCATGCATCAAATTTACTAGGGTACAGGCTTGCACAGTCCTCTTGTCTTGCACCAACGCTATGACTCCAGAGATGTTGTATTGTTCAATTTCATCTTCCCCTTCCATTCCTGCCATCTATTGCATCATGCTCTCTAGCTGTAGAAGACTTTCCATCAGGTTGTATCTATTCAGTCCGGATTACCTTGTAAGGACTCACTCCTTGCTTGCAGATTTTTTCCTCATTTAGTTAATTTCATATGTTCTACACTTTGCTAAGGAAAGACTATCACATTAGGCCTTCCCTTAGTTTCATCTCTACAGAACAACTCCATCCCTCTTGCTACTTGCAGCCAATAATATCTTGCAGTTAGCACCTTGCTACCTTGACTTTTCTTTGCACTTAGATTTCTCCCTTGTGCTCACAATTGCCTAAAGATCCCCTCAAGTACGTGGGGTGTTTGTGTGAATGTAAATTAGCTAACTCAACTCATCTATCATAGACCGCCAATATATCTTAGATTTCATTTTTTACAATTTCACGTACTGGCTTGACTGGAAACTCTTCTTTAAACCCTTACAATGATGATATCAGCGTAGGGAGATCCAGCATTTCCTGGGCCAGACAACCATTAGATCCCATTCCCTATTCTAAATACCCTTCAGTTGAACCACTCAATGACCCCTTAGCCAAAAGACTCATGTTCAAAGCTCTGGAGGATCCCCTTGAGCAACTCAAAGATTCTTAACACTCCTCCAATGAAACCTTGACTTGTGGTAGGAAGAGGACTGGCAGAAATGCTCCCAAGTTGGAAGCTCAGGAGGTTATCCCTATTTTGGTTGAAGCTCTCAACCAACATAACTCACGGACTAGTGCAAGCACTCCAAGCTTTTGCACTCTGGGCACAAAGCAGCCTGACCACTTCAATGGGGAGCATCCACATAAGCTCTACTCTTACCTAAAGTTGTGCAAAATTATCTTCTCCAATGATCCCAACAACTTCCCTTCCAACCTTCAAAAAGTCATGTATGCGTCTTCCTTCCTAGGAGGTAGAGCCTTGCAATGGTTTTAACCGTACCTCAAATTATTAGATAATACTAGCCCCACCTGTATACTCAACAACTGGAAATAATTAAAGCAACAACTGTTCACCTTGTTTGGAAACCCCAATGAAGTTTGCAATGCCAAGCACAAATTAAATAGCTTGGTGATGAAGGAAAATAGTGGGGCTTCTATCTACATCTTTCAATTCTAAATGCTGCAGTCCTGCATCCAGTGGAACAAAGCAGAACTCCTCTTCCATTTCCAAAAGGGTTTACCGGCATGCTTGATTGAGGGACTTGCATTTGGGGGACATAAGACAACTCCCTTCAGAAGCTAATTGACCTGTTTATCAAGCTTGATAATGGATATCACAACAAGAACCACTTGCAACAAAAAAATCATGGAAATTCCACCTCAGAACCAAAGGCGGACAACTATTTGAAACACCAACAGAAGAATCCAAAGCAAAGAAAATCAACCTCAAATTTGAACTCCAACCCTAAAGGGAAGACTTCCACCAAAACTCCAAATTTCCTGGACACAGAAACAGGGATGCTGAAGAACAAGGAACAGTTAAGGAGGGAAAAGGCAGGGTTGTGTATGTATTGCGGAGGTAGTCATGATTTCAATATTTGTGCAAAGTGGCTAGCGCATGAAGCCGCTAAGCTTTCAAAAAAATAGATGGTAGTTTTTCTGATACTTGCAAGGGAAACTACCAATTATCTAAACAGCAAGTCAATATTTGCACTTGCAAGTCACTGGGTGCTCCAAGTTTGAGATTTGTACTTTTCTATTCCAACAACACTCCTTACCAAGTTTTACTCAATTCCGGAAATAATTTTTCTTTTATAAGTGCAGCATTTGCCACCTCTAAAAACCTTACACTTTCTGAGGTAGACAAATTCCCCATCTATCTAGTAAGTAGTACAAACAAACCATCTTATTGGGTTACCCATAAGGCAAAATGGACATTTGAATTTTGCAATTTCACCAGCTTTGAATGGGATTTGTTTGTCTTGGATATCCCTGGAATGGAAAATAACATTCTGGGTCATGACTTTCCAGTCTACTGGAATCTGGATGTGAATTGGCAAGAAGGAGTAATTAACCTTTGCACCTTGCACCCCCAGAAAACTAACCCTTCTGTCAACCAGGAATTAAAGAGCCTACCTGACACTGTCATTGAGTTGGATGACACCTTTCCGCCAGGAGATTTGAAATCTACTGACTTCCATTCCCAAGTTACCTCTTCAGATTTAGGAGTTATTGCTTATTTTTACAACTTACCTCTTCCTTGTTTCTTTGAAGAGAAACAGGTGCCTACCAAAAGGTGTATTTTGAGCTCCTCCATCCTCTTGCATTGTGCAAACATTTTGAACCCTGTGTTAGAAGATGATGATGAGATTGAAGATTTAGAAATCATTTGAGAGTCTTTACCTATGGTTTATCATGACTTTGCTGATGTCTTTTCAGTTGTTAAAGCTGATAAACTTCCTCCATCCTGTTCATATGATCACAAAATTGAACTTACTGGCCCACATCCAACACCCAGTCCAGTCTACTCTCTCTCAAAGCAAGAATAAACCGCGCTTCAAGAATACATTGCGGAAAATGTATTGAAAGGATTTCTTCAACCAAGAAATTCAAACACCAGCTAGCCCATCCTATTTTTTGCAAAGAAAGATGGAGGAATTTGCCTTTGCATTGACTATAGGAAACTGAACCAGGTCACCCAGAAGAATGCCTACCAAGTACTGCCTATGTTGCACCTCCTCACTCTCTTCCACAGAGCTGCTTATTTCTGGAAGTTAGACCTTCAAGGTGCCTATAACTTGATTTGCATTGCAAAGGGTCATGAGTACTTGACTGCAATGAAAACCAATTTTGGCAGCTATGAGTATACTGTCATGCCTTTTGGCCTCTGCAACACTCCTTCCACTTTTCAACATTTTGTTAATGATGTTTTTACCAACCTTGTAGAGAAATACCTCATGGTATATCTTGATGATATAATTGTCTACTCAAAAACTCTTGCAGAGCACGTAACCCATGTGCAAGAGGTGCTGCAGAGACTTCAAAAGAATAACCTGTTTGCAAAAGCCTCTAAGTGAAAATTTCATACTCAATCCCTTCAATTCTTAGATGTAATAGTTTTGAAGCAGGGACTAGCCATGGACCCAGCCAAGAGCCAACACATATTGGACTGGCCCACACCTTCTTCTGTTAAATCCCTTCAAGTTTTCCTTGGTTTCAGTAATTTTTAAAGGAGTTTTATTGAGCACTACGCCAAGAAGACAGTGAATCTTACTAACCTTCTTCAAGAAGACACTCATTTTATTTTTACAGAACAAGCCGCTTTGGAGCTCAAATCTCTGAAAAAAGCTTTTACCACTGCTCCAATACTTGCTCACTTCAACAAGCTAGCTTGCACTATCATGGAAATGGACAAAAGAAACTATTCAATTGCAGGATTTATCTTGCATTTTTCCTCTTCTTCTAATCTCTTTCATCCCATTGCCTTTGAGTCTTGAAAGTTGCTTGCTACAGAGCTTAACTACAAGATTCATGACAAGGAACTTCTTGCAATTTTTTATTGCTTGAAAAAATGGCATTCATACCTTTTGAGCCTTGTAGAGCCTTTCAAGGTTCTTACTGATCATAATTCTATTAAGTATGTTATGAGCTCAAAATTACTCACACGTAGACAGGTGTGATGGGCCAAATACCTCTCCAAGTACAAATTTATAATCACATACCGACCTGGGAAACAAGCAGTTTTTCCTGATGATTTAGTTAGATATCTTCAAGTATTGACATCATTCTCCGCTTTCTGGTCATTATGGTCAGGATAAAACCTACCAATTGATTGCACAAGACTTCTATTGGCCTGGTATGACCAGAGAAGTAAAAGACTATGTTAGCCCGTGCTTTGATTCAAGTCCTCAAATCACCAGAAGTATGGGATGCTTCAGCCACTTCCAATCCCACATATTCCTTTGCACTTTTTTTCTATGGATTTCATTTCTCAATTACCCCTTTCTAATGGTTTTTATGCTATTCTAGTAGTAGTAGTAGATTGCTTCTCAAAAATGGCTTTGTTTCTTTGCTCTACTGTAACTGCCTCTCAAGAAAAACTGGCTAACCTCTTCATAGATCATTTCTTCTCAAAGAATGGTCTCCCTGATAACATAGTTAGTGATTGTGGATCATTGTTTGTTTTGAGCGTTTGGACCTCTCTCTTTCAACATTTTAAAATCACTCACAACTTATTGGTGGCTTACCACCTGGAAATGGATGGGCAAACCAAACAAGTAAATCAGACCCTTGAACAGTATCTTTGAATTTATGTTTCCTATCAACAGGACAATTGGTTTCAATGGCTCACACTTTCCAAATTTGCATACAAAAACTCCACTCATGCCTCAACCACGCAGTTGCCCTTTCAAACTCTTTATGGAAGAAACCCAACTTTTGATTCTATTCACATAGAAACTTCTCAACCCGCTACCAACTACCTTACTCTCATTCAATCTCTCCAATTTCAACTCCAATCCAACCTCAAAGCAGCAAAAAAACACTACAAGGAGCAAACAGACCAACTTTGCACTTTGGCATCAGGCTTTGCAGTAGGAGACCAGGTTTGGCTCAATGCTTGAAAAATTCACAGCACTTGTCCTACCAGGAAACTCTCTGAGAATAATCTTTTCCCATTTAAAGTAGAATCAATAATCTCCCCTAATGCGTTTAAACTTTCCTTACCTGCAAAATGGAAAGGTATCCAACCGGTCTTTCATGTGTCTCTCCTAGAACTGGCTTGAGTATTATACCCAGGCAAGGCTCATCCCCCTCCAGAACCCTTAAATTTTTGAGATCACTTAGAGTGGGAAGTAAGCCATATTCTGGATTCCAGGGTATGCAAAGGGAAGCTTCAATACCTTGTTGAATGGACTGGCTTCCAGTCTGACAAAGATTGCACCTTGTGGGAACCAGCCAATCACCTTTGCAATTATCCCAACTTGGTGCAAGACTTCCACACAAAGTACCTGCATGAAACTTGTCAATCTTAAAACCCATTTCATTCAAATTACATTCCATGTGTATTCCAATCCCATTCCATCCCATTCCATCTATTCCCTCCTCAATTCTTCAATCCTCTTTCTACCATCCTTTCAAATTCCTGTTCTTATCTCTTTCCTTGAATTTCTGACCACATTCTTTTAGAATCCATTTGTTGTTTCATTTCCTTCTATTTCAAACAGTCATTCTCTCTTTAATTAAAACCATGAAAAAAATCTATGTATAACAAATAAAAATTAAAATGAAAGTCATAAAACTTGTTACAAATTTCTTTTTATCTCTTCTTCCACATTTTGCCAATTCTTTCTTAATTCTGACACTATCTCCTTAAAATCTTCCAAATCCTCATTGCTTATTAGGCTAGACATCCTTTGCATCAAGCGCACTTGTGCAACCAACACCTCCTCAAAGACCTCTTTTCACTTTGCAATACAAGTCCTCTTTGGTCTGGCATTCCATATGTCTTTGTCCATCAGCACCTCATGAGGCCTCTTCTGCCAAAATCTTGACAAAAATTTGCCAATATTGCAATTCAACCGCCTTGCATCATTTTCAATTGGAACCACAACCTGCACCTTGGAAATCTTGTCTTAGCCCTCCATTCCATTCTCTTCTGTTCCCTCTCTTCAATTTCCTTCTGTCCCATCTCCCCTGTTTCCAATTTCCTCTCCTTCCATCCTATTCCTTTCAGTTCCTCCCGCTTGTGTTTCCTCAATTTCCTGTTCTCCTCTCACTTTGACTTTCCCAGAAACTTGCTCTTCAACTTTCACCTTGGTCCCTTGGTTCATCTCAAACTCTGTTGGCAGTCCAAAGTAAGGTGGAGTTGGTGGTGGTGTATTAGTAGTATAGCGTTGAAACCATGGTAACACTAGAAAAAATTCATTTCATTAAAATTCCCTCATTATATTATTCATTATTCAATTTCTCACCTGCTGTTTGCACCCCAAGGAACTCTATCTCCGGCACTGGCAGTATATGATAATTAACCCAAGGATCCCTCCTACAACTTTGACCTTTGCTTCATGGCGCCTCATATACCTCCATAAACGGTTTGCTATTTATAGTGAATGAAAAAGCCACCTTTTGGAGTTGACATGCCTTGCATTTTCAAACCCCACAAGAAGCAGTACTGGGAACACAACACTTGTTTTGTCAAATGCAGTTGTTGAAATGGCAAGAAAATGATGACATGATATTAATTATTAAAATTTATTAAGTAATGTACTATTGAGTAACAATATATAAGGGACCTTATTCAAGGAAAGTATTAGACTTGGATTTGATGGGAATTCATCAAAACGCTTTCAGGAGCTTGCAGCTTTATACCCAGGCAACTTTCACGCTCCACATTTAAGGGTTATTGTTTCCTCACTTTTTGATATACCCTTATCATCAGTACCATCTACCTCAGTCTTAAGCATGTGTCACACGGTGGTATGTGACACCATAATAACTGCAAAGTGGACTGGCTTTCATCCAGTCTCATAGCCTTTTGGTTAGGCCTTGCCTCTCAGTTGGTTTGCAGTTGTGCGAGGTATGACAGCATGACAAACAGTAATGCACACCGTCAACAGTGCAATCTGCTTAATACCTCTTGCTTGTGCAATAACATTCCAATCTTGGCAACTCAGTCTAAACCTGCAACACCTTGCAGTTGGTCAACCATCCATTTGGACATTTCTCCATCTCTCCTTGGTTATCTCAGCCCTTGGACTTCCATTCTTGGTTATGCTACTCTTTTAGCTTGCACAATCATCAAACCACATCACTTTTATAGTTCAATCTTTGGACTAACACCCTTCCCTGCATTTTCACCTCTGTTACTACTTTTGTTAATTTGAAGTGTTATCTCATGTCATTCATTCATGCATCACCTTTACTAGGGTACATACTTGCATGGTCCTCTAGTCTTTCACCCACGCTATGACTCCAGAGATGTTGTATTGTTCAATTTCATCTTCCTGTTTGGTTCCTATCATCTATTGCATCACGCTCTCTAGCTGTAGAAGACTTTCTCCATCAGGTTGTACCTAGTCACTGCAGATTACCTTATAAGGACTCACTCCTTGCCTGCAGATTGTTTCCTCACTTAGTTAATTTCAAATGTTCTACGCTTTTCTAAGGAAAGACTATCACATTGGGCCTTGCCTCAGTTTCATCTCTACAGAACAACTCCATCCCTCTTGCTACTTGCCGTCAATCATATCTTGCAGTTAGCACCTTGCTACCTTGCACTTGTCCTTGCACTTAGCTTTCTCCCTTGCGCTCACAATTTCCTAAAGATCCCCTCCAGTACGTGGGGAGGTTATGTGACAATATCTCCTGTCTTTTTTAAATTGTATTTCTCTCTGAAACAAGCTTGAGAGATAAAACCTTTAAAATATTTTTTCCCTCATTAAAAATTAGCCGTGAATTCCATTATGGGGATACCATAATTCAACTAATCTGAATTCAATAGGGCTCTAATGTTGTTTTCTTTTAGAACTCTATATTTTTTATTTATTTATTTATTTATTTCAAAGATTGCAAAAACCTTTAAATGGTTGGAGAAGCAAAGGCCCCCTCCCCAAAACCAGCTCATACTTTTTCTGTCTGAAAATTAATACACAAGAAAATTTTAGAAAAAAGACACGTACTTGAAATTCCAATGTTGAATTTTCAACCTTGGGGTTGTGAATGGGCGCTAAACGCCGTTTGCAACCCATCTGAGTTGCAAGCAGTATTATATATATATATATATATATATATTGAAAATTTTAAATACCTTTTTTTCTATCTATTATTGATTTTTTTGATTTTAATAATAAAATAAAAAACAAATGATTCAATTAAATTAAAAGGGTGTTGGGTTTTTCACACCCCCAAACCTGGAAATCATGCGGTTTTGACTTTTCCACAACATCCCCCAATGTCCCCAATGCACGCAGTAAACCTGGAAAAAACACAGTTTTTGGGGGTTTTTTTAAAAAAATACCAGGGGATAGGAAGGCATCTCAAACCCCTGTAGAATAACTCTGACAAATTTCGGCCATTATTAAGGCCTTCAAAATTGCCCTCCAAAAACTGAAAAAAAATGCTCCATGTCTCAAATATTTTCACATTTTTAATTTTTTTTCTTTGATTAATTTGAGAAATCTGAAGAGAAAAAATCTTTAAACATATGGAACACCATTCAATTATAATTTTTCCAGAATTTTAATACTTCACTTTCCCACCATAAACAGGGATTTACATAAATAATGAGACATTATTTTCAATTTTTTTTTGTCATTTTTCAATGAGATTTTCCAAATTTTCAGTTTTCAGTATTTTAGTAGGAATTGCAAGGGACCCAAAAAAAAGATTTGGGGATTTTTAGGATGAATTATTCACCCAAAAAAAATTGATCCATCTACAACAATAATGGGAAGTGTCTGTTTTGGGGTGCGTTTTGAAGCAATTTCTGATACTATTTTGATTTTTTTTATGGAAAAACTGAGTTTAAATTTTCAAAATGAACTTCAAATGAGACACAAATATTTTTTTTTTCATATTTTTTGGACCTTGCTTTGGCCCTCAAATGTCTAACCTCAAAATACCATGTTTAAACCCCTTTTTGGGGTAGTTCCGCATTTTTTGGGCTCTTCTATATGAATAATGTGATATTCAATATGATTTTTAATGATTTCCTGCCTCCTCCTCACCTCTTGGGGCGGTCTCATCCTCTTCTCAACCAAAAAATCACCTTTCAAAATCCATAATCCACTCCACTCCACACCAACAATCACCACCATCACCAATCATTATAACTCAACACCAATCAACCAATCACACATCACTACTCAACACAACCCAACAAATCAAACTCAACACCCCACCTACACTGAATCAACCCCCCTGAATCCAATCAACCCACTTTTACTGTCTGCCTCTGCTGCTTCTTCTTCTGCTCCACTATCCGCCTCTGCTGCTTCTACTTCTACTTCTTCAACTGATTTACATCACCCCATGATTCCACCACTTTGGCTCCTCCACCTGAATTATCATATCATTCAAAGGGGGAACTTGTATATGCTATTCTTGAGTGTGATAAATCCCATCAATATTCCATTTCTACCAAAGTCTCCAATACTAAGGAGAAAAGGTATAATTACTAATGTAACAAATGGGGGGAATATAAACCCAATTTGGATAGAAAAAGACTTTCATCAACTAGAAAAACAAGCTGTCCCTTAAAATTCTCTGGAAGCTTTTAAAAGAGGTCTGGTCTTTGAGAAATAAAAATTGAATGCGCTGATAACAATCATCCACCATCAACTGATCCATCCACCCATCCAGTTCATAGAAGGATTCAGGGAGATCAAGAGGATATGTTAAATTCTTTAACCAAAGCTGGGGTTCTTCCCCTGAAAATTCTTAATTCCTTATTTAAATCCTCCAATTCTCCTGTTCACAGAACCCTTAGTAAAATCTATGAAAAAATATCAAAAATTAAAAAAGAAAAACTGGAAGTAAAATCACCCATTTAAGCTTTAATAATGAAATTGAGAAACTCTTCTTTTAGATATGAAATCAATAATCAAAATGGTCATATTAGTTCTTTATTCATTTATCACCCAGATTCTATCAAATTAATCAAACTCTTTCCATCAGTATTAATGATGGACTGTATGTATAAAACCAACAAATTTTTCATGCCTCTTCTTCACATTTTTGGGGTCAACAATTTTGCTAGAACATTCTCTGTTGGTTTCTGTTTCCTATCCCAAAAAAGAAAGGAAGACTATAAATGGGCTCTCCATCAACTTCATAAATTATTAGAACATGAAGAAACCAAAGTCATTTTGACTGATAAAAAGCAAGCCCTGATTCATTCAATTGAAACTGTATTTACAAACTCTCATCATTTACTCTGTGTCTGACATACATTCAAAAATATTCAAACACATTGTAGAAAACAATTTAAATCTAAAGAAGAATGGATGATATTTGGAAAACACTGGAATATGCTGGTCAAATCCAAATCTGAAAATTCTTATCAAGATAATTTTACCAAACTGACTGTAGTCTGGGACCCCCCCACTTTTGACTAACTTCTTGAAAACTGGCTTCCTCTAAAAATAAATTTTGTTTCATATGCTCAAAAAAAGCACCTGCATTTTGCAAATACCAGTACATATAGAATAGAAGGGCTTGACTCTTATCTTAAACAATTTATCACAACTTCTTCTGGTTCCTTTTCTGATGTAGTTCTCCAAATATATAATTCAGTTTCAATTCAACTGCATGAAACTGTCATTGAAACTTCTCAGAAAGACTTCAAGAACTTGATTTGTCTCCCATTTTGTGTTGAACACCTCTCAGAAAAAATAAGCCACTATTCTCTGAAGATTGTGCATTCCTTTCACATTGCAACAGAAAAATCAACCACCTGTTCTGATTGTGATTATTCTTCTTTCATGGGAATTCCTTGTTTACACCAAGTGAAAAAGGCCAATCTCAAGAAGCAAAAATATTTGCTTGATGATTTTTGTCCCCAGTGGCATTTCAAACCTCCTATTGCACTATTTTTTCTATTCTTGGAGAAAAAAATCATTCTAAAATTGATTTCTGATGCTTTTTCTTTTGTTTTGGAATCATTCATAGCTTGCTGAGAAGGGGTCATTCCAACCTTCTCAATAATCTCATAAATCACCTTCCGAATCAACCAACATCCACCAGTTTCAGAATGAACTCTTTGAAGAATTTCTTATATTGCGCCCAGGAGAACAACATTTTTACCTTGGGGAAATGATGAAACTGTTAAAAGGGGGGTATCAAATAACTCCCATTCAGGAACCCCTATCAAAGGAAGAAAGGAAAATGGGTTGAAGGCCCAAAGGAGCCCCCAATAAAAGCAAAAGATTTTCTCAGCATTCATCTAAAAGGGATCCATCTGGGTTTGAATATGTTGAAGTACCTAAGAGAAGAGGAAGACCAAGGAAGCACCAATTGGTTAATTCAATTTTTAGTTTTTTCTTTTTTTGGTTTTTTTACCCCTTTCTGTTGAATTTATTTTAACAGTATGTAGTTGGAAATTGGTTTTCTCTGATTTCAGACTCTGAGGAAAAGGAAATTAAAGGAAGACCAGGAAAAGGCCAAGGGAAAAAAGAAACAGGAATCAGAGGAAGAGGTGATTTTTTTTTTGTAATTATTCTAAAATTGCATTGTGAACAGGATGATTTAATAACAGAAGACAAATTGAGTAAAGAAGAAATCAAGATGAAGATGCTTATAGGCCTCCAGGGAATCCAATCTTTTCCCCCACAGCCACAGCCTCTGAAATAGAAAAGTTCAATAAATTTCTGAATTGATATTTATTTATGGTTCACTTATTAACCCCCCTTTTTTTGGGATGAAGGTCACAAAATTTCCTTTTTGATCTTCAGATAATTTTAAAGTGGTGGCTATTGATAAAGTCAGTATGAATTGTTTTTTTTATTCCATCTTAAATGATAATCATCTTTTTTTTCCTCAGTATCAATACAAAAATTTCATTTTCCCAAATACAGCCATACCACAAATTTCACATGTTAAAAATGTTGTGTGTGATGGAAACTGTGGTTTTAGATCAGTAGCAGTTAATTTGGGCCATAAATCTGAAGATTGGAGCCCAATAAGTCAGGAAATGGTCAAGGAAATGGAATCAAACTCTATCTTCAAGGATGAAAACTTCATGGATCAAGTCTGGGATGAAAATTTTGACAAAAAAAGAAAACATCTCAGCCACACTTCTGGAAATTCCCCTCAAAGTTACTGGATGAAATGCCCTTGCCATGTTTTCCTGCTTGCAGATACATACAAAAGGCCAGTAGTACTTTTATCTTATTTGATGCCATGAACTTATTTTCCGCTCAATTCACCTCCAACTGCAAATTCTCAAACATCCCCTATATTTTTAATTATTTATGAAGATTTTCAGCACATAGTTTCTTTCCACAATAATTCTGAAATGTGGCCAGATCACCAATTAGATACCCTTTGAAAGGCTTTTGCCAGCAAGGAATCACAAAAATGGGAAGATTTTATTCATAATAACTTGGAACTTGGTTTGAAGATTTGGTTTCCTTGTAGTAAAAAATAATAAATTAGTAAAAATTTATCTTGATTGAATCATTTGCCTTTTTTTTCTCAATTTTTCTAATTTTTTGTTTGCACTCATTGATTTAGATCAAAAAACACCACTTTTGTGTTTTCAATTATGAATTCATTGGGAAAAAATAAGCTACAAAAAATCTCTGTATAGTTTTTTTGTGCCCTTTGCAATTCTCATTAAAATAGTGCAAACTGAAAATTTGGAGAATCTCATGGAAAAATAACAAAAAAAAGAATTTAAAATAATGTCTCATTTTTTATGTAAATCCCATTTTCTGGCGGGAAAGTGAAGTACTAAAATTCTGGAAAAATTCTAATTGAATGGCCTTCCATATTTGGAAACTTTTTGTTACTTCAGATTTCTCAAAATAATCAAAGAAAAAAGATTAAAAATGTGAAAATATTTGAGACATGGAGTGTTTTTTTTTCAGTTTTTTGAGGGCAATTTTGAAGGTCTTAAAAATGGCCAAAATTTGTCAGAGTTATTCTACAGGGGTTTGAGATTCCCTCCTATCCCCTAGTATTGTTTTTTTTTTTGAAAACCCCGAAAAACCATATTTTTTCTAGGTTT
This sequence comes from Puccinia polysora, assembly GCA_025617555.3. Classification (NCBI taxonomy): domain Eukaryota; kingdom Fungi; phylum Basidiomycota; class Pucciniomycetes; order Pucciniales; family Pucciniaceae; genus Puccinia; species Puccinia polysora. Next base: position 42,851,844 of record CM062613.1, read on the forward strand.
ACCGCATACATTGAGGATGTTGGGGGACATTGTGGCAATGTCAAAATCACATGATTTCCAGTTTTGGGGGCGTGAAAAACCCAACACCCAAATTAAAAATATAAATATTAAATAAATAAAAAAACAAAATTAAATAAATAAATAAGTAAAAAATCAATGAATTAATTAAATTAAAAATATAAATATGAACATTTTCTTTTTTTGCAATTAACAACCCAAAATGGGTTGTGTAGCGCATTTTGTGACCCAAGATGGGTTGCAAACAGCCATTCAAACCCCAAAATGGGTTGCAAATCATGCCACACAACCCTTTTTAGGTTGTGAAAGGGGGTTGCAAGGTTTCAATTTTAACATTGCCCTTCTTGAAAGCATAGAAAAAAAAATTGATTGTAAAATTATAAGAATGTTTGATTGTCCTGAAAATACAATTAGTATTTATTTAATTCACCATCAACAAATTGTGATTATTTTTGTATGGGATGGGTTCTCATTTACAATAGGGTGTATTTGAGTCAGTAAACCTGAAATTTTTATAATGGGGGGTTTTCAGAAAAATACCACAATTTCAAATATGCCAATAAAAAAATACACATTTCAAATAAGAAATTTAATCTTTACCACACAATAATTGTTTTTTTTTCAATAAATTATAGAAAGTTTCATAAAACATTCAAAAAACACAGGGGACCATGTTAGAAGAACCAACAAGTTGCCTTCTATCAAACTCTCCCACCCCCACAGGAGCCCCCAAAACCCATATCTCTTTTCTATCTACAGCTCTCTTGTACTCTGATTCATTTTTCCTGCTGATTAATTTATCTTTCCATTTTTCTTGCTTTCCATTGTTTCTTTTCTTGCTCTTTGTCAAATCTTTTACTTCTTACATCTCTGGCTCTCCTTCCTTTTTCTCTTAAAGATTGTACTCCTCTGCTTGCTTCCCACATGCTACACAAAATTCAACTCTATCAAACATCTGCCTGGTAAGACTCACAAACTCTTGGAATACTTCTCCCTTCAAGACTCTGATGCTCTCATCTCCCCAGCCCTTCAATCTCAACCTCAAAAACTCAGTCTCCTCTTCTATAATTCTCTGCACAATCTGCTCCTTCTGTCCAAAAATCTCTGTGCGCTTCATACACCATATTTCAACCCATGCTGTTTGTTTCCTTCTCATCCTTTTTTATTCAAATATGCTCTCCTTATTCTAACTTATGTTCTTCAGACTTCTGGTTTTTAGTCATCAAAATTTTAATTGAACTCTTATTATGGTTAAAAGCCAAATAAAAAAACTCAGCTAACCCACAATGGCTGAACCAGAGGGAGCCTCCAACTATTTTCACCAAATAGCCTTAAAAGCTTCAATGGATGCTATTCCTCCTCTCACTAAAGAAAATTTTCTATATGGTGCAACAAAATGATAATGCTGTTTGATATCAAGGAAATCAAGGAAATCATCACTTGGAACTCTGGCCAATTTTCCACAAAAAAATACAGAGCAATCCGGGCAATCATTCTCTCAAAATTGGAAAGTATAACTCATGCCTATTGCTCCTCTCAACAAAGAAAACAATTCTATATGGTGCAACAAAACGCTGATTCTGTTTGATCTCAAGGACATCAAGGAATTCATCACTTGGAACTCTGGCCAAATGTACACAAAAAAGGACAAAGAAATCCAGGAAATCATTCTCTCAAAATTAGACAGTACAACTCAAGCCAATGTAGTCACTTCATCAAACATGAGCTCTTCAAAAATTTTCTAGGCTGAAATAAATTGACAATTTGCCTCCTCTGGAACCGCCAACAGGGCCAGAGTCTTCAACCATTTCCTCCATGCCGCCTTCAACAATAACTCTATTGAAGTATTGTAACAGAGATGAGGAAGGCTCTGACCAGGATGACAGATTTTGGTAATGAATTACCCAAAGATATCCTTGCATAATTAGCACTCTTCAAGTTTCCCCCAATTCTTGAAAACCTCAAACAGAAAATCATGCATGTGTAAAAACACATGACAGTCAAAGTGCTCTTCAACCATATGATCCAATAAAACAATGAGCAGAAATCCCAATTTAAGGGCTCAAAGTCTACCCCTGACTTATATCTAGTTGCAACAAAAACAAGGATGGACAGGTACAAAAGAAAGACAAGGATGTGATGCAAAGAAGGATACCACAATTCAAACTCTCCCAGTCTGATTTTTCCTGCTTCCACCTACACCTTTAGAATGCACCCGGATGGTGGATAGAGCAACAAAAAAAGTGGAAAAATAGAATTAAGAAAAATCCGCAGAGCTGGGAGGGTAAGACTGGAATGGAGAAATTCTGTGATCACCCTTGAGGAATGTGCTTACGCCACAGACATTGTAGTCAATCTAATCAGCCCCAGCTTACTCTCAAAGAGGGGCTGAAACCTCTCTCAGGAACAAGACAAATTTGATGTGATGAGAAATGGCAAGACCATCCTGAAAGGTCTAATCCAAGACAACATTTTTTTTATTGAGAAACCACAATTTTCAGGCCAAGGAAACACTATCAATCACACTGGCTGCCTTCCATTAAAAAAAAATCCTTCCTTACTTGAATTACACATGATTTACAGCCACACCTCTCTTTTGACGCTAAAACCCTTCCTGAAGGATTGGTTCACTCAAGAAAAACTTAATGACTTCCAGTGCAACAGCTTTCCAAGGAGCAAAATTGAAATAGTCCCATTTTCAGCTACATCCACTCCAGAAAACAAGCCTCTCAAATGAATTCACCTAGACTTAGTTGAGTTGGACCCATAACACTGCAATTCAAGGCCGGCCACTATGACATCCTCACCCTTTTAGACAATTATACTGGCCATCTTGCCGCCTTCCCTCTAAATTTCAAAGACAAGACCACCAATACAATCATAAATTTCCTAGATATCAAATGAAAGAGACTGGGATATTTCCCTACTAAAATCCTCTTGGACCAAGGCACAGAATTCACTAAATTTACTTTGAAGGAATTTCCCAAATCTAAACACATCAAACTTGCAACCTCCAAACCCTACCATCCTCAGCACAATGGCCAAACCAAAATAAAAAACCAAAAAATTATTGAGTTGGCACAAGCTACATTCTCATCCAGAAGAATATCAAAAAAATACTGGAACATAGTGACCACAAGCTGCTGTTTCATGCTGAACCAGATTCCCAGCAAAGGTCAGCTCCTTTCCCCTTGGGAACTTATGTTTGGTAAGAAAATACCATCTAACTTTTTTAAACTTGTAGGTTGTCCCCTAATCTACATTGCAAACCGCATCCAAAAAGGCCAAAATTTTGAAAAAAGGGGGGTTGAAGGAATTCTGGTTGGGTTCAACCCCACCTTCCACTCCTATTTGATCTTGAAATCACTTGGAGTCTTTATTGAAACCAAAAACATCAAGTTTCTCAGGTCCCATCTGAACAAACCCCCTTTCTTTAATTTCCTGGCCTGGATATATTTTCTCAGGCCAATCTTGAATCAAATGATTCCAACTTCTCAACCACAGACAAACAATTCACAGCTAAAAATTCAAAAGATGCTCTATTCAAATCAGAATCTCTTGAAGATGAATCCTCAGATTCAGACTCTAACCCATATCTTTCTCCTGAAACCTTCAGAATAACTTCCCCAGAACCTGTCTCCAAAATTCCAAGCTTTGCTCAAAGACCTAAAACAGAAACCCAAAAACCACAAAAATATGGTTTTTGCCACTACTACAAGCCCCCATCCTACAAAACCTCCTGCAAGTGCCATGAATGGCAAAAATGTAAGAAAGCTTCCAAAGAATAGCTCAAATCAATAGAACCCCAGGAGGTATGGGAAGAATACCATGGGACTCCTCACAATGTACTCAACACCACCTGGGTATTCAGGGTGAAGGAGAACTGCCACAGAGAACCAGATAAGTTCAAGGCCCAACTGTGTGTTCAAGGCTTCAACCAAGATTTGTGGTTGAATATAATGAAACATGGGCACCAACTTTCAAAATTGCATCTTTCCAAGTCGCTGTCTTGTATGGACTAAAAAGCAATTTAAATTTCACCCAATTTTATTTCAAAGGAGCTTCCCTCCATGCTCCTCTTTATGAGAAGGTTATCATAAAAACTCCCAAAGGCTTTCTCAGGAAATCTCTGTTAGACTGGACCTATCCATTCTTGCTCATTTGTATGCTACACACAGTTCACTCACCTGTCACAAGTTGTGTAGTATACCTGTGTCAGTCACAGTGAGTGGAAGGATCTCTTTTCCTCATCCCTCCACATCACACTCATACTGGCCCAGGTATGTCTTCTCTTCCTCTTCTTGTCTTTCAAACTTTCTCCTCTTCATTTCTCTGTCTGTGATTTTTATTTCTTTCTCACTGTGATGTTTCTGTCTTTCTCATTGACTCATGCAATTCATAATCCTTCCACATCACACTCATACTGGCCTAGTCAACCTCATCAGGTTATGAGCCCAGAAATCCACTGCGTATAATCTGCACTTTATTATGATCCATATGCTTGGCAACAAACAAATTTTCTGGTAGATGGCACTTCCACAATCCCCAACGTCAAAAAAAACTCCAAGTATGATCAATCTTGGGTCAGATTCATTCCTGGGCACCCATAAACTGCCAAGCGCCAAACTCCCAATTCTCCAAGCTCCCAGACCCAACTCAAATTACCTAGATTGGGAATTTGTGGTAACCTTGTACTTTGAGGCAGCAGGCTTGGAATACATCTTAGAAAAACCTTGTCCCAACAACCCATCTAACGGCTGACTGAACAACAACAAAATCGTTTGTGCACTCATTGCTCAAGCCATTGACGCCTCCAAACTTTGGTATGTACGCAAAAATTGTTGAAATGCTCATGGCATGTTGTTTGCTCTAAACCAAGCCCATCAAGATCAAACAACAGGCGAGCGTGTGTATTGGCTTTGTCAGCTCCTTTTAACCAAGATGGACAGAGATGATATTCTCACACATATTGACACCATGGCCAAGTTTCACAAGCAAATTAACTCTCTTATATCACCCAAAAATCCACTGACGGCAGACAATTTCCATGAAGAGGCTCTACTCAGCTCCATCCCACAGGACTGGCTGCACTGCGTGTCATCTCTGATGAATCAAGATGGCGTAAAATCTGAAACCATTTTCCTTGCTTTGAAAAATGAACACACCCGCCGCCAGTAACAGTCAGAAGTCAAAGCATCTGTGTCGTTGGTTACCTCCAAGTCTAAATAGTCAACTTCCAGTGAAAAACCCAATAGACATTGTTACTTTTGCAACATAGACGGTCACAATTTAAATAACTGCAACAACACCTGGAAAGTTCTCACGGAACTCAAATCCTCCCGCAAGTCTCAACATGACGGTCAATGTTCCAAGAAACACTATTCTAAGGAGCCAAAACAACCAGCTTGGGCTGGAAGAACAACAGCAGCGGCCATCTCAAGTAACACTGAATCTATGTACTCTCAAGAGGAAAGTGACTATTCAGGATCAGAAATCAAATTCCACGCCGCACATGCAGCTACTTTTGAGCGTGTCAACTCAGCAAGTGTTGATGCCAACTTGGACTCAGGGTGTTCCCTCTCAATGACCCCTTTCTCTGCCTCTTTAAAACAGATCTCTCCAGAAAACACCCCAGTTTGATTGGCAGATCATTCTCTTGTCAAATTGACTAACCGAGGCTCCTGGAAACTTCCTCTTCAGGTCGACAAAGAAATTAAGACGTTAATTGTCTCATTGCTTCACAAACATTTTCTTTTGCTAGTGGGAATATGCAATCTTGGTCTTGAAGTAATTTTCACCTCAAAAAACTGTCTGATCTATCAAAACGCGGATGTAGTGATCAACCAACAGCCAATAGGGGAGGTTTACCAAAAGGGAAACCTTTTCTATCTTCCTTTGGAGCCTGTGAGCTCACTTTCATCCCAGTTATATCAATTTGCGTCAGCTAAACTGTCTTTGTTTGAATACCACATGCAATTTAATCACCTAGGCCTTAAATCCCGCAAAAGGCTTCTTTGTAGCTGTCAAGTCAAACTGTCTCCAATGAATGAGCTGGAGGTACAACAATGCTCAATTTGTGTTCAATGCAAAATGAGAAGGACTCCATTTAAATACCATTGCCCGCATTGCTCTACCTCTCCTGGTCAAATCATCCACTCTGATGTGGGATCTTCTGAGGTTTGGTCAAGAGAAGGCTATAAATATTTTGTCACATTTGTAGAAAATTTCTCTAAATTCATTTCAGTCTATCCTATCAAACTCAAAAGTGAAGTTTTCACTTGTTTCAAAGTCTTTTAATCTTCCTTTGAGTGTGAATTTGCCATCAAAATCAATGCCCTTTGTACAGATAACGGAGGGGAATATATGTCTTGATCTTTTTCCGCCTATCTGCTAGAAAATGGTATCACCCATGAAGCAGGTCCACCTCACACTCCTCAGCTGAACAGTTTTGCCAAATGATCCAATCAAACCATTGGCAACATTTTCCAATGTGCTCTCCTTCAAGCCTTGGTCTCAAAATCCTTCTGGGCTGACGCTGTACATCATGCTTTTCATTCTTAAAAATCTTATCCCTGCCACACCCCCGCCGGCTTCCAGTCCCCTTGATCTATCCTTGGCTCTAAATCAATTCCCCTTTCCGGCATTCATCCATTTGGCTGTCAGGTTTGGCACAAAGTACCTAAAGCCAACCGGAAGAAGCTTGAAAGTAAAGCCCGTGCGGGTATACTTCTCTCTCATCTTTCAAACAGAAAAAAGGGGGTGCAAGTGTGTGACTTGGAGAAACAAACGGTTTTAAAAACCCGTGATGTAATCTTTGATGATCTAACTTTCCCATAAAATTCAAAACTTACCCCGTCCTCCTCTCCTATCAGTGTTGAGGTTCCCTGGCTACACAAGTCCATGCAATCAATTTTCCCTGGGATCCTGGATGCTCCCAATACCGCTCCGCCACACGTCCAGTGGCAAATCTCCACCCAGCCACTGAAAATCCCTCTGAGGGGGGGTGTTGACCAGCGCTTGCCTGCATCCATGCATGCTCCCGCCAACAGTCTTTGCTCTTGTTTGACTTCCAGCAACTCTTCTGCGTCCACTCCTCCTAGTCCCTCTTCTCCCCCGCCTAGTCCAATTGTCCCCCCATCTCCTGGACCCCGCCCCCAATCACCTGCGCCTGCCTCTTCTCCACCACTCACTTGTGTCTCCCTTCCTCCACCATTCTCACCCGTGCCTGCTACTCCAGCCCCACAACGCTCCACTTGTTCTCATCAAGCTCTGGATTGCTATGGACAATGGTCCAAGTGTGCGGAACCCAAGTCAGACGTGGATACTCCAAAAACCTGGTGACAAATTCTGAAATTTCCCAACAAAAGCAAATGTTTGAAAGCGGCTGAAGAGGAGTTTGCCTCCCTTCTGGGTATGCAAACTTGGAAACTGGTTCCCAGGCCCAAAAAAAAAATAATCAAATCAAAGTGGGTTTTCAAATTCAAAAAATGACCGGACCACACCATACAGAAGCTCAAAGCACGTCTAGTAGCTATGGGCTACTTGCAGACTGGCGGCATTGATTATCAGGAATTTTTCTCCCTGAATCTTGGACTAGAAATGCTTTGCATTATCTTAAGCTTCCTTGCCTTGAACAATTGGAAAGGACGGCAAGTTGATTTCAAAATGGCCTTCTTAAATGGCCGCCTTGATCACAATGTTCTTATGGAACAACTGCCAGGGTTTGTTGATCCTCTTCACCCTGACTGGGTCTGTCAACTAGAACGTTTGATCTATGGCTTGAAACAATTGCCGTGCCAATGGAACCTTTGCCTGCATGAGGCACTCATTCAACTTGGACTCAGAAACTTGAAGTATGACCCAATGTTATATTTCCAAATCAAAAGCGGTAAGCTAATGGGGGCCCTCACCACCCATGTGGATGATTTGGCCATTGTTGGCAAACCTTCTTTTGTTAATGACCTCATTGCTGCTTTGGGCAAAAACTTCACCATAGGTGCCAACAAAGACCTGCATCATTTTCTGTCTCTTCAAATACATTAAGATCACCCAAATTGCCTGCTCTTTCTGAGCCAGGCTCACTATATAGATGACCTCTGCTCTAGATTTCTCAATGAAAAGTTCACTACGGTCCAAACACCCACCAGTTCCGACTTCAAAAATATCAAATGCAAAACGCCGGATGAAGCAGCCTCCTCCGGTACCTAAAATCAGCTTATTGGCTTGCTGCTGTGGCTTTTGCAATGCACAAGACAGGAAATTTCTTTTGTTGTTAATAGGCTCTCCCAACATCTGTGAGACCCCTCTGAAACTCACTGGCTGGCAGCTCTTTGGGTTCTCAACTATGTAGTTTCAACCAAACATCTGCGCCTCAGACTTGGGGGCAAACTGGAAATAGCCAGCTTCTTGGATGCAGACTGGGCGGAGGAACGGGATGAACGCAAGTCCACTTTGGGATATGTGTTTGGTCTGGGTGTGGGTGCAGTCACCTGGAAATCTTGCAAGCAGGCAACCATGTCTCTGTCCAGCACTGAGGCTGAGTACAAAGCTTTGTCCAATTTGTGCAAAGAAGCTCTCTGGATCAAACATCTCCTGACAGAACTCTCTCTCCAATCAGAGGATCCCATCCCAATGCATGTGGACAACAAGGGTGCTGAAGCCCTTGCAAAGAACCCCAAGCACCACTCGCGTACCAAACACATCCATGCAAGGTATCACTTTGTTCAAGATTGTGTGCAGGAAAACTCCATCAGCCTGATTTACGTGTCAACCAAAGACATGCTTGCCAAAATGTTGACCAAGCCTCTCAACAGAGTCCTTCTTGAAAAACATTGTCACATGTTTGGAGTAGTTTCTTGTTTTCTTTTTATTACTATTTCTCCTTGTTCTCTTTGTGTTCTCAGGTGTGCAGCAAGGGGGGGTGTTAGACTGGACCTATTCATTCTTGCTCATTTGTATGCTACACACAGTTCACTCACCTGTCACAAGTTGTGTAGTATACCTGGGTCAGTCACAGTGAGTGGAAGGATCTGTTTTCCTCATACTTCCACATCACACTCATACTGGCCCAGGTACATCTTCTCTTCCTCTTCTTGTCTTTCACACTTTCTCATCTTCATTTTGCTCTCTGTGATGTTTCTTTCTTTCTCACTGTGATGTTTCTTTCTTTCTCACTGTGATGTTTCTTTCTTTCTCACTGTGATTTTTCTGTCTTTCTCATTGACTCATGCAATTCATAATCATTCCAAATCACACTCATACTTGCCCAGTTGACCTCATCAATCTCCCTATCTGAGACTCAAAAAATTTCTCTACAGATTACAACAATTTCCAAAAAACTGATACAAGACCCTCACTGCCTGGATCAAGTCCCAAGGTTATCAAGAGTTGACAATAAACCTATGCCTCTATCTCCACCCCACTTCTCAGGAAGTTTTTTACTTCCACATCAATGAATTAATCCATGTTGGAAGCTTGGAAGTGTTGCAAAAGAAATTCCTAACTTGATTCAAGAACTCCTTGTGCCATCCACCAAACACCATACTTGGAATGCTGATGGAAATCAAAAAGGAAAAAATTATCTTGAGCCAAACAAATCACATTGATTGTGGCCTGGAAAAATCACGACTATCTTTGCGCAAGGACACTCACTCCCCACTAACTCAAAATCTGAACTTAGCACCCGCCTTAGATGAGGATGACACTGAGTTTTCTCAACAAAACATCAATTATTGGTTGGTCATTGGACTCCTAAATAACCTCTCCCAAATATACACAACCCAAAATCTCTGTTGCTGTCTCCAGTATAGCTCAATTAAATTCTAAACCCGGGATGACCCACTGGAGAGAATTCATCAACATGTGGAAGTACCTCAAGACCAAAAAAAACCTCAAGCTCACTCTCAAACTTGACTTGAGCCAAGAACTTATCACCAGCTTTAGCAACTCAACATGGGGAGAAAATCCAAAGCTCTAAAAATCTTAAACCAGACTAATTTTCTTTCTCCAAGGAGGCCTAATCCTTTGGAACTCCTTCAGGAAACAAAAAATTACCTACTCATCTACAGAATTGGATCTCAATGCTCTTTTAGACTGCTATCTGGAACTGAAATGGATCAAGCACCTGATTGGAAAAATTTTTCAACTCTCTGATGTGAAAAAAACAATATTCATTGACAACAAAGGTCTTGAAAACAAAATAAAGAATTTTGGATACCACTCAAAGTCCCAACACATTTACATCAACACCCAGGGCCTCCGCAAGGATTTCAATGATCTCAAGTTCAATCTTTTGCTGATCCCTACCAATGTCATGGTGGCCAACTCATTGAAAAAATCCTCCTCCATAAAATCCCTATATCTCCTCCAAAAGCACGCATTTGACTTCCAAACAGCCCAATCTCCATCTGTCACTCCCCTTACCAGTCAAAAGGGGTATTAGAAAAACCAAAAATTTGCCTTCTATCAGATGCTCCTGACCCTGAAGGAGCCCTCAAAACCCATTTATCTGTTCTATCTACAACTCTCTTGTACTCTGATTCATTTTTCTAGATGATTCATTTCTCTTTCCATTTTTATTTCTTTCCGTTGTTTCTTTTCTTGCTATTTGTTGACTTTTTTTCCTTCTTCCATATCTGTCTCTCCTTCCTTTTGCTCTTGACAATTTTACTCCTTCTCTTGCTTCCCACTTGCTCCACCCAATTCAACTCTATCTAAAATGTTCCTGGTAAGACTTTCAAACTCTTGGAACACTGCTCCCTTCAAGACTCTGATGCTCTCATCTCCCCAGCCCTTCAATCTCAAACTCACAAACTCAGTCTCCTCTTCTATGATTCTCTGCACAATCTGCTCCTTCTTTCCAAAAATATCTGTGAGCCTCATACACCATATTTCAACCCATGCTGTTTGTGTTCTTCTCATCTTTTTTTCTTCAACTATGCTCTCCTTATTCTAACTCATGTTCTTCAGACTGCTGGTTTTTAGTCATCAAAATTTGAATTTAGTTCTCATCAGACCACACCAATAACCACTTGCTTCCTACTTCCTTCCTTCTCTAGACTCTTTGGATATACCATCCCTCTTCTCTTCATCTTGTAATTGCTACTTTCCACTTCAAACCTCATCAATATTTAAATCAGTCTTCATCTTTCCATTGAGAATTCCCGCCTACAAACTCATCTCACTAATCACTTTATCACACTTTCACTCATTGATTGATCTCTCTTACACTTCCTAAATATCCCCTCATCAAACCTCCATTCACAAATATTCCAAGATAACCTCCCCAAGGAAATCAAAAGCCAAAAACTAAACAACAATCAACCCTTTTTGCACATCTCCTTCCAAATTGTTTATTCATCTCAAGAAAGCCAAATATCTTATCCTTTCTAACTGGCTGAAAATTAATGCCAAATAAAATTTCTGTTTTGGGTCTGCCAACAAAACTTGTGTTAGCCAACCTCCATCTTCAAAGATAAATTTTTATCTCTTGATGGCCAACAAGCTTAAGAATAAAGAAAAAGCTAGGATTGATCTAACATTGAAAAAAATGAGGGATGATTCAAAGAACTATTTTTTCAAGTATAAAAAAGCCCACTCAATGTCAATCTGTACTAGATTTGCTCTCCCTGATTCCAATAAAGCCAAAGGGGTCAACTTGTTGGTTTATGAAATCAAATCCATATTTTCTTTTAATTTTTAAATGAGTTGAATATTTGGAAAGAATGCCAAAATCATCCCTCTAGATTATTTTGACACCCAAAGATCCAACTTCATTGATTCTGAGGAGATTTTATCAAATCCTCAGCCAATTGCTGGGTATAAGTAAAAAACCTTTATTGAGGAACCAGAATTTGTTGAGGAACCCTTGGAGTTTCCAGAATCTGGAGCAAGGATGATATTCCAAAAAGAACAGGTCTAATAGTCTCTACATCTGTATAGATCACCCATTCCAATTCCTCCTTGGATCCAACAATTGCATCTTTGGATTGATCACTTCCAAGCTCTTAAAAATTCATTGAAAATCCTCTCAAACTTTATGAGGATGAATTTGATGCATCACCTCCTCCCCAACCAGCCAAATCTGAATTTTTATCAAAAATAAGTCTATTTTATATTAAAATTTCTAGTAAATAATGATTGATGTCCTCTAAACAGCCCCACCTTTTTTTACCTAGCCAAAATCATAAGCCAATGGTGCCCCCACCTTTTCAAAATAAAAAAAATTAAAAAAATACTATTCCCATTTTCACCAATTTTTGATAGTATTTTCAACATCTCCAATAGAAAAATCTTCTTTGCTTCTACCAGAATATCTGCTCTTGTTGGAGTCATTGTGCTTGTTCTTATTAATTCTCCACTGATTTCCACCCATCATTAACTAAGCCCCCAAAATCATCAAGTGGCTGCATCAACCACAAAATTAAAAAAAAATAATTCAAACAGGTTTTTATCAAAAATGAGGGCCATCAGAATGGAAAAAAGAAAAGAAGTGTCAGTAATTTTAGGCAAATGTTAAATTCAACACCCTGTGGTTTCAAATGGGTGCAAAATTCTGTTTGCAACCCATCTGAGTTGTGAATAGCCATTTGTGACTCATCTGAGATGGGGTGTTATAACATATATATATATATTTTAACATTTTTTTAATTTTTTTTCATTTTTATTTCTTTTTTTGATTTAAATAAAAAAATAAATTAAATATATATATATATATATATATATATATAACAATATAAATATATATAACAATATAAATATATATAACAATATAAATATATACATAAATATAAATAAATAATATGAAATAAATAATATGAAATAAATAAATAAAAAATGAAAAATAAATTAATTGATTAAAGTTAAAATTTAACACAAAAACAAATATAAATAAACAAAATGAACTACCCAGAATGGGTTGTGTGGCGCGTTTTGCAATCCATTTTGGGTTGCAAATTGCAGCAAAAAACCCCTTTTAGGAAGTGAACGTGGTTTGCAAGGAATTTGACATTGGCCGTAATTTTATGATGATGAAATGAGGATGATAAAAAAAAAGAAAAAATAAAAAGAAAAAAGAAAAAAGAAAAAAGAAAAAAGAAAAAAGAAAAAAGAAAAAAGAAAAAAGAAAAAAGAAAAAAGAAAAAAGAAAAAAGAAAAAAGAAAAAAGAAAAAAGAAAAAAGAAAAAAGAAAAAAGAAAAAAAGAAAAAAGAAAAAAGAAAAAAGAAAAAAGAAAAAAGAAAAAGAAAAAAGAAAAAAGAAAAAAGAAAAAAGAAAAAAGAAAAAAGAAAAAAGAAAAAAGAAAAAAGAAAAAAGAAAAAAGAAAAAAGAAAAAAGAAAAAAGAAAAAAGAAAAAAGAAAAAAGAAAAAAGAAAAAAGAAAAAAGAAAAAAGAAAAAAGAAAAAAGAAAAAAGAAAAAAGAAAAAAGAAAATAGAAAATAGAAAATAGAAAATAGAAAAGAAAAAATAAGAAAAAAAGAAGAAAAAAAGAAGAAAAAAAGAAGAAAAAAAGAAGAAAAAAAGAAGAAAAAAAAAGAAGAAAAAAAAAGAAGAAAAAAAGAAGAAAAAAAGAAGAAAAAAAGAAGAAAAAAAGAAGAAAAAAAGAAGAAAAAAAGAAGAAAAAAAAGAAAAAAAAGAAGAAAAAAAGAAGAAGAAAAAGAAGAAAAAAAGAAGAAAAAAAGAAGAAAAAAAGAAGAAAAAAAGAAGAAAAAAAGAAGAAAAAAAGAAGAAAAAAAGAAGAAAAAAAGAAGAAAAAAAGAAGAAAAAAAGAAGAAAAAAAGAAGAAAAAAAGAAGAAAAAAAGAAGAAAAAAAGAAGAAAAAAAGAAGAAAAAAAGAAGAAAAAAAGAAGAAAAAAAGAAGAAAAAAAGAAGAAAAAAAGAAGAAAAAAAGAAGAAAAAAAGAAGAAAAAAAGAAGAAAAAAAGAAGAAGAAAAGAAGAAGAAGAAGAAAAGAAGAAAAGAAGAAAAGAAGAAAAGAAGAAGAAGAAAAAAGGAAGAAAAAAAGAAGAAAAAAAGAAGAAGAAAAGAAGAAGAAAAAAAAAGAAGAAGAAAAGAAGAAGAAAAAAAGAAGAAGAAAAAAAGAAGAAGAAAAAAAGAAGAAGAAAAAAAGAAGAAGAAAAAAAGAAGAAGAAAAAAAGAAGAAGAAAAAAAGAAGAAGAAAAAAAGAAGAAGAAAAAAAAGAAGAAGAAAAAAAGAAGAAGAAAAAAAGAAGAAGAAAAAAAGAAGAAGAAAAAAAGAAGAAAAAAAAAGAAGAAAAAAAAAAGAAGAAGAAAAAAAGAAGAAGAAGAAAAGAAGAAGAAGAAAAAAGAAGAAGAAGAAAAATCCATGCTATCATAAGAAAAAACAAAACAAAAGGGGGGGAGGCAGAATACTCTGACTGCAATAACAACTTGATGAAACTATGAGGGGTATACTATTTCATCAGTTTTCAGGTTTCCAAACATGACACCTTGAATGGAAGAATTCAGTCCACAAACACTACTCTAAAATGAAATTATTTTCAAGGATTAGAAGCTTACACCAGCCACATATTTACCAACAGAAACTGTGCAAGTTATGCAGATTTGAAATGAGTGAATTTCAGTGCATCAGCTGTACTCATATCATGATATTCCAGAGTGAAAGTAAAAAAATCAAATATTTTAATTTTTTTCAGATCCAAAAAGCCAGAGTGCTTGATAATTCCTTTCCTTTGAATTTGGGACAATTTTTGAGATGTGGGGATTAGGGGGCTTTTGGACTACTGGTAATGATTATGGATATGCTCTGAGGACAAGTAGCTTTCTTAAAACTTGCTTAATTTAATTGAAAAAGGAAAGCCTTGCATTTATACCTCAATCTCTCACCATGGTTAAGGTTCTGGTGATTGGTGGGAGAGGATGAGGATTTAGGGAGGTTGGATTGATTAAATGAATGATTGGAATTCAGTTGGTTTAACTGCTTGAGATTGTCCTGTTTGAGTGCAAAGACTCAATGCTTGGAGGTTTTGTCATTGGGGACAGTGGTAGAGGAGGTGGATGATATTCTGGTTTTTCTTTCAAGCCGGCTTAGGCTCATTGTGTTTCCAACTAAAATTGCACATCTATGCAAGATATTTTTGTGGATGTCATTAGTATTGGTAGAGAGGCGTGAGATTAAATGATGAAGGTTCCAGTTTCCTGCTTGCCTGAATTGGATTCTGAGCTTTCTGATTATGGATTATGGATGAGCATTGACTAACCTTGCACTCATAATTGACATCTTTTTCAATCTGAAAATCATTGTGGCCTCTGATTCTTTTCACATATTCAGAAAATACAAATTCTTCTTTGATTTAGCTGAATATGGTGGCAGCTTTGACTGGATCAAAAAATGTATCCTGAGGGTGGCAGTGAGCTTGATTGCAGGATGAGGAGGATGGATGGATGGTCAATTTTGAGCAATAGATTTTGGTGTAGGGTTTGATGGAGAATAAATACTTTGATTGGATTCCAAAAAACATGATTAGTGGTTGAGTTAATTGAGGGGAAGCAGCAAATATCTCAGGAGACCAAACCTGGCTTGCTATTCAAGAGGTAGAAGGAGTGAGATGACTTTGAGCTTAGCTGAAGTTTTGTCAGCATTGGTGGAAGAACAGACTCAGACTGAGCACAGCAATCAAAAGGGGAATTAATCAAAATACTAGAATAAATAAGTATTTCATATACAGAATCTCAAATCACTTAGTCTAATTCACAGGTAATCAACAAAACAAATTGAATTATAATTGCAGGTAAATTCAATAAACATTGATTGATTGAGGACTGAGACCAAACATCAAGAAGGTTATTAATCTTCATTATATTCAACAAAAATTGATTAAACCAATATTTTATGACAACCATTGTTGTCTGATTTTCATTTTGAATCATGGGATCAAGTCCTGCTAGTAACAGGTGGGAGGGAGGTTTAAGAGTTGAAGAATGAGTCTGAGATCAAGTGGTTTGAGATTGGATGATCCTTAAGATCAAAGCAGGTGAAGCAGGAGGGGGAAAATCTGGGATGGTGTGTGTAGGAGACTGAGATTTGAGACAGAAATTTTGATTTTTTAGAGTGTAAAAAATCTGGAAAGGATAATGATATAATTTCTAGATAATATAGAATTGGTGAAGAGACCTTTAGATCAAGTTATTGGGGATCCAATTTTATAAAGGATATTTTGAATTGGTTTGATTTTTGGGGAAAAGGGGAATTAAATTATGATGCTCTTATTGAAGATGGTCAGACCAATTTTGAAGAGGAAGTAATAGATTGAACAACCAGTTGATAAATCAAACCTTGCAAATTTTTAGATAAAGATCTTATTTTTATAGGTTGATATTGAAGATGATGATTTGAGCTTGATAGATTGGATTGAGTGGGGTGTAATCAATTAATGATAAATTATGTATTTGACAATGTGCAGGTGCAGATGAGTTTTTTGCATTTCATGGATGGTGGATGGATGATGATGCATAAATGGTGGCTTTGATGTTTGAAATAAAGAATTAAAATTTAACATACTGTTTTAAAATAAAACAGTTGGGAGGTATTTTTGTTTCATAAAACTGACATTCACAAGGTTTGTTTTAATCCAAAAAAATACTGTTTTTCTAAGGGTGGGTTTTCTAACCCTGATATGCCCTCATTCCATTTTTTTAGGAATTTATCCAAGGCATTTTTCTTAAAATAATTCAGCAGTTTTTTATTATTTAGCTGCTTTAAACTTAAATTTTATAGATTATGATATTTTAAAATCATTTGGATGATATTAAGAGCAGCATCCATTATAGACTTCAATTGCAAAAAAAATTGATTCAAGGGGATATTTCAATTAATTTAATAATTTATCTTGATATGTATATAGCTATTGGATTACAACCTGCTAATTCAAAAAATGTTAAATTTCCTGTTTTCTGAAAGATATTGCTTGAATAAACCCTTGGAGTCTCATGTTTCAAATTGATAATGGGAAAATATTGGCATTTTAAAACTTCCTCCTTTGGAATTAGGGGATTCATGTGTCAAGATTTGTGCTTGATTTTGTAAAAATCACAAAAAAATAAAATTGAGCTGTGATTTCATGCACATTATGAAATTTTTAAAAAAATAAGACATGCAATAAATCTTATAAGATGGTATGAAACACTGGTTTTTCCATTCAAAAGAAGGAAAAGAAAACCAATTTTGATCCAGTGCCCATTTTCTCCCATAAAATTATACCATTAAATAAAATTGCCCAAAATTTCCAAGAGGAATTATTGTACCATTTGAATTAATTAATTATAGCATTCTAAATATCTTGATTCTTTAATACATTTTCTTCATAGTAGCACCCAGAAAGATATGTAGTGAAAATCGCCCTGATGACCCAATAGGGAGCTTCAGTTTAATTTGATATAGTAATCAAATAAAACTTGAATCATTGGTGAAATTTTCCTCAAGTATGAAAGATCTGCATCTTGTGCCTTTTGGTGATTCTCCACAACCAAAAAATTTGCACTTTCAAAAGTCCTGTTGAAAAAAGGGTGACATATACACCATGAAAAAAGGAATCTGCATCTTCTGGAAGGTGTTTCACCAAGAGTTGTGAGCATATCTTTTTGGGTAAACTGATTTAAAATTTACATTTTAATTTTAATTTGGTTATATTCTGGTATTTTTTTTTATGTAATTAATTTCATATAAATTGAAACCTTTGAAATTTTTGGAAGTTTTTGGATTTTTTTTGTTGTGATTCTTTCTTTTTTTTTGTGCCTAATATGCATGCAGGCAATCTAGACTGATGGATAAATGGTTTTTTTAGGCAAAAAAAACCATCATATCCAAAAAAAAAATTAAAATGATAAATTTTGTAACAAAAGTTTGTATTGATTTAAATGATACTTTTGAAAAGAAAAAAGAGTGTTTTAAATGGTAAAATTTAATTAAAAATTAATCAATTTCTTATTTCCAATTCAATTTTCAATTTCTATTGAAAAAATGTCATATTTGAAGGGAATCCATCTTTTATTTTCCCAATTTGATTAGGAAAAATAAGGACTTGTCAAAACAACTTGATAAATTATATATATATATATGTGTGTGTGTGCATTATTTTATTTTAAAAGAATTGATATAGAATATTTGAGCAGATTCAAAATTAAATTTCATCAGAAAAATACTCAGTTTTTTTCATATATATATTTGTTTGTCTGTGAGAGAATTTAATGCTATTTCCCTGCTAAAACTCACAATTTTTGACTATCTTTTTTTCCTGGAAGTGATAATTTGTGTTATTTATTGGAGAAAAATTTTTCTTGAGCTGAGAGAAACCAGGAGGCCATTTTTGGGCATAAATTTTCTGCCTGGGAGGCACAAAAAAATATTTTTTAACAAAAATTTATAAAATTCTGAAAAATTCTAAATATTCTAATTTATATATAACTAGCTAATTTTGTATTTAACCCAAATCTAGAGAACCATTTGGGGAAAATATGATTTTTTTTTTTGGTTTGGATTTTCAAAGCAGATTGGTTTATCTTCCAGAAAAAAGACTTATTCCCAAAATGGTCCAATGATCAGCATAAAGAAAGTACCTTATTACAGAATAATACATCAGAAAAAGTTCAAAAATGAATCAAGGTGTAGGTTCAATGGCATTTTGAAACTGATGGTAACAATATTATCAGTTTTGAAAGACCATTGGTTTTCTGGTCTCTGTGCTACAACTACTCTTGTTCATTGGCTTGATATAATCCTTGAAAATGCTATATCTAACTGACCATGGCTGAAAACTGGATCTTGAAAATACAGGCCAAAATTTTATAAGTTTTCTGACCTTGATACTTTTTGATTTTCAAAGATAATTTCAAATTTACTGGAAAATTTTTGTGTATCAATTTGAATGGAAGACTTTGTTCCTCTGGTTTGGAAATTAAAAGGATGCATGGAATGGAAAGAGCTCCTCCCATTCAATCAACTTTTTATATCTTGAAAAATATAACATATATGCCCAATCTGGCCACAAAAAATAAAGTACCATTTCATAGGCCAATTATACAGTCCGTATTCCCCAAAATTATTATTGGGAAGGAAATTTCGGAGGAAATCATGTATTTAGGAACTCTTGTTGGTAAATATTTTGTGTGTTGTCTTAAAAATCCATGGCTTGATTAAATTCTCATTTTAATATATTCTTCATTCCCAGGGATTGAATTCAGAATTAATGTATTGAATTTTTCAAAGAAGTAGTCTTGCAAAATAGGACCACACATTCCATTAGATAAAAAATTTGAAGTTAGAAGAGGTGCAAGTCATGAAAGCCAATGTTGACTAACTTCTAGAAAGCATCATCTTTGCTATGACAATGAATAGCCATTTTTTCTCAAATCAATATTTTTTTTGAACCCTGTATCATATTAGGGTGTATCAGAGTCAGAAAACCCTCCATTAGAAACCCACCATTTTTTTTGAAAAAACCTGTCATTTTTAATGGTGTTTTTCTGAAATGCACATACTCCTTAATTGGTGTATTTCAAAGTGGTGGGTTTCAAAAAAATGGTGTGTTTCAAGTATCAAAACTGCCATTTTATCCATAATCCATCACCCTCCCCTCTGTATGCATACAAGGTGAGCAGTACCATTTCATCCTCCATTTTATTATCTAAAATAATATCACATATGTTTAGCACAATTCCTTTTAAAATGTGAGAGGAGTTTGATGAGGTTTTGCTATTTAAAACAGTCACCTACTAGTTACGTATCTTGATCCACATAAATAAGCACTTATTTCCACAATTAAAGTCATCATCATCATTGTGGCTGACCTGTCTGTGAATCAGTTGTCATCAACCATCTCAAGATCAAGGAACTCAAAAGATCAGATCAGCTTAGAGGAAGTTCAAACAATCAAATTCAATTTTTAAATTTTGATTGATGAAGGGCAATAGGTAGGAGAGGAGGAAGATGGGATTGATTCATCATTGAGTTATCAAAGATATTCCCTATAATTCTCATCCCAAACAAACTATTCCAACTAAGTGTGATGATCATCATCAAAAAACAATGGATTTCTACTTACCAATTGATGATCACTCAACCAAGCTCAAGGATCAAGTTCAAGTTCCATCAAGATTGAACCCCAATCAATTAATGATTTATGTTCATGGTGGATCATGGAGTACAGGTAAGTTAGATGATGAGTCTCTCTGGAATTTTTAATCATTCAATACTTTTATTGAATTTACTGATTGAGAAGATCACCTTTTTGATTTGATCATTGTTTTACCTAGGTGATGAGGCAGATATTCACTGGAGAAGATTGATGAGAAACCTATCAAATTGATTTTCAAAGATAAATCTCTGTTTGATCAACTATCAATGAGCCAAGTTAGTGATTGATGAATTGGGTCAAGGATTAACCAAGTTCAAACACCCCAGCCATTACTTGTATTTAATCAAGGCTATCAAGTTGATTGAATTGATTGATGGATTAGATTGAATCCAAGAGATCTATCTGATAATTCATTCCATTGGTGCCTTCATCTCTCTCTCAATCTTGGGAATCTCAAAGCCTTCCAATCCAAAGCTCAATGAGGAGGAGGAGGAGGAGGAGGATGAAGATGTTCTCCTCAATTTCCACTTTTGATTGGATTCAAGTCAATCATTGACAGGATTTGCGGTATGATCAGTTGGATAAACAAGGGTAGCCCCAAGAGACAGCGCAAAATGAATGATGCTAATGGTCATCATCAGAACCATGGTTATTGCAATCAGCCTGTCACCAAACCTCATCCCACAAAGCTGACAGCCCATACAAGGCCCTTAAATACCAACTTCCAATCCACAAAGAACCCTTGAGATCCACAGCCCTGTCCAAAGCCCAGCAAGCACAGACAACAAGATGAAACAAGCCAACTTGGTCCCAACCACTTCATGAGATGGTGGCAACCTCAAATAAACCAACAAGGTCCTAAGAACCTATGGGATTCAGCAGCTTGTAAACCCAGTTCTGGGTCCTGACTATTTAAGACTGTTGACCACCAATTTTTTTGAATTATCTTTCCCATCCTTTTTGACCATTGATAAGAAATCAAATCTTGTATCCAATGGTAAATCCACCTTTGTATTGCATTGAATCCTGTGAAAATTTTTCTCCCAATCAAATCATACTTCCCAGAACCATATGTCAACTCTCCTCATCTTGCTCCAAATCCTTCATGGTCCATATTGATGGGCTCTACAGTCTTAGCAGGTGTATTATGAGTTAGAGTATTAGAATTTAGTCTCCCCCACCTCCTGGTTAACACATTATCATCATCATCACTCTTGATCCCAAGGATCTATGAGGACAAAAGACCAAGGAGGAAAGACAGAAGTTAAGGAAGAGGACAAAGATGTAGGAGAAAGGTGAGATAATTCCTATTGTCAAGGAGGGTAGGCAAAAGATAAAACAGGACAGGAAGATAGAAGACTTGGTATGGAACAAGACAAGAGCAAGAAAGAAAATAGGAAACAAGAAGAAGCAAATGAGAAAGAAAATGGAAAAAATATGCAGGTGTTATGGCTTGTTGGTCAGATTATCTTGACAAGAGGGAAGAGTGGCCAAACCACAGAAATGTGAGGAAGGGAGGAGCATCAATGACAAGACCTCTTTTTCTACTGTTCCAAGTATGTAGAGCATAAGGTTGGAGGGGGGGAGGAGACCGCTTGGACCAGTTGGTTCATTGTCTTGGCCTAAGTTATGCAGTATTCTAGCCTGCAGGGGATTCCTCCCTAAATCATTTTTGGCTTAAACAAAAAAACCCTTGATGTTTGTAGCAAAGCGGATGCAAAAGTTAGTTCACTTGATGGATATGATGGGAATTGAGGGTCTGGAATTCTTGGAACTGAAAATGAGATTGATGATTGATGGAAGGAGGGATGTTGCAATTGAGTACGTGTATGATATCCAAGTTTGATGGGGGATGGTAGTATGAAGGCTGGTGAATGAGTTGGTAGTGAAGAGAAGGAAACATTGAGTTGGTCATTTTTGTTGTTGTTGTTAATGACTGGGGACATGTTGATAGTCTTGAGTAGATGTTAAAAGTGAGTAGATTGCTGTATTGAGTTGATAAATTGAGGAGATGGCTTGGTTGAGAGCAGTGGATAGATCAGGATTGAGGGAGGATGAGAAGGAATGAGGGGATGGATGAGAATTCAACAGGATGATTAAGGATGATAAATGATACAGAGAGAGAATAGAGAGTTATATAGTATATTTGAAAAACCCCACTTATTTTCAGGCAAATCTGACACGCCTGATGCAAAATAAGTGGTTTTTTTGATTTTTTTAATTTGGGGTTTAAATGGTGGATTTGGGTTGAAACCCGCCATCAAAAAAATGGCAGGAGGGCTAACTCTGATCTGCTCTATTTTAATCATCTCCAAAATCAAGTAAGAAATTCTGGAAATCATGATCACCTGCAGTACACATATTTGAAGTGAGGTGCAAGAATTGGAAATATATCCAGAAAAACAAATTTACAAAACTGGAATCAAAGATTCAAGGACATGTAATTTTTCAAACCACTTGTAGAATTTTCCCTTTGCCTGAAGTCACCAACAAGAGCCCTGAATTTACAACCAAATTTTAGACTTGAATCCATGATTTCTTGTATTAGTCTTTCAACCATCTCAAGAGCATACCTATGTCTCATAGTTGCTTCATACCAGATTATTGAATAAACTAATTTGATAGCTTGAGATTTTTGGAATGCTTTGAAATCCTTGATACAGTGGTGTGATTGATTTTCAAGGTGATTCCAATGGTTTGATGAGCTGTCCTTCCATTTGGTAGATTGATGGCAGATATTCCACTACCAGAGCATGCCAGAGCTATTTCCCCAGTTTCTCTAATACAATCAAACAGAATTAATTCAAAAATGCTTTTCCAGAGCCCCCAGGTCCATCAATAAATAAGTAAGGAGTTTGGGAAGAATTGAATGCATTCATTATCAGCTCAAAAATATTTCTCTGTCTGTTATTCAGAAAAAAAAAATTCCGAGTCAAATTGGTTTACTGGTGCATTTTCTTTCTTCTTGAAGGATCTAGTTCCTGTTTTTTGTTTTAAATTTGACTGTTTTTTCAAGTCTTGGAAGATCAGGGAAAGCCTCTTCAACACTGGTTCCAAAATTTTGAAATATTATTGATGTAGTTGCTGTTAACATTTCATTAGAGAGAACCCTTTAGTCTGTGATTCCGCAGTAAAATAAGTTCTCAAACATCAAATTGAATGAGAAATTCCATAAGAATAGTGAGTTTTCTGGTTGAAATAGTGCTAACAGCATTTCAAATAAACTCCTAAAATGATATGGATTGGTATATTCACCAGCTTCCTGCACAGGTGTGTCAAAATGATGATCATACTCAAGTAGATCCTTTGTCAAATCTGCTTCTCTGAAAGGTGGGTAAGAAATTCCCTAAGCCTTTTGGGGTGATCAAATGAAGTAACACCAACAGAATCATTCAAGAAAACTCTGAGAAACCACCTTTAAGCATCTACAGGGAATTCATTGATGGTCCTTGCAGATGGATGAGTAAAATTAATTTTGAAATATTCTGTGAGCATGTTTTTGGCTTGGACTGATGTTTGAACATCTTCCTAAATGGATTCATCTGTTTTAAAAAATAATTTTTTTTCCAGGCAGGTGAATTTCCAGTTTTATAACAGAAGGTGAAATTGAAGACAAGTTGAATGAAAGAATTCTCCAAAATGCCTCTGGAGGAGCTTCTCATCTTTAATCCCCAAAAAGTTTGATTCATCCATGCTTTCACCAAAATAAACATTGAAACAACCATGGCATGTATAAATGCATTTGAAGAGCTATTTGACAGCTGAGATATCTGCACCTATTTCAACATTTATATGGCATTGCTACTTGGCCAAAAGTTAGGGATTGTAAGGAACAACCCAGGAATTGTCAATTAGGTACTTTGTATGATTCCTCCTCAGTTAAGTGGTACTCCCATTCTTGTGCCTTCTATAAATTGGATAAGCAGTTTTACCCATGATTTTTTTAGGACTGAAGTATTTTGGGTATCCCTCCTTGCATGTGCCATTTTCCATGCAAGGAGAAGCAAGGTTAAGAACACCATATGGGCCATGGATCATTTTTTTAACTTAATGAAAGAGCTTTGGCTCTACAAATTCATCAGGTATCTCTTCAAAAAAAATCATGTGAATGTGTTGTGATTTTCTTGGTTGGGATCATGGTGAAGGATTACCAAGATGTGAGCATGTCAAAGGTGTAAATGTAGGAAAAACCTTGTTGAAAGTCATAAGTGAAAATGAACTCAAATGTGTTGATTTCTGGGTTGAGGGGGAAGTACATCAAAGTGGGATGGAAGGGGGTTTATCAATGTTCAATGTTCAAGAAAAAAGGTTGAACCAAGTGAGGAATTAGTGTTCATTACAAGTTTTTTCAACATCCTCCATTACATCTGCTGTCCTTGTTACATGTGTTTGCCTTGTTACATATTTTTTCATTGTTACAGGTGTTGTCCTGGTTACATGGGTTGTCACTGTATGCTTGATAGTATAAAGCAAACCTTATATACATACAAAGATGTAATGGGAAATTATGAAAAAAAATAAACACAAACCTCACATGTGACCTTACATGTATGTATGTACATACATCAGTTTCTGTGACTGAAAAATTGAAAGTGGACAAAAAAAGTGGACTGAACTGGATGGAAGAGGGCCATAATACAATGTTGGTGAACAAATAGAAACCCAAGGACATTGACACCAGGTGAGGCATGGGAAGTTTTTTCAAGCTTTTTATAGGAACAGATTACATAAAAACAGAAATATCAGAATATGATTATGATTCAACACAAATTGCATATTTTTGACCCACAATCTAACCAATCACAAACAGTTCCCAAATGGCTTTGAGCAAACTTGAGGTCAAGAATGCAAGGCTAGGTCATGTTTCTGCATCCTTTTAGGCTTACTATTAGACTGAGTGCATGATGAAGCAGGAGGCCTGGCTCAAGTTATATTTGTTTGGTGCCCCCTCCAAATCAGATATCTCATTGAGGGCTCCCAGAACATGGCTGTAGGAAGCAGAGTCTGTGAATTACTCCTTCCCAGATTACTCAAAGCACCAAGTATCATTTCCAATGAATATGGTTCTGACACCCTCGATTCCAGCCCCGTAATGTGGGCATCGGGTAACAGAACGGCAGCCGGTGCTGTTGGGCAGGGGGGCAATTGTCCCAAACAGGCAGCCGCTCGAAAGGGAAACTCCAAAGATGGCAGTGTACTGGACGAAGGGCACAGGGTCATAGCCGCCATACTGCCGTTTGGTGCTGGTCTAAAGCACTAATTGGAACAATCAAGGGCAAATAACAAGGCTTTGGGATGAATTGCAATGGGTCGGGGTTAGACACAGACTGCTTCAAAGTTTTTGCATGGCTTGAATGTCAGAAGACTGAACATAGTCTTCAAACTCGGCAATCTTTTCTTGCAAGTCATCAAGAGAAACTTTTTCGTCCTCGACTACTAAGCTGATTTGTAATTTTCGAACGCCATATCCAACAGGAACAACTAAGCATGAAAGGAACTAGGATCAGCCTTCCAAACCAAGGACCGATTTATACAAGTGAATAGACTGACGTTTGCTCAGACCCCACACCAAACCGTCCATTTCAACGGACCGAACAGACTTCTCCAGCTCCGCCATATCGGTCTCATCATCCCATGGCTTGACGTCAAGGGTAACAAGGGACTGCAATGGATTTACGAGTGAATTAGTGATTAGTCTAAAACATGGAGGGCACCAGGAGCCAATCACGAAACTAAGAACTAACCTTGGCGATGGTCTTGGGTTTGTTAGCCTTCTTGGCCGCATACTCGGCAAGACGAGCGGCTTTGATCTTTTCAGCCTCCTCATCCACCTCCTCGTCGTCAGAACCAAAAAGGTCTATGTCGTCATCATCACCAGCGGCGGCCGGGGCTGGGGGTCGAATCGGACGAAGGGTAAGACCTCTAGGAGGAGCAGGTATATGAGAAAATGAGACGGACGAGCTGAAGTGGACCCCTTAGCAGGTCCGTAGGAAGACAATTCCTTCTTCTCTCCCGGAAGAGAGGCATGGTCGTTTTCCCAGCTTTTGATGTGGGACCACCAGCGGGCAGAGTGAGGGTACTTCTTGACATCGGGCGAAGAAGCAATAGCACTGAAGACGACGACGTCGGCTTGCGAAGGGCAGTAGCTGAATAACAAGGGGTGAAAAGTGGTTAGCGATGGAATTGAAAAGCATCCATGAAGGTAGTAAAAAGGTGATCGAGGCGACGGAATCAGAAGTGTTGGTATAATATTTTCAACAGTGTCACAGCAGAGGTGCTCCGAAGAACAAGGTTGGTGTCTTAAGCCGCCCATGCCTCGCCGGACGAAGATCAGAAACACGGACCAAACGAATGGAGATCATCAGGAGGCACAAAGGGGATTCAACAACTGGCGAGTTAGCTTACCCCTCAATGTAGCTTTTGTCGTAGAGGTGTTGCTCCAACTGGGAGTAGTCGTTTCCGGTGAAGTCAAAACCTGAGGGTGGATCAACCGACAAAAAGGTCAGGCGACAGGCCAAAAAGACATTGGCGTCATTAGGAAGTGCACAAACCCATGGTGAGTTAGTGGACAGGCGTTGAAGAAAAGGCGTCGGTACTCAAGGAGCAGAAGCTTGAACAGGCGGGTGGGTGTGGGGCATCTACGGGGCGAAGGCCATCGTCATTATATACGCCGATTGGAGCAGTCCGCAGCAAGCCAACTGCGTGATTGTGACCGACGGACTTGTGGGTCTGGAGTTAGGGTGTGTAGGGGCTTGCAGAGTAGAGCATCCGCAATCGATAGAATTTCGCTAAGCCCTCGCCAGCCAAAAAAAATAGCAAGCGAGGGCTTTAGCGGGTGCGGAACGCAATTGCACTCGTTAAACCCGCGCGCCAGCTAGCTAACAAGGGTTGGCCCGCAATTGTCCGACCCCTCGGAACCACACGGCACCTTCCACATCAAACTACAAACTACAACATCACTGACACAACACCATTTACCAGCATTTCCACATTGGGCTACCCAGCATCACTCCATCAATCATCAAGGTTCTGTTCTTTCCATCATCAACCACCCCATAGAATGATTTTCCCCCTGAAATTCCACAGGAGCCTGCCAGCACATGGACATACAGTCAGTAGACAAAAATATTGGGACTGATTGACCTCAAAAAATCAATTCATTTTCAGGCATGTGTTTCAAGCTAAAAACTTTGTTCAAAAAGAGGCATGTATTGACTTTGATTCACAAGATTAGATATTTTTGTATCTGAAATTTACTTACAACACAATTAACAAGTTGAAAAATATCAAATTAGGGTGTTGTGGAAGCAAGAGCAGTGATACCCCTTGAAGTTGTCCTCAAGTTCTGGAAGTTATTGGTCTAAGTGTCTGTAAGGAGATTGGATGTGATGAGTTTAAGAATAGAGAGAGTGATGATAAGATAAATTCCTCCCTTCCAATCCTTCCCATACCATTCCCTGGTGGTCTGGTGATGATGATATATGATATGGTGACCCAACCCAGAGTTGAGAGTGAGGTATTTTTGAGTCCTCCCTCTCAACCCTAACCTAGGTACAACCACAAGAAACAAGATAGATGAAATATGACCCCAAGTACAGAACCCTAGCTCCACCCCAACCCTACCCCGTACCACCCACCCCATCTGAAACCCTCCCCTTCGATATCACGTACGTCCAGTTTGTCCTTCTCATGGTGCAGCCCTCTGCCGCGCCCAACTTGAAGCCCCCCGGGTTTATTCATCCGTGTGCGTCCGCGGATCCCGCAATCCATGAGTTGGCCCGCGCTTATGCCCGCATGAACCTCCCCGGTGCATATAACCCCTGATTTCCCCGCCCTTGCTTTCCGGACTAACCACCTGCAAGCTTGGTCAGGCCGGCTGCATCACTTGGTCTGCGTTCCCTGGGCCGGTTGTGGCCTGGCGCCCCCCAGAGTAGGCCCAACCTGCACCTGGTGCCAAGCCCCGCAATCCCTGCTGCTGAGCCCTCATCTGCTGCTGCTGAGACCGCGCGCACCCCAAATGCTGAGCCCAACCTACCCAACTGCTGAGCGCGCAGCCCGCGATGCAGCTCCCAATCCAAGGTTATAAATACGGCACCACATCCCCTTCCAAGTTGAGTTCTGTCCCCAGAGGTCCTCCCATCACTACCTCAACCCTACCCCGCTACCGGACCACCCCAGCTACTAGCCCTGCCCCTCCTTCAAACTTCTGCCAACACTATGATCCCCTGCAATTTCTGCGCCCGGAACAGGCACGCGTGTTTGATTGTTCCTGGTCAACGCGCCTGCAGCGCTTGCCAATGCGGCCACCACTGCTGCTCGCTTAGCGGGGGAATGCCCCGCCCTCCCCCTCAATCCAGCTCCCGTTCCCGCCCGCGCAAGAGGGCCCGTCCAGACCCATTTGTGGTATTGGACAATGAAACCATCTCGGAGGACTTGTGGACTCCACCCGGATCACCCCTTTGCCGTCCCCCCCAAGCTCAATCCGCCACTCTGCTTCACCGCTCTGCCGCGCGGGACCTCCCCAGAAGGAGGACTTCCCCAACTTTGCGGCTTACTGGGTGGACCGCGTCCGGGTTACGCAAGGCACAAGGGACCGGCGTATTGATGAAATCCTTTGATGTTGCGCGGCTCCTCCTCCAGCTCCTACTCCAGTCCCTGCCCTGGCTCCTCCTTTGGACCCTGCCCTGGCCCCTTCCCCAGCTCCGCGAGGCACCCCTCCACCGCCCGCATCACCCATTGTCATCTCATTGTTGCCTCCTGTTGGACCAAACCCCCCAGATGGTCCTCCAAAGGCCCCCTTGTCACCAGTCCTGCCTCCACCCAGCCCACCCAATATCCCGGAAATCCCTGTTTCTCTGGCACTCCCGGGGCCGGATTCAAGATCTTTTCTGAAAGGCCAACCGCAATGCTCTGCAACTTCCTAGCAACCCCCCGCGCTCAATCCTTGAAATCCCGGCGCAAGCTCTTGGTGTCTTTCCGGGCCTTACTGGCGTTGTCGCAGGCGGACATGGAGGAAATGATGAAAATGGCTTAGGCACATTGCCCCCCCTCTCCCCCCTTCCCTCTTTCCGCGTTTTCCATTGTACCGCACTTCCCCTAATTAGAGAAATACATGTCTTCTGCGCAGGCGTCCTTTCCCAGCGGGTTGTCCTGTGGAAACATCCCCGCGTCCCAAGTGAGTTTTAAAGAAAGTTCCGGGTCCGCCCATCATAAGTGAGAATGAGAGTGAGATTGATATCCGCGCCTGCATCCTGGTGAGAATGAGAGTGAGATTGAGATCCGCGCCTGCGTCCTGAGCCAACAAAGATCCCCGGAAGGTACCTGGACCTCCCCAGCCAAACTGCTACACAGTTCCCTGTACCCATTACACTGTAGGAGAAGACAACTGATAAAGAGAAGACAGAGAAA
This sequence comes from Puccinia polysora, assembly GCA_025617555.3. Lineage (NCBI taxonomy): Eukaryota > Fungi > Basidiomycota > Pucciniomycetes > Pucciniales > Pucciniaceae > Puccinia > Puccinia polysora. The sequence goes on from CM062613.1 coordinate 42,881,356, forward strand.
AGAACCAAACCCAAAAAGGAAACCAAACCCAAAAAGAATTTTTTTTTTTTTGCTAGCACCAAGCCTCTGCTCCTTGTCCTGCATTTCCCAACCGCGGGGCTTGTCCTTGCGTTTACGGACCTGGCTTGCGCCGCGCCCGCGTCCCTGCAACCAATCATAACCAAAACCAGTACCAACTGGCAAAGCAATGTATTCAAGAAATAAGAAAACAAACATTCTGGGGTGTCTAGTTATTTGGGCTGTGAACCGGCTAGAGCACCCCCTCACCAAATCAACCTTTTACCCTACTTGCGTCCCCCCTGGCTTGACGGCTGTCCCCAGTGGTTTGTAGCCTCTTGCTCCTTCAAGGCAGCACATTGCGCACGGGCTCCTCCTCAGCCAAAGAGCCCAATCCGTCTACTGATCCTGAACCACTGGCACCCTCCCCTGCGTCCACGCCATTGCTGGCCGTCTCATTGAAGGAGGTGGAGCCACATGCAAAGAAGCGCTTCACGTGCAAAGCGGCGGCCTTCTGTTTGAGCGGCACCCCGTCCAATTCCTCAAGCTGATAACTCCTGCCCTTGAACTTGGATGCCATGCAGAAGGGGCCGTTCCATTGGTTGGCAAAAAGCTTACCCCACTGGGACTCCAGACTCAGGTTGTACAGCAAGACCAAGTCCCCCTTCTGCAATGGGTCCCAGAGGCAATGGGAACAACGCTTGTCCCAATAGCAGACCAACACCGTCCTAGTCTTCTGCAACCTTTCCGCGGCCTTTGCTAGGGTCTTGTCCCATCAGAGAAGCTGTTTGGCGTGCGCCTCCACAAGCTCCGCGGAGGTCTTCACCTTCCACCAGTCCACGCCCAAGAAGGTTTCCAGCTCAATGTCCACCGGAAGCACTGGACGCTGTCCGTAGAGAAGTTCATAAGGCAAGTAGCCTGTTGAGCGTTTGACCAAGATCCTGTCCGCAAAGAGGACCACCGGAAGGGCCTCCTGCCACCGCTTTCCATCCTCACCGCACAGCTTTACCAGGGTATCCTTGATAGGCTTATGACCGCATTCAATAATCCCGGCGCCCTCCGGATAGTACTCCTTGACCCTCCAAAACCTAGCTCCACAATTCTGGACCAGCGTCATCAAACAACCCTGGAACTCTGCGCCTCCATTGATGGTGACCAGGCAAAGCAAACCGTACTGTGCAAACCAATCTTCCTCTAGAAACTGAGCAACCTTCTCCTCCAACAACTTCACCAGAGGACAAGCCTTGACCCAACCCAATAGATTGTCCCGCGCAACCAGAAGGTACGCAAACTTTCCTGCCTTTATGTGTACCACATCAAGGGAGACCCGCCCAAACAGTGCGTCCTCCCCCGTAGGGTGACCCACCTCCCTGGGCAGCCTAGAGCTTTGCCATTGACACGCTTTGCAAGACTTCACCCATTCACGCACCGCGCGCACCACACCCAGCCACCAGAGCCTTGCTTTCACCCGCCTCTGCGTTTCAATCTTGCCCCAGTGGCCAAGGTCGTTGTGAAGAAACCTCAGAATCATTTCCTGGTCCTTCCTCAATGTTGCAACCACCAAAGGCACTGGGGTACTCCGCCGCCACAGTTGCCGTTCCTGCAAGTAGAAGTTGGTTGTCCGCCGCTTTTCCCATCAAATTACCACCCCTGACGTACCCTTGGGAAACCAAAGATCCTGCAAAAAGGAGCACAAGGTTGTGTAACCCCCAGACTTCTGCAGCAGAAGGATGACCTCCGCCTCCACCATACCTACGCGGATAACCGGAGACTCCATGTCCAGGGGTTCCGCCTCCTCAAACGGGTCCTCCCGCAGATAACACAATAGCGCGTTGGGCATTGTGAACACCTTCCCCAGAACATGAACCATGCCAAAAGTGAAGAGCTGAAGAAATGCCACCCACCTAGTCATAGGAGCATTTGGCAGCGTCAGAGAATTGATCATCTGCGCCAGGGCCTCCGCATCAACCAACAGCTCAAAGTGTACCCCCCAAAGCAGGTGCTGAAGCCTCTGAATAATTCCAGCTTTGGCTGCAAATACCAACTCTCCATCAGGGTAAACGTCACGGACTCGTAGAGAACCGGCCTGTCCTTACCATCCTCTTCCTGCATCAGGACGCGGCCCGCACCAAAATCGCTAGAGTCAACGGCCAGGCGGATCTCTCCCGCATTGTAGTTGAGGTCCTGGAGGACAATGTTGCGGCCCACAGTCTATTTGAGCTTTGCAAAGGCAGCGTCACACCTTGCCATCCATTCCCACGCCGCGCCCTTCCGTCTTAGCGCCCACAGCGGACTTGCAACTTTGGCAAACCACTCAATGAACATGCGGACGTAACTGCACAGTCCGAGGAATTGGAGGATATGCAAAGGCGTCCGCGGGGTTGGCAATTTGAGGACTTTGTTCCGTTTATTTGCCACAATTCTCCTGCTGTTGAAAGCCATCACATGTCCTAGCACTTCCAGCGCCGGAACACAAACTGCCAACTTACTCCCCAACACTGTAAGCCCTGCCTCCTCAATTTGGAACAAGACCTGCTCCAATGTCTGCACGTACTCCCAGATGAAGCGGCCGATCTTTGGGGCTTCCTCTAACACTGCGCCCCTGTAATCCATCTTTGGTCCCTTGATGTCCGCCTCATTGATTAAAATCAGAACCCTGTCCGGAATTTTTTCCTGCAGAATCCACGTCATCTGGGCCTGATAAACCACCACCAATTTTGTTGCGCCCTGCGGCAACTGCGTTAGCTGCATCCTCCCCAATCCTGTCTCAAACGCGGTTAACCGCAGAAAGTCAAGATGGAGCTTGCGCTGATCATACCCCCCCATTACATTGACCAATCCATAACACGCGTTCCCTGCCATCAATTCCAGGAACTCGTCCACATGCGGTGGCAATCCCGCATCCTGGATGGTGAATGAGTTAAGCTGCTGCAGGTTATGAAAAATCCTAAGCAACTTTCTGTCCTGTTTAACAACTGCAAAGATTGGGCTAGAGTAGCTCAATGTGGACTGCTTGTACAACCCCATCCTCATGTGCTCCCGTACCAGTTCCAAAAAGGGTTCCCGCACAGTTGAAGGGATTGGAATTGGCTTGATCTGCCAGGGCTTGTGCGGCACCGTGGGGATCACATAGGGATTGCCAACCTTGTTCCTCAGCAATCCGCGCTTGTCAGGCCCAAAGGCAAGGGCCTTTTTGTGGAGCACCAACACTGATGCCAGAAAATCCTTCTCCTCCACACTCAACCACTCCATTGGCCCAAAATTAAGCGCCTCAATCCGCTCATCCGTGATTTGCGCCAACCGTGTTACCCACCCAGACTTCTTCAACGGACTTACCCAGGGGTCCCAAGACCAGGAGATTGGCCTTAGAGGCCCGTTCAGTCCCTGCGGCATTGGCTTGTTCAGGGGCCAAACCTTTTGTGCCACGGGCTTTTACCGTCCCGCGTTGCACCTGACCATCCTTACGCGTCCACTGTTGTCCTCGTGATTCCTGGCAATAATTAACCCGCCGCTCTCACCTTTGCCCACAAGCATGGCACTATGGTAGGTTTTTTGAAACACAGTACCTTCCAATGGCGCATACTGAGGAAGAGGACTTCCTTCTGCCGCCTGCACCCTCCGTGCGCTTCCTTCCCCCTCCTGCTCCTTCCTAGTCAATCGTCCGCACAAAAAAGGAGCCTGTCCTGCATGGTACCCCTGGTTGACCAGGCAAAATACTCCGCGAGGAAACCCTCACGGTTGTCCCCCCCATCGGATTCTGCCTCTTTGCCAGCTGCCGCTGGTTGAACCCATTTCCCCTTCACGTGGTTGCAGATTGTTGTTATGAACCTTGCCCCGGACACGTCTTCCACTGTCAGGGCCTCCGTCCATTCCTCTGTGTTAAACACCATCCGGGCCCGGAACCCAAACATAAATTGTTGACCCAAAATTACGTTGCCGCACTTGACCAAGAGAAACAACAGAAACTTCCAGACCTTTGCAACCTCCACCACCCCATCCAACCAACATTCCCCTCCATTGAGCTCCCGTAATCCCAGAGCGCACTTCCTTCAAACCAGCCCCAACTCATCCACCAATTTTGACGGGAGAAGATTGACCATTGACCCACTGTCCACCATTGCCCACACCTTCCTGCCTGCAATCTTCATTGAGACATTGGCAAGTGGCATCAACATGGCTTTGGATTGGCACAACTTGCGTTCCCCTTCCTCCCCTGCCGTGTTCACGCACTGCACCATTGCCAGAACCCTGCCGCCCCCATGCTCCCTCAGCGCCTGAACCATTTCCTTGACAACCACCAGGGAGACCACAGCCAGCTCCCGTAGCGTGAGGGGTATTGGTGCCTTGCTCCCCATCACCCATTGCACAATTTCTGGGGCCTTCCTCCTTCCTCCGGAACTGGTCAACGGCGCGTGGCCTACAGGCCCTTGCGTACTAGTTTTTGGGGCCTGGGTCAATGGCCGCTCTCTGAAATCCACATCCATCTTCTCCGACACAATCCACTCATTTGCCACCAATGCCCTAACCTCCGCCTCCACACGTGGAGCTTGCCACGTATTGGGCCCGGTAACAATCCCAAGTGACACCCAAGCAGCCCCTGCGGGCCGGGCTCTTGCCCTAACATGCTCCACTGGGGGTGGTTGACCGGCCCGCAGATCCACCGGCTTGCCCGTTGGGAATATGTAAGTTGCCCTGGACATGCGGACCAACCCCTTGTCCATGTCCTTGGTCAGTTCCGTGCAACCAGACTTCCAGTGGCCTTTATTGCCGCAATAGGTGCACATGCAAACCAAAAACCTGCTTGACGGCCCGCTACTGGGCTGGAAGCCCCCCCCATGTGAGGAAGCACTCCGTGCGGAGGAGGAGGAGGAAGAGCCGTTGGCGGGGCGGTTATTGAATTCAGAAGTATCCGTAGGTCCCGTAACATATCCGTTACCTTGTTCACTGGTACTTCCATTGACTGCAAAGAGGCTTCCGGCCACTCTGTTGCTGATGGGCCCATGGGCGGTACCTGCATTGGAGCCAGAGTGGAAGAGGCTGTTGGTTTCCTTGAAACCGTTTGGAACAACCTGGCCATATCCTTGATCAGTTCTTCCAAATCAATCTTGCTCTTGACCGCCTGGTTGATCATGCTTAGGTTTGGAAGAAGCGTGACACTCCAATCCACTGACTGCAATACCAACCCGTGTTTGAATAGATACCGCTGGACCCGCGCACAAAGTTGTGGTGCAAGCCTGCCTAGAAATGCCCGCTTCATTGCCCCTGTTTGACCCAATACCACCTGGTTCTTCTCTAGGTAGCTGTAGATGCGGTCAAACATAGATTTGTATTTGGACAAATCACTCCATGTCCGCACCCCACCTTGCAAAATTTCCTCTGCTGCCGCCCGCTCAAAGTCTGTCTCTTGGAAGCAGGGCTCACGCTTCCCCCACCTTTCCATCATCTTTTTCCAGAGCCTTTCCCAGTCTTGAGCCTCATAGCCAGACATATCCTCCACATCCCGGAGTTTATTCTTGTCCGTGATAAATAGAACAACCGTACCAACCTTATCCTTGCCCATTGCGTGTTTGGAGTTTGCAATATCCTCAAACCTTGCCAGAAAGTTCCCAATATCCGCAGTGTTGAACTGGAGATGAGGGAAGTTCTGCAGCCTAAGTCATAACCGTCGCGGAACCTCAGCCACCTCCAAAGGCTCCAACCGAGGAGGAGCAAAACCGCCGGACCAAGTAGTCGGCGGTGGTGGAGGTGTTGGCCCGCCAGCTCCTGACCAGGGAGGAAACAAAGGTTGAACATTCAATCCTGGAGTAGTTGTTGGAAACATTGCACCCGCTAGCTTCAAGGGACCTAGACAAAAGATTGTTCCCGGCCAGACCCCCAGATGTGGAAGCAAGAGCAGTGATACCCCTTGAAGTTGTCCTCAAGTTCTGGAAGTTATTGGTCTAAGCATCTGTAAGGAGATTGGATGCAATGAGTTTAAGAATAGGGAGAGTGATGATAAGATAAATTCCTCCCTTCCAATCCTTCCCATACCATTCCCTGGTGGTCTGGTGATGATGATATATGATATGGTGACCCAACCCAGAGTTGAGAGTGAGGTATTTTTGAGTCCTCCCTCTCAACCCTAACCTAGGTACAACCACAAGAAACAAGATAGATGAAATATGACCCCAAGTACAGAACCCTAGCTCCACCCCAACCCTACCCCGTACCACCCACCCCGTCTGAAACCCTCCCCTTCAATATCACATACGTCCAGTTTGTCCCTCTCATGGCGCAGCCCTCTGCCGCGCCCTACTTGGAGCCCCCGGGGTTTATCCGTCCGCGCGCGTCTGCAGGTCCCGCAATCCATGAGTCAGCCCGCGCTTATGCCCGTGCAAACCTTGGATCCTGCAATCTGTGAGTTGGCCCGCGCTTATTCCCGCGCAAACCTCCCCGGCGCGTATAACCCCTGATGGCCCCGCCCTCACTTTCCGGACTAGCCACCCGCAAGCTTGGTTGGGCCGGCTCCATCACTTGGTCTGCATTCCCTGGGCGGGTTGCGGCCCGGCGCCCCCCAGAGTAGGCCCGACCCGCACCTGGCTCCAAGCCCTGCAATCCCTGCTGCTGAGCCCTCATCCGCTGCTTCTGAGCCCGCAGAAGGCACTGCTGAGACCGCATGCACCCCAAATGCTGAGCCCAACATACCCAACTGCTGAGTGCACAGCCTGCAATGCAGCTCCCAATCCAAGGTTATCAATACAACACCAAAGCGTATCAGAGTTAACAAGCCTGCCATTTTAATGAAGGGTTTCTGAAATACACATATCCCTTACCTGGTGTATTTCCAAAATGGCAGATTTCAAACATCAAATCCACCATTTATGCATCCTCATCCATTAAAAATCAAAAAACCCTCATACACATTGTCCCATCCTCATTTCAATTCCTCAACCAACACAATTAACCCCTCATCCTCTCATCAATTGCCTCATCCATCCATAAAAACCCCCATCTTTCTGTCATCATCAAACCTACCCACCAACTCTTATCCTAACTTGGATCCCAATTATCTCACTAGCAAACTTCTTCTCTTTGAGGTCTATGGAGCTGGTGCTATATTTGCTATTTGGATGAAAGAACTCATTTCAATTTTGAAGATTGCCTATTTTTAAGGCCCCATTTGTCAACTGGGGTGTAAATTGTGCCCCCACTCCAAAAGAAATATACACCCTGTATGTCCCAGATGTGACATACAGGGCCATTTGACAAGGTGTATGTGTGCATGTGCATTTGCCATGCACACTCCATCTTGGGGCCCACATTTCTTCTGGGGCCGGTGTGGTGGTTATTTATAGACATGGAGGTAAGTAGGCTCAGCACTGGACATTTGACCTGAAGCGGCTCAGCAGTGGGTGGAAGTCTGCAGCACAATAGGCTTGGAAAAGCACATTGGCGGACTGTCTAATCTGGAGTAGAAAAAGGCTCAGCACTGTTGTGGCGCACGCTGTGGTGGTTATTTATAGACACAGAGGCAAGTAGGCTCAGCACTGGAAATTTGACTTGGAGCGGCTCAACAGTGGTTGGAACTCCGTAGCACAATAGGCTCAGGAGGGGTGCGTTGGCGGACTGTCTAATATGGAGTACAAAAGTCAGGGGCTCAGCATTTTTGTGGTGCATGCTTTCCGCGGCACAATAAAAAGAATGGGCAAGAGTTTTTTCCTTTTGCATGCAACAAATGTGGTCAAATGTAACTTCCCCTCCGCAACTATGGATTTACAAGTGTGGAAGCCATTGATCAAGGCTAATTAGTAGAGAGTAGGCCAATTATGGATTATGCACTGAGGTTGCGGGAGTATGGGGCAATCAACACTGAAGCTGAGGAGGCAGCATGCGGATTGTTGGGGATCCATAGTAATGTTGCATGTGGGAATTGGGAGTGATCCACTAAGGAAGATGGATGGGGATCTTTTGTTAGTCATGCATCAGAGCAACTCAACTGTTAGGGAATATTGGCAAAATAATCACCAAGCCTACGGCAAGTCATCAGATTTGGTAAAGGATCAGACTATTGGTAAGGAGTATCAGTGCGGAATGCATGGAGGCAGTTAAAGGAGGGGTCTTTTTTTTGTAGTTTACATTCTTTTGGGGATTGGTTCAATTTTGGGAGTTTTATATATATATATGGAGGACATTTCCCTTACCAGAAAAGAAAAGGGGACGGACTATGGATCTGGAAAAAGAAAAGAATTTATAAAATAATCAGAATATTATTGGAGATTATTGGAGTATATTACCTTAGATGGCATACAATAAAGGAGTTTTTCTATTGTTTTCTTTGCTTCAAAAAGCATGATTAACAGCTTGAGTGCTTGGAGTCTTAATTAGAAAATAGTTCAATTTCAGAGCTTGTTGAGGAGTTGGCGTTGTTTATTTAATATTACTTCATTTCAAGTTAGCTTTAGTGGTTACCATTGAGTGCGGGATAGTTTTGCGGATAACGGAATAGGGGTCAGGGGTGATTCTTAAACCACTGTGGGCCATAGTAACTTTCCTCACAGAAGCAGATTATATTTAGATTTGTGGAGGTACAGGAGGTTCTTGGAGGAGGTTGTTGCGGAGAATTTTACGGAATGCAAAATATCTTTCCACAGCTCTTTCCATAGCACAATGGCAAAGATGGGCCAAATGTTTTGCCTTTTGCAGGAAACAAACATGGTTGAACATAACTTCCCCTCCACAACTATGGGTTTACAAGTGCAGAAGCAATTGATAGAAGCTATGTAGTAGAGACCAAAGCCTGACTATGGGTTGTGCACTGAGGTTGTGGGATTATGGGACAATCAACACTAAAGCTGAGGAGGCAGCATGCAGACTGTTGGGGATCTATCAGTTATGCCGCATGCTGGATTGGTAGAGATCTACTAAGGAAGATCAATGGGATCTTTTTCAAGTAATGAATTGGCACAAATCCACTTTTAGGAAGATTGAGAACATAAATTTCCAAACCTACTGCAAAAAATCACCATGAAAAAATAATGATCACCTGATTACAAGTGACATAACAGGGCAAAAAGGGCCCCTTTGTCCTCAGGTATGTCACTTGTAATAAAGTGATAATTGTTTTTTCATGTTTAATTGGATCATCTAAGGGTGAGTAAGATAAATGCCAAATGCGCAGAGGCAGTGAGGAGGAAAGTTGTTCTTTTGCTGTTTTCATTCTTTTTGGAGTAGTGCTTTTGAGTTGTATATATAAGGGGAACATTTCCTGGACCAGAAATGGGGGGGCTCTTATCTTATCTTATATTATTGAATTTAATCAGAAGTACAATAAAAAACCTTTCTTTGGAGAGTATTTTATTGCTTAAGTAACTTGGAGTCTTTAATAGGAAAAATTCAAGTGCGGAGCTTTTTGGGGTGTCTGCTTTATTTATTACTATTACTTCATTGCATGTTAGCTTAAGGAGTGTCTGGGTTAGTTCAGAGTAGTTTTGTGGATAGCAGAGAAGGGAGTTGGGTGTGATTCTCAACTGCTGCAGGCCATAGTAACTTTCCTTGTGGAGCGGATTTTATTCAGTTTGGGGGGGGTACAGGAGTGTAACTCAAGGGCTTGTGGGCTTTCCGGAACTTGGAGTAGGATTGTTGCGGGTAGTTTTAAGGAATACACAATCTCTTTCCACACCAGACATACAGGGTCAACCCTGTATCTTTTTTGGGGAAAATGTTGTTTTGGGCCTTGTCTGCACCCAAATACACATACACATACATGTGTGCGGTTGCCAAATGCAGCCTAAAGTGCCACCTACAAGGAATTTTCCATCCAATCTATCAAGCCAGTTTTTTTTTCTCTAGCCTTGTATTCCTTTATTTTTCCCAGCACAAAGGACCAGTCAATCTATTGGGCCCATCATCTCAGGGCCACATATGCTATCACCAAGACACCCTCCTCAAGCAAAGCGCAAAAAATCTTTACCAGTATCCAGGAATCTTTTGTGTTACTCAGAAGCTTTCAAGCTGCCACTGCAGCATTTGGAAACCTTGTTTAGTTGAGAGACAAATCCTTCTTTCACTTTTGAGATTTTAGAGATTTTTCTTGTTAAGCTAACTAATTCTAAGATTTAAGGGACTTCTAATATGTGCTACCAAACCACAGCCATTTGGACTTGAGTGCTAGTTTTTCTATTGAATTTTGAAATGGCATACCTAATGCTAATTTTCTATGATTAAGAATCATTGAAGAAACAATCCAAATTAATCTCCAGAGTCTTTTTTTTCTTCTTCCAATGAACCCACTGCACTCATACTGTTGGGAAAATGTTTACATGAGTCTTTGGGTTGTCTAGAAGGCTTTTAATTTCTTGCAGCTTTTTCTAGTACTCCAGATGTTGAGATTTTCATGGGATAATATAATCTCATCCAAATTTACCTGTAATTATTCCTCAATATAATTGCAATCACTATTCCTTTTTTCTTTTTAGACTCATTTTGCAGCACTGATTACATTCTTGTGAGAAAAATCAAGATCCACCTAGTTGCTGATGAGGGCACAAATTTACCCAAGAACTGTGCCAATTATTTGTCTCAATAAATTCCATAAGCCAAATAAATCAAGAGACGAAAAGCCATTCTGATCAACACTTGGAACCACCCAAATATGAGAGACCCTTACTAAGTGATTAAACATCACTCCTTCCATGGCTTTCATCACCCCTTCTTGTAAGTATCCACAAAATCCAGAAGATGAAAAAGATGAGGATGATGATAATTTCATTGGTTCTGATGAAAAAGATTTTTATCACATAATTTGTCCCTATCCTTCTCCTTATTCCCCTACTTTTAATTATTTTATGCCTCCATTTTTTCATCTTTTCCATTGAATTTATTGAAGACCACCGCCCCTCACCCTGTTTGATAATATTATTCAGAATGCCTGCTTGATTGCATTTTTCAAATTTTTTACAACTCCAGCTCATCCTTCTCATCCTCTTCCATCTACTCAATTTTTGCATCACTGTCATCTTAAATCCAAATTGGGTAAACATCAATTTTCAGTTGACCACATCCTCCTCCTTCCTCCCCCTTTTTAACCTCCCTTGTGTATGAGTGTTGAGACTCTGAAAAATAATCTTCAAATTCTCCATCAATCCTTCCAATGGATCCCCTTGTTGATTAAAATTGAATAAGAAAAAAAATTATGAAAACACTACAACAAGGCATAAGTGAATCTCTGTTAATTGACCAAACTAAGTCTGTAGAGAGCATTCTCATATTTTTCATAGTTTAAATTAGAAAAATACAAATGATTTTACAGTCTTTTGTGCCTTTTTTTAAAATTGTGAAATGGACATCAACACTGATAAAAATTGCATCCAATTTTTGTGAATTTTTACTGGTGCACTTATCTTAATTTCCTTCCTAATTTCCATCTCTCTGCTTTCAAATTCTGGAATTCTAAATGTCTATTTTCAAATTTTTAATCCAGTAATTTTTGGGGTTGTCAATTTTGAAACCACCAAATTAATAAACCCATACCCCTCTTTTGGTGTGTGCACCCTACACACCAACAACATTGGCATACAGGGGTCCACACACCACCATATTTAGTTTCTAAATTCCAACACACATATCTCATTGTTGTGCACATTCCCACATACTGTGAGATGGTGTATGATTTGACATGCGGAATTGTGCACACCAAAAATGGTGGAATGTGGATACCTACACACCATAAGTTGATGTGTCAAAAAAAGATAAAGTATGAAATTTTTTTAAAAATTATCAAAAATAATCAGAATGATTCTAAAACTAATATTTAATAAGGAAAATAAGCCTATTGTTGATATATCAAATATTTTAATAACAGAGATATAATAAAATGAAAGGATTTTTATTTTATTTTATTTTTTCCTTAAAGAAATATTGAATTTTTAGAATTATGAAGGAAAAAATCATAAAAAACAGGTCATTATTTGTTTTCACCCGCAACCCTTATTTTTGTGTGGTTTCAATGTCACCACAAAATCCCAATATGTCCCTCATCCATGCAGTTTTCCTTGAATTTGTAAATATTGGCGGAGTTGAAAAATAAATAAATAAATAATACTAGATCATAAAGAGGCGTCTAAAAACTCCCTAGAAAAAATTTCAAGTTTTTTGACCAATTTAAAGGCCTTCAAAATCAAAATCAAAAAATTGAAAAAAAAATCACAACCCAACTTGTTTCAAATTTTTTAAAAATTCTTTTCTGGTTATTTTGAAAAATTTGAAGATAAAAAATGTTTATAAATATAACATGCAATTGAAATTTTATTTTTCTAGATTTTTATTACTTCATTTTCCTGCCCAAAAATGGAATTAACATAAAAAATTAGACATTGTTTTCAACTTTTTTTCCTTATCTTTCCAATAAGTTTTCCAAAAATAGAGCTTGCAGTTGTTTATTAAGCATTGGAAGGGGGAAAAAAATAACGCAAGGATTTATTAGGGCATACCAGAGTCAAAACTTTTGAAAAATTAAATGGCTGATTTCAGGCTCATCCATTTTTTTTCAAAATTTTATTTTGAGAATTAAAACCCATTGTTTCATTTTTTATTTTGATAAATGAACATATATTGAAAATTTGATATTTTTTGCGAAATAAGCAATTTGAATTTTTTAAATTTTTAACTCTGACACGCCCTAGTAGGTTTTTTTCCAAAAACATTCATAATTAAAAAAAAAGGTGCATTTTTTTCTCTAAATGATTGAGTTGATAATCAACATAAAAATGAATCATTAGAAATTCAGAAAAAAACCAAAAAATAATTCAATCAATAGGGTGTATCAGAGTTTGAAAACCCACCATCTTTTTTAGCCAAACATGCCATTAAAAATGGAGGTTTTCTGAAATAAACATGCCCCTTAACTGGTGTATTTCAAAATGGTGGGTTTCAAAAAAATGGTGGGTTTCAAACATGAAATTCACCATTTCAATCACAACCACCACCACCACCTTCATCATCATTGCATCCTAGCACCTCAAAACACCCTCTCCATCCTGCTCCTTCTTCTCTACTCTCTTATATACTTGCGTTAGGCACTCCTAATCCTCCAATTTGACCAAGAATTGTGTGGGTGAGACTAGGATTGTACATACAGTTAGAGCCATTATTGACCAGGCTCATTTCTTCTGTTACTGATTCCTCCTCCTCCTCCTCATTGCCATCATCATTACTTGCAATTGAACCATTGATTCTTGGCTATAGAGATTTATTGTCAAGATCATCAGACAGAGAAAGCTCTGAGAAAAACAACAACTTGAGTCCAACCTAAGATCCCAATTAACTCCAGTCAAAGATGGCTGATCAACTGATACATAACATCATACCCCCTCTTGACCCTCTCACTCAAATCTCACATTTTCCCATCAAATTTTTATCTCTCCAGCTCTCATCCATCATGCTCCTCCAATATATTGTGGTTTCCTGACCTCCTCCTCACTTGAATATCTTGCAACCCTTGACCAATCTGGATATCTCTCCATAGACCAAAGAGAACATATCCAAGGTGAAGGAAGCACTCTATTTTTTTTGAAAGGATGGATACAGTACTATTACCACCAAGAAACTTGGTACTTTTGTGCAATCCTTAGGCCAAAACCAGACCAAAGCCAGACTTGGTGATATGATCAATGAAGAATATTGTGGCGCCTGAGACCATCTCAACCATCTCTCCTGTGGTATATTTGGAGCGCATGCAGACACTCAAAGCTGAAACTTCCTACAAATTTCAACAAGCCAACCTGCTAATATTTTGATCAGACAGGACCAAACATCATTCCACAATCCATGAGGCATGACAAGATTTGATTGTTGATGAAACCCAGTCTGGCTCACCTGAATCAGTACTTCAAAAAGAGCAAGAATTATTAAATGATCCCAACTCAGCCTCAGCTTGGTTTTCACTTGGATTTAAAAAGAAATAGAACAAAAATGAGGATATGGCCATTCAAGCCCTCCAACAGGCTATCAATTTAGATCCAGAGCTATCAGATTCCATGTTGGCCCTGTTAATCAGTTACTCCAACAAGAATTGTCAAACAGAAGCTCTTGTGGAAATTGAGAGATGGATCCAATCCAAGATCAGTAAACTACCACACTATTGTTACAGCCTGATTCCCATCAATCATTTTAATTCCTCAGCCACCCAGACACAGGAGACTTTGGGAGAGCCCAAAACATTAAATTTGCAAAAAGAAAAATTGACAAAAATCAAAAGAAAGCAACACATCATCATCATCAATTTACAAGTGGATTGATTTTGTCTGTTATTATGTTTGTGAGCGCCTCACCAATGGTCATATTTGGCAAGCCACTTGCACAGAAAACTCCACAAATTGATTTTGGCTGTGATTTTGTTGTTGAGCGCCTCAGAAATGGCCATCTTTTCAAAGCCACTTGCACATAAAACTCCCTGTTCAAGTCTGAAATGGATTTTGATGGGGGATAATGGATCATCCAATCAATTTTCTTGTGCTTGGGGCCAGCAGTGGCAGAGCTTTGATAAATTTTGGGTTGTTTTACAATTAATGTGTTCATGGTGAGATGAACTAGGAAATTGCCATAGAGCCGCTTTGAAACAATTGACTCTTGGGATTCAGTTTCAATCCCAAAAATTGAGTAAGGGAATCTTTTGTGTTTTGCAATCTCTTTGAATCTAGCAAGAGCTCCATCTGTGTTCGATAGATGGTGATTTTATTTATTGCACTATCAATCTTTGGAGTGAGGGAGACATTAAAAGGGGACCAATGGCCTAGTGAAACCCCATCACAAGATAGAGTATTAGTCTTGCACCAATGATGAAGATAAGATCATCAAGACGGTCAGGGAGAGAAGTTCAAGATTGATGAAATTGATTGGTCATTTTCATCAACTTGTCAATAAGTTGATCAATGAATTGAGGAAGGATGATATTTAGTCTAGCCACTTGATCACATAAGATCATCATTCACAAATGAAAGGAGGGGGAGGGAGGGGCACATCCTAGGGTCATGAACTGATGTGATGATCCAATGGACCATTGATGGCAGTGCAATCAATTAAAGTCTTGGTAGGAGACAAATGGGGGATGTGATTTTTTTTGTTGTTGCTTTTAACAAGCCATAAAACTACAATTTACACCAACAAGCAAGCCATGGGTTCTTGCAAAAATTTCAGAATCCATCAATGGTATCTTTTTGTTTTGTTTTCACTTTTTTGGTAACCAGGATCACTTTTTCCATCAAGGGGAGAAGGAAGTCTCTGGGGGAGGGCGGGGGGGGGGGGGTTGACAAGATGATCCAATCCAATCATTTTGATATTGACAGCCTTGGTGATTTGCATGGTATCCTGGAGGAGGAAGAGATTCAAGTTCATAGCATGATGAGTTCCGTTTGATTCAAATCAAGAGGGTTGAATGTGGGCTGTTGATGAAAGAGAGACTAACCAGGAGTTTTTCAAACTCTAAATGGAACCTCTGTTTTTTTTTTTTTGGAGGACTGAGGAGAGGATGAGATGGGAGGAGGTCAAGGGAGCCTTGGGGGAAGGGGTGAAGAGGTTGAATTCAGAGTGGGAGCAATGGTTTGGGATGGCTGAGGAGGAGGAGGAGGAGGAGGGAGGAGATTGGGGTAGATGTGTGTGTGTTTTTTTTTTTTTTTTTTTTTTTTTTTTTTTTTTTTTTTGTTGTTGTTGTTGTTGTTGTTGTCCTCAGATTTGTAGGGACTCCTATGGGATTGTATAAATAAATTAGCAAATAGCTTTCTGGAAGTCCTTGAAGGGGAATTTAGTATTACTTCTACCCCTTTAGAGTATTAGTAAAACTAAGAGTGGTTTTGAATTTCTTGCCCTTCTAGTACTATAGTAAGCCTGCACAATAATTTATTTAAATTAATGGCTGGTTTCTTTGAGACTTAATATAGGTCTCAGATCAGAACTAGATTAATTAATAAATTTTATTTTTAGTATTTGTTGAAGAATGGAACAGATGTATTGGATTATTGGTTAGTGGTTGATCAGATATATTTGATCTTTGACCAATATCCCAATATTAAAGGGTTCAAGTTTTTATCAAAGGGATGTTTCAGGAGAGGACTCAAGGATGGGATTACCCACAGGGGGCTGGGTAGAGGAAAGGTTGGTAGTTTCTTTTGGTTGTGCTCTATTTCTTTGGAAGGGTTATTTATTGGTTGATGGGTGGTTCTTCTTTAATTTGCTGCTGAATATTTAGGTCACAGAAGAGCCCGTATTCAAGCACCTGTTGGGTGGGTTATAGCTTGGTCTCTGATTTCTTGTTTCCTTATAATTGGTTCACTAATAAGATTTTATCTGGGTAGGTACCACAGATGGAGGGGTTTATTGCCCCCAGATCTGTGATTGATTTGTCAGAAGAGGTGGGATGGTATGGCCAGAGGGCCTGGGGAGATGGGATGAATGGTATCACAACTTGGATAGGGCAGAGAGGCTCTCCTTAAATAGAAAAATAAAACCTCAGGGGGTGCTCAAGGCTTCCCCTGGGGGATCTACCTGTTCTAGTGAGAAACAGTGAGATACAGTTACATGAGGAATTTCTGCTGGTTGTAAAAATGTTTTACATTTACATGAGGAATTTCTGCTGGTTTGAAAAAGCTTTGACAGGGTTTTCATGCATGCACAGTCTTGCATAAATTGCTGTGTAGTGCAGATAAGATATATTGCTGTTCTGTAATGGTAGTTTGTTCAGTGCTACTTGATTCTACCTACATGTATTGCTGTGCAATACTGGTGGTTTGTTTGGTTCTGTTTAAGCCTTGTTCCACTTCCTCCTGCATATATTGCTCCTTTACATTTCTTCACAGCCTCCTTTATGTATATTATTCCTGAATTACTTCTGAAAAGCCTCTTGTATGTGTATTTGATGCATGTTTTTTTGGTTCTGCTTGAGACTGGTTTGACTTCCTCCTGCCTATATTGCTCCTGTATAGTCCTGCACAACCTCTTGTTTGTGTGTTTGAATGCTTCTTTGGTTCAGGTAACCAGATCTAAAATTCTGCACTGCCTCCTGTATCTGTATTGCTGTATTCTGGCTGAGGTGAAAGGATCTGACTGATTGCACTGCCTCTTGAATCTGTATTTATGTCTTCTGGCTGAGGGGACTGGATCTGGACTGATTGCACTGCCTCCTGGATCTGTTTTTCTGTATTCTGGGTGAGGAAACTGGATCTGGACTGGTTGCACTTCCTCCTGGATCTGTATTTCTGTATGCTGATGAGGTGACTGGATCTGGACTGATTTCACTGACTTCTGGATCTGTATTTCTGTATTCTGATGAGGTGACTGGATCTGGACTGATTTCACTGCCTCCTGGATCTGTATTTCTGTATGCTTATGAGATGACTGGATCTGGACTGATTACCCTGCCTCCTGGATCTGTATTGCTGTATTATGACTGAGCTGACAGGATATGACTTGTTGCACTGCCTCCTGTGCCTGTATTGCTGTATTCTGGATGAGGTGACAGGATCTGGTGTATGGTACTGGTGTTGAGGGTAAGCTTCCACTGGTATGTACTTGAGGGTTTTCAAGGTTTGTGTTATGTCTTCCACAGAGATGTGACACCTGGTTGGGTATGAGTTTGCCACAGTTGAAGGTTTCTTGGGATGTATCTTCTAATCCATGAGAGGTAGGGTGGTACTTTGTCTGATTGACTATAGGCTATTTTGGATGTAGAATCCATTTCTGAGGTTTATTTGAGGGTTTGAGCTGTTTTTATAGTACAAAAGTGAGTCTGATGGCTATATGACAGGTTTGGTCTACCAAAGCATTGAGGTTGGAGGGATGATTGGGTTTTTGAAGTTAGAGTAGATTGCTCAGGTTGAGAGTATTGAAAGAGGCTGAGGAGGAATCTTATGACTCCAAGAGGAGCGGATCTGGGGATCCAGAGAGGGCACTCTGGTTCAAGGTAAGTAAGAATAGATGAATATTGATTCACTTGAGGACTGGCAGCTTAAGTAGTCTAAGTACAAGAAGGGATGACCAGTGGTTGACAAGTGAGAAACAAAAATGAATAAGAGCATTCACTACTGGAATATTAGAGTCTGCACAACTTGGAGGACAACATAGGACACAGATGGACTGGAGAGCTACTAGGATCAATAATAAAGGTGTAACTGTAACTATAACTAAACTAGTATAGCATAGAGAACACACTATATAAGGATAATCAAGAGAAAAAAAAGAAGAATATAAATCTGAAACTAATAAGGCAACACTCTAGCTTGAGGCAACATTCAGTTCAGACTATAATTCCAACATGGGTAAGACCATGAAATCAGGGAATGAGCTGGGGAGGATGATTTGGGCATTTATGGATGTATGAGGGTGCCTGGACTGAGCACAACAGGTGCAGGGTGGAAATAAAAGAAGGAATTTGATTGATATTTATTGCATCAATAGGTGCAACAAAAATCTGTTCAACTGGCTGGACTTTATATACCATATGAAAAAAACCACTTGTTTGAAGGTAACTCTGACACCCCTGTTTTGAAATAAGTGGTTTTTTGATTTTTTAATGGCAGGTTTTAAATGGCAGATTTGGGTTGAAACCAGCCATTAAAAAAATGGCGGGTTTTCTGAATCTGATACACCCTAATATCAATTTGTACTACTTTATTTCTTGAATGTAGAGAATTTGTAGGAGGAAACAAAATGTTTAAGCCAAGTTCCAAGTTATTATCAATAAAATCATCCCATTTTTGTGATTCCTTGCTAGCAAAAGCCTTCCAAAGGTAATCTAATTGGGGATCTGGCCACAGTTCAGAATTATAGCGGAAAGAAACTATGTGCTTAAAAATATTCCAAAATAATTGAACATAGGGGAGAAGTGTTGGAATTTTCAGTTGAAGGGGAATTGAGGGGAAAATAAGCTAATGGCATCAACTTAGATAAAAGTAACATTGGCCTTTTGTATTTGTCTTCCAGAAGGAAACAATGCAAAGGGAATTCAATCCATTAAATTTGAGGGGCAGGTACAGAAGGGTGGTTGAGATTTTTTCTTGCTTTTTCAAAATTTTTATCCCAGACTTGATAAATGAAATTTTAATCATTGAAGAGAGAGTCTGATTACATTTAATTGATCATTTACTGAAATATTGAACTCCAATCTTCAGATTTATGACCCAAATTAACTGCTACTGATCTAAAACCACAGTTTCCATCACCCATCACATCTTGAAAATGTGAAATTTGAGGTGTGGCTTTCTGGGGGAAAATGAAATCTTTGTGCAGATACTAATTAAAGAAAGATTAATATCATTAGGGTGTGTCAGAGTTAGCAAAACCGCCATTAGAAACCCATCATTTCATTTGAACAAACCCACCATTTTTAATGGTGGTTTTCTGAAATACAAATAACCCCTAACTGGTGTATTTCAAAATGATGGTTTTCATTAAAATGGCCAATTTCAAACATCAAAACCACAATTTATCCACCATCATCCATCCGCCATCCATTGCATGAAAAAGAACCATCCACACCTCCACCTCAGCAAATCCATACCAATCTGATATCCATGGCATCACACATATCTCATCACCATTGCTTCAAATCTTCATTTCTTCACACAAATCCC
The DNA here is from genome assembly GCA_025617555.3 of Puccinia polysora. Taxonomy (NCBI): domain Eukaryota; kingdom Fungi; phylum Basidiomycota; class Pucciniomycetes; order Pucciniales; family Pucciniaceae; genus Puccinia; species Puccinia polysora. Next base: position 42,900,951 of record CM062613.1, read on the forward strand.
ATCATCTTCTCATCCCCCACATCACATCACCATTTTTCTCAACATTTCCAATAAAAATTCCCGGCAACAAGTTGAAAACAAAAAACCTGACTGAAATTTTTTTATTATTGGACTATGATTCAGAATCAAATTTTAAATCAACTTGGTTAGCTTTGAATTCTGTATTGGAAAAGAAATACATGTTTACAAGAAGACAGACTCTCCAAAACCCTATGTAGGAAAGGCAAAAGCTTCATCTCCTTCCAGACTTAAGCTTCCAGCAACTGTTCCAAGCTTATTTCCTTCATTCATGAAACTTTTGGAGATAATTGAAGACCACCACATCTTCCAGAACAATTCTTGGAATCCTCAATGAAATCCAGCTATCCAACTGGCTGTTGCTCTTTGTAGATTGGGATCAAATGTAAATGGAGCAGCAATTCATCAATTAGAAAATCTATTCTCAGTCAATTATGGAACCATTGACTTATACACCAAAATATTCATGATTGTGGTCCTATCTTTCCATCTCTCAGTCCTCTGTTGGCCCACCAAAGAAGAACGCAAGGGGATATCTCAATTAATGGAGACTGAAGGCTTTCCTGGTTGCATTTTTCTTGTTTATGGAACCACTATCCCCTTGATTAAAAAAACTAAGCTAGATGGCAACCACTATCTTGATTGGAAAAAAAGTCAATCAATTCATTTATTTTATAAATCCTTTAAATAAAACATTGAAAAAAAATATTTTTTATCTGTTGGTATAGATACTCTGTGGCACTTCAACTTGTTTGTGATAAAAACAAGAAGTTCATATCACTCCATGCTGGCCTTCCAGGTTCTTGTCACAATTCATATGTTTTCAATTGGATATGGATTTTCCAATAGCCAGAGAAATATTTTGGGCAAGATAAATACCTTCTGAGAAATTCAGCTTATGCTTGCGGGAAATATTTGGTTCCATCATACCACAATGTTTCATCCAACAATCAAGCCAAAACTGATTTCAACTATTATCTTGCCCAATCACAAGTTTGGATTGAGCATGCCATAGGAGTCCTGAAAGGAAGATTGGCCAGCTTAAGGGAAATGCAAAAACAGCTTCAAACCCCCCAAGACATGAAGTTCCTCATCAATTGGATTATCAATTGTGTAATCCTTCACAACCTTCTGGCCAACATCAAAGATAAATGGGACAAAATATTTGAAGACAATATTTCCAATCCTCCTCAAGTCATACCTGTCTCATCTTTTCCCTCATCTTCTGCAATGAGAGAGCGGATTACACCCCTCACACTTTCTCACTTTGATGAGTAGCATTTGGTTTTTAAATAGTTAACACATAACATGATGTTAAAAATGTCAATCCACTAGTATCTTTCTTTATTGATATCTCTATGTATTGTTTAAGCGCGCACTCTACTGATCCTCCCACCCAGGAGACACTGTTGACTTAGCCTTGCCCTGGGGTGAGAGGATCAGGGCCTTGTGGTTGGAGGTACATGACTCTCAAATCAATGGGAGTCAAATTTTTTTCTGAAGGGGGATTCTGTTTTCTCTGGTTTCTCCTTTTTTTGTTTCTCTTCTTTCTCTTTCTTTTCTTATATTATCTCTATTCTCTTTTCTGTGTCTTTGTACTCAATATAATTTATTAATCCAAATATGTGAATACTCAACTCAAATACTCAATAATTGAATTCTTGAATTACTCTCCTCAATCAAACCTTACAATCCTCAAGACTTTGTCTGGTAAGGATCCAAATCCTCATCACTCTCCAAGCCCAATGATTCTGAAAGTCTAGCTATATTGTAGTCATCATCTGCCTGCCTCTCCTTGTCTCAACCATTCTTCTGCCGTCTATCCATTCTTACCTTCACTGAAGATTTCCTGAACTGTTGGTATCTATTTATTTTTCTAATTTTCTTTCTTCTGATTTGGTCCTTGCTTGTCTCTAACTCTCTATTTGAAGTCCGTTGGTTTCTAGTTCTAAGAAATTATACTTTTAAATTAACATGGTTAAAAGCAGAAAGACGGCTACATCTAACTAAAAATGAACAAACCAATAGGAGCCAACAATTATTTTCACCAGGTTGCACTTAAAGCTTTGGTCAATGCTATTCCCCCTCTTAATGACGATAACTAATTGATTTGGCAAGATAAAATGTTGATGCTATTCAATCTAAAGGACATCAAAGATGCTATAACCAGAAACTTGGGACAACTATCCGTAAAACAAGATTGCAAAATACAAGCCATCATACTATCAAAAAGTGACAGCATCACTCATGCCAATGTGGTTAATGCTGCAAATATTTCATCCTCCAAGTTACTCTGGGCAGAGATCACTTGTTGATTTGCCTCTTCCAAAACTGCAAACAGAGCTTGTGTATTCAATCAATTTCTTCATGCTCCTTTCAACAAACAGGTGATAGAAGGCTTTATAACCAACATCAGAAGGGCGCTTACTCATATGGCTGATGTCCAAATTGAGTTACCATTGGATATATTGGTGTATCTTGTATTGTTCAAGTTTCCTCCAATCCTGAAGAATCACAAACAACAAATCATGCATGTAGAAAAATCTCTGGTGGTCAAAGTAGTTTTTAACCACCTAACCCAATACAATAATGAATGGAAGGCACAACTAAAAGTAGGCAAAGTCACTCCCAATGTCTCATTAGTGACGACAAAGAGCAGATCAGAAAAAGAGGAGAAAAAAGTCCAAATACAATGTAAAGAAGGCTTCCATGATCCAAATGCACCACATCCTGAATCTTCTTGCTTCCATCTACACCCTCAAATTGCACCTGGATGGTGGGTTGAACAGCAAAATGAATGGAAAAACAGAACCAAGAAAAATCCTACTATCAACTATCATGCCCTACTTACACTTTGGATCAATTCAGACAACACTCCAAATCTCTTATTGGACTCCGGCTCCAACATCCACATATTCAACAAATTAAAATACTTCTCTTCTATTAATATGCAGGATTAGCCGGAGGAAATCAAGACAGGAAAACTTGAAGCCAACCTCAAAATATGAGGGACTGGCACGGTCAGACTTGAGTGGAACAAATTCATCATAACACTCAAAGAATGTATGTACGTGCCGGACATAGGGGTGAATCTAATTAGTCCAGGACTTCTAGCAAAGAAGGGATGTAATCTCACTCAAGAACAAGATTGCTTCTCAATCACCCAAGGCAGAAAAATCATTCTGAAGGGTTTAATTCAAGACAACTTGTTTGTGATTGAGAAACCTCAAATTGCTGGTAAAAATCTATTGGTTAATCTCACTAATCAACCTCTAAGTTCTACATCTTTTGAAACTCATTCCCTTTCAGATATCTATAAGATATACGGACATGCTTTGATTTCTACCCTGAAATCCATCCTGAAGGATTGCTTTTCAAAAGAAGAAATGAATAATTTCCAATGCAATAGTTGCGTAAAGAGTAAAATTTTAATATATCCTTTTTCAGAAACTTCAACGCCTGCTTCAAAACCCCTCAAGAGAATTCAATTTGATCTAATCAGACAGATCACCCCACAATCAAAGGAGGGCCATTGCTACATTTTAACTCTTGTAAACGACTTCACTGGTTCACTTGCCGCCTTTCCTCTGCTGTTTAAAGATGAAACCCCCAATATAATTATCAATATTCTCAAAATGGAGTTTAAAAGATTAAACTATTACCCAATGGAGATCTTCTCAGAAAAAGGAACAGAATTTACCAACAACAAGTTGAAAGAATTCACATAATCAAAACACATTAAGTTGCTAACATTGGAACCCTACCACTCTCAACACAATGGTCAAGCAGAACGGGCAAATCAAACCATTTTAGAGTCAGAACATGCAACCTTCTCTTCTTCTTGTCTACCTAAAAATTATTGGCATATTGTGATTAAAAGTTGTTGCTTCATGTTAAACCAAATCTCTAGAGAAGATAATGACTGTTCCCCCTGGGAACTTATGTTCAAAAAGAAACTCCCTGCTGATTATTTGAAAACCGTAGGATCACCTCTTATTTACCTTGATAATTGTCTACAAAAAGGAAGAAATTTCGATGAAAACGGGTTAGAAGGAATTCTAGTTGGGTTCAATCCCACTTTTCATTATTATCTAATCTTAAACTCTTCTGGTGCTATCATTGAAACCAAACAAGTCCAGTTTCTCAAAAACCATCTGTCCAAATTTCCTCTCCTTGAATCTCTTGGACTCAATCTCTTCTCTCAAGGAAGCTCAGAATTGAAAGAATCAGATTTCACTTTGTTGGATAAGCAATAAACTATCCAAGAATCACATGACAATCTTACCAAATCCAAATCTGATCATGAAGGAGCCTATTCCATAGAGTCATCAGATTCTGAACCTCCGCAACCAATTCCTCCAGAACCGCCAGCTAAATCTATATCTCAGAGGCCCAGACAAGAAATTAAGAAGCCCCAACAATACAGATTTAAACATTAATATGAACCTCCTTCCTACAAGGCCGCACACAAATGCCCTGAATGGCCCAAGTGGAAAAAGGCCGCGGATGACAAGCTAGATTCTATAGAACTCCAATAAGTTTGGGAAGGATACTATGGAACTCCAAATAATATTCTAAATAATACATGGGTTTTTAAAGTGAAGGAGAACTTCCATGGGGAACCAGTCAAATATAAAGCTTCACTCTGCATTCAAGGTTTTGATCAAGTTCCAGGAGTTGAATATAATGAAACCTGGGCACCAACTGGAAAGATTGGGTCACTCCAATTGGCTCTCTTATAAAGTTTGAAAGAGAAAATTAAACTAACTCAATTCAATGTTAAAGGTGACTTTTTCCATGCCCCTCTTGAAGAAACCGTTATCATTAAAACTCTAGAAGGATCAAATAGGAAATCTCCATATCTAAAATTAAAAAAATCACTCTACGGTCTAAAAAAATCCCCTAAGAATTGGTACAAAACATTGACCTTGTGGATCAAGTCTCAAGGATACCAAGAGTCTACTAGCAACCCATGTCTCTATATCAACCTCAAGACTAAAGAGATCATTTACTTCCACGTAGACAATCTAATAAATGTGGGTAACTCTAATGACTTCAAATATAATTTTCTGGATTGATTCAAGAATTCATCTTGCCATCCTCCCAATACTATACTTGGAATGCTCTTGGAGATCAAGGACAACAAAATTATTTTAAGCCAACCTAATGATATTACTCAAGGGTTAGAGGAACTTGGTCTATCATCCTGCAAAGACACACAGTCACCCCTGACCCAGAATCTCAGCCTTGAACCCACCACAGACAATGATAATGCAAAATTCTGTCAACTAAATATTAACTATAGGTTGGCTATTGGACTACTCAATCATCTCTCTCAATACACCCAACCCAATATCTCCTTCTCCATTTCTAGCCTGGCTAGGTTCAATGCTAAACCCGTTATGAGTCACTGGAGAGAGGTTTGGAAGTTATGGAAATATCTCAAGACAACTCAAGACTTCAAACTTACTATCAAATACAATCCCACAAAAGACATACTCTCAAGTTTTAGCAACGCTACTTGGGGAGACAATCCAGCCTTTTGCAAATCCCAAACCAGATATATTATATTTTATTATTGAATCCCGGTCATTTAAAACTCTACTTGTCAGCAAAAAATTACTTACTTGTCCACTGAATCAGAATTGAATGCATTACTTGACTGTTATCTCAAGCTCAAATGGATCAAACATCTTGTTAGTTAGATTTCTCAAACATCACAACCTAAAACCTCACTTTACATTGACAATAAAGGCCTGGGTGATAAGTTCAAGAAATTTGGGTCTCACTCCAAATCAAGGCACATAGATATAAAGACAAAAGGATTGCGCAAAGATTATGCGGATTGGGAATTTACTCTCAATCTAATCCCCAGTCAGTCTATGATTGCGGACTCTCTCACTAAATCCTTGTCTATCAGCTCTCTAGAACTTCTACAAGGAAAAGCATTCACTATTCCTGACAGATAATCTTTTGGCTCCTACCCTTACCAGTCACATGGGGTGTTAAGAATGTCAATCCACTGGTATCTTTCTTTATTGATATCTCTATTTCTTGTGTAAGCGCGCACTCTACTGATCCTCCCACCCGGGCAACACTTTTGACTTAGCCTTGCCCTGGGGTGAGAGGATTGAGGCCGTGTGGTTGGAGGTACATGACTCTCAGATCAATGGAAGTCAAATTGTTTTCTGAAGGGGGATTCTGTTTTCTCTGGTTTCTCCTTTTTGCTTTCTCTTCTTTCTCTTTCTTTTCTTATATTATCTCTATTCTTTTTTCTGCGTCTTTGTACTCAATATAATTTCTCAATCCAAATACATGAATCTTCAACTCAAATACTCAATACTTGAATTCTTGAATTACTCTCCTCAATCAAATCTTACAATCCTCAAGTCTTTGTCTGGTAAGGATCCAAATCCTCATCACTCTCCAATCCCAATGATTCTGACAGTCTAGCTATATTGTATTCATCATCTGCCTGCCTCTCCTTGTCTCAACCATTCTTCTGCCGTCTATCCGTTCTTACCTTCACTGAAGATTTCATGAACTGTTGGTATCTATTTATTTTTCTCATTTTCTTTCTTCTGATTTGGTCCTTGCTTGTCTCTAACTCTCTATTTGAATTCTGTTGGTTTCTAGTTCTAAGAAATTATACTTCTAAATTAACACATGACAGTGATTTTTTTTGTTGTACAACCAAGAATGCTAGGCTGACTTGGGGTTCCTTTTTTTTCTTTTTTCTTTTTTTTCTTTTTTCTTTTTTTTCTTTTTTCTTTTTTTTCTTTTTTCTTTTTTTTCTTTTTTCTTTTTTTCTTTTTTCTTTTTTTTTTGGTGGACTTAGATAAAAAAAAACCACCATCTCATACCTCACCCCACCAGTCCACTCCTTCCTCCTCCTCACCAAACCAACCAAACCAAACAGTTCATTCCTTCCTCCTTCACCCAACTGGTCCATTCCTTTTTCCTCCTCACCAAACTGCCTCACTGACCACTTCCACCTCACAATCCACCTCCACCTCAATTGCTCATTTTTTGCTCAGCACCCTGCCCCAGGTAAGCACCCCTCCCCCTCCTTCTCCTCCTTATCACCCCCCCTTCTCCTCCTCATCTTGCTAACCTCCTTCCCCTTTAGGCCATCTCCCCGCTCCTCCTTTTGTTGCACTTTGTTGCTCATTTGGCCCTCAACACCCTGGTCCTGGTAAGATACCACCCCTCCTCTTCCTCCTGATCAATTGATTGGTCAATTATAGAGCAATTTCCATTAAGCATGCTGACCCCCTGCCCCTCCTCCTCCTCAGGCAACCCCCCTCCCTTCCTTGCTCCACCAAAAAACATTTCTCATTGTCCTGCCCCAGGTCAGCCCCCCCTCCTCCTCCTGATCAATCTATTGATCAGTCAATTATAAATTTATTTTCATGAAGAATACTGACCCCCTGCCCCTCCTACTCCTCAGGAAACCCCCCCTTCCTTGCTTTTCCAATGCCCATTGCTCATTGCCCTGCCCCAGGTCAGCCCCCCCCACCCTCCTCCTCCTCAGGAAACCCCCCCTTCCTTTCTCCTCCAAAGCCCATTGCTCATTGCCCTGCCCCAGGTCAGCCCCCCCCACCCCACCCTCCTCCTTGTCCTCCTCCTCCTCCTCTTCCTCCTCCCAATTGATCAATCAATTGATAATCCATCAATCATTGCCCTGCCCCAGGTAAACCCCCCCTCCTACTCCTTCTCCTCTCCCCCCCCCTTGATGATTAAAATCTCTGGCTGACCTTTTATTTTTTTTTTGGGGGGGGGAAGATTGACCGGTACTTTTTAATTTTTTTCTATGTTTTTTGATCATCTACCTCAACTATAACTTAGTAAAAGGTGTTTTTTTTTTGATTCCATGCAATGCAACACATCTTTCCACCCCCTGCTCTGCCTACCACCACCATTTTTTCTGCTGTCCAATTCTTCTCCCACCAAACTCAAAATGCTACACAATCACTTGAATCCTTTTTTGATCCTCACCCCAATTAAAGTATTCAAATGGGAGGGAACAAGATGCAAGGAAATTAGTCAATAAGCTTACAGAGAGGTGGCAAGAACAGGTCTCATCAGCAAAAGAGGGCTTAATACAAAGATTCCAGAATATCTTTGGAGATAGAAGAGGGAGGGATCAATGACCAGGTTGTGTGGTATCAGAAAAAACTATGGACTTTTGATCTGTATCCTTCCATCACTGCTGAAAAGAAAACCCCATCAAAAAACCTCCCCTGAAGATTTTAAACAGGACAAGCAGAAGATCAAACAGTTCCATTTCTTCTCCTCTGGAAAAGTATTTGTTCATGAAAAATTGGATCATGAGGATCTGGTTGCAACGCTTGAATTTGTCCCTTTGAATAAACTCTCTGAGAAAGAGAAGAAGGAAATAAACTCAGTCAAAATGTTCCTCCACCAATCCAAAGAAAATTTCCAACACCATTGGTCCCTCAAGATCTTGGGGTGGGAAAATGTGGGCAATTAGATGGCAAAAATTGATGCAAGCTTCTGAAATATTTGGATGGTATTTGAAGAAAGCTGCTATTCAATCTTCTACTGAAGAGTTTTCTCTTTTGAACCTTAGGTCAGACAAGGTCTCAAAAATTTCAGGCCAAATGTTCCAAAAATTAGCCACACTCTTACATGATTCCAACCATCAAACAATTCTGGAAAACAATATCCCCTCTTTTTTCTTCATTGGAATTTGGATCCCAGCTCACTCCTTTTGACTGTGCCCACCAAATCAACTTCACTTCAAATTCCTTCTACAATTCTCCCCACATTGACAAAGATGACATCTCTTCCTATTCCTTTTTACTCGTTGTTCCAACCAAAAAATTGAATGGACAAATCATTGACAACAAGAAAGAATACCAAATATCCAATGGCCAATTTTTTTTCCTTACTAAGGTTTTGATATTGATTTCAAAGAAAAAGGTGTGGTTAAAATGATTTGGGCAGCCAATAATTACAAGCACTGTAATTTTCCTGCTATGGAGACTGCCATCAATACAAGGATGGCCATGTCTATGCAAACTAAAAAGACTACTAGGAACACTTGCAAAGTCATAAAAAGCATTAAAATATAATCTAGACCAAAAAATTCAAATAATAATAAGAAATATCTTTTTATTAGTGGAGTTAAAAATAGGATCAAACATTTTTGTATTTCAAAATAATTTTTTTGTTTTTATTTTTAAATTTTTTATCAAAGTAAATATTTTAAAAGCCAAGCAATTGAGTAATTTACTTCATTTTGTCCACAGTTCTACTGCTACCAATACATGTCATGGCTACTGATAACCTATGTTTTTTTTTAATTGCCAGTTGTTCCCTCTCCTTTTTCACTATCTCTTCCTGTTGATCATTCTCATTTTCCTCTTTTTGAAAGTCCTGCTCTGCCTGTTTTAATTTCAACTCAACATCCAATTTCTGTTGATGAGCCAAAATCTTGGCTTTCTGCTTTTTTCAAATCAATAGCCATTTGAAAATCCCACTTCTCTGTTTCAAATTGAAGTTTTTCAGATTAAATTTGTGATTTCACTGTTTTTTGGAGGGAAATATGAATGAAATTGATTTTGAAAGCAAGGAGATTCAATCAATTTTTTTACTTGAATCTTGCTTCTCTATGATATCTTCAAAGCCTGAAAAATTGGATGTTTTTCTCCTCTTTTGATGGCTATTGGGGTTGATTTTGATGGGATTTGAGGCCTTTTGCTTTCCCTTTGCAGGAGATGTTTGTGTGGGAACATCATCACTCTCATTTGAAGGAAATGTGGGAGGCCCCATTGGATCAAGTGTTTGGCAATTCAGAAATGGATGTTGCTGTTTTTTGAAAATCTAAATCAGTAAGGATTAACAAGACAGAAAAGAAAAGAACTGGATTCCTTACTTGAACAGATGTTGATTTCAATGGCAATAAATTAATATATGGCTCCCCATTGGCCAAGTTGTCCAGTTATTCCACCCCAGGAATGTAACAATCACAAGATGTAAGTGAGAGGTCCAAGGAAGGGTTTTTAGGGTTGACAAATGTCAATGTGGACATGATTGGAGCTGTTTATGTTGGAATATCCTCCTTCACATCCAATTGGGGCCACTCATATGTTTTTTCAGCATCATCATTGCTAGGCTGAGCATCCAAAGCCAAGTCCTCATCATCTTAAAAATTGGATTTTTGAGCATCAAAAGAAGCTAAAGGGGTGATGTTGGCCTTCTTTCCAAATATTTCATCCATATGAATATAAAAAGGACAAATAGAGTCCAAATTATCAACCACCAAGTTGATTCCCTTGGATTTATTGGAGTTGGTGATACCAAAGCCAGTGGAGATTGACAATGAGTGGTTCTTTTTGTACTTGGCTCAATAGTTCTTGAATTGCTCCCTCATCTGTTTGGATGAAAGATCCAGCCTACCTTTTGTTTTATTATTCAGTTCATTGGCCATCAGGAGATAACCATTAACCTTAGAGGATGGAGGTTGGCCAACTTGTGTTTCATTGTTGGATCCAAAGAAAGTGTCATAGTTGGAGGGAATTTTGAGCCAGTTTACGAGGATAATGTGATCAGATCTCTTGAGCTGACTTTAGCCTTTGGGAGATGATGGGGGAGGATTTTTTGATGTAGAGCTCCTTGGGCATGTTTGATTTGGTCCATTGGATTTGTGTGTGGACTTGCAGGGGGAGGTTTGCTGAGGGGCCATTTCAAAAGATTAAGAGGTATGAAGGGCTGAAGCAATGAGATTTAGTATGTGATGAAAGCAATAAAGTGATGAGAGTTATGAAGCAATGAGGAAAGAAATGAAGAGATTAGATTTTTGAAGTGATGAGAGTGATGAATCAAATTTTTTGGATAAGGTTGGAGGTAGAATTTTTCAAATGAGGTCAGAGGTTGAAACCAGGGGTGATGATGTGGAATGATGTGTGGTTGAGGCGGTGAAAGCCTTTAAATACCTTATTTGAAATAACCCATTTATTTTCAGGTAAATCTGACAAATCTGATGTGAAGAAGTGGGTTTTTTGATTTTTAATGGCTGGTTTTAAATGGCCCATTTGGGTTGAAACCTGCCATTAGAAATTGGTGGGTTTCCTCAAATCTGATACACCCTATTCAAGAGGAAATGAAAAAAAACATAATTACTTTATCAATAGTCACCACTTCAAAATTATCAGAAAATGAAAAAAATGATGTTGTGACCTTGAATATAATCACAAAAAAAAATTAAAGGTTAATAAATGAGGCATAAAACAACTTTGTTTCAGAAATATATTCAAATTTTCAGTTTCAGAAGCTGTAGCTGTGGGAGAAAAGATTGGATTTATTGCAGGCCTATAAGCATCTGCATCTGCATCTTCTTGTTTTCTTCTCTTGACCCTTATCAAAGTTCCAGGAATCAAATTATGGGAAAAAACCCACTTATTAATGATGGTTCCTGACCTTTGATTGACAAAGGAAAATATGACATTTAATCAAAACTAGAAAAACTGGGATGATCCCCATCAAAAAGATATTGCTGACTTTTTTGAGTATATACAATTCTTCCAGCTCTGGTAGCTCTTCTCCACTTCATTCATGTTATTTTATAAACTCACAATTATCAAAATTAAATTTTAGCCTAATTAAAAACAAAAGAATAAATCAAAAAAAAATAAAATTGGGAAAAAATACCTCTTCCTCTGAATCCAGTTTCTTTTTTCACTTTTCCTATTCTTTTGCTTCCATTCCATTCCTTTTAATCATCCTAAAAATACCCAAATCATGTTTTTTTGCCCTTTTCAATGCCCACCAAAAGAATGAAAACTCAAAATTTGGAAATTTTTTGGAAATATACCAGAAAAAAAGTTGAAAAAAATGTCTTATTTTTTAATAATAATCACATTTTATGGCAAAAATCAAGTACTAAAAATCATGAAAAATTAAATTTGAATTTCCTGTTATATTATGAAACTTGTGTTACCTTGAGAGTTTCAAAAAGAAGTAAAAAAAAACATTCTAAAAAATAGGAAAGATTTTAGACATAATGGTCTTTTTTCAATTTTTTGATTGTAATTTTGAAAGCCTTTATTTTTCCAAAAACTCTCAAATTTTTTAGAGAGAGGTTTTAGATGCCTCTCTACATTTTTTTTTTTTTTTTTTTTTGCAAATTCACCAAAACACGCAAATTATGAGTAAAATAGGGAAGATGGGGGATGTTGTGGGACATTGTGTTGATGTCAAAACCATGCAAAAATACGGTTTGGGGCACAAAAAAAATGATACCAAAAACATATTAGGGGGTATCAGAGTTAAACTTTTTGAAAAATTAAATGGCTGATTTTAGGCTCATCCTTTTTTTTTCAAAGTTTTATTTTGAGAATTGAAACCCATTGTTTCATTTTTTATTTTGATATATATAATTATTTTTTGAAAATTTGATATTTTTTGTGAAATGAGAAATTTGAATTTTTCAAAATTTTAACTCTGATACGCCCTATTATGATATTTCTTCAATTAAATCATTTTAAATATCATGGATAGGCTGATTTTAAATATACATTTTGAATTTGAAGATTATTCTAAGTATTTTTAATAATTTTGATAAGGTTTAATGTGTTTTTTTTTTCAGTGGCACTAAATTTTGGTTTGTTCATCCCAAATTCAAATAAATTCTTCATGAAGTGGTCCACACACCAATGTTGTTGGTGTTAAAAATTGCAAAGGCCAAATCAGACACCATATCTTGGGTTTGGGACTGTGCACAAGAATAAAACTGGAATGTGTGACTGTGCACACCAAATATAATGGCATGTGAACCTCTGCACACTAAATTTATTGGTGTGTGGGGTCCACATGCAAAAAAGGGGGTGTTTGGTTAGTAATTCAGTGGTGTCAAAATTGCTGGCCAATAATTGATTTGAAAAGTAAGTTGATTTAGAAGGATAATTCTCAGGGTAGATCCTCAACAAAATCATGATAATCAGATAGATATGGTATGAAGGATTAATTGATCATTGATTATTATCAAGGAAAAATATGTTGGATTGTAATTCAAATAAAGTAATTTCTAGTGCTGCTTGCTTCAAAAATCATAATTTTGTGTGCTTGTTGTCTGGATTATGGTTTATGTGCTTACTTCTGGCTTGTGTTTTTTGTTGAAAGGGATGGCCAGGGTCAAATCATGAATAAATATGTTGATTATAGTAATAAATATCTCTGTAAGATTGATTATGGGTTGTTTGTGGTAGATAGGATGGTCAAAATATTTTTATCTCCATTGATGAGATATAAGAGATTCATAAAATACAAAAGCAAAAATGTGAGGGGAACCAGATGGCAGTCAAAGGAAACAAGATTTTTTTATGAATTGGGATTAAGGCAGAGGATGATTGAAGGGGTGGTGGGGGGTTTAAGTTGAAACAAGGGGATTTCAAGGATGAGGATAGTGAGGATAGTGAGGATTGGAAGGATGGTGGGGAGGAAGACAAGGAGGAGGTGGTGGTTGAGTTGCTTGGGTTGGTAGATTGGTAGGAAGGTGGTTTCATTTTGAAAAAAACCATTGTTTGATGATAAATTCATGACTCCCTGTCGTGTGGGAGTTGTGTGGGGCCCTACACGGCCCAATGGACGGGTGGGGGCCCATAGACGCGTCCAAAGCGTGCATGCAGGCGAAAACATGCGTCTACACGCGTTGAAAGTGTTTTTTCAAGGAGGCGCAACCCCTGGGGGGTTTTATACCCGCCGTGAATGGTTTTTTTAAGTCATGTACCCCCGTAAACCAAGGTTTTGAGGCACTTTCAGGGGCATACGGGCCCTGCGGGGTTGTACCAAAATTTTAAGGACCCCCTGGACCAAATTTGGGTTCCATCAACCCAAATTTGGGATCAATGCATACTATGTGGGACAGTTGGACCACACCTAGCAATCCCCAAGTGAAACTAACATGAATCTAAAGTGAAATAAAGTGAAATTCAAGTGAAACTAAAGTTAAACTGCATGCAAACGTCCCACTAAACTTGATCTTTCTCAACTCCATAGTGAGAAAACTTGGTATTTTTTCAATTGAAAGTTGGATTGAATACTGAAATACTTTTGCATTTTTTTGCATTATGGGAACAGTTGCAAGACATAATTTTTGTAAATTTGCTGCTGCGTTGAAGGAATACATTGATAGTGGCATGAACAAAGCTGTGGAAAAGAAGTTTTTGGGTAATGAATCGTTGGAAGCCCCAATTGCATCCTCATCTAGGGTGACAATTGGGGAACAAAATTTTTCACAAATTGACATGAACTCTTGTGGTGAGTAAAATTTTATTTTACTCTTGTATTTGCCTCATTTTAATTGATGGAAACTGAGCTATGACTATGTAACTATGACTATGTGACTATGACAGATCCACTTCACCCACCTCCTGTGTGAGATTTTCCTACTAGGGAAGAGGCACAAACGTATTTTCAAACATGGGGAATGAAGCATGGTTACGCTTTAACAGTTTTCAACTCAAAGTGTGATAAATATGTGGATCTAGCCTGTGATAGACATGTTTTGTACTCTGGGCAATTGCTCACCAAAAGGTCAAGGCAAACTCACACAAGGGAGGTTGGGTGGAATTTTTTAATCTGTGCAAGCTGCACAAAGGAAGACCCCTTGTGGCAAATCTCCTACAGAAATTATCAGCATAACCATCAACCATCTCCAAACCCCTCAGTGCACCCTCCCCTGAGGAGAATCTCTGGGATGGAATTAGTGAATTTGAAAGAAGGAATGAATGATGGGCTCAATACAATTCAACTCAAAAAATTTTTTTGCAAGATTGATGGTGGAAAATATGTTGATGACTGAACAATCTATAAAACTATGCAAAAGGTAATGCTAGCAGAACTCAAGGGGAAAAGTGTTATGGAGGTCCTCTTCAAACAACTGGGTGATTCAGGTTGGGTTTATTGAGAAAAATTCAGTGGAGGAGGTCACTTGGAGGCCCTATTCTTGGCTCACCCCAAGTAATTAAGGCTTTGAAAGAAGTTCCATCATATTTCTTTGTTGGATTGTGCTTATAAAAATAGTAAGTACAACATACCTCCATTGCATGTTGTAGGAATTACAGCCAACCAAAAAAATTTCACAAAAGCTCTTGTTTTTATAACAAGAGGAACCTTTGAGTTCTACAGTTGGTCTGTAAATGCACTAAAAGAGCTGGCTTATGATCCTGAGAGACTTCCCAAAGTCTTTTTGACAGACCGTGAAGAAGCTTTTATTTGTGCCATAGAGAAAAGTATCCCTGAGTCTACAAGACAGTGTTGTCAATGGCACTTGTCTAAAAACATACAAGCAAACTGTAAAGTGCACTTTAATAATGACGTTGAAGGGTTGCAAAGCTTTATGTCTCTGTGGGCTAAGTATGGGGCCTCAAAAATCAAGGAGGAGGCAGAGGTCAATGATGCAGAACTTAGAGTAAGTGCCAAATAACTGCATCTACTGTTAATCTTCCTAGTTTTGGGTTGCTTACATTATGAATTGGATAAAGTGTTTCTTGGAAGACAATGAGGATGTGCTTGAGTATATGGATCATAACATCTTCTGTATGAAAGAGATGTTTGCAACGGCTTGGACTTGCAAAAGGCCTGACTTTTGAAATAAAAAATCATCTTGGGTTGAAGAAGCCCATGCTAATCTCAAAGAATTCCTTGAAAATTCTTTGGAAAACATGTTGTATGTTTGGCAAACCCTAGAGGGAAAAGTTTCTAATCAAATTAGATTGGTTCAGGCTACAATTTACAACTCTTGAATTGAGGTAGGAATAGTTCTTCCTACTGAACTGTTAACATTGGGATACAAGTTTTCTTTAGAGGCAATTAAACTTGTTGTGCAAAAATTTAATAAATTAAAGCAGAACCATGATGGGGAAGTGTGCACCAAGTTGTACAGAAAGACTATGGGTTTGCCCTGTTCCCACAAAATAGGTGATCTACTAGCGTTCCAAGGATCTGTTTTGCCTGAGGAATTTCATCCTCAGTGGAGGTTGGATTATGAACCTTGCAGTTCTAGTTCTGTAAGTTGGTTTAAGTTGGATTTTTGGATTTTTCAAATCACTTTGTGATTAATGCTTTTTGATAAATGCTTTTTGAATGATGATTCCTACTTTGCTTATATTTTATCCTTTTGATTTTTGAAAGGTTGATGTTGATTAAATGCTCAGAAATTCTCTGTTACATGAGAAGCTCAATGCAATGATCTGGGGATACACTGAAGAAGATCATTTCAGGCTTTTGAAGCACTTGATGATTGAGACTACAAATGATTGATCAAAGCCAAGACTTAAAGCTAAAGTCTTGCAATCAAGCAGATTACATCCAAAATTGACAGATAACTGGAGAGACCCTTCTTGATTTGAAAAATTTGAGAAGAAACTTAAATGGTAAAAGAGAATTAGAGGCGAACCAAAAAAGAAAAAGAGAAAAGATTTTAAGTCTTTTCTTTTGTGAAATGTTCATTTTTTTGCTTTAATGAGCTGATGATGATATGATGTTAATTGTTATTCAAAGTACAAAGGATTCACAATCTGAATTTCATAGTTCAGAGGAAGGGACTTAAATTCTATTAGATTCACTTCATTTGGATTTGAAATCCTCTTCAGAAGAAGAAGATGTGCAGGAAGCATCAAACAGAAGCTCATCTTTGGTGAGTATTCATGTGATTAATTAATTTTATTGGAATTTTGTATTATTGGGTTTTGATTATAGGAAACCAAAGTGAAATACCTCAATCAAATTCCTGAGAAATTACATAAGTTCTTGGGTGAGATTTGGGATCCAATTGGTGATGGGAATTGCAGATTTAGAGTTGTTGCTAAATTGCTTGGGTATGATAAAAATGGTTGGTTTAAAGTGAGAAAGAAAATGATTGAAAAATTGGAGAAACATCAAGAATGCTACATTAAGATGCTTGGTGGTGAAAAAGAGGTAGAAAACATTAAACAAAGACTTGATGTTGAAGAAATCAATGCAAAGATTCCCTCTTCAGAATGGCTGGCTAAGTTGTATATGGGTCAAATAATGGCAGACACATATGCCAGACCTATATGTTTCATTTCATTGGAGTCATGTTGTTCTTATACTCAAATGAGAAGATGTTTTATAGATCAATCAGAGCCTATTTTTATTTCCTTTTTCAACAATAACCACTGGGTTCTATTATTACTTGAGGGAGAAATATTCCAATCCCTCCCATTGTAGAAAAACCCTCTGCTTTCATTTCAAAGAAAGCTTCTTGTTGGGTTGATCATCTCAAAGATCAACTGCATTTGTATTCTAGATTATAGACTTGAATTATAGAGATCATGTAATCATTGGGTTTCCATATTACTTTTAATTCTGATGCAGCTAACTTGTAATTCTCTTAAGATAAAGGGTTATCACATTTTGAACATCATTATGTTGAGTGTTTTGAGTTAACATAATTATGATGAGTGTTTTGAATGAGATTTTATTGGTAATTCAGTTCAAATTGTGTTAGGCTGATCCCATCATAAGGATTATTTTTACTTCTTGTGATGATATCAGCTTAACACAAGTTGAACTTTTTTTTTAGTGTTTTTACTTTAGGGCTTTTCAATTTACTTTTATTTTTTTTGGTGTTTTTACTTTAGGGCTTTTCAAGTTGAGCTTGTCTTTTTTGGAACTTTTACTTTAGGGCTGGTAACGTTGAACTTGTATTTTTTGGCACTTATGCTTTAGGGCTGCTCCATAGACTCTTTCATTTTTTATTTAATTTTTGGTGTTTTGGTTGTCTTCAGTTTTTTTGTTTTTTTTGCTTATTTTTTTTTTTTTAATTTTTTTTAACCAAAGAATTAAAATTTTCTGATCTTTTGATTGATTTATGTTTTTTTTTTTGTATTTTTATATATTTTATTTTAGCTTTTTATTTAGTTTATTTTAGCTTTTTATTTAGTTTATTTTAGCTTTTTATTTAGTTTATTTTAGGTATTTATTTTTTATTGTATTTTATTTTTATTTTATTTTTGGCCCACAACACTTGAAGCCGTGTGGCATGGAACACGACTAAATTCCAGCTGTTTACAAGCCCACACAACTAAAATGTAGTCGGGTGTTGTGCCACATGGCCTGGGCCATTGTGTGGGAGCCGCATGACTACACTTGAGTTCTATGGTGGCTACACGACTACAATCAAGCCGTGTAGCGTGCCACATGGCCCAAATGAGTGGTATACAAGGCTCATTTGGGACATGAATTTATCATCACCCAAAGCCATTTATTTTTGAGAAACTCTGACAAAAACCCTTTTGAAACAAGAGGTTTTTTTGTTTTTTTATTGGCAGGTTTGAAATGGCAGATTTTGGTTGAAAACCCCAATGGAAAAATGGAAATTTTGATAAATTTGACACACCCCAATGGTGGATTAGCTAACCCTGATAAGCCCCAATTAGTATGTTTTTCCTTATCTTTAATTAGGGATTATTCAACTGTTTCCTAGACCTTGAGGAAAAAATCAGTTAGAGCCTCTCACTCCCCTGAGTGATTTTGTTAATATAAAGAGGATGGATTTCAAAGTCTAGCCCCTTCCTCATTCATTTATTAATCATTATTGATCCATGTATAGTTGAATAGTTTCAAAAAAAACTTAACTTAATCTAAAAAGGAAGTTTAAATGGGTTCATCAGCTTTAATATCAAGATTACCAAACAGTTAACTCATCAACTCCAAGTTTGAGTAGGAATTACTTTTGATTTTTCAATTTGATTTCAATATAGAGGGTGTGTGATTAACTTTTAATTAATCTCATTTGATATTTATTCAGTTCAAGCCAGAAACCTTGTCTCTTCAATAGATTGAAATATAAAATTTCCTAATATTTTTTGGTTGTGCTAATAATGAATAAATGTTCTGTGTTAATTTGATTCTTAATGGTTTAAACACGGAAGAAGTGTGAAATAGAAATTAAATACCCAAAATTAACTGTGAAAAAATCATCCTTGAAACCTGAAAGTCTCTCTTTTTGAGCAATAAATTCAAAATATACATCAGTTTTCCCCTGGATCTGCTTTTGAGCCAATTTCATGACACTTAATTAAAATCACACTGAGGACTTGGTGTATTTTTCTTAACAATTTTAGCACCAAAAAGAAATTTTCCATGTTATCTTTTACACAATTCAGCTTTGAAAATAAATATTATCACATTCTACACTTATTCAAATCATCAATTATGGAATTTGAAACTGTAAAAAAGGCAGTTATTATTCCAGCCAAGATTTGTAAACATCATTTTTGTCAAATCTGAAAACTTAATATGAAATTTCCTTATTCCATGAATTTCTATTCTATAATTAGGGCTTCCTTATTATCAGATTCTAGAAATAAAACCTAACCAACTTCAACTTCAACTTAAGTTGCATTATATTCTTATCAAATCAATTATTCTAGCCATCTGATATTTTAAATTATGATTAACCCCTCAAAGTCAAAATTTTATTTCAATTAATAATTCATTATTACCACCATTTCATGTACATGTTAATTAATTGAATTACTTTCCCAATAGATTGAATTTCCATAATTTCTTTTTCTTCATTTTCAAAAAAATACTGAAGTCTTGTTCTTAAAACCACAATGCTGTTCCATTTCTTGTTTTTTCCTTGGTAATTAAAATTTTTAAATTCTTGCAGTTTCTGAAAAGCAATTATAAAATTTTTCTTGAAAAAGTTAAATTACTCTTTAAATATTTCCTGTTGGACTTGTAAAACTTCTTCAAAGAATTCAATTTTAAATTTGAAGCTTTTGAAAACATTTTATCTCAGCCTTTTACCACTTTATAAGAGCATCTCCAATTGTTGGAGATCTTGGCTTGTCAGGTAGCAACTTGCTAGCCAAAAAAAATAGCTAGCAAGCAATTTAACGCGCGCATTTCACAATTGTCCACTCCAAAAGGCCGCAGAAGCTAGCTAACAACCAAAAAGGCACAATTGTTTGCCACATCAGCGGCTTGCTAGCTAGGTCCCCCCCTTTTTTGCAACTTGGCCTTGCAACAAACTCATTGTGGCAACTTATCATCAAGGAGGGAGGGAGTGGGGGGAGTGGGGCATATTGAAGCTGGGGCTTGGTGAAGGGTGGAGTTGGGGGCAATTTCAAAGTTTGGATGGTGGCTGGGACATATGAGGGTGGCAGGGTTGGCAGGGTATTGGAGTATTGGATATGAAAGAGATGTTGAGAGGGGGAGCTAGCAAGCTTGCTAAAATCTGGTAACTTTATGGAAATTGGACTCAACTTACGGAGCTTGCTTGCTAGCAAGCCCTTATTTTTGCACAATTGTGAAAATCACTTGGTAAACTTAGCTAACAAGTGGGTTTACCAAGAAAATTGGAGATGCTCTAAGATCATTAACTTTGGGATTTGAAGAAAAGCATCTGAAATTTGAATTCCATATTCAAGACTCAAAATTCCAATTATATTATTTGAACCCCATTCAAATGATTACATTCAATCCCAATTCTGTGGAGTGGGTTTTTGAATCACCAAAAATATGAAATGTGGCCTCATAGAATTTTTTACTTCTTTTTAAATTTTCATTCTTCAACCCTTAATTTCACCTTAGTATCTAGTTTTGAACCAAAATTTTGACAACTAATCAAAAGGACTATAACAAATAGTCCATTCTGATGACTACTTAGAGTTCCAAAAACAAGGGAATTTTTCATTTCAATTAATTTATTCTTTGCAATCAATCTTCAAATATTGTATTTAGACTACAGCCAAGAATTAATCACCTGAAACCAAACTTTGAATCTCTTTCACACTATATTTAATTTTGAAATTCATTATCTTGCAATCAATCTTGAAATATCTCTCCTTTTCTGCACTCATAAACAACTGAATTTGGAATTGTTTAATAAAAATTCTTTCTCTTTCCTAGATTAAATTGACTCATTTTAAGTGTGGTAGTTATTTGAAATGAGCCAATAAGTGTGGTAGTTATTTCTAGCCACAATCCCCAATGGCATCATGCATTCCAAAGAGTGGTAGTAAAAGTCTCTTTCCTCACAGAATGAGATTCTGAGCCAAAAAAAGAACTTCCAAGTCTGCAGTAGGATGCTCAGATGTAAAGAAAAGGAACAATGGGGATTTCCATGCCTCTTTGGATAAAACACCAAAGAAAAAACATATTTTTCTGAAATTCAAAGAGAAAAAAATACTACTGGTCATGACCAGAAAACAAGAGAAGAATGGGATAGTTAATCTGGACAAAAATAGGATTTAGGAAATCATGGTAGTATGTAGACTGACAAGTATGTGATAAGTGAATGACTGGATTTGGCAGGTTATTTTTGGGATAATGTCAAGGGGAATGCAAAGGATTCCAATGAAACTTGAAAAGAAGTGGGGTAATCTCCATGGGAAGCTGAACCATGGAAGATTAGTGATTAAGTCCATGGGAAGCTGCACCATGGAAGATTGGTGAGTAAGACCTCAGAGATGAAAAAAAATAGTAGTTCTCCCTTGTCAACAAGTTGAATCACTCAGACAGATGGATTGATGTTCAAAATTTTTTCCAGAGAAGGGAAGAAAGGTAATGACCATTGTGGAAGGGCTGAATTGGATGAATATTGGTCATGCAAAATTTGTACATAAACAGTAGGATGGTCAAGGAATAAAGGTATTGGTGCCTTGTTTGCCTTTCTGTATCTCCATTTCAATTTCTATTTAAGGAAAGAAACTGTTATCCTTAGGAGGGGCAATCATGAAATACCATTGGATGAGGAAGAATAAGAAAAATAATATTTTAGAATGTGATTGAACTACAGAGTTTAAGAATTCAAAGTAAGTGCAGATTTTTCCAGAAATCAGTTCTGATAGTACTTAGTCTTTTAGGGCAAGGTTTCAGAGCATGATCCCATTTTAACTTGTTGCAGCAGATACATTAGTGGAGTGGAGAAGTAAAACCATTCTCAGAAGAATAAATAAATGTGAAGCCAGAAAAATACTGCAGCAGGAAACTTGGAGTTACCCTAAAACAACTCAAGCAAGTTGCAAAAGTTTTACTCAAAATCAACCTTCCTTCACCAAACTGGCCACATTTCAACAATGAGTTTGCACCTTTCTTGTTTCATGCATTATCAATTAATTATTAAAACAAGAAATTCATTCTCATGTTGTAAATTATATACATTTATATCTTCCACTTAACCTTACTTTTTCACCTCTTTTGCATTGATTTTCATTTGATAGTCATCTACTCTCTATTACTGTTTACCTTGCGGTTAACCTGCATTTTGATGGAAACATTCATTCTCAACTTGCAATTCCTTTTACATTCCTTATATTCATTATTACTCAAAAAAAATAGGACATAAATTACTCAGGTTTTATCTAATCTATGGACTAGGTTGTGTATTACCTTACACGCATGAAGCTTGTCTCCTTTGGATTTTTTCCTCAGTCAGTTCCTATCATACATTCCAGCCTTTTCTGCATAACAAGTGTTACAAAAGCTTGTGCAAGTTTTCTTCTTGGAATAATTTCCTCAAACCTCCCATCATAATTTTAAGTGCCATACTCAAAATTAACAGAAATAGTTCCCTATATTTGAAATTAATTTTAACATCTGCTTCTTCCATTTGCACCCCAGCCACCTAATCCCTTGCCCCGCTAAATTCACTGCAATGGATGTGACACAACTACACTTTGATTTTTCTTCTAACTTCTTTAAACTTTTCCCCAAACTGATGAACAAAAAATACCTCACCTTGGTGTATTTTACACCAAATCAAAAAATTCCACAGTTTCTTAGGAATTTCTCCAAAAATTATGTCCTGGGCAGGGCTTAGAGGGGGTCTGATACAATCAGGTTGAGCACTGGGAGCCTTTTTTATTATTTGAAGGCCTATGTTAACTCTAGCCACTCTCAAAATACATCTTCTCCCTCCAGGTAAGCTCCTCAAACTTAGAAACTTGTGAAAAATACTTCAAAATTACCAAATTGACACTTTTTTCAGATTTTTTTGAGGTTTGAACACCTTTTCTGAGGTGATAAAGCATAAGTAATGCATTGATTCAGCAAGATCCTTTCTTCGTTTTTGAATTGAAAAGGTATGGATTTTTTCATAAGGAAGATGTGAATTTAGCCAATTCCCTCTTTGATCATACAATCTGGAACAGTAATTTTCAATGGCCAATATCAACCAAGAGGGAAAAATTACCTTGGGTTGCTTTCCTGGTCAATTAATTTGTGATTTAAC
The DNA here is from genome assembly GCA_025617555.3 of Puccinia polysora. Lineage (NCBI taxonomy): Eukaryota > Fungi > Basidiomycota > Pucciniomycetes > Pucciniales > Pucciniaceae > Puccinia > Puccinia polysora. The sequence goes on from CM062613.1 coordinate 42,924,202, forward strand.
AATAAGTAGCTGACAACTGATTGGATGTGTACCCTGAAACAAGAACATCAAAAATCTGCAAAACAAAACTGCGGATGGAGACCTTATGAAAATTGAATTCATTGCTTGAATTCCATCCTCATAGCAGATTTACATTGGCATTACACAAAAATCGGAGCCTGGATAGGAAAAATATCAAATAAAATTAAAGAAATCAGATGATGATAGCCAAAATCTCAATCGAGGAACAATTTTAAAGGCATGTGGCATCCATAAAAGGGAAAAACAGTTTTGAGAGAATTTTCAAGTATGACCAGCTCTGTTAACCCTGGGTCAGGTCTAAGAAAATTGACACAGACTGCGCCTGGACCAATAAAAGCTGATCGATTCATAAAGTATCCTGAGCTAAAATACTTTCTGATTTGAGGGCGAATTTGCTTTAAGTTTTGTACATGCATCTCAACGACCCCTCAACGTTCCCTTACAACGTTTGAATGTATTACTCATGACAAAGAAAAGACGGCAAAAAACAACGAGAATCGAGCAATTTACAACGAAAGTTCATGGCTATGTGAGCGAATGTAGAAAAAGGCCTTGAAGCTGGTTTTTATCTGGGAATCAAGTCGGTCGTGGCATTCGGAGAGCTACACAGAGTTTGTTCAGAACTTCGGATTGAAACTCGTACATCTTCATATCGAAATCCTTGTGAAGAAGTTGATGCTGGAGAATCAGTGGTGTGGGTCCCTCGAACTGAGCTTCTGTTACTCTTGACTCTACAAGGCAAACAACAACTCCATCAATGCCAGTCACATGATTAGCTGATAGAAGACTAGCGTAAAAAAACTGACAAAGGTTCTGTTCGCTCATCTAGTTCGGTCATTTGAGCTTCGAGATTAACGTCGACTGGCAGCGGGGTATGAGACTCAGAACCGAAAAGCTTCCTACGATGCTTGATGATTCTTGCGACCCGACAAGCAAACCTTGGGAAGAAATTGTACGTTTTCCAGAACAAAAGGCTATACACAGCGCGTAGCTCGGCAGAAAAAGTAAAAAAGATGATGTATATCCCGCTACCGAACAACGGGAGAGTATCATAAAACGTGGGCTTAAGTTTCTCAGGTTCATATTCAATTTGCCCGGCCTGAAATGATAGAAGATTGAACTCCATCAATTCTGGTTATGCAGAGGCGCTCATAAGTTTTGTGATTTAATCCACTTACGTTGGATCTGATTTTCTCAACGGAAAAGTAAGAATACTTCCCGCTCAGTAGCAACTCTATCAGATAGTAGATGGAAAGGGGGACGGCGACAGTGGTGTAGGAGATGCAAAGCCATGCCAGTCTTAAGGCAGGAAGTTTGGTAGATTTGTTTCGAGACCCTCGGCCCCACTTCCACCGACAAAGCTTCCATCCAACGTAAGCTAAATAAAACGGTCAACCAGGCGGTCAGCGTGAAGATTCGATGGCGGTCAATTGTAGAACGAGGCTTCTCGCCAAGCATGCACCTGTATAAGCAGCGGCGATTATTCCAAATATGGGAGACCATATGATGAAAAAGAAGAAGGCGGGCCACGTGAGCACGTATGAGGCTTCACAACCCATCGTCCGAACAAGGCCAAATCGTGTTGGAGAATACAAGTAATGAAAGGGAATCATGATGACAGGAAAACCAAGGCTGAAGACGTAGTTCCGGATGTTAATCAGGCGACGGTCTTCGTAACTGATACTTCTAGAAGTCGGAGAGAGCACAAAGGCCAAAAATTTTGCGATGCATACGCATGAACACATTGAACCGGTGGAATATATCAGGATAATCTACGACACGAAGAGCCAGAGGAGAGGGCGTGAGTACATAGATAGTCAAACTCAAAGTTTTATTTATTTATTTAGTTTTCCCTTCTTACCTGCGAGCTAACATCACACCAAATCGGCGAGCGATTGACGGTGTCATCCTTCCACACGGATGAGTTTATCTACCACAAAAGAACACCATGGTAAAATAAAGCCCGAGCAAAAGCACTAGCCCCCAAACTTACAGCATGCACCAAGCTAGCCAGAGTTATCCAAACGCCCAGTGAGGCAGCCGCCGAATGTCCATGAATTATAAACCAGATAGTGGGAATAATGGCCAGGCCTGCCGAGATGTAGCAGGCCACAAAGAACAGCGTTGTACCCCAGTAGGTTGGTTGACTGACCGCTTGAATTTGAGTCTGACACATCGCCTTACGACTCGAGGAATTGGAGAATGATAAAGATCTTCTTACAGTTTAGGGGGGAAGCGAGGAGTGGAGTGGTATAATGAAGATGAGACGGTGCCAGACCGAAAGGCATCATTCTTATAAGGTCTCAATTACCTGAGGAACAATTTGGGCGTCTGTGAGAATTTCGATGGACTATCAGCTTGTGATGTGCAAGTATCAAGCGCCAACTGAAACCAATCGATCTTCAGAGCCACCTCAGCTGAAAAATCCGGAGCAGTTTATACTCGTCTTGTTTGAGGACGGAACAAAAAAGACGGTGAGAGTGCACTGTATTCCTACCTTTTCCATGCAGATAAATAAGTATGTATCTATTATCTTCTCCCTGCAAATATCTATGGACATGAGTAAATACATAATATTTATAGATAGGAAACGTATGCCCGACTCAAAGACTGCTGAAGGTCGAACCTGACGAGTCTGTGATGGTCCATGAAGGCTGCTCAATCTCTTGTCGACCGATGTCTTAATTCCTGGGACGGCTGAGGGCTTTCAAACTCAGCATTTCACAATACACACCATCTCTGTGTCTACATGGGTGTCTACATGTATCGGCACCAGCTCAACTGAGGATGTGTTGAGCTTGGTACCACCCGATCTGCTCAAAAACTCGACTTAGCTTAAACGCAACACCGGAAATAAGCATTTATTGATGTATTCACATGTGTAGATGGTATAAACAAAATTTCTATGAACCCATCTTCTGTGAGTCAATGTCCAACGATCGATGTCAACTAAAATCGATCCACGAACATGATCATCTCGCCCATCCCGCTGAGTCCTGGGTTGTTGCTAGCACATTCCCCTTGATTCGAGCCTGAACTGTGAATTGTTTGTTTCCGCTCATCATTGTGTTGATGCTGTTGGAGGAACCTACGGTCCCACAGTCTACTCGGCTGCGACACCGGCACACCCACAGCCCATACCATTCCCTGTCTACACATGCTCGATAAGTTGGTATTTATGTAGTCTTCTGCACCATCAGGCCGATAGATTACGGGGCGCTCTAGCGATAACATGTCTGCAATCTCGATTCGAAAGCGACAGCGACCTAGTGCCAGAGATCTTTTCGATCGACCACCCACGCCGACATTAGCAATCGGCCATGAGACTTCAACCGAACTATCCAACCTGGTCGCGCTTGGTACCCTGGGGGCTAAGACGACCGACGGGCGAGAGGATCGTGAGCAGTATATCTTGCAATTAGAGCAATTGGACGCACACAATCGAATTCTTGAACTCAGTCGGGGCCGCCTCAAGTTGGATCTGGAAGGAGCTGGCCCGATGGGCGGAACTAGCGACACCGTTTATGTTTTCAAGTCCGACAATCGGTTCCATGGATCGATTGATGAAAGGTTGAGGGTTGAGCACCTCGCGACCTCATTATGGGGACCCGGTAAGAAGACGGTCTTGCACGCAAAAGCGATTTCTTTCGGCCGGTTGTCCTTCCGAGTCGATGGACAGGAAGCAAGGATGGTATCGACAGAAGACGTCTACGCGGTCGAATTCTTCTCGCTCAAATCAGCGGAGATCGCTGAATCGATTGTTGAACTGCATCTCAACAAATTTCTCATGGCCTTGGACCCTCCCCATGGCAAGCCAGGTTTGCTCGTCAAAGCTAGAATTGGCTCGACTCGTTGGTTTGTAAAACATCCTACTCGATACATCGATGAGCAGCATTGGAAAATGATGAGCAAACAAATTCCTCATTTGCGACCACTCCCCCAGTCCGATGTTGCACCTTCTTCCTATAAGCAAAGTCAACAATTAAATGGACTGACAAATCACTTGGCATTTGAGGTATATCCGCTGCCTCCATCAGTCACGATTCAATACTTGATCAAAAGTCTTCTGGACCTGAAACTGCTCGCGTTACCGATTCAGTTGAAATGGACCGAAGAAAGTACTTCCAGCAACTCTATTCGAATTCTTCTCAAGTTTGATGATCGTACTTCTGCCACTATTTGTAAACTTAACCTTTATAAGTTTGGATTGAGAAGTCCTGAAAAGGACCCGGTCCAATTTTTGATAGATGATGGTCGGTCACTATTTCATGGGTATATATGCTGCCATATTTTTGATTTGGGGTATGACTCAATTAATGGATTTGACTCCTTTCATCGAAAAACTCTCAGGAGACAGTTCAATTGACGATGCGTGGCGTATTTGGCGCCAACCCCAAACAATCGTTTGGGAAAAGCAACAAATTAGAGAGTTTGGTAAGTTCTAAAATCAACCGAAAAAGACGACTTGAAGGCCTAACTAAATATCAATATGTATATTTATATATATTGTATGTTTCTGTGTGTGTATTATTTGAAATCTTAGTTGCATCGATCAAATTGGAGGACCAAACTGACGAGCTTGAAGAGGAGCATGAAGCGGAAATTAAAAAACAGGAATCTGATGATGAAGTGGCCCAGTTTTTCGAAAGTAGCGATGGTTCCGATGACCAATTTTTCAATACCCAAAGGAACCGTCACTCTAAGCCAAAGAAGAGATATCGAAGAAGGACTTATTTGCAGACTCTCGATGATAAAAAGAAAAGACTGGAAGAGCTAGTCAAACGGCTCACTTTAGAATGTGAACTCGATTACATTAATGCTCAAGCTTCCAACCGAAGCCTCCAACCCAGTTCTGAATTCCAGCAAATTTCCGAACGTGTAGCGGACGAGAAAAAGTTAGAAAGATTGATGAGGGAAGTGGAGAGAAGACGCATTTTGAGACGTCAGATTAAAAATTATAGGAAGACCAAACGCTTGCCGAGAAAGATTAGGCAACAACGAAAACGATGGAGACAGGAGCGGAGTCAACAGCTAGCCAACGAGAACAACGCGGGTGCTGCTGGTCGATCAAGCGGGATGGAATCTGAGGACGATTCTGACTCCGCTGCTGAGTCAGAGTCTGAATCCGAGTCAGACTCGGACGAATCGATTGAGCGTCAGTTAAATCCAAACTCAGAAGAAAATTTGAAGAGAATTCGTCAGAAAAGACGAATTCATGAGTTAATGTATGGGTGAGTCACCCATTCTTTGTTTCCGGAGATTGTTGGAAAACACTTGGCGGACACCTAATCGATCAATATTCACTGCTCTCCTCGATAACGCTTATATATACGCGTACTTATCCATTTAGGGATAAGACATCTAGCGAGCCAGACGATACCCACACCCCAAAGTAAGTCAGAAGTCACGATTAACGCGGTGTCATTCCCTAAACTTTTGAAATATGCAACGTTTTGTTGAATTTAGCAAGAAAAAGACTGTGCTGATTCTGACCAATGCTCGGTTACTTAATCATTTTTTGGTTACCAAAGAAAAATATCCACGAACGATGAGATACTTCGGCGCAAGCTTGCAAGACCGCAGGAGCCGTTACCTGGCGAGGTGGAGTGACAAGCCCAAGGAGTTGCAATTGAGCCCGAATGTGGTTATTTAAACCAAGCCCAACTGATTCAAATCTCTCTTGAATTCTTCCTCACCTTCACTGAATGATTTACGTTTGATGGTACCTCTCTTGCTCCGTAAAACGTTCCGCCGCAATGCGTTTATATGGAACTAAAACTCGTGTTCCCTTGGACTGTTCTTCCTATTTCCCTCAATTGATCTTGTCTTATCATCAAAGTTCTTCCCTTCACCATGACAAATCAGTGTGAACGATCCACCCCTTTCCCAACCCAGTCCGCCTTGTCCCTATATAGTTCTTGCCAGGTTTCTTTGAATCCCTACCCTATCAAACTGAACCACTTGCTGTACAATTTGTGCATTTATAGTGCGGGTGTTCCATCTTCTGTTTCCCTCACCTTGTGCTTGTCTAAATACTCTCTAGGTCCGTTCCTCAAGTTGCCCCCCACCATCCCATCCAAATCGGAACCTTGATCTCACCTTCCCCCCCCTAAGACCATACATCTTATTGCGCGTTAGCAGTTTAATTTGCTGATATAAAATATAAAGGGTTCCTAGTTGTATGTATGTATCAGAACGTTTGAGGAAGCTTGTCTCTAATGAATAAGCGTTCTGCCTTGCACTTGTGATAATTTTTCAATTTTTTTATCAGGTTTTTTGATACTGAATCTGGTGCAGCCACTGGATAAGCCATGGGGGTGTGTTCCCCATTGAAGAAAGCCAGGATGATTATAGGAAAATGTGATATCTCTTGAGGTGAGGACATGTGTCCACTTGATTTCTTAGAACTGGTCATACATAATAATTTTTGGATATTGAAGCTTGCTGCAGATATGTATGCCACAATTGCTTGTAGCAACAGCTGGTTACTCCAAAACTTGAGCCCCCCTGCACTATTCTCAGCTTAGAAATTTGAATCCAGGCCTCTATCAGGGTTTATCTCTTCAACACATCTTGCATCACTCACCATTTGCTTGGTTGATCAAAAGTTAAATATTTTTTACAGCTGGAAACTATGTAATCCCACCCCTAAAAAATCATCTCATTTGACAACCCTGCCAAAAAAACCTTGTTAAGTCCAGGTGCTTACTGCTGTTCCTGGTAAACAAGCCCAGTGGACCATTAAAATATGTCCAGTTACCAAGTGAGGAAGGACCCATGAAAAAAAACCAAGAGCCCTATTGAATTAATTCAAGGTCAGTCATCAACAGGATAAGGCCTTCCAACAAGGGATTTAATGTCTCTTTAAAAATACCATTTCTGGGTGTAACCATTTGTATTAGGTTCAATGAAATTTGATTGATTAAAATGAAAAAGGAAAATGTAAATTTCTTGGGAAGATATTGTTTGATTGATTTAGGATTGGTATGGTGGCATACCAAATGGCTAATCCTGTTTAACACTGGCATTTGAACCCTGTTCAACAGGCATGAAGTGCTTGAACTAAGGATTTAATGTTTCAACAGAAACAGGCCTGTCTTCAAGCAAACAAGTTTTCAAAACACATTAAAGAAGTTCACCATGATTGAACCACTTGTATCTTGTCTACTGGGAACAGTATTATCAGACTAGGTCAACCACCTACCTACCAGCCCAAAACTTACCTGCAAGGGTTGTGGTTTAGGCTGGGCCAGGTTTACTTGATGGTTTGCATGGAACAAACCTTGCCCATGGAGTTTCTGGTAGGTTTTATTCAGGTTTGGAATTGTTTGTGTCCCCCCAGTCACCTACCCACCCCATTTACTTAAGAGGGGCAAAGGAATTAGGTGAATGTGGTGTGAGGTGAAGAGACCAATTATACCATAAATCTCAAAGTTGGAAATTCTATCTTCAAAGTTTTAAGCTAATGCTTCAAAATATGGTGCAAGGTTTGATGAAATTTCAATAAGAAAAATGGCACAATTTTGATGTAACAATTTTTAACCAGAAAGGTTGAATCAAAGAAGAAATTAACTAACTGAGAAAAAAAAGCTTTGAGATTCGAAATTAATCTACAGCCTAGTTTCTGGAAAAGTGAAAATATGATGAATTTCAATGTTATTTTAAAAAGTAATAAAGCACATAAGGAATTTTTGGAAAAACTAGGATGAAAATTAATTTTGAAATCAAGGTAGAGGCTAAGTAAAAGATACAGTTTAATGATTATGGATGAGTGAAATAAATGCGGAGGCAAATTAATGCAAATGAGGTTAAAAAAGTTTGGCTAAGTGTAAGATACAAGTGGTAGGATTGAATCCTGGGAATCATGACTGATTGGTGCAGATCAGAAGTTGATAATTCACAAGAACAAGAAATTTGGTAACCAAATTTTCAAAAATTACCAGAGATATATTAAATGAATTAAGGGTGTTAGGTTTTTCATGCCCCCAAACCTGGAAAACATGTGGTTTGGACATCCCCACAATGTCCTGCAATGCCCCCCACCCATGTGTTAAACCTGGAAAAAACATGGTTTTTGGGGGTTTTCAAAAAAAATGCAGGAGGATAGGGGGGCATGTCGAATCCCTGTAAAATAAATCCTAAGAATTTTGGCCATTTTTAAGGCCTTCAAAATTGCCCCCAAAAAACTGAAAAAAAATGCTCCACATCTCAAATCTTTTCAAATTTTTAATTTTTTTTGTTGATCATTTTGAAAATTCTGAAGCAAAAGAAAGCTTCAAAATATGGCAGGAAATTCAATTATAATTTCTTTCAGAATTTTAGTACTTCACTTTCCCGCCAGAAAATGGGATTTACATAAAAAATGAGACATTATTTGAAATTCTTTTTTCTGTTAGTTTTCCATGAGATTTTTCTAATTTTCAGTTTTCAGTATTTTAGTGGGAATTTTGAAGGGCCCAAAAAAAAGATTTGGGGATTTTTAGGATCAATTATTCACCCAAAAAAATTGATGCATCTACAACAATAATGGGAAGTGTCTGTTTTGGGGTGCGTTTTGAAGCAATTTCTAATACTAATATGATTCTTTTTATGTACAGACTGATTCTAGATTTTTAAAATTCACTTTGAATGAAACATAAATATACTTTTTTCATATTTTTTGGACCTTGATTTGGCCCTCAAATGTCTAACCTCAAAATACCATGTTTAAACCCCTTTTTGGGGTAGGTCCGCATTTTTGGGCTCTTCTATATGAATAATTCAATATTAAATATGATTTTGAATGATTTCATGCCTCCTCCTCACCTCTTGGGGATTTCCAATCCTCTCCTCAACCACAACATCACCTATAAAAATCCAGAATCCACTCCACACCATACCATCATCACCACCATCACCAATCATCACAACTCTACACCAATCAAACAATCACACATCACTACTCAACACAACTCAAAAAATCAAATTCAACACTCCACTCCCACTAAATAGAACCCCCTGAATCCAAAAAATTAATCAAAAATAAAAAAATCAAGTCTTCATAAAAAAAAACCCATCTCAAAATCAAAATCCCAAACAAAAAATGTCTGAAAAACACATCAACCCACTTTTACTTTCTGCCTCTGCTGCTTCTTCTTCTGCTCCAATATCTGCATCTTCTGCTTCTCCTTCTACTAATTTAACTGATTTATATCACCCCCATGATTCCACCCCTTTGGCTCCTCCACCTGAATTATCATATCATTCAAAGGGGGACCTTGTGGATGCTGTTCAAGAGTGGGCTAAATCCCATGGATATGCCATTTCCATCAAAGTCTCCAATACTAAAGAGAAAAGATATAATTACCAATGTTACAAATCTGGGGAATATAAACCCAATTTGAAAAGAAAAAGACTTTGATCAACTAGAAAAACAAACTGTCCCTTCAAATTCTCTGGAAGATTTTACAAGAAGTCTTGTCTTTGGGAAATAAAAATCCAATTCCCTGATCACAATCATCCAACATAAACTGATCCATCCACCCATCCAGTTCATAAAAGGATTCAGGGTGATCAAGAGGGTATTTTCAATTCTTTAACCAAAGCTGGGGTTCCTCCCCTGAAAATTCTGGATTCCTTAATGCAGTCCTCCAAATCTCCTGTTCACACAACCCTTAGTACAAGCTATGAAAAAAGATAAAAAAGAAAAAAAGAAAAACTGGAAGTAAAATCACACATAGAAGCTTTAATAATGGAATTAAGAAACTCTTCTGATTATTATTCTTTCATGGGGATTCCTTGTGTACACAAATTGAAGAAGGCAAATCTCAAGAAGCAGCAATTTTTGTTTGATGATTTTCATCCCCAGTGGCATGTAAAAACTTCTATTGCAGTATGTTTTCTTTTCTTGGAGAAACAAATAATTCTAACATTGATTTCTGAAGCTTTTTCTTTTATTTTGGAATAATTCATAGCTTTCTGAGAAGGGGTCATGCCAACCTTCTCAATCATCTCATAAATCACCTTCCCAATCAACTAACATCCACCAGTTTCAGAATGAAATCTTTGAAGAATTCCTTAAATTGCGCCAAGGAGAACAGCATTTTTACCTTGGGGAAATGATGAAACTGTTAAAAGGGGGGTATCAACTGAATCCCATTCAAGAACCCCTATCAAAGGAAGAAATTAGAATTTGTGGAAGGCCCAAAGGAGCCCCCAATAAAAGCAAAAGATTCTCCCAGCATTCATCTAAGAGGGATCCATCTGGGTTTGAATATGTTGAAGTACCTAAGAGAAGAGGAATACCAAGGAAGCACCAAGTGGTTAATTCAATTTTTATTTTTTTCTTTTTGTATTTTTTTTATCCCTTTCTGTTGAATTGATTTTAACAGTGTATGGTTGGAAATTGGTTTTCTCTAATTTCAGACTCTGAGGAAAAGGAAAGGAAAGAAAGACCATGAAAAGGCCAAGGGAAAAAAGAAACAGGAATCAGAGGAAGAGATTTTTTTTAATTATGCTAATATTGCATTGTGAAAAGGATGAGTTTATAAAAGAGGAGGAATTGAGTGGAGAAGAAATCAAAGATCTTGAAGAATTGGATATAATGAAGACAGTTAGTAATTTTCTTTTTGGTTGGGGTGGATCAGGACTGTTTTTCTAGTTTCCATTGATTTTCATATTTTCATTTGTCACTCAGAGGTCAGGAACAATCATCAATAAGAGGGTGGTTTCACAGAATTTGAGTCCTGGGACTTTGAAGAGGATCAAGAGACGAAAAAAACAAGATGAAGATGAAGATGCTTATAGGCCTATAGGGAATCCAATCTTTGCTCCCACAGCCACAGCTTCCAAAATAGAAAAGGTGAATAAATTTCTGAATTAATCTTGCTTTATGGTTCACTTATTAAACCCTTGTTTTTTGGGATGAAGGTCACAACATTGTCTTATTCAACTTTTGATAATTTTGAAGTGGTGGCTATTGATAAAGTCAGTATGAATTGTTTTTTTTTCTGTTTCATCTTAAATAATACTTATCTTTTTCTCCTTAGTATCAATAAAAAAATTTCATTTTCCCAAAGACAGCCATACCACAAATTTAACATGTTCAAGATGTTATGGGTGATGGGAACTGTGGGTTTTGATAAGTAGCACTTAATTTGGGCCGTAAATCTGAAGATTGAAGCTCAATAAATCAGGAAATGATAAAGGAAATGGAATACAACTCTATATTCAAGGATGGAAACTTCATGGATCAAGTCTGGGATGAAAATTTTGACAAAGAAAGAAAAAATCTCAACCACACTTCTGGAACTGCCCCTCAAAGTTACTGGATCAAATGCCCTTGCCATGGTATCCTGCTTGCAGATACATACAAAAGGCCAGTGGTACTTTTATCTATATTGATGCCATCAACTTATTTGCCACTAACTTCAACACCAACTTCCAATTCTCAAACATCTTCCATATGTTTAATTATTTTGGAAGATTTTCAGCACATAGTTTCTTTCCACTATAATTCTGAACTGTGGCCAGCTCCCCAATTAGATCCCCTTTGGAAGGCTTTTGCTAGCAAGGAATCACAAAAATGGGAAGATTTGATTCATAATAATTTGGAACTTGGTTTTGAAATTTTGTTTCCTTGTAGTAAAAATAATAAATTATTAAAAATTAATCTTGATTGAATCATTGGTTTGTTTTTTTTTCTCACTCAATTTTTCATATTTTTTTTACTCATTAATTTAGAGCAAGAAACCATTGATTTAGAGCAAAAAAAAAACAAATTTTGTGTTTTAAATTATGAATTATTTGGGAAAAAATAAGCTACAAAAAATCCCCAGATAATTTTTTTGGGCCCTTCACAATTCCCACTAAAATACTGCAAACTGAAAATTTGGAAAATCTCATGGAAAAATAACAAAAAATAAGAATTGAAAATAATGTCTCATTTTTTATTTAATTCCAATTTTCTGGCGGGAAAGTGAAGTACTAAAATTCTGAAAAAATTCTAATTGAATGGCCTGCCATATTTGGAAACTTTCTGTCTCTTTAGATTTTTCAAAATGATCAACAAAAAAAGATTAAAAATGTGAAAATATTTGAGAAATGGAGTGTTTTTTTTTTTCAGTTTTTTGGGGGCAATTTGAAGGCCTTAAAAATGGCCAAAATTCTTAGGATTTATTCTACAGGGGTTTGAGATGCCCCCCTATCCCCCAGTATTTTTTCTTTCTTTGACAACCCCCAAAAACCGCTTTTTTCCAGGTTTATTGCATGGGTGGGGGGATGCTGCAGGACATTGTGGGGATGTCCAAACAGCGTGTTTTCCAGGTTTGGGGGGGTGAAAAACTTAAAAAACATGAATTAATTAAACATCAAATTTCATGGTTGATGATTGATGGAGATTGAAATTATTCAAGGATCTATTTGAGAGTAATTCCCCTTGAGAACTCAATCACTGAATGATTGTTTTGATAATCTTACATTTTTCATTGATTGTATCCATTGTCAACCTATTCATGGCTCTCATTGGTCACTCATCCTTCCTAAACTCCACTAAAGTTGGTTGAACCTGCCTTGATGGATTCTTCAAAGCACTTCTTACACTTCCACTTCATCCTCTTCTTGCTTCCATCAACACCTTCATCCAATCCAACAACCCTCATCATCAATCACCTCGATAAGAATTCAACCACCACCATCAATCATCAACTCATCCTGCTTGATCTCAAGATCTACCACTCCTAGGACTCACCATCTTCAACCACACTTGAACTCATCCAGCTTCCAAAGATCACCTTCCTCAATTGAAACCAAGGGTGGAATCCCATTCAGTCTATTGAGTAACAATCCATTTATTGACTATCACAAACTAATCAAAAATCTCCTAAATACACCCCCTCTCATCCCCCTCCTCCCAGTCATCCTGCGGCCATCAAAAGTCTATATCCAAAAAGAAAGTGTGTAAAATATGAGGGGGAATTTGAAGAAATAGGGTATATAGACTTCCCCTTTTGGAAATTATTAGTGCATCAGTAAAAAATGAGACATTGCTCAACATGTTCTATCATACCATTATCACATTCAACTTGAAAACAAATAGGCTACACTTACCAGTAATTCAAGAAGGTTGAACCTTTTCTCAGGCATTTTGAATCCACAGTTTGGTCCATCTTTGTCCTCATCATGTCCTACTTCAGACGCCTGATAGGAATCAATCTTTCTTGATTCTCCCACCAGTTCATCATCAAATAAGCCAGCTTTGATTGCTTCACTTGGAGCTGTCATAATTTTGGGTGATAGACCATTGATTGGACTGGGTGTTGGATCATCAATAGGGTGTGATAGATCTTAGAATTTGGAATGAAATAGCTAAAACTTCATTGGGACCATTACTGGCAAAGAAAAAATAAATACAAGCTCTGGAGGAAATGAAACACTATAAAACAAAGAGGATGAAATTGTTGAAAGAAAATATACTGATGCCTTAATCTTTGTGTACCTTCATCTATCTGTTTCTTTGATTTATCAATTTAATCTATTTCTTCCATTATCTCTTTTGTCTCCTCTATCTTTTGCCTCCCCACACTTACACAAATCCAAATCCTCTTGAATTATTGAATTTGGCATATTGAATCAGACTCAACCAACTTTCCAGTGTTCTTACTCCATTTCTACGTCTTGTAACACCTTATCTACTGGTCACCAGCCCAGAACTCCAGGATGCCTTTTCTTGGTGCGCTCCATGAGCCATACCATCTGCATCCTGGTGTCTGAAGCTGGTTGGTTATTTCTGTTTCCTCTCCGCTATTGCTTTCCAAGTCCTCCACCTATCTGATATCATCTGTCTACTGCTTTCCAGATCCTCCTCTCCTGCTTGTCTTGTTTGTGCTCATCTCCTCCTGTGAAGGTTTAGAGCCTTTTCTTTATGGGTGTGACTACTCTCATGTTTTCTTTCATAATCACTCTTTTTACTGAAGAAATTCAAAACCTTTCTTTATAGCAGCTAAACAACAGAAATGAGATTGGAAGGTGATTTGATATCTGTGGATCAGGTTTGAGACTGTTATTGTTCAGAAATTTTCAAAGGTGTGAATGGTGGTTTCATCAAGGCTTTTGAATGGCTGGAATAATGATTAGAGTGGGCCAATTCTGCTTTCAAGAAATTTTCTTGCTCAAGGGGCTCTGAAAGCAAGGATGTTGAGCTGGGGAGCCATTTGGCCATCAGATCTTCACCTTTTCTTGACCCAATGGTAGCAGAAATTTTAACACAAGTGACCAGAAGCAGGGGAGCACCTGGAGCATTTACGGTGATTGAGACAGCTGGCTTTAATCCTGACTCTTCACTGGCACCGCCTTGTGAAGGAGCCTTAGGTTGATTAATGGAAGATGACTTGGATGATTCAAAATCTGACCCAGGAAGGTGAGCCATGGGACTGCTGTGAATAGAATTGTTTGAATATAAAAATGAAGGAGTTGTTGCGGGAAAAGGGCCTCAAATATGTGCTGCTTAAGAAGATTTCAACATTTCAATTGTAGTGGAAAGATTCATACTTCAGAAGAAATAAAATAATTATGGAACCTTCTTTGGTGTGAGCAGCTTGATTGATTGAGGAAAATTTTCTGCAATGAGATTGGAGGTTCAAGTAGGTGTTCTCTCAAGTCAATCCTCAGGACAAAGATGGGAGCTGAGGGGGTTTTTGAGATTGATGATCCTAAAGTCAATCTGGTTACAAAAGGTGACCCTAGTGCAGATAGAGACAAGGGAAGTTTAGATGGATGGAAATTCAAAGGTCACAACAGAATCCTTTGGAGGAATTGAATTAGAGTTGGAGAGCAGTTGAGAGATGGGGATATCATGAGTAGAGGAGGTTAGGGTGTCATGAGGAGCGAGAGGAGGGATTGGTTGAGGCTTAGTAATAGCACCAGTTTGAGGGGGGGGGAGAAACAGGACTAATTCAAGGGTATACTTTTGATTTGTCCACAAGAATTGATGGTACAGCAAGACCCACCATGGTAGGAAAGAACAATTTGCTTGAATTCACAATCTTTGACTAAGGGAATGGGTTTAATGGTGATAGGAGATAGATCTTTCCTGAATATTATGGAGAAAGTTAATGAGTTGAAAAGTTTTTCAGATCCAGGTGATGAGAAAGGTATTTTTTTTTTTAAAAAAAAAGGGAGGGGAGGGTGGAACATAAACAAATGAAAAAGTTGGAACAAACAAATTGAGAATCATACATTCAAACCAAGAGTAATTCTGATGAACCAAATACTTCACCAACACAAGGAAACAATTATGCCAGACCTTCCAATTGTTAATTAACTTAAGAAATCAAAGGTGAGGAGGAGGATCTTATGGTGTAAGATGATCAGGCTGATGATAAAAATTAGTTTTGCAAGGCTTGTTCCAATTTCTGATTGGGGAACTTGTAAGATTAAATTCCCTAAAAACCAACCAATGGAAAATCTTGGTAGGGGGACAGGCACAGGTGAGAGATAGAGCAAGAGAAAAAAAGCGGGGTGGGGGGAATCCTCACCACAAGAGAAGCATAAGCTAAAAATCTCACCTTGAGCGGATGATTCAAGTAAGAATGAAATGAACAAATTACCCATTGATCTGGACCCAGTAAAACTTTTCAAAGTGATTGATTATGAGTTTCATGGTTGTTGAAACATTCCAAGCCAAAGAACCCATCTGAGAGATGAGTTTGTTCAAAGCTGACATTGAGTGCTTAAAGTGAGTAGATAAGAGTGTAGAGGAGGAAGAGTAGGATGGAGAGGAGGGTTTCATGAGATTCTAGGATGAGATGATGATGATTTGTGATCAAAATGGTGTATTTCATGTTTGAAACCCTCCATTTTTTTGAAACCCACCATTTGAAATACACCAGTTTGGGGGTATGTGTATTTCAGAAACACGCCATTATTAATGGTGGCTTTATTCAAAAGAAATGGCAGATTCACTAACTTTGATACACCCTCATAAGAGAAATTTGAGCAAAGGTCTTTAATTTTACTGATTTTTATGCATTAATACTTGAAAAAAAAATATTTTTCTTCAAATGAATTGACAAAATATATGAAGCAATCAAATAAAAATAAACAATCATAAAAAATACCTCAAGAATCACATTTCATGAACAAAATTCCTTTGGGAAAAATTTTGACCTCTGTAGAAAGGAACCCTGTTGGACCGTTCATATCAAGAAATTTTGATTTGGAATTTTTCTTTCTGAAATCATCTGAGGCTCAATAATTCATAGATACAAAAAAAAATAGAAAAAAGAAAATAGAAGCTTGAAAAATAAATAATTTTTAAGCTTTGTTCAATTTTTTGAAAATTTTTGTCTTCTTTTATAACTTTTTTTCAATTCCTTGGGAGAAATAATTAAATTTGAAAATTAACAAAAAAACTATAAAACAAATTAAATTCCTTTTTTTTAATTTATTCTATAAAATTCTTTCTGATATTTTCAAGAGGTTTATTTTCCATATTCAATTTCAATTTCAACATGACTTCAGATATTTCATGATGAGTTTTTTAAATTTTCAATATGAAGAAAAAGGAAGTCTTGCATTGATTTTTTTGAGTATGAAACCTTTTTTTTGGTGTGCATGCCATAGATGCCAATGTTTTGGTGTTCAAAATTCTAAACACAAAAATCATTGGTATGTGGGGTGTGCACCCAAAAATGTTTTTACAAAAGTAGTTTATTGGCGTCAAATAGCCACATCCTTTGTTTCACTTATTTGAATTAGTTGTGATTATTTTACACTATGTTTGAATAAATATAAATTTTAAATATCATACATGCCTTTATGTATCTATGTATGTATCTACACCAGGGGTAAAACATGTTGTTGATTCCCCGGCTTGCTCAAAACTGGTTTGATGGCACTCCCTTAGTGGGCAGAAGCCATAAAAATAATCTTGGAAAGCAAAAACATTGAGGCTGGTCAAGAGCCTGCCAACATTTTGATGCCATTTCAACCCTTGGAACCGGTGAGACGGCATCCATTTGCTTTCAAATTTGATTTGAAAGCTTGTCAAAATTTTTGTCAGATGTTCAAAGATGGGTTGAATCCTTGTCTTCCTTGACAAGGATTTAAACTTTTTTCATTTTTTTTATTCCATTGGTGGCTCATTTTTTTCAGTAGATAAATTACTTTATCAATTTTTTTTATTTTTGCTTTTTGGTAATATATAAAAAATACTATTAAATAATTTATTTTTTTTTGACAAGGGAAAAGCTATAATTATTTATCACAATGATTTTTTAACAATGAAAAAGATAGAAGGTTACAATTTTTTTTTTAAAAAAAAATTTTGTGGTTTCTTCAGTGTTCATTCCAATTCCACAATTTTGGCCTCAGTTGGGATGACCAATGCCTCAGATGTAAGATCTTCTGCCATGGTCTTACCATCAAGCAATCATTTGTCTTTTTTAAGGATGGCTTTGGCCCAGCTGTAAAAAATTTTCCAAACAATCCATGATTAATGTTAAGTAATCCAAACAAAAAAAATAAAAAACCACAAAAATAAAAACATAAAAACATAAAAAATAAAAAAATAAAAAAATAAAGAAATAAAAAAATACAAAAATACAAAAATACAAAAATACAAAAATACAAAAATAAAAAAATAAAAAAATAAAAAAATAAAAAATAAAAAAATAAAACAATAAAACAATAAAACAATAAAACAATAAAAAAAATAATAAAAATAAAAAAATAAAAAAATAAAAAAATAAAAAAATAAAAAAATAAAAAAATAAAAAAATAAAAAAATAAAAAAATAAAAAAATAAAAAAATAAAAAAATAAAAAAATAAAAAAATAAAAAATAAAAAAATAAAAAAATAAAAAAATAAATAAATAAATAAATAAATAATAAAAAAAAAATGCTTACACTGTGATAGTAGACAATGGCTGTTGTTTTAATTCTTGCAATTCTCAATCAATAGCCTTCCAGTGCACAGTATCACCACATATTAGGCTGGCAATATGAACTTAGATTTGGAGTAGTAAGAAATCAAATCTGACCTTTGCTTGGAGAGTTTTTTTGGAAATGGAACTGTTTGCCAGGTTGTGCTTGTTTTTGGGTCCAGATTTTTTGGTGAATCTGCAATGAATTCATCAATCAGTTCACTGGAAAGTGAATCCCAACATGGTTTCAAAAAGAAAATAACTTAACTTAACTAATAGTTCAGACAAATTTGAAATTGGTCCATTACTTGTGTGGGTAGTTATATCTGCAATGTTATAGAGAAGCTTGAAACCATTATGACCATAGGATAGTCAGAAATATCAGAAAAAAATAATTGAACTTGTAATTCAAACTCCCCCCATTACTTAAACTGGATTTTTGTACTTGACCAGTTTGCCAACAAAAGATGCAACATCTCTTTGTGCAGTTGGGTTGTTTGTGTCATAACCAGGGTGCAGGTAGTTTTTTTTGAAATGGCCTGATTTTTTGGAAACAAAATCTTGACAGATTGATTTCAATTCATCTGAATATTTGATTTTCAAAAAAAGAAGGAAAACTTACAATTTTTGAGATTAGTAGTGAGTCTTTGATTGGCTCACCAAGCGCATTTTTTGTCTCCCCATAGGTCTTGATGTTGCATCAGAGGATTGTTTCTTGAATCTTCTCTCAAAACATCAACTTTTTTAATATTTTTGAGTTAACTACTTTATTTTGATGATAGGAGACAGAAAGAGCTTACCCATATGTAACCACTGTATTGATAAAACTTAATTTTGTTCAATTGTTGTAATTACATTTTGAAGTTGGTGACTGTGTTGGATGGTGCTGAGATGGACAAGGTGGTCTGGTGGCCTTAACGGTGGAGGCTCAAGTTTTTATTAATGAGAACCATCATGAGTTGATGGTCAGTAATCTTGATATGCAAGATTGAAATTAGAGACCAATGGAGATAAAAAAAAGGAAATTTGAGTTTGGGATAGTAAAATTGGATCCAGCCAATTAACACAAGGGAGAAACTTACATCATTAAATTGGTCCAAGAGTTCTTTGAGTTCATCTGAAAGAGGAAAAATTTGGATTATTTTGTTTTGAAAAAACTTTGCTAACTTCTCCTCCAATGGGCTAGTTGATTGATGGAGAGATTGATCATCTGACTCTGGTGTTGTATGATGGGATTCAATGGGTAAGCTGGGGTGGTTGGGGGAATCAGGCTCATCATCCTCAGCATCAAAAGTTTTTGTTTGATTGGAAGGATTAAGGTTGGATGATCAAAGAGTAGTGGGTTGGGTCAAACAATTTTGGTTTTTGAATGGGTTACAGAATGAAGCATGCATTTGGAGAGTATTTTTGGGGGGTTAACAGGGAGGGAGGTAGGAAATAAAAAAAGGGATGGAAGAAGGGAGGGAGGAAATCACAAAAGAGTTTGAAATAAAATTTGAAAGGGGAAAGAAAGACCTGTCAATATTGAAGATTCAGTATCAGACAAGATCCTAAGGGAATAGTGGGACAGAAAGGGGATTAGGGTACTCAACAGTCATGGGTTCCACAATGGTTGTGGCTTGGTGATGTCATTGGTTTTTTTGCTGGTTGGGAAACTGGTTGGTTCTTGCATGCCACTAATTTCTCTGTTCTATCCAATCATCAGGCATTAATCAAAGGCTCCTGCTCAAAGAGACTGAATAATAATCCAGTAAAAATGGATGAGGTTTAGTTTTAGATTTTACTCATTTGCTGGAGGGAATTCATTTCAGAGGTTGATTTTTTTTTTAAAAAAAAAACAAAAAAACAAAAGGGGGTTTGAGGTGATTCCTATGCCAAAGGCTTTAAAATATCAATGAAAAACCTGCCAAGTAAGGCCAATGAATGGCAAAAATTTGCAAATACATGTGAAAACCCCCACTCATCAACTGAAACTTAGCAATTTTGCAAAAGGAACTCACCCAGAACCTATGGAAATGGATTCAACCTTTGAGTTGGGGGATCTTGAAATGACAAATTGTGGATAAATTTTAATGAATTCAATTTGCAAGTCAATATGGATTTAATAAGTGAAAATTTTCAAAGAAATTCTTTGGGCATGAGGTTGGATTTGAGTGAAGATGTGGATTCAATGGAAAATGGAGATGAATGGCAAGAGTTCATCAATGCAGAGCTGAATCAAATACTTAGCAATTCTTCAACTTCTGGGAATTTTGAACTTGATGAGGAAGGGTCTGAGCTATTATGGAAGGGGGGAGATTTTCAATGGTTGACTTTTAGGAATTAGAAGGTAAGTAAAAATTTGGAGATAATAAAAGAATAATTAGTAAGATGAAAGCATCAAGCAAAACAACAGAATAAAATGATTAAGGAAAACTGACCTTGAATAATATTTTTTTTGTAGGAGTTAGTTGGATCAATGCTTGTGGGTTATACTCACCACATTGTCTCTCAATCTCTATATGGAAATATTTGGGGGATTTTGCACCTATGCAGGGTGAAATTGCCCTCATGGAATTCAATCCGGCGGACACACTCCTGTATTTACAAATTTTTGAACCTCCCCACAGAATCAAAAATGTCTGTGTTGGGGATTCCATGCTTCTCCCTCAATTTGAAGGGGAGAATATCCCGTGTAGGCTTTTTTCAGAATTTTTCAATTTTTTAATAATTTAATTCTTTATAATAGGGCGTATCAGATTTAGGAAACCTGCCATTAGAAACCTGCCATTTTTTTGACCAAACCCGCTATTATTAATGGCCTGTTTCTGAAATACACATAACCCCTAACTGGTGTATTTCAAAATGGCCGGCTTTATGAAAATGGCGGGTTTCAAACATCAAAACCATTATTAAACCTGCCATTCATGAATCATCATCCATCCACCATCCATCACATCCAAAACACCCATCCACATCAGCAAATCCATACCAACCCCATCTCAATCACATCACACACATCTCATCTCCATTGCTTCACATCTCTATTGCTTCACATCTTCATCTTCACAAAAATCCTATCATCATCTCATAAACCCACATCAAATTACCATCTTTCTCAACATTTCCGATCAAACTTCCCACCAGCAAGTTGAAAATGCAAAAAAGCTGACTGAACTTTTGCTACTGTTTGACACCCTCTTTCAGACTCTGATTCAGACTCCAATGTGGAATCAACTTGGTTGGCTTTGAATTCTCTGTTGGAAAATCAATACATGGTTCCAAGAATACAAACCCTCCACAAACCTATGTATGAAAGGCAAAAGATTCATCTCATCCCCAACTTAAGCTTCCAGAAACTATTCCAAACCCTATTGCCTTCATTAATGAAACTTTTGGAGATGATTGAAGACCAACACATCTTCCAGAACAACTCTTGGAAGCCTCAATGCAATCCAGCCATCCAACTCTCTGTTGCTCTTTGTAGATTGGGATCAAATGGAAATGGAGCAGCAATCAATTGATTTGAAAATCTATTCTCAGTCAGTTATGGAAGCATTGACTTTACACCAAAAGAGGCATGATTGCTATCCTATCTTTCCATTGCTCAGCCCTTTCTTGGCAAAGCAAAGAAGAATGCAAGGAGATGTCTCAAGTAATTGAGACCAAAGGCTTTCCTGGTTGCATTGGGTTTGTTGATGGAACCAACATCCCCTTGAGTCAAAAACCAAAGCTAGATGGCAACCACTAATTTGATTGCAAAAAAGGCAATTCATTCATTTCTTTTCCAACAAATTTGATAAAAAATTTGATAAAACACTGACAAAATGTGTTTTATCTTTTTGTTTAGATACTCTGTGGCACTACAACTTGTTTGTGATAACAACAAGAAGTTCATATCATTCCACACTGGCCTTCCGGTTTCTTGTCATGATTCATATTTTTTCAATTGGATGCGGATTGCCCAACAACCAGAGAACTACTTTGACCAAGATCAATACCTTCTACCCAATTCAGCTTATTCTAGTGGTAAATATGTGGTTCCAGCATACCAGAATTTTTTGTTCAACAATCAAGGAAAAACCAATTTCAACTATCATCTTGCCCAATCACAAGTTTGGATTGAGCATTCCATAGGAGTCATGGAAGGAAGATGGGCCAGCTTAAGGGAAATGCAAAACCAGCTTCAAAACCCCAAAGACATGAAGTTCCTGATCAACTGGATTATCACTTGTGTAATCCTTCACAATCTTTTGGCCAACATCAAAGATGAATGGTACAAAATATTTGAAGATGATATTCCTGATCTGCCTCAAGTCATCCCTGTCTCATCTTTTCCCTCATATTCTTCTATGAGAGAACAGATTCTTCCTCTCACCCTTGCTTGCTTTGCTGAGTAATTTTTGATTGTGAATTAGGTAAAAAATCCCTTCACCAAATTTTTTTGGTTTTGGTTGTTCACTAAAGATTCCTAGGCTGAGTCAGTTTTGTTTTTCTCATTTGGTGGGGTGGACTTAGACAAAACAGACACAAAAATTCAAAACCCCCTACCTCACCCCACCAAAACACCGGTCAAACCACTCACCTCACCCAACCAAACCACCAGGCAGTCCACTGCTTCCTCCTCCTCGCCAACCACCCCACCCATCACCTCCACCTCACCCACCACATCCCCTCCTCCTTTGGTTGGCACCCCTGGTAAGCTTCCCCCCCATCCTCCTCATCCTCCTCCTCATCCTCCCCATCATCCAATGCTCATCCTTTGATTCATCCCCCTCCATCCCCCTTCAGCCCCCCCACCCCCTTGGTTGATTCCCCAGGTAAGCTCCCCCCTCCCTCCTCCTCATTCCCCTTTTCCCTCCCTCTCACCCCCTCTCACCCCCTCACTCTCACTCCCTCCCACTCACTCACCAACACCCACCCTCTCCCCCCTCCCATCTTGCTTGGCTTGCTGTCCCAGCCCTCCCCCTTGGTCTTGCTTGGCTCTCCGGCCCCGCCCCCCTCCTTGCTTGGAACCCCCTCTCTCTTGCTCTGGTTTTCCCCCCATCCTCGCTTGGCTTGCCAGCCCCTCCCTCCCCCTTGGTCTTGCTCAGCTTGCCAGCCCTGCCCCCCTTGCTCTTGATCTGGTCTGCCCCCCCCTCCTTGCTTGAAACCCCCTTGCTCTTGCTCCGGTCTGCCCCCCACCCTCCTTGCTTGGCTTGCTGGCCCTGCCCTCCCGCTTGGTCTTTCTTGGCTTTCCGGCCCTGCCCTCCCCCTTGGTCTTGCTTGGCTTGCCAGCCCCGCCCCCCTTGCTCTCAATCCGTTTTGCCCCCCCCTTCTTGCTCAGCCCCCCCTTGCTCTTGCTCCGTTCTGCCCCCCCTTCCTTGCTTGGCTTGCCAGCCCAGCCCTCCCCCTTGGTCATGCGTGGCTTGCGGGCCCCTTCCCCCTTGCTCTCAATCCGTTTTGCCCCCCCCTTCTTGCTCAGCCCCCCCTTGCTCTTGCTCCGTTCTGCCCCCCCTTCCTTGCTTGGCTTGCCAGCCCAGCCCTCCCCCTTGGTCATGCGTGGCTTGCCGGCCCCTTCCCCCTTGCTCTTGATCCAGTCCACCCCCCCCTCCTTGCTTGGCTTTCCAGCCCCCCCTCAATCCTCCATTGGCTCACCAGCCCCACCCCCCCTTGCTCTGCCCTTGGCTCACAAGCCCCGCCCCCCTTGCTCTGCCCTTGGCTCACCAGCCCTGCCCCCCTTTCTCTGGTCTGCCCACCCCCTGCTTGCTTGGCTTGCCGCCCCTGCCCCCCCTTGGTCTCCATTGGCTTGCCAGCCCTGCCCTCCTCCCTGCTTTGCTTGCCGCTGTGGTGTTGTTATATAGTCTCTGATTGGGAACCGGGCCGCAGTTGGCGCGCTCAGGCTCAGCACCCAGATGCACCCGGTCTCAGCAGTGGCCGCTGCGGGCTCAGCAGCAGCCCCAGAGGTCTCAGTAGTTGGCACTGCAGGGCTTGGCATACTGGGCATGGGTTGGGCTTGATTGGATGTGGCAGGCCGCAGCCCACTTGAACATTACATACCCAGGAATGGAGCTGGCCCAACCAGGTTTGCGGGTAGCTAGTTTGGGGAGGTAGGGCGGGGCAATTGGGGCTATGGGCGCGGGCTGACCCACAGGGCAGGAAATCACGCAGTGTGAAAAGCCAATACGGACAAGCGGGGGGCTCCAAGTAGGGAGCAACCAAGGGCCAATGAGAAGGAAAACTGGATGTAAGTAACAGTAAGCGGGCAGGGAATGGGTTAGGGTTAGGCTTGGGTTCTGGACTTAGGGTTTCTTTTACATTTTTTTTTGGGATTTTATTGCGCTTGTACTTAGGTTAGGGTTGAAAGGGTGGGCATAAAGTCCGCGCTCTGAACCCCAGCTCTTGGGGGGGAGCTTATCTTATCTTAAAAATGGATTGGGTCACAAGGAAAGGAAGAGGAAGGAAAGGAATTCATCATTTTTTTTTACTCTTTTCCCCTCTCTCTCTACAACAAAGGATCATCCTTAACCTTAAAGACGCTGAGATCATTGCCTTACAAACTCAAGGACTAATAGGGGAGTAGCTCTCTTTTACTTTCCACATCTGGGGGTCTGGCCAGGAATTGCTTTTGTCTTTAGTCTCTTGAAGGTACGCGGGATTCTCCCAAAAACCGCAACAGGATGAAACATTCCGCCCACTTTTCCTTTACAACCAACTCCTAATGCTGCAGCTCAGCCCTTGCCATCCGCCATCATCAGAGGGGGGGTTGTTGGGCATGGTGGCTGAAGTTCCTTTTTTGGTGTGGCTTAGGCCTAGGGAATTTCCTCATCTTTGGTTCAGCACCGCGGACGTGGAATTGTTCCTCTCCAGCTTCAAGGGTATTGCGGATTCCAAGGGAGCGTTGGGCGCGGAAAAGGTTTGAACAATTGCTCTGTTCATCACGGAGGAGGAGGAGCTTTGGGATAGGGAGGAAATGGTCAGGTATGAAAGGCAAGACTGGGAAAGGCTGAAGAGCGAGATGTTGGCAAGGTGGGGAAAGCGCAAGCCTTGTTTACAGGAAAGCAATTTTGAGCGGGCCGCGGCAGAGGCAATTGAGAATGGAGGGGTTTGGAAGTGCAAGGGACTGGTGGAATACATGTCAAATTTTGAGTGTATTTATGGGTACCTGTTGAAGAATGAAGTTATTGTGGGGCAAACAGGGGCAATGAAGCAGGCCTTTTTGGGCCAAATTGCGCCAACACTCCGCTTGCAGGTGCAGAAATACCTGTAAAACCATGGCCTCATGAAGAGATTGTTAGATGGGAGCGTTGCAATCCTTCCAGAATTGTTGGTCATCTGGCAAGCCGTGGAAAGCAAAATTTACTTGGAAAAGCTCATTGCAGACACGGCAAAAACATACCCGGCAGTTTTGAAGAAGTTAGTGACGCTCTTGGTACCGGATTTGCCCAAAGCACCAGCTGCAGGACCTTCAACATTTCCTTGCGCTCTGACGCTTCAGCAAGGTCCAGATTCAACAGTGGGGGAGATGGCGGAGATCCTCTGGGATTTGAGAGTCTTTCTTAACCGTAACAAGGCCCCCATGGATCCTACAATTCCAGCTGCCCCTGTCCAACCGCCCACCATGCGGCCTCACATGGCCAAAGGCTTCCAACCTCCTAGCGGGTCTTTTGGGGTTTTCATGGTTTGCATGTGCACGTATTGCAGAGAGAAGGGGCACTGGAAGCTGTTGTGCAACCATCTCACGCAGGACATGGGCAAGGGATTGGTGCACCCATCCAGCCTCATGTACATATTTCCAACAGGTTAACCAGTGGATTCTGAAACAGGCCAAACCTCCCCTCCAATGGTACAAATAAAGGAACAAGTGAAGGCCCAGCCTGACACTGCCCAGGTCAAGCTTGGGATTTTCACCACGCCTGAGACCTTGGAAGCGCCAAGGATGGAAGCCAAAGTGAGGGCACTTGCAACAAACAAGTGGATTGCTTTAGAGAAGATGGACATCAATGTCAGCAAGCAATAACTGGTTCTGAGGCCAAGTGCGCACGCACCCGCTGGGGACAGACAGTTGGCAAGTGCCGCGGGGAAAAAGAAAGCTGAAGAGATTGTGTTGAGGGTGATGGGGAATGAGGCGCCAGTACCCCTAACGCTGCAAGAACTAGCGGCAGTGTCCCCAGTGGTTGTCAAGGAGATGGTCCAAGCATTGAGGGAGTGCGGAAAAGGCTGGGTTCCAACAAAATTCCAGCGCGTGAATGTGGCGGAGGAGTCGTGTCACAAACTGTAACAATTGAGGTCTGTGTTGGTCCTTCTAGCTTATTTTGCAATGATAGTTGTGGGGCCAAAGATATGGGCAATGGTGGACAGCGGGTCAATGGTCAACTTAATTCCGTCAAGGCTGGTGGATGAGCTGGGATTGGTAAGGAGGAATTGCGCAATGGGGCTCTGGGAATTGAACGGTGGAGAGTTCCATGTGGACAGGGTAGTGGAAGGCAAGGAGGTGGAGGTTGCAATGGTTTGGAAGCCTTTATCTTTCCTTTTGGTGGAATGCTGAGACCTGATCCTGGGTTGGCTGTTCATGTTTGCGTTCTGGGCCCAGATGGCTTTCAACCTGGAAGCAGGAATGGAAGTGTTAACAGTCAAAGATGCTTTTGGTGCAAGATTTGAGACAACTATCAGAAATCATGGGTGTGCATCTCTGGGAGGTTCTGCATTTCAAAACCCCTACCATTGTGCCACAGTTGTGAGCAAAGGCAAAAGCCCTGGTTTGGTTATTGCTAGGACTTGCAATGATGAAGGTTGGGTATGGATGGCAAGATGCAACGCGGGAAAGTAAAAGCCGGTGGCATGGAAGGTCCGGCCACGGAACAAGCCAATGCCTCAGGGACTGAAAAGACCCTTCTGCCCAATCATCTGGTCCCAGGACCCGTGGGTGATGCCCTTGAAGAAGTCCAATTGGGTAACACAGTCAGTGTGGATCACCAACAAGTGGATCAAGGCTCTTAACTTTGGACCTGCGGGGTGGCTGAGCGCGGAAAAAAGGGATTTGCTGGCTTCTGTGTTGGTTTTATGGGAAAAGACCCTAGCCTTTTGCCTGGAAAAACAAGGGCTGCTGAAAGGCAACATTGGGAATCCATACGTTATCCCCACGGTTCTGCACAAGATGTGGCAGATCAAGCCAATTCCAATCCCTTGGATTGTTTGGGAAACCTTCTTGGAGTTAGTGCGTGAGCACGTAAGGACAGGTCTCTACAAGCAATCAACGTTGAGTTACTCTAGCCCAATCTTTGCGGTTATCAAGCAAGATGGGAAGTCACTACTGTTGAAATTTCCCATCATTCAACGTGCTCTTCACACCATCTTTATTTTCTTACTCCTCTCCACTTTTATCCTGTCTTTCCTTTTTTTTTCTTTTCTTCCTTCTGATCATTGTCCTTCTTTCTGTCACACATTTTCTTATTTTCTTCTCCTCTTTGACCAATCCTGGCGCGCGCGCACTTACTACTCCCCCGGCTGTGAAACCTCAATGCGCACCATTCTTGACTCAACCCCCAGCGCCAACTCCTCAGCTGCTTTCTTGACAACTCTCATCCTCAACCACCACCCTCATCCAACCAACCCTCAATCATCCTCTCACTCACCCTCAACTCCCAACACTCAAATCTCTAACTTTGACCTCAAATCTTTCCCTTACTAATTGTGAACCTTCACGCTGCTCACTTACCTCCATCATCATCAACTACTACTCCTTGCAATACTCCCTCAACTTCTGCTCGGCCATCTTACCACGTGGTCAAAGATTCCTTTAGGTATCTCTTCTGATCTTTCTTCACAAGTCAATCCTTTGTAAATAACTACCTGGCGTCTCAGTCTCATTGAAATGAATCTTTAGTTTCATTCTTTCAATTCTTCAGATTTACAGTCCCAAGACAAACCATCAAACCTTGCGCTCATACTAAAGGAATCAGTGACCGCGGACATGTCTGATTTGGAAGAGGAACAGAAGACCAGAGGCATCCCCAGGCTCAATGAATTGAACTATATACAATGGTCCATCAGAATTCAATCCTATCTCATAAAGAAGAAACTGCTTCTTTACTGTACCAATCCCCCTCCTGAAAGTCTCACTCCAACACAAACCCAAAAGATCAATGATGCTGCAAATCTCATCCTTCAACATCTTGGAACCATCGCCTTTGAATTGATTGTCACTCCTTCCAACTCAGGAAATCCCTACAAGCTTTTGAAAGCTGTCCTTGACAGATTTGGAAGTCAATCCGCCAACAATAAAGGACGAGTATGGGTACAATTCATGCAACTAGAGTACCCTGGGGACTTGGACACCTATCTCACAGAATGCAAAAAAATTTCCAATGAACTTGCCATTGTGAACCTAAGCATTCCCGACGACATCATGAGCTACCCTATTCTAGCCAAAATCCCTTCTGAACTCTGGCACGTGGTGGACACAATTCTCCTCAACAACAACATCACCTCCAAGCCCTCTCTTGTCCTTAACAAGCTACACAAAATATTTCATCTTGAGCAATCTAGGAAAAACACCTCTTCCTCTATGCCGCCCTCTGGAACCGCCCTTCTCAAGGCTCCCGGCAATCAGAAAAATCCCCCTCCTGGGCGAAATCTTTCCACCAATTCCCTTCCCAAACATCTCTGTAGACCCAGATACCACAATCCCCTTGCAAATCACCCAGAAAACCGCTGCTTTAGACTCTACCCCCACCTTTGCAATCAATTCTACAATAAGAAACCCCAAGTGAATCTGCAAAACCCCTCTGAACCAACAGATCCATCTACCCAACAACCCAGTCAGCCCCCTTCTGGTGAACCATCCGCTCATTTCCTAGCCAAACTCTACCTCTCATCCTCAAACTCTTGTCACAAAATGGACTTGGAATCAGGAGCATCGCACCATATTGTCAATGACCCAAGCCAACTCTACAACCTCAAACCTGTTGACATATTGGTTGGTACTGGCAATCCGGATCAAGGACTTAGAGCAGAAGGGATTGGAAGAGCACAACTCACACTCGCCAACGGGTTGAGGATTGTCCTGGAAGATGTTCTTCTCATCCCATCCATCTCCTGCTGTCTGCTGTTGCTGCCCAAATTATTGAACTCAGGCGTAACGATCAGTTGCATTGGGAAAACCGGATTCGCTGCTCATTTTCAAAACTCTCCTCTCACTCTCACTGGGACTATGTCCAATAGCTTGCTCAAGGTAACTAACGCTAAAATCTCCTCTCTGGCTTCTACTCCCAACTGCCTTGTCACCCAAGCAATGGAAAACTCCTCCCTCTGGAACTTGCGTCTTGGACACCCTAGCTTCCAGTACCAATCTAGGCTATTCCCAAAAACTTCCCTGTGCTTGGACTGCAACGTGTGCCTAAGATGCAAGACTACCCGCCTTCCTTTCCTCAGCAGTTTTGCCCCCGTCTCCAGACCCCTCAGAACGCTCCACCTTGACCTAGTCGGCCCCATTGCTGCGTCATCCGAAAAAGAAACGCAATACTTTCTCTCAGTCACCAATCAATTCTCTTCCTTCAAGCTTGTGAAGTTCCTCAAGACAAAGAGCAACATGTTCAATGCCTTCCAAGACATTGTGACCAAGGCTGAGAATCAACTACAGGTAAAACTCTTGAGAATAATCTCCGACAATGGAACAGAGTTCCTAAACAAGGACTTGAAAGAATTCTGCCAAGAACAAGGAATCATTCACAACTTCTCTCCACCCTACACTCCGCAGAACAACGGTATATCCAAAAGGAGCAATTGAACATTAATAGATAAGGCACGCTGCCTACTTGTTCAATCAAAAATGCCTCTCACTTACTGGCCCGAGGCAATCAAGACCGCCGTCAATCTCAGAAACTGCCTCCCCAGCAGATCCAATGGTTTTGCTACTCCCTTCAAGGTGTGGAATAACAAAGATTTTGACTATTCACGCCTCAAACCATTTGGATTCTTGGGCTACTATCACCTTCCCAAGTCTTTCCAAATCTCCAAATTTAGAAAAAGGGCACTTCCACGCCTTCTCCTTGGCTTTCTAAACAACTTCTCCACCTTCAAAGTAATGGAAATCTTGTCTAAGAAGGTCTACTCCGTGAAACATGTTTGTTTTTTTGAACATTCCTTTCCTTGTCTAAACTCCTCCTCTCCTTCCTTCTCCCCTTTGGACCCTCTCTTTTCTCCCAACTCCGCTTCCTGTTCCTCCTCCACCTCTTTTGTGGTGTCTCCTCCCGGAACACCTGACTTCCTTTCTCCCATTCCGTTCTCTGATCCTCCTTCCTCTGTTTCACCTCCTGCTGACACATCTCACACATCTCCGTCCTCCTAAACCATCAACCATAAGACTCCTTGACTTCTCAAAGAAATCAACCCGGCTAACATTATACACCACAGGCGTCATCCACTTGCCTTTCTAATTCTACCTATTGAATCAAATCCCGACTTGATTCCATCTTCCCACATTTTCTATACCACCCTTGAGAAAGTGCCAACCACCTATGGCGAGGCTCTCCGATCCGCTGAATTAGCCAAATGGATAGAAGCTATCAACAAAGAATTCAAGAATATGGACAAACATCAAGTCTGGATGATGGTAGACACGCCCAAAGGTGTCAGACCCCTCAATTGCACTTGGGTGTTCAATATAAAAAAGAACAAAAAGAACCAGAGCGTGGAATACAAAGCCCGGCTCTGTGTACAAGGATTCCAACAAATCAAGGGAGTAAACTATCATTCCACCTATGCTCCCACTGGCCGTCTAAACTCCCTACAACTACTCATCTCCTATGCCTTGCAGCACGGCCTTCTGTTTCACCAGGTAGACATCAAATCTGCCTTCCTGAATCCACCTCTACAGGACCTAATTTACATCAACCCTCCACCTGGACTTCCCCTGCCTGAAGGGAAAAGCCTCCAACTCTTGAGGGCGCTCTACGGTCTAAAGCAGGCTCCTCAAGCCTGGCAAGCCACACTATCCTCCTGGCTTCTCTCAGTTGGTTTTAAGCGCTGCGCCACCAAACTGTGCGTTTTTTGGTCCTCGGAAACCTTGCTCTTTGTACATGTGGACAACATTGCTGTCTTCAGCAAGACTCCTCAAGCCTTCATGCGCCTACTCTCCGATTGATTTCCCTGCAAAGACCTGGGGGAGGCTAAACTCCTCCTGGGAATGAACATCTCCATCACCCCCAACGGCATCTCCCTCTGCCAGTCTCACTACATCTCTCAGTGCCTGGACAAATTTGGCCTTGCTGATGACCATCCCTCCAAAACTCCTCTCAATCCCAAGTCCTCTCTCACCCCGGCGTCTAGTTCCAACATTGATGCACTGAAGTCCATGAACGTCCACTATTGATCAATCGTGGGGGCTCTCAACTTCATCAGCTGCATCACACGCCCCGATATCACCTTTGCTGTGAGCTCCTTGTCTCAGTTCCTCAAAAACCCAGGCTTGAGACACTACAAGACCGCCAAACAAGTTTTCCAGTACCTAAAAGGGTCCCTAAACTGCTCCCTCAACTTTCCCAAACCTCTCTTGCCAACTTCTTCCATTGTTGCTTACGCAGACGCCAATTGGGCCAATTGTCCCTTCTCTCCCCAATCCTATTCTGGAAACTGTGTGTTCTGGAACACCCATCTCATCTCCTGGCGCTCAAAGAAGCAACCCACGGTCTCCCTCTCAACCACTGAGGCTGAGTACAAGTCTCTAACGGAGGCCACTAAAGAGATCACGTGGCTACAAACTCTCCTATCCAACTTCTTCAATCACGGCAGTCCGGTCTCCACCCTTCTCAACAACAACAAGGGTGCAATTGATCTTGCCAATAACAAAATAAATCACTCCGGTTTCCAAACGGAACACATGTTGCTCAAGTTTCACTTCATTTGCAAAGCAATTTCCAACGGCATCATTTCCCTCCACTTCACTCTGTCCGTGGCCATGGTGGCTGATTTCCTCACCAAAGCTGTGGGGTGGACCTCAATCATCCAATCTTGCAAGGCTTTCAATCTTGTTTTCTCTCAATCTGAAGCCTGAGAGCAAGCGGGGCTGTTGAAATTTCCCATCATTCAACGTGCTCTTCACACCATCTTTATTTTCTTACTCCTCTCCACTTTTATCCTGTCTTTCCTTTTTTCTTTTCTTTTCTTCCTTCTGATCATTGTCCTTCTTTCTGTCACATGTTTTCTTCTTTTCTTCTCCTCTTTGACAAATCCTGGCGTGCGTGCACTTACTACTCCTCTGGCTGTGAAACCTCAACGCGCACCATTCTTGACTCAACCCCCAGCGCCAACTCCTCAGCTGCTTTCTCAACAACTCTCATCCTCAACCACCACCCTCATCCGACCAACCCTCAATCATCCTCTCACTCACCCTCAACTCCCAACACTCAAATCCCCAACTTCAACCTCAAATCTTGTCCTTACTAATCATGAACCTTCACGCTGCTCACTTACCTCCATCATCATCAACTACTACTCCTTGCAATCCTCCCTCAACTTCTGCTCGGCCATCTTACCACGTGGTCAAAGATTCCTTTAGGTATCTCTTCTTATCTTTATTCTCAAGTCACTCCTTTGTAAATAACTACCTGGCGTCTCAGTCTCATTGAAATGAATCTTTAGTTTCATTTATTCAATTCTTCAACTACAAATTGTTCATGATCTGCAGCGTCTGAACTTGTTCACTATCTGTGATGCTGGTTTGCCTCCGCAGGTGGAGGAATTCCTTTATTCAATGGCCAGGCGCGCATTTTATGGGCTGGTGGATGTGATGGGTGGCTACGATCAGCAGGAACTCCATCCCAATTTGGGCCTGCTGACTGCGTTTGAGACCGGATTGGCAAGGATGCAGTTGATGCGGCTGCTGCAAGGCACAACTAACTCAGTGGCAGTATACCAAGCTCAGATGACATGGATACTGCCCAGAGATCTTCCAGAGGGCGTGCAGATCTTCATTAACAACACTGGTATCAATGGCCCAAAGACAGATTATGGAGGCACCTACGGTACGCCGGTTCATTTGGGAATACGTGGTAATTCTAGAACGGTTCCTGTTCTGGATTGAGGAAGTGGGGCTTACGGTATTGGGAAAGAAACTGGCGGTCTTCATTTGGTGCTTGAGGTCTTGGGACATGTGGTGGCTTCCAACAGGAGACTTATTGCAAAAAAAGAAGCGGAACAAAGTTCTCAATTGGCCAACTCTGTGGACAGTGTTGCATATTCTCCAGTTCCTGGGGTTGTGCAGCTATGTCCCATGTTCATCAAAAGGTTTGCGGAGGTGGAAAGCCCCCTGCAGGCCTTGACACAAAAGGGCGCAAAGTGGGAATGGACTAATGGGTGCAATGATGTGTTTACAAAGCTCAAGGAGATAGTTGGGCGCAACATTGTCCTTTGGGATCTTGACTTCAACACTGGAGGAATACAACTGGCAGTTTACTCTAGCCAGTTTGGTGCGGGGGGCTTCCTGACGCCGGAGGAGGATGGGAAGGATTGGCCAGTGTTGTGTGATTTTGTTTCCTTTACTGCAACAGAGAGTTTCTATTCTCAACCAAAGTTGGAGCTGTGCAGAGTTACTAAGATTGTGCAAAGGCTTTAAAACCTCCTGTGGGGTGTTCATTTTGAGCTCTTGGTGGACGCAGAGGCCCTGGAAAAAATGATCAATTCACCAATGCTTCCAAACACGCCAATGACCCGGCGGGTGGCGTTCCTTCAGTTGTTTTCCTTCAGCGTGGTGCATGTTCTGGGGAAGGCGTTTACAATGCCAGACGCGCTGTTAGGGTATCCTTGGGAGGATCTGTAAAAAGCAGCAAAGCCGTTAGACAGGGAATCTCTGGTTTTTTGAGTAGGAGTGAGGGAGGCAGTGGATTGCTAGCTGCTGCTTCATTTTGGACGCTACACGGTTTTGTGTTCTTATTTGCAAGATCTGCAGTTCCCCAAAGGCCAACAGATACAGTCATGCGGTGGGGGAGGACAAGCACGGTAAACTTCTACCTCCAGGACAGGAAATTGTGGCAGCGGAGTTCCCCCTTCCCTCTTGTGGTTGCAACTTTGTGGTTACCAAACCTGAACACCTCAGGACCACTGCAGAAAATTTAAATTTTTTATGATTTTTTACTCACCATTTTTTTTTTTTAAAAAAAAAAATCAAATTTCTCTTTCCTGAATCAGATCCCTTCAGCCTCCAGATCCTCCAGCTTCCCCATCTCCCAGCGGTTTAGGGATGGGTCCCTGGGGTGTCCAACTCCCCAGGTCTTGTGTTCCATTCTTGTCCTCCTTGCTTCAGTCCTCTGTTTTTTGACAAATTTGCGCAATGAAGGCCGGCTTGGCTTGGCTTGACCCTTGCCGGCGCCAGAATTGTCATTGAAATTGACGGCAATGGCCATCCATCATAGTAACTCCCTGGCTACCAACACCCAACTAGCCATCCAATCCATTCTCCATTGGATCTCCTACCCTTCACCAACCAATCAGAACCCTAACACGTCTCAACCATCCCCTGCAATCTGGTCCTTGTGCCTTCAAGTTTGGGCCTAAACTCATCAATTGGGCCAAAATCACCTCCAAGGACCTTCATCATCCCCTTATCAATCAAGCTACCCTTTTCTCCCCTGTCAATCAAGCCATTCTCACCATGCTCTTTCCAATCATCTGTTCAGCCTCCCGTTGTTATTCTTGTAATCCTCTCAACAGGCATCACGCCAAACTCTTCAAAAATGATTTTCAGGCCTTAGAATTTCTCCTCAGTTTCTCCTAATCCGGCTCTTCCTCAACTACCATCAAGCAACTCATCCCCCCTTGCCATGCCATCATCCGGTTTGGTCACCCGCGCAAGGTCAGTCATGGGAACAACCTTGATACGTTAACTCAATTGGTTGTTTCCATGACCAATCTTGCTACCTCATCCTGCCCACCGTCCAATCATCTCAACCCTCGGCCGGTCATCTGACCAATGAACCACTGGTCATCCGCCACCTGCCATACATCTCAGACCACGCTTATATTGCTGCAACCCCCAATCTTTCTAGCTTGCACATGTTGCAGTTGTCCGCGCGTCTTGCTGTCTTCTGCACAGGGCCCGCTGTTTCTCATCCATTGGCTGGGCCCGTCATAAATCTGTCTGCGCAGGCCTCTCTTGTAATCCATCACCTGCAGTGCCCATCATTGGCATGGGCTGGTGTCTTCCATCCCTGCTCATTCATGATTTTTTTATTTTGATCATTTTTTTTGTTGTTTTTTTTCTCATCAGTTCTTTGTTTCTCATGTCTGATCCATTGTAAAAAAAAGAAATCAATTGTTGTTTTTTCAGCTCTATTTTTGTCATCATTTGTAAATAGTCTATAGGGACCCATGGCCCATAAAAGAAGGGGCTCTCCCCTACCTTTTTCAAAATCATCCATGGGAGTGTGTGCATCTGTCCCCCCCCATTATCTTAATAATTTATAATATTTATCCTGGGTATATCTTTGATTTACCCTGATCCATTTCATCCTCAGTCTTTGCCTCTTTGAGGCCTGATCCTTATCACCAACCAATAGCCTTGCTGGTTGAAGAGAATTCTTCCTGTTGGAATTCTAGAGTGTGTTACACCACTCTTTGAATCCTTCCTCTGACCATACTGGTCCCTATCCTTTCTTGATCATCTTTCCAGAGCCAATCACTTTTGATTGAAGAAATTTTATTAAGTGTGAAACCTGGAGTGTTATACCTCTGTTCTTTTTCAAAGTTGCATTCTGCTGGCCTATTCTTGAGTTCCTTGAGAAGTGTTGAGGTTATCCCTGTTCAAATCAGTTATTGTTTGCTTTTAGAGATTCTCAAAACATTGTGCTTTGTCTTTTACAGCCACCATCAGTTATCTGGTACCCTTCAAGCACTTGATTGCGGAGAGTTGGGCGGGTTTGTTGAGAACGTGGAGGTTTGTTGGGGTTTGAGTTGATCATCACCAATATTCTGCAAAAACCAGAGTTATTAGCTTGTGGGCATTGTTCACACACAAAAGCTTTTTTCTTTTGAACTTTAAGCAAACTTTAATCTTCTTTTGTTTAAATATCTCCCACATAATCTTGCCTCAGATAGTGCTATTCCATTGCTACCAACCATTTTCAAACTTTATCCTTACTATTTGATTCCTCACTTAAAAGTTCTGGACCTTGATCTTGGTTAAATTTAAATATTTTTGTAACTCTGAGGAGGGAAGCCTAAACAGCACCTTTCCCCTCCATGGAAATGCCATGGCCTAGCACTGTTTGGAGTCTTACATTTGGCCCCCCGGGCCGGGATCAAACCAGAAACCTTGGGATTTAAAGTCCCAAACTTGAAGAATCAAATTTGAAATCCAATCCAATTTTATTTATTTTTTTTATTTTTCTATTATCATCCAGATCTGATACATGGAGGCAATATGTTCCAGAAGTAAGTCCTCCCAATTGTGCACCATCTGGGCCAGATACTTTTTGCCTTTTTGTGAAAACTCTACTCTTGCCACACTTGTGAGCCACATTGGAATTCTGCTCTTTGGATCTCTTAGGAACTCTGCTCTTCAAGATGGAATCTACTGGTATCTCCTCCTCCTCTGTTTGGGTCAAGATGGTCAAGATCAAGCCCCAAAACAAGAACTTAGGTTTCAATGGAACAAATTTCAAATGATTCTTGGACTCCTATGAGATGGCTGCCAAAGTGGATGGTGCAAGTGAACATGATATGGCTGATCAGTTACAATTTTTTATCTCCTCTGATGAATTTATGGAATTGATCAAATTGTTTGATGGATTCAAAACCCATAACTGGAGGCTCTTCAAGGAGGCTATGTTGGCTTATTGGGGAAAAGTAGATGTGGCTAGGTTTACCTTACAGGACTTGGATGCTCTGGTTTCTCAATGGATCTCCAATGTTGGTGTCTCTTCAGCCTCTGATTATCAATCTTTTGGAAAATCTTGGGATCCTATTCAGTCTTACCTCATCAGAAAAAATCACATTGACATGGTAGAAAAAATTTGAGTTTTTTTTTTCCAGTCTTTTTCTCCAGGAGTGCAGGAAAGGATTAGAGATAAATTAGTTAAATCCAGATCTATGATTACTACTACAGATAATTGGTTCAAGCTCTCTGCTTTTATGGTTCTAAGGAGTGCTGTGGATAAAGTGATGAAAGGTCAAACAGCTCTTACTTTTGAAAAAACTAGAGTCACTGAAACAGTACATGCTCCTTCCTTTAAAGATTCTAATGAAATAATGAACAAGATGGAAGCAAATTGTAGACCTAAACCAAATACCCAGGCCAATAAGGAAACTACTACCATAGATGAGATCACTAAATTACTTCAGGCCTTTGAAAACAAAATTGATCAGAAAATCTCTTCTTTAGCTACTCCTAAAACTTCTAACTCTGTTCCTAGAACCACTCTAGTCTGCTATTACTGTCATAGGGAAGGCCATGGTACTGGGAGATGTCCTGAACTCCAGAAGGACAAAAAGGAAAAATTGGTTGAGCAGAAGGGAAAAATTTCTTTCTTACTAATGGTACTTTGATCCCTTTTGATTTTTCTTTTCTGATCCGTCATTTGGTGGCCTCTTATCAACCACCAACTCCCAAGAAGGAATCTTTGGTCTCCTTGGACTTTCAATAATCCTGTGGCACTTTACAACCTTGGTATCCTCCAGCTGTCACTTCTTCCAGTTTCTCTGGAACCTATCAGGCCAATCCAGGTAGTAAACTTCATCAGGAACCAAAACCTCACAATTCTCCTCCAGTTCCATCTTCAATCCTTTGAAAACCCATCAAACTTTGATCCTCACCTGAGCCCCCTTTGTCTGATGTAGAAGACATGGAAGTGGAAAGGGAACCACTTATGGAAAGGTTCCAGGAACACTCTGATCCTCCTCCTATTCAATCTTTTCAAACTCCTCAACCTTCTGAACCTGATCCAGTACCTGCTCAACCTGATCATCCTCCCTTCACCCAGCCCAAAGTTTTATTTGAGAGGGGCATTTCCAAGGATCACCCCAATGCTGTGGAAGGAGTATTAAGGAAAATTTCTGATCTAAAAATTCCTGATCTGTCTGTGGCTAAAATACTGTCAATCTCTCCATCTGTGGCTGAAGGGATGAAGAAATGGGTTTCTTGTTGACAAGTGGAGATTGGTCCAGACAAATTAAAAGTTTCTTCTGTTACTTTGATAGAGCACTCTGGTGGAACAGATCCTCCTTCAGATACCAACTTTTATTCTTGTCCTCTTGTTTTCCTCTCCTGCTATCTTGGTGACTCTGCTAAAACGGTTTCTCTCCAGGTGGATTCTGGTTCCCAGCTCAATTTAATTTTGGATGTCATGGCTTGCAAACTAAAACTCAGTCCAAGGGTTAGCTTTAACTCTGCTGTTTATGGTATAGGGAATCATTCATCCAAATTAGTTGGTATTGCTGAGGATTTCCCAGTTTGAATTTGACAAAATATTGTTGCCACCTGTCATTTCTGGCTTACTTTTTTGGATGGACCTATGATCTTGGGAAGACCTTTCTTATTGGATTTTGGTGAAACCCTAATGTTCTCTGATCAATTTGGGGAGAGCATTCTTCTCCCTGATTCTGATGGCAGGAAGATTTAATTCCCCCTTTGATCCTTGGATTCTGGTTGTTGGGAACAAGATTTTCCTGGTCATCATTCTAAATTGGTTCTGAAAGGGAAACAAAAGGACACCTCTTCTTCCTCTCATTTTTTAGATTAGTTGGTCCTACTAATAGCCGTAGTTATTCCCAGCCTCAGGCTTCAACTCAAGGATCAACTTCTGTCTCAGAGGCATATTTTTCTTTTTCATAATCATTTCCTTCTCATTAAAATAAAACTAAAAATCAAAAACATGAAAAATCCAAAATTCCTAAAAATATTTCTTCTCTATCCGGATCCGTTTTCTCTTCTTTTCCTTTTTATTTTCAGCCCGATCAATCTTCTCCTATTCCGGTTCTGAATCTCTGCAATGAGTCTAAACTAGATCTCAATCTTGATTCTCTTCTTGGTGGTTTTGATATGAAGGAGTATGGCCTTAGGTGGAGGCAATTTGGGGCAGAAGTAAGTCCTCCCAATTTTTCACCGTCAGGGGATCCTACTACTGTCATTTCCAAAGCCCTACCCTGTGCCACGAATGTGAGCAATGCATCATCTTTTGGATCCTCTTTTATGGAAAAGGCACCTTTCAAGGATGCTGCGGAACGTCAAACTTGGAAGATTTTGGAACTTGGTCTCAGCTTTTGTAGTCAGGTCTTGCTGGTAAATGCTTGGAGGAAGCAAGAATCTCTCTCTTTTGCCACTAATTATAAGCCAGTTGCAAAAAAGTTTCAACCAGTCAACCAACCAATGCCTTTCAAACCTCAATCCTCCTCTTATGCGCCCTCCTCTATCTTGTGATACTTACTGTGGTCTATCTCAATTTCTCAATGTTCCCTTTGTTCCTTGTGGTTGTGTTACTGAAGAATGTCTGAAGGTGGTCAACTTTGGTCCACATGGATGGCTTCTTCCTGATGAGTTAAATTTGCTCAAAATTGTCTTAGCTCTTAGAGAAAAATCTATTGCTTTCTGTGAAGAAGAGAGGCGTCTCTTGAAAGAATCCTATGGCCTACCTTATATCATTCCAGTAGTAGAACATGATCCCTGGCAAAATAAAAGGTCCCTATTCCTGCTTTCAAGGTCAACGAGTTCATCAAGTTGGTCCGCAAACAAGTCTGTACTGGTTTATATGAGCAGTCCACCCCCAGCTATTCCAGCCCTGTCTTCTGTGTCCTCAAAATTAATGGTAAACTTAGAATAGTTCATGATCTCCAGCCTCTAAGTAAGGTTACTATTAAAGACTCTGGTATTCCCCCTGCTACTGAAGAATTTGTCAAATCCTTCTCTGGGAGAGTTTGCTATGGTCTAGGTGATATTATGGGTGGCTATGACAAACAATCCTTACATCCAATTTCTTTTCCTCTCACTACTTTCAATACTCCTCTTGGTCGATTCCAACTTACTTGTTTGCCCCAGGGTGCCACCAATTTGGTTGCAGTCTATCAGGCTCAGATGGTTTGGATCCTCCAGGATAAAATCCCTGATCATGCTTGTATCTTTATTGACAATGGCGGAATTAAGGGTCCAGTTTCTGGCTATAACAATGAGCTCTTACCTTGGCACTCAGGAATCCATTGATTTATCTGGGAATATGCAACCACCTTGGAAAGGATTTTGTTTTGAATTGAGGATTCTGGTCTCACTGTCTCTGGATCCAAATTGGCGGCCTGTGTCCCTGCTTTGGAAATTGTCAGTCATGTGGTCTGCAAGGAAGGAAGAAGGATGGATCCATCCAAAGTCAGAAAAATCCTCTCTTGGCCCACTACAATTAATCCCACTGAAGTCAGAGGTTTCTTATGTTTTTTCATTTATTTTTGGATCTTCATCCCTTCTCTATCCAAAATCTGTATTCCCTTTCATTGCTTAACAAGGAAGGATGCTGAATGGATTTTGATCCAAGCTTGTGAACAATCATTTCAGGAGCTCAAAACAATTTTTGGGAAAGAAATTTTTTTGATTAAGATCACTTATGGACCTGGAGCTGGCAAGATCAAGCTGGCCTTTGATTTGAGTTATCAATCTGTTGGGGCTGTCCTTAACCAGGAAGACAAAAACGGTTTGGATTGTCCTGCTCTGTATGAATCTCTCCTCTTTTCAGATGTGGGATCTAGGTACTCCCATCCAAAACTGGAACCTTGTGGTGTGGCCCAAATGTTGAAGAAGCTCCAACATATTCTCTGGGGTCAAAACTTTGAGTTACAAGTCAATGCACAATCCATCATCAAAATGATCAATGCCCCCAGCCTTCCAAATGCTCCCATGACTTGTTGGGTGGCTTTTATCCAGTTCTTTTCTTTTGATATTGTTCATAGGCCTGGAAATTCTTTCACCATGCCTGAAAGGTTATCTCAACGTCCCATTGGAGATGAAGAATTGGATTTTGGAGTGGATTTTGACAAGGAGGAACCTTTTATCCAACCTGTCTTCAGATTTTCCTCTCAAAATTATTCTGGCTTCCAGAAAGGGTTCTGGCTTAAACTAGAGCAGTACCTTTCCACTCTCCAAAGACCTCCTGATCTCTCAGCTAAAGATTTTTTATCCCTTAAAAGAAAGTCCTCCAACTTCTTTGTACAAGGTACTAGGCTTATGAAAAGAGGCAATCCTTGTGCTCTCATTGTTATCACTATCCCTTATAAACAAGATTTGATCTTGGAAAGTCTCCATGAAGGACTTGGTGATTGTGGGGAAACAGAAACTTATCAACAAATATCCAAACGATTCTGGTGGCCATATTTGAATAAATCTGTCTCTCAGTGGTGCAAGAGTTGCAAGGTTTGTCAGAAATGTGATCTTAGACGCCCGGCTGAAATTTGCTATCCAACTGGGGAGTCCACTGTCTTTGGAAGGATTGCTATGGATGTGATTCATATTAAGGCTGGTGGAGCTAAGTACCTCATTGTGGCTAGAGATGATTTTTCTGGATGGGTTAAAGCAAAATTTGTTAAGAACCTCAGCTCTGAATCAGTAGCAGCTTTTCTCTATGAGACTTGGACAATGCACTATGACATGGCCCAATTTTATTCAACTGATGGTGGCTCTGAGTTTGGTGGAAAACTGGCCAAAATGATCTGATTGCTTCCTGGTCAACATAGGGTGACCACTCCTTATTATCCTGAAGGTCAAGGCATTGTGGAAAGAGGCCATGCTCCTTTGAAGGCTGCTCTTGTCAAACTGGCTGGTAAAAGTGGGAAGAATTGCTGCAAATTTCTTCCTCTTGTTCTTTTCTCTGATCAAATTTCAACCAAACCAACCACCGGCTACTCACCCTACAAAATTTTCTTTGGTCAAAGGGCTGTCCTTCCTCTGGATCTGTAAATGGAATCTTTCTTAGGTATTTCTTTGGAACAGGTTTCCTCTACCACTGATCTATTAGTTTCCCAATCTAAGCAACCAGGGCAGAGTGAGGATATTTGTAGTGAAGCTTATCAGAAGATGATGGAATCCAGAGAAAAATTGGTTCATTATTTGGAAGATAAATATTCAAAGTAGATCAGGGACTCTTTGAATCCTGGAAATTTTGTTTTAGCCTATAATCAATCCTTGGATACTCAGTGGGGGAAGCTTTTCTCTAATTTCTGGAATGGTCCTTATTGGGTGGTCTGTCAATTCAGAGGTGGATCTTATGTTTTGGAAGAGCTGGATGGTACTCAGTTGGCCAGGAGTTTCTCTGTGGATCAATTCAAGAAGTTCTTTTGTTGTGGAGGCAACTTATCTCAAAATTAAATCCTCCCAATTGTGCACCACCAGGGTCATCTGCTGCCTTTTGTTGTGAAACTCTACTTTATGCCACATACGTGAGAACCTGGGATGCCTTTTGCTTTATATCTGCTGCTTCTAGTGCTATTCTTGGATTGATCAAGATATTTTTCAATTCTTCAATCACTCTCAAGATCAAGAAGGGGCCATTTTTTTTCTTTGCTTCAATTTCCTTGCTTCTTTTTTCTCTTAATATCTTCAAATCCGGATGCAGAATAGGGACAGTCTGTAAGTTGGGGAGAGATGTGGTGACCAAATCTGGACACCTCAGGACCACTGTGGAAAATTTAAATTTTTTATGATTTTTTACTCATCATTATTAAAAAAAAATTGAATTTCTCTTTCCTGAATCAGATCCCTTCAGCCTCCAGATCCTCCAGCTTCCCCATCTCCCAGGGGTTTAGGGATGGGTCCCTGGGGTGTCCAACTCCCCAGGTCTTGTGTTCAATTCTTGTCCTCCTTGCTTTGGTCCTCTGTTTTTTGCCAAATTTGCGCAATGAAGGCCGGCTTGGCTTGGCTCAACCCTTGCTGGTGCTGGCATTGTCTTCAACATTGACGGCAATGAACATCCATGATAGTAACTCCCTGGCTACCAACACCCAACTAGCCATCTGATACATTCTTGATTGGATCTCCTACCCTTCACCAACCAATCAGAACTCTACTGTGTCTCAACCATCCCCTGCAATATGGTCCTTGTGCCTTCAAGTTTGGGCCTCAACTCATTGATTGGGCCAAAATCAACTCCAAGGACCTTCATCATCCTCTTATCAATCAAGCTACCCTACTCTCCCCCATCAATCAAGCCATCATCACCATGCTCTCTCCAATCATCTTTTCAGCCTCCCATTGTTATTCTTGCAATCCTCTCAACAGGCATCACTTTAAACTCTTCAAAAATGATTTTCAGGCCTTAGAATTTCTCCTCAGTTTCTCCTCATCCCGTTCTCACTCAACTAACATCAAGCAACTCATCCCCCCTTGCCATGACATCCTCCATTTTGGTCACCTGCCCAAGGTTGTTCATGGGAACAACCTTGATCTGTTGACTCAATTGGTCATTCCCACAAACAATCTTGCTACCTCATCCTTCCCACCATCTAATCATCTCACCGCAATCATCTCACCCCTTGGCTGGTCATCCAACCAAAAAACCACCGGTCATCCGCCACCTGCCATCCATTTTGGACCGTGCTTATGTTGCTTCAACCCCCAATCTTGCTAGCTTGCACATCTTGCGGTCATCTGCGCGGCTTGCTGTTTTCTGTGTGGGGCCCACTGTTGCTCATCCATTTGCGGGCCCATCAGACATCTTTCTGCGCAGGACTCCCTTGTAATCCGTCACCTTCCATGCCCATCATTGGCACGGGTTGGTGTCTTCCATCCCTGCTCATTCATGATTTTTTTATTTCAATCATTTTTTTGTTGTTTGTTTTCTCATCAGTTCTTTGTTTCTCATGTCTGATCCCTTAAAAAAAACTC
Source organism: Puccinia polysora (assembly GCA_025617555.3). Taxonomy (NCBI): domain Eukaryota; kingdom Fungi; phylum Basidiomycota; class Pucciniomycetes; order Pucciniales; family Pucciniaceae; genus Puccinia; species Puccinia polysora. Next base: position 42,967,927 of record CM062613.1, read on the forward strand.
AATTGTTGTTTTTTCCGCTCTATTTGTGTCATCATTTGTAAATAGTCTATAGGGACCCATGGCCCATAAAAGAAGAGGCTTTCCCCTACCTTTTTCAAAATCATCCATGGGAGTGTGTGCATCTGTCCCCCCTGTTATCTTAGTAATTTATAATATTATCCTGGGTATATCTTTGATTTCCCCTGATCCATTTCATCCTCAGTCTTTGCCCCTTTGAGGCCTGATCCTTATCACCAACCAATAGCCTTGCTGGTTGAAGAGAATTCTGCCTGTTGGAATTGTAGAGTGTGTTACACAACTCTTTGATCCCTTCCTCTGACCATACTGGTCCCTATCCTTTCTTGATCATCTTTCCAGAGCCAATCACGTTTGATTGAAGTGATTTTATTAAGCTTGAATCCTGGAGTTTTATACCTCTGTTCTTTTTCAAAGTTGCATTCTGCTGGCCTATTCTTTAGTTCCTTGAGAAGTGTTGAGGTTATCCCTGTTCAAATCAGTTATTGTTTGCTTTTAGAGCTTCTCAAAAAATTTTGCTTTGTCTTGTAAAGCCACCCTCAGTTATCTGGTACCCTTCAAGCGCTTGATTGCGGAGAGTTGGGCGGGTTCATTGAGAACCTGGAGGCTGGTTGGGGTTTGAGTTGATCATCCCCAATATTCTGCTGACAACCAGATTTATTAGCTTGTGGACATTGTTCACATACAACAGCTTTGTTCTTTTGAACTTGAAGCAAACTTTAATCTTCTTTTGTTCAAATATCTCCCACGTAATCTTGCCTCAGATAGTGCTGCTCTATTGGTACCAACTATTTTCAAACCTTATCCACACTATTTGATTCCTCACTTAAAATTCTGGACCTTGATCTTGGTTACATTTAAATATTTTTGTAATGCTCAGGAGGGCAGCATAAACAGCACCTTTCCCCTCCACAGAACTGCCACGTCCTAGCACCGTTTGGAGTCTTACAACGTATAGGACGGATCAGGAAGTGATCCTGAGGTGTTTTCACAACAATCTTGGCCATTGGGGAGAAATCAAGATGCAGAGGAGGGTGAAGGCACAGTTCTGGTGGCTGGGAGTTGTGCGCGTGGTCCAGGAGTGAGTAAATTCATGCAAAGCCTGCCAGCAGCGGGGTTTCAGGTTTCCCAAGGAGGTTGGTCACCCCACAGGGGAGGAGGGGTTGTTTGGGTGAGGTTCTCTTGATTTGGTGCACGTGAAAGCAGGGAAGTTTGCGTACTTGCTTGTCGCATGGGATGGGTGGAGGCGTGCCCCTTGGTCAAGTTGTTGGCAGAAATTGTTGCCCAGTTCTTGGAGGAAGATTGGTTGGTGCGCTATGGATCCCTCCTCCTGGTGGCAGTGGAAGGGGGCATGAAGTTTTGAGGATGCTTGATGATGTTGGTTCAGAGTTGCAGGGAAAATTTTGGTTGCATAACGGAGTACTATCTGGAAGGTGCGGGGACACTAACCCATCAAGGATTCCCTGGTGAAAATTTGTGGGGAGGACAGGAAGAAGTGGCAGGAGGCGCTTCCGGTGGTTCTCTTTGCTGATTGGATCTCTGTGAAGCAATCAAGGGGTTATTCACCCTAAAATCTGCTCTTTGGGAAGTGGCTTGTCCTTCTGGTTTACATCAAGCTTGAGACATTTGTGGGCATTGACTGAAAGAAGGTCAAGACCTCTGCGGACCTTATCAAGGCCCGCGCCAAGCAGCTTCTTTGATGCAAGGAAACTTTGGCAAAGGCTGCAGAGCGGATTTGGAAAACCCAGACGGCATCAGTGCGGTATTGGGACAAGCGCTGTTCCCACCGCCTCTGCAACCCCTTGCAAAAGGGGGATCTGGTGCCGCTTTACAATTGGAGTCTGGAGTCTCAATGGGGGCAGCTTTCTGCTAACTGATGGAACAAACCATACCCCGTGGCCTCTAAGTTCATGGGCAGAAGTTATCAGCTTGAGGAGTTGGCCGGAGCTCCACTGAAGCAGAAGGTTGCCGCCTTGCACATGAAGTGCTTTTTTGGGCGCAGGACCACCACTTTCAATGAGACAGCAGGAGAAGAAGCTGACTCAGGGGATGGTAGTGAGGCTTTGGAAGTGGTGGAGGACCCAGTTGGCTTGGACTGTTTGGCATCTGAAGAGCCCGCGCCTGACACCCTGCTCCGGATGGGCAGACAGCTGAAAACTGCTGGGGACAGCTGCCAAGTTGATGGGGGGGCGCTAGGAAAGAAGGGGAAGCCTTATTTGGTGAGGTGGTTCTCCAGCCGTTTCAAAGTTGGGGAACAACTAGACACCCCAGAATGTTTGTTTTCTAATTTCTTTGATTTGATTGGGTTCTCTGATTGGTACTGGCTTTGGGTTTTAAATTGCAGGTATGCAGGGGCGGCACAATGCCGTATCTGTATACGCAAGGAAGAGCCCCGCGGAGGAAAAAAATGTTGGAGTGGAAAGCGGGACAAGGAGCGCTGCAAAAAAAAACCCTTTTATTTCCTTTTATTTTACTTTTCCTCTTGTTCTCTGGGTGTGTTTGTCTGTTTCCTTTTTTTCTACAGATGGAAGTATGGTTGTAAGGGGATGGAAGTATGGTTGGGGTACTGCGGGACATGCTTGACTTGGTGAGGTCATGATTTTGCATGCGCACTGGCAGCTTGCCTGTTTATCTTTTGTAGAAAGGATATGGGGAACTTTGTGGCAGTTCTTCTGGGGCGGTCCATGTACCTTCTGGCAAACATTGGAAACTCAGGAGGCATGGATGCGGATTTTTCTCTCACTCTCATTCACGGTGCGTGGACGCAGATCTTTCTATCACTCACTGGCTCAGGGCCTGGGTTGTTCTCACAGGATGACTAGCTTGGAAAGGGAGGCGCGCACAGGAAGCTTGTATTTCTCTAAGAACTAAGGAAGGCGCGGATACATGTGATGGAGATAGGAAAAAAAGAAAAGGGGGGGCAATGCACCTATGCCATTGTCATCATCTCCTCCATTTCTGCTTGTGATGATGCCAGTCATTCCCAGAATTTTGCCAGGAGCTTGCATTGGGAAGCCAAGGATTGTGTGCTGGGAGCCGCAAGGAAATTTGAAGCATTGAGGTCAATTGTTTGGCAAAGCTGTCAAAGTTGGCTGCCAAGAGGGCCATTTTGGTGGGAATCTCTGGGATCTTGGGCGGGCTTGGCAGAGGGGAGGCTGGTGGAAAGCAAGGCTCTTTGGAAGAACCACTCGGAGGGCTCAATCCAAGAGGAGGCAACAAAAATGGGGGAAGGTGGCAGCAGAGGAGTGACACGCGGAGTTGCGGGCCTTTTGTCCAAGTCCGCAGGTTTGGAAGCCGGAGTAGGAGCGGTTTTGGGGGCTGGGGTAGGAGCCGGAGTGGCAGGAGCTTTAGTGGGGGCCAGAGGGGGGGCCCTGCGTTGCCTAAGGATTTCCTTGATGCGCAGATCCCTTGCGCCTTGGGTAACCTGGATGCAATCCGCCCAGTATTGAAGAGCGGCCAGGTATGCCGCAAAAGTCTGGAAATCCTCCTTCTGGGGCTTTCCTGCCCGGCGGAGTTGCATTCCTCACTTGTAGGAGCGCGGCGGCAAGGAGAGCCGGGCAGAGTCCACAAATCCTCCAAAATTGTATTGTCATCCAAAACCACAAATGGACCCAGACAAGCCCTCTTGTGCGGCCGGGGGCAAGAACCAGATTGAGGAGGTTCCCAAGGCATTCCTTTGCTAAGGGAACAGCGGTGGTGGCCACAACAACAGGAGGTGCACGCGCAGCAACCAGGGACAATTGAGCACACATTCCGGTTTCAAGCGCAGAACTTGCAGGGTATCATGGAAATGACGGAGGAAGGGTGGTGGTAGGAGAGGAAAGCTTCTGGGAAAAGGTGGTTGGTGTGGGGAGGGAGCGCAGGAAAAGTTGAGGTAGCAATTGGAAGACCTCTGGGGACAGAACTCAAGTTGGGGGGGATGTGGTGTTGTTATATAGTCTCTGATTGGGAACCGCGCTGCGGTTGGCGCGCTCAGCATTTGGTAGGTCAGGCTCAGCACCCAGATGGGAGAAGTCTCAGCAGTGGCCACTGCGGGCTCAGCAGCGGCTGCAGCGGGCTCAGAAGTAGGCACTGCGGGGCTCAGCATACTGGGCATGGGTTGGGATTGATTGGATGTGGCGGGCCGCGGCCCGCTTGGACATTACAGACCCAGGAATGGAGCTGGCCCAACCAGGTTTGCAGGTAGCTAGTTTGGGGAGGTAGGGTGGGGCAATTGGGGCTATTGTTGCAGGAAAACCTGTGGGGCAGGAAATCACGCGGTGCGCAAAGCGGATAAGGACAAGCGGGGGGCTCCAAGTAGGGCACTGCCAAGGGCCGTGTGATGAAAAGCAAAAACTGGATGTAAGTAACAGTAAGCAGGCAGGGAATGGGTTAGGGTTAGGCTAGGGTTCTGTGCTTAGGATTTCTTTTACATTTTTTGTGGGGCTGTTATTGTGCTTGTACTTAGGTTAGGGTTGAAAGGGTGGGCATAAAGTCTGCGCTCTGAACCCCAGCGCTTGGGGGGGGAGCTTATCTTATCTTACCATTGGATTGGGTCACAAAGAAAGGAAGAGGAAGGAAAGGAATTAATCATCTTTTCTTTACTCTCTTCCCCTCTCTCTCTACAATAAAGGAGCATACTTAACCTTACAGATGCTGAGATCATTACCTTCCAAACTCAAGGACTAATAGAGGGGAGTAGCTCTCTTTTACTTTCCACACCACCCCCACCCCCTGCCTTGCTCTCATCCGCCCCCCCCTCCCTCCCTTGCCTTGCCGCTGGGCGCCATCCCCCCTGGCCCACCTAGACTGCCGCAAAGCCTGGCCCAATTTGCTTGCACTCCAATTATTTTTTCTTTGTAATAATCCCGGCCCAATTAGCTCATGCCCACACCCAGTAATTTTTTTTTTTTTTTTTTTTTTGGTGATCATGTGACTGACATGGGGTTTTTTTAACCCTTCTTTGACCCCTTTTACTTCAATTCCATCCCTTCTCCCACTGCACTCACAATGTTATACTCCAAATTGAATCCCTTCTTGATCCTCACCCCAAGCAGAGAATTTGCCTGGGAGGGAACAAGATGGAAGGAGATGAGGTGACAAAATAAAGAGAGTTGGCAAGCAGAGGGCTTTGAAGCAAAAGAGGGATCAAATGAGGGAATCATAAATCTCTTTGAAACTTGCAAAGGGGGGAATCCATGAAAAGGTTGTATGGTCTGGACAGAAACTACAACCTTTGGATCTGTATCCTGCCATCACTGCCAAAAAGAAAAATAAAAATCAAAAACCCTTACCCACTGATTTCAAACATGCCAAGCAGACAATCAAGCAATTCCATTTCTTCATCCATGGAAAAGTAATTTTTCTCAATAAATCTGATCAAAACCGTCTTGTTGCAATACTGGAATTTGTCCCGTCGGAGAAAATTTCTGACCAAGACAAGAAGGACATCAACTTTGTGAAAACTTTCCTTCACCAGTCAAAAAAATTTGTCAACACTGTTGGTCCCTCAAGATCTTGGGGTGGAAAAATGTGGGCAATTGGATGGCAAAAATTGATTGACCCCTTTGATTTATTTGGACATTACGTGAATAAATCATCTATTGAATCTTCCCCTCAAAAGTATTCTTTTCTAAATCTTAAGGCAGACAAATTCTCTCAAATTTTAGGACAAATTATTTGCAATTTGGCCAGAATTCCCTTTGAATCAAACAGGGAAATAATGAAGTACAATGGCATCCCCTCCTTCTCATCACTCAAATTTGGTTCTTGGCCTGCTCCCTTTGACTGCTCTCCGCATTCACTTTCACATCCAACTCTTTTTAAAACTCACCTTGCATTGAAAAAGGTGACATCTCTGAGTATTCCTTTTTAATTGCAGTTCCAACCAAGAAACAAATGGATGACTTATTGAAACTATGGATGAATATGAGGTATCACAAGGCCATTTTTTTTTTGTGACCTTGGCTTTGGAATTGATTGCAAGCAAAAAGTTATAGTTAAAATGGTTTGGGCAGCCAACAAGTACAAGCACTGTATGTTGATATAGTAAAATTACTCTTCTCTTAATCTTTCATCCAGATATTCCCCACTCTATCTGTCTCACCTATTACAACCTCATCTCATAATCTTTATCAATACATGTTGATGTTATGGTTGATAGTTCAGGTTACAATCTCCAGTTTATGTCCCAGTGTTGTTGCTGTTTGTTGCTCTCTGGTTTATGATTGATCTGTTATCTTTGTGTCTGACTTATGTCTCATGTTTGTCACTGTTGTGACCTCAGGCCTCTTACCAACATGTCCATGTCCAGACTCATGTCATCAGTGTTCCTTGTTCTCCTAGTTTGGATTTCTTTATTGACTCATATGAATATTCTTCTTCATCTGTTCAGACCCACTTTCATGGGTTCTCTAGTTGTTACTATTTAAACTGCTCTTTCTGATACTTGCAATGAACCACTGATTTTCATCATCTTCTCAAACGCCACACCCTGAGTTCAGTCCCTCCTGGCCTCTTCACCCAGGTTGATCTACCCCTTCTCAAGCTACCGCGTCTTTCCTTATCTCTGTGATCCCGAATTCATATTCTGTTAACCTAACACTGTAATTTTCCTGCTGTGGAGACTGCCACTCATACAAGAATGGCAATGTCAATGCAAATCAACAAATCAACTCAAAACACTTTCAGGGACTTGGGGTGTGGGAAAATATACTCCAGGACAAAAAATATAAATAAAAAGAAAAAATCTTTTTTTATTTGTGGGGTTAAAAATAGTCTTAAGCATTGTTGTAATCAAAATTTTTTTTTCTTTTTAAGTTTTTCATCAAAGAAAATATACTTACAATCACAAAATTTGAGTAATCTGCTTTAATTCATCTACTGTTCTACTGCTACCAATGTATGGCGCAGCCATTCACCACTTATCCCTTTTTTCTGTTGCCAGTTTTTACCTCTCCATTTCCAGTTGTGCTTGCTTTTGATTCTTCTCCTTTTCCTCTTTTTGAAATTCTAGCTCAGCCTGTTTCAAATTCCACTCAGCATCCCATTTTTTTTGATGATCCAAACTCTTGGCTTTCTTCTTTTCAAAATAAATATCAAGTTGACAATCCCACTTCTCCTTTTCAAACTGAATTTTTTCAGATTCAATTTTCAATTTCACTGTTTTTCAGGGGGGAATAGGAATGAGTTGATTTTGAAAGCAAGAAGAATTCAATGGGCTTACTTGAATCTTGCTTATCCATTATCTCCTTAAAGCCCAAAAAATTTGAAGTGTTTCTCCTCTTTTGAATGCTATTGGGGTTGATTTTGATTGAATTGGTGGCCTTTTGCTTTCCCTTTGCAGAGGAGGTTTGTGTGGGAACATCATTGCTCTCATTTGAAGGGGATGTGGGAGGCCCCATTGGCTTGAGCTTTTGGCCATTCAGGAATGAATGAGCCTGTTTCTTTCAAATCTAAATCAGTCCAGATTAACCAGAAAGAAGAGAAAAGAACTTGGTTCCTTACTAGAGCAGATGTTGATGGCAATGGTGATACCGGAATGACATCCTCCTCATCAGCCAAGTTCTCCAGTTCTTCCATCCCAGGAAGAGAGAAATCAAAAGATGTAAGTGAGGGTTCCAAGGTTGGGTTTGACTCATCAATCAATGCGGAAGTAGGCATGATTGGAGCTGATTGTGTTTGAATATCCTCCTTGGCATTTGATGGGGGCCACTCAAAGGAAAATGTTTCATCAAGGTCCTCATTGCTAGGCTGAGCATCCCCAGCCAAGTCCTTGGCATCAACTGAATCAGATTTTTGGGCTTCAAAAGCAGCTAGAGGGGTTATTTTGACCTTCTTTCCAAATATTTCATCCATTTGAATATAAAAAGGACAAATGGAGTCCAGCTTATCAACCACCAAGTTGATTCCCTTGGCTTTGTTGGATTTGGTGATACCAAAGCCAGTGGAGATTGACATGGAGTGGGACTTTTTGTACTTGGCTTGATAATTCTTGAATTGCTCCCTCATCTGTTTGAATGAAAGTGCCAGCCTACCTTTTGTTTTATTCTTTAGTTCATTGGCCATCAGGAGATAACCATTGACCTTAGAGGATGGAGGTTGGCCAATGCGGGTTCCATTGTCAGATCCAAAGCAAGCATTGTAGTTGGACAGAATTTTGAGCCAGTTTACCAGGATGATGTGATCAGCTCTCTTGAGCTGACTTGAGCCTCTTTAAGCTGATGGGGGAGGATTGCTTGATGTTGAGTTCCTGGGGGATGTTTTCTTTGGTCCATTGGATTTTTTAGTGGAATTTCATGGGGAGGATTTCTGAGGGTCCATTATGAGAGTGATGAAGGAAAGAGGATAGGAAGAGATGAGAGTGATGAAGTGAAAAGAGGGATAAAGCAATGAGAGTTAGGATTTGATGAAAGCAATAAAGTGATGAGGGTGAGGGAGTGATGAGGATAGTGATGCAATGAGAGTTAGCTGGATGTGATGAAAGTGGTAAAGGGATTAGATTGATGAAGTGATGAGGATAGTGATGCAATGAGATTTAGCTGGATGTGATGAAAGCAATAAAGTGATGAGAGTTATGAATTGATAAGGATAGTGATGCAGAGATAAAGAGAAATGAATCAAATCTTGTTCCAATGAGGTTGGTGGTAGAATTTTTCAAAGGTTGGAGGTGGAAAACCAGGGGTGTATGAAGTGGACAGGTGGTGGAAGCCTTTATATAATTTACTTAAAAAAACCACTTATTTCCAGGTAACTCTGACACTTGTCATGTGAAATAAGTGAGTTTTCTTTTATTTTTAATGGCGGGTATGAAATGGCAGATTTGGTTTGAAACCCGCAATTAAAAAATGGCGGGTTTTCTTAACTCTGATACACCCTAATATTCTAATTTTTTTCAAAAATTTCTTTTTTAAAAAATTTCAGGAGCTTTCAAATCCATACGTGGCCCCCTTTTTGGACTTTTATCCAGAAGAAAACTGTGGATTGGATAATTTCAAGCTCTCTAAATCAAATAAATGGCCTGAACTTCTGTCACCCAAACTAAGAAATCAAATGTTCATGCAAAACTCCCAACCATTTTTATATATTTGAACCTGCACAATTAATTTTCAAAGAAATTTTAGTTCCTCTATTTATTTACTCTTTTTAATCAAGAATATAAACCAAATTTTCCCCACTGGAATTTTACATGCTCAATTCAACCACAGTGAAGATCACAATTCCCTCTCAAGAAAAATTCATCAATTAAAATTCAATGGAAATTTGTAGTGATCAATTTCTGAAGGAGTACTCCAAAATAGAACAAGATGGAATTTTTTTATCCGATATATGTGACAAAAATTTTTATTGTGAGTTAATTTATGAAGATTAAATTCTGACACTTTTTTACATTAAATTTTGTTATTTTATTACATAGAAATTGATGGAGAAATCAAAAATGTGATCAGTCTCCCTAACCCATGGTGTTTTAAGTCACAGGGAAAGATTCTTATACATGTTCCTATAACACTATATTCAGATGATACTTCAGGAAATATATCAAAGCAATTCAACAAACAAAAATAATTCTACTTGAAACTATCTGTTCTTTCTCCTCACTTATCCAACCAAGAATATAATTGTCACTTTTTGTCAAAATCCAAAAAATTGAAATGGCAGATCAAATAGTTGAGGAAATTACTTTAGTCCCAAAATTAATCATCCATTGAAATGATATTGATATTGATTTTTTTAGTTGGAAAACAATCAAATGGCCACCCAAGGATTTTCAGAATTTGATATTACCATTTCTGAACCAGTTTTATTTATCATCACTGTCTTATGTTTTTTTGCTGATTCCCCAATGCATGCAGAAGTCACAAATACTCCAGTTCCTTGAATATCACTCAACCTATGTCAAATATGAAAATTATCTGTACCCAATAGGAAAAATAAGCAAACAATAACTTATCTCCAAAAGCTTCTTCAAATTGATAGGAATGGCTTTGAGGTGAATTTTTTGATTCTTTGAATAAACTTGATCATCATTGATAATATTTGTTATATATTTCTAGGTCCCTAATCCCACCAGATTCTGGACTGAAACCATTGAAGAAAACCATCAACTCTATGAACTTTACAAAATCAATCAAAAATACTTTCAAATAATTTCTTCATCCTATGTTCTTGTGGATTCAATTAAAATGAAATTTATTGAACAAAAGAGAGAACCATCAATCCTTCAAAAAATCAGAGAACTGGAAGAAACAGAGTATTCTAAAATATTCAATCCATTTTTTAATCTTCAAGGTGTCTTTCTCATTAAATTGATGAAATTTTAATGATAATCAGTTGTTGATATTTTTTAATTTTGTTTTTACAAATTTAACAGGATTTGATGGCTTCCTTGACACTCCAGTTGAAATTCTGCACGTGGTTCTTCTTGGTATTTTCAAATAGTTGGTTTAAGATTTTATTCAATCATTGAAGATATCTGAATTACAATTACTAATTGAATACATCCAGTCTTTCAACACAAATTCAATCAACATCCCCTCCCTTCAGCCAAAATATTTTATCAAAAATTCACTCAGTCTGGTTGGAGAAGATTTCAAAATATTACTTCAAGTAGCACCCTTCACCTTTTTTCACTTTATGAATTCTGAACAAAGAAATCTGTGGACCTCACTTTTTCAAATTTTTACTTTCATATTTCAAACTGACATCAAAGACATGATTGAATACCAAACTAAAATGAAGGAACAAATAAAACACTTTTTATACCATTTTATAAAGATGTCTGACCAATGGATCAACCAACCAAAGGTTCACATGCCTCTTCACCTCCCACACTCAATTTTGCCTTTTGGTCCAGCTAGTATGTTTTAAACTTAAAAATTTGAAAGTTACCATGGAATTTTACGCCAAGCTTCAGATCATTCAAACAAGATCAGTCCTGGACATGATATGGCCATCAGCTTCATTAATCATCAGTCTATATGTTTTCTTCTCTCTTCTGGTGTGGTATACAATCAAGAGACTCAAACAACTTTTCAAAGCAGTTAAAAAATTACCAGAATATTTGAAGATAATCCAGTTATTCAAGATTCCATGGGTTATAATAGCCATATTTATCATCCCCTCAACCAATATCCCTTTTTTAAGAGAAAATCTGTTCCCAATGAAGAAAGAGTTCAAGTTCCTCAGGTACTCAGAGAAATATTCCCTTCAAATCTTGAACAAATTACCCAAATTCAATTAAACAAACATGAGACCATCCAGAAGAATTACCACATCTTGGCAAATTTTTGGCTTTACTTGAATTGAATAAATTCAAAAAATTAACCAGTTTTTCCTTTTTTTTTGCATCAGATTTAATCTCCCAACTCAGTGAATTTTATTGGCAAGATCACTTCATTATGGCAGACTACTGGAATCAGAACCACAAGATATTTTTTCCAAGGCAACAAACTTGAAACCATGCAAATAAATCCATTTACAACATGAGGGAATTTGTTGGAATAAGCTCTGAGTGCACATTAAATTGTCAGGTTAGAAATTTCTTCCTTTTTTTTCAGATTCCAAGTATATTATATTAAAAAAAAATTGATTTTTATTGAATACAGGCCATCAAAACCTTCTTGAACCTACAGCACAATTGCCATGATGGGAGTTTCCAGCTTCAAAAAAACCCACATTTCCCAAGTTGAGCATCAAGATACCTCTCAAAGAAAAATGGAAGTTGGCCATTCAAACTAAAATCATTGGATTCTTAGCTCAGCTGCATTGCGTTCAGCTGAGGAGCACAGGTCAGCAGCCAGGTTGATCACTCCAGTGATTGAACCTGTCCAATGTGTGGAGTGTATTACCTCAGCCATAGCCAGGTGGGGTGAACCAAGACAAGGACTTCCCTTGACTCTTGACGCTAGAAATTCACCAGTGATGCTTTAAATGTTTTTAATTTAAAAATAACGTACTAAGTAGAAAAAAAAAAGAAATAAAATAACAAAACAAAACAAAAAAACAATATTAAAAATATTAAAAATAAATTGAGTTGAAAGATTGAAGAAAATAGAACCAAAAAAAATAATATATTTGTTTTAAAGCAGTACACTTTTTCAATGAATAGTTTCTTGTTTTAAAAATTAATTTCAAGTCTCAAATGATTACAAAATTGGAGTATTGCTAACAGAAAAAATTTTTAAGAAGTATAGGCACCAAATTTGGTATAGAGCCACAGTCCAGTTCCCCAAAATCCAAGTGGCATGGGTCTGCACAGCCCACCCCGCTGGTGATTTGACAGAAGGGGTGATGTAGCGTTGCCACAAGGCTGAACTTGAATCACCAATCAGCCAACTGGCAAATTGATGCATTGGTTGAATCCACCATCAGTTGTTGGTTGATCAACCGTTGACCAACCCAGTTGTCAAAATGCCAGGCTGTTGATGTTATCAACGTTTAGTTGACCCCTGTTGTCAACTCTGCGGTACTCAACCACCAAAGGTGAACCCGTGGTGTGTGTATATATGTATATTCATAATGAGAGTAAGGCAAGAGAAAAGTATAGAAAACAGGACAAGAGAAAATGGTGAAATAAGAAGTATTTCAAGATTGAAAATTATTTGAAGTTTAATTTGAATGAATATCTTGAACCAAGCCTGTTGAATTCCAAAGATGGTGGCATGTTTCCAAATAGATCAAGTCCCCATTGTGATATTATTCAGTAAATCAAACAATTTACTGTGATATTATTTTGGAAATCCTTGAATTAAAAATTAAACTTAATTCCCACTCAATATGATCTTCAATGTTGCAGGTTCAAGAGGGGGATGATTTTTTAGCAGCTATAAGCCCTGCGCAGGCTCTGAGAAAGATATGTGAAATAATTGATTAATAAATTTTCAATTCAAATTTAAATATGATATGTACCACTTTTTTAAAACAACTGATTTGATTTAGAAGGACCAAGTATACTTTCAGAGGGTTTCTTAGTGGATGTATTTGTGAAAATTTTGAAAGCATCAAGCCATAAAAAATATCTTTCTTTCAAGTTAGGTTTGAAGGGTGAGTAGTTAGTGGAATATTTTTTTGAAGATTATACTGAAAGAAGAAATTTTTTGCAATCCCCTGGTTGGTAGCTGACATAAATTAAAAGCAAAAGGTAAAGGATATCATTGATCATTCTGTTTTTTAATCCACTTAGGGGTGATGGACCATTCAAAAATTTTGATTAATCTTCAGAATTTGGCATAATAAAATCCAGAAGCTTGATAAAAGTAGGGATCCATTATTACTGAACATATTATCTGACAGATGATGCTTCAATAAAAAATTTTATACAGATAAAACAGAAAAATATTCAGAAGTGGAGGAACTTTTCCAAGAAAAGAAAATCCATCTTTTAGAGGAAATCCAATATATATAGGATAGAATCATATCAATCAGAAGGAGGTAATGAGGAATCTAATCCAAGGATGATTAGCGCCAAGGAATATGTTGTCATTTTTCTGTTCATATTTTGTAACTGACAAATTTAGTCAGCCTTAGATCTATCTTACTGCTTTTATTATCCTATTATTATTGTCTCAGGCCCCTTCTGGGGGCTCTCTAGTTGTTTTAACCCTGCTACCCTAGGCCCCCTTTGGGGTTCTCCAGTTGTGCTTAAATACTGGTCCTCCCCTTGGACCAGGAATGAAACTCATCTGATTACCAGTCAACAATACCGGAGTGCCCCTTCCTCCTCATCAGATCAGTTCCTCTTGACTATACAAGAATTATCCCCTCTCTATTGGCTCTTTGTAGCCTTATTATTCCTCCTCATCAGGCTCCTCCATAGCCTACCTTTACCTTTTCATCCCTCATGGCAATATAGTCATTCTTCAACTCTTCACGGTTAAAAGCCAAAACTCATCCCGCCAAGCCATCCGGTCAACTTCATTGTTCCAACTGATCCCTCACCCTAGCTTGATCGGCCTCCCCTCAAGCTCTCATCAATTCATACCAACCTCAATCCCTACGAGCCCTCAGGAAATTCCTCAAATCGCATCCTCGTCCACTTCTCCCCCACGACCTGATCCCCATTCCGATCAATCAGATCATTACTTGGTTCTCCAACGAGTCAAGAAACTGATCAAGGATAGATTTTTGGGTGGAATTGTCAATCCCAAAGTCACTAAACTCGTTCAAACCAGTCTCGATTTTGGTTTTGTACTTTCAACTCATTCGATCCAAACTCAATCTAGACCATCTTCCATCCCATCCCTCCTCCTCACTCCTCCATCTCAATCACCCCCCTTTGACCCTTGACTCGGATCTAATCGGATTTGTACGATCAATCGATTTGATCAAGATTGGAGTTCAGAGTGGTGATTAGGTCCTACTCTCGACCACCACCACCCATCAGCATCATTGTTTGATCAAACTCTACACCGCCAACCATCATCCCGATCTCAAATCAATCCATCCTACTCTTCAACTTGATCAGCACAATCTCCTATTCCTCCGCCATCCAAGCCATCAATCATCAACCATCCCTACCTCCTACTTGAGGAGGCTAACATCCGGTCCCAAGAATGATCATCTGAGCCGCTCGAGAGCATCGACCGGAAACCATGATGATATTGATCTACTCGCCAAATCTGCTCCCACGGGATTCTTGGCAAGATATCGTTCCGAAAGCCATCAGATGTAGTCTATCCCACCATCATTGTGCCCTAAGGAGTTTCAATTGCTTACCACAACATTGTCTCCAGTCAAGACCTCTCCTCCTCCCCTCCGCCCGTCCTCTCAACCCATCATCCCCATCTTTCTTGATTTCCCCTCTCATTGTCTTTCAGCCTTGCTCTTGCAACATTCTCCTCCACCTTGATTGCAACATTGGTCGAGCTCCTCTCCTTGCTTGTCCGCCACTTCTCTCACTGTCTCGATGAAAACCTCAATGGCGACCTTGTTGCTCCCTTGCTCACCTCTGCCTGCGCTTGATTGCTCTTTAACCTTGCTTGCAACCTTGATCGCTTCTAATCCTCAATCCCCGACTGGGTTGCTCACCATCTTATCCACCTCATCCATTAATTGCTCCTCTCATCAACCAATACAGCCTACTACAATCATTACCTTCATCAACCTAGGGGTTGTCCATTCATTTGGCCTGTCCTGTCACCTTCCTCATCCCCTTCATGAACGTGCACTCTTTTGGTCATACTGTTTTCATCTTTCTCGATTTTGATCGCATTAGCTTGATTGCCTTCAACCACTCGCCATCTTATCAATCTTGCACTCAGGTTGATCAATACTGCCATCATTATCCCTTACCATTATGATTGTTTCCTTCTACTTTGATCAACCTGCCAATTAGATCCTGCTCCTTCTTCTTCTTTTGCCTCCATCGTGCTCATTCAATCAATCTTGCGCTTTTCAATTGCTCTTGGTCCATCCTCCCTTTCAAATTCTCCTGGCTTGTTTGATCGATCAATCTCTGTGCCCCCACATTCTCGCTCGCTTGATTGATCCGGCTCTTGTCGTTCACCTTGCTCTCAGCATCCATTACCGTCTCCCTCCACCAATGCCTCCTGCCGATCTGATCTTGCGCTTGCCCAGTCAATTGCTGTCAACCCGTCCAGCTCTCAATCCCTTGCCCACTCGCGTGCGATTTGGTCCACTATCTACCTGTCCTCTTCCAACATCCAGATCATCTTGCTTGCGCCCATTGTCCTCTCTCCGATCCAACCTTGTGCTCGCTCCCTTCATCCATTTCCCCTCTCTCCAATCTGACCTTGTGCTTGCTCCCTTCATCCATTTCCGCCGCTTCCTCTCCAACATTCACCCACTCGCTTGCTCCACTCCATCTTAACCGCTCACTTTCTCCCATCCATCTCCTCCACTCCACACGCTACATCACCACTCGCTTGCTCTGCTCCATCTCATCCGCTCCACACGCTACATCACCACTCGCTCGCTCCGCTCCATCTTAACCGCTCGCTTGCTCCCATCCGTCTCCTCCGCTCCACACGCTACATCACCACTCGCTTGCTCCGCTCCATCTCATCCGCTCCACACGCTACATCACCACTCGCTCGCTCCGCTCCTTCTCAACCGCTTGATTGCTCCCATTGATCTCCTCCGCTCCACCTGCTACATCATCAATACCTCCATCATCCTTTGCCATCCAATCTCCATCAACAATATCAACAATCAACTCTCAACACAATCAACAACATTCAATTCAACTCCAACAACACATTAACATTCCTCCCATCTAGTATTGAACAGGCTTGTGTGTTGGAATCCTCCCATTATTTTGTTCAATACTATCTGTATATACCTTTCTATTATCCACCCTCTTTCATTACTACAATCACACTCATTATAATTCAAGACAATCATCACCCACCATTATTCAACAACTGCTACCAATCCATTTCATCACCATCACCATCACCTTCACCATCACCTTCACCATCACCATCACATCATCATTAGCTTTACCATTACCATTACCCTCATCTATCATCATTATCATCATATCATCCTCCCCATCATGCTAGGCAGCTATGCCTGAGGTCCTTGTTGCTCCTCTTAAAATAGTAATATCATTCCTCCCATATCATGCTAGGCAACTATGCCTGAGGTCCTTGTTGCTCCTCTTAAAATAGGCTTTCATTCCCCATCTCATATGCTTACAAGGTGGTGTCTTGTCATCCTTTCTCAAAACTCATATCTCTCATTCTCATGTTCTTTTCTCATATTCTCATGAATCTCTGAAATGTTGATTGGTCTAAAATTGGTTCCTAAATTTGTCAGTTAAGGTGGTGTGTTGTCATTTTTCTGTTCATATTTTGTAACTGACAAATTTAGTCAGCCTTAGATCTATCTTACTGCTTTTATTATCCTATTATTATTGTCTCAGGCCCCTTCTGGGGGCTCTCTAGTTGTTTTAACCCTGCTACCCTAGGCCCCCTTTGGGGTTCTCCAGTTGTGCTTAAATACTGGTCCTCCCCTTGGACCAGGAATGAAACTCATCTGATTAGCAGTCAACAATACCGGAGTGCCCCTTCCTCCTCATCAGATCAGTTCCTCTTGACTATACAAGAATTATCCCCTCTCTATTGGCTCTTTGTAGCCTTATTATGCCTCCTCATCAGGCTCCTCCATAGCCTACCTTTACCTTTTCATCCCTCATGGCAATATAGTCATTCTTCAACTCTTCAGAATATTGGGGATTGGAATTGGCTGAAGCAGCTCATAATTCCGGTGATTTGTGGATTTTTTCCTATTGCAATCATAGGAATCTCTAGAATAATATTTTACCTACTTGGTCATAAAATTCCAAAAGGAATTTTGTGAATTCAACTGTTATGTTTAATACTGGCAATAGTGAACATAAATTGGGTATTTTTCCTAGATTTGAAGTTTTCTAGCTTAAATTTGAGGCAATTATAACCAATATTTAAATTACTTAGAAAAAGAGGTCATCCTTGTTAAATGAGTAGTCATCTGAATCAGGGGTTAGTTCATTTTGAATTTTGATGCAATTAAAATATTTTATTTGAGCCTCTTGAGTTTTTAGGGACTTTTTTTCAGTTAAACTGGGCACTTTGATTTGAGAAGAGCTTTCAAAAATTTCCAGTTTTGCTATTGGAAACACCCCCCCCGTCCCTTGGAATAAAAATTTTACTTATTTGATAAAGCATCTGGAACTACTTCTAATTTTTGAGGGCCATGAATTTTTTTTGATTTGAAATTAAAGAGTTCCCCAGAAAATATTATAAAAATTACAATTTTTGGCTCAAAAAATACTTTATTCATAGCTCTAATCATTTAATTTGGTTTATAGTTGATTTTTTGATTCAAAGTCCACTGGCTCAAGTAATTTTGAAGAAGATGAAAATTGAGAGGAAAAACTTGCATATATTTTGAAGATAGTGCAAGTCAATTTGTCAATTTGAGCCAGAATGTGTTCTGTATTAAAGTATTTTTTGAATATTTGAAAAGCCCAGAATTAATTAATGCTTTCAGAATTATTAAATCCATGCCTTCAGAATCAATAAGTCCATTTCTTTTTTTAAATTAGGCATTATCTTTGATTGTCTTTTGGATGATTATGGTTTATCAAATTTAACAAAAACCTCCATTTTTTAATTGCAGGTTTCAAACCTAATCTGCCATTTCAAACCTTCCATTAAAAAATTAAAAAACCCACTTATTTCACAAAAGGGGTGTCAGATTTACCCAAAAATAAGTGGCTTTTTTCAATATATTATATAAATTCATCACTCTATCAGGTAACCACACAAATATTCAGCCTCCTTCATTCCTTCAAAAGTGTTCATCATCCATAATTTTTGGTGATTCTCAGGTAGTCATACCTCTCAAGCGGTCTCAAGGTCTGGGTGCAATCCTTGCAATCAGGAACACAATTACATACATCAAGTGCTCTATTGCATCAAGTTTACTCAATATTATTCTGGTCTTCAAGTTCAGGAACCCAATGACATACATCAAGCGCTCTATTGCTTCAAGCCTACTCAATCTTATTCTGATCTTCAATTTTACTTGGGTTTGGATGGAACCCTTCTTCAATGGCCATCTATCAATTTACCAGATTGACTAGGACTACCACCTGTAAAACTACTGCAACACCCTTACTTCCAAAGGCCCATGTGGAAAACCAAGCGGTGATTTTCAGCATCATCACAATAATCCAAGATCTCATTTCCCTTTGAGTTCACATCCTCCACTTTTCAATTCATCCAATTGATCTTACCCTTCTGATTGGTCTCATGATTCTTATCTGACCTTTGAAAAAGTAGATAGCAGACTGCCTCAGTCTTGGGTACCTGTAAAGGCTAGAAACTTGTTTGGAACCTTCATTGGCAGATTTTTCAAGATATTTCAGCTTTCTTACAAGTTTGATGCTGTCCTTGGTGGATCTGAAGGTGAGTTATCCATTCTTCTTCCATCTGTCCACAGGAAAATCTTTTCTTTCTTTAGACCATACAAAGGGGAACACACACTCAACATTTTCTTTTCCAACCCTTCAACCTATTTTTTAAAAAAAACACTTCAACTTCAAAATTTGAATTACTACAGAGGTCTTATTTGATCTGGGAGTCTGAAAAGTGAGCAGCTTTCTACTCATCTGTTTCTTTTTTTTGCTTGGTTTGTTTAACTGAGCATATTTCTTTTCTTTGAGGAAGGAAGCAGCTTGAAACACTTGGCTGTTCATGCAAGCCCATCAGCTAAGAAGGAAACTGGTTGAGGACATCAAAAAGGGAAAAACATGTACAGATTGCAAATCCATCATTTAGACATGATTAACAAAGTGAGCAAACAACTCACTCCTGACTCTGTGGTGCAAAGACACTTAGGAATAGAAAGAAACAAGCTGCTAAAGGCACTAACTTACCAATCCTTCCTTATCCTCTAGGAAAAGTAAACCAGGATTTGTGATCCTTGATGCATGGCTGATAAAGCTCCAGAGGAAAGGAGGGAGGAAGGCCAACACACTTGTATCATTTGAAGGAGGGCCACTTGGCCTCTCACTTGTTTTCATCACTCTTGATTAATTTTTTTAAAAAATCACAAATCAGATAAGAAAAAAAATCTAGTAGTCCTTATCCTGCATGTCCTCTTGATTTCAATCAAAATACTTTTCTCATTAAAATACCTTGAAATTTAGAGCCTCAATTCTTTATTTTTGTCTTCTAGGCTATGGGAAAGATTCCCAAGGCAGTCATTTAGATCCTTTAAATTTCTTGAATCAATGCATATGTTGATTAATTGCTCAAACTAAGATCTATTTGTGTTTTGTACTGGGTTTTTCAGAGCTACTTGATACTCATACTTTCAACCCTTGCTGTTTGATCTTTCATTGTATCCCTATTGCCATTTTCTGGGAAGGACAATGAGGAATGGTTGGGTCCAAAGGTACTATGAGGCTGAACATGAACATCATTTTTTGATCCAATCAGGTCATCAAGCATTGGTGAACAGGGATCAGGATCCAATTTCATTATTTTTCATCATTGTATCCCCATTGCCATACTCTTGGAAGGAAAATGAGGAAGGGTTAGGTAAAAAGGTACTATGAGGCTGAACATCAACATCATTGGTCTCTTCATTGGAAGATTAGAACATCCCAGTAGGGGAAGATCCAATCAGATCATCAAGAATTGGTGAATGGGGATCACCAGTCAAACTATCAAGTCAATTTCCTTTTGAAGATTTTATACTTCTAATGCTTGAAATATATCCCCCACTAGCCTTTTTACAGGCACAAGCCCTTGAAGTAATGGAAGATTGATATAGGGTGAGATTGCTACTTGATATTGGATGATATGAGGCAGGGGGGGGGAGGAGGAAAAATAGAAAAATTTGACAAGGTTGTTTTACAAAACAAAAATTTAGGCTCAGTTTATGTTGGATTGAGATCATCCAACCTTTCTCAGAAGTACAATAGTAAGGGAACCAATCCATGATGGTCTTGTAGAGTTCCTGCAAAGCTAATCTTCCTCAAGGGCTACACAAGATAGCATAACAAATCAGGAAAACGTAGGGGTATCTGGGATAGATGCAGAGAAGATGGTGGCATAAGTTGATTCACAAGTCAGCCAGCTGCAAACATGTTAATGCTTGTGTGGATGGTGTTAAAAAAGACTGCAAGGATTATAGGATGATTTGCAGCAAATTGAAACTTGTGAGTTGTTGGGGGATGGATAGTTAGGGCAATAGGACAACAAAAGATGAGCTGAATCAATCGAGTTGTGGCTGGAGGATCCTTGAGATTGAAGAGAAGTGGCCAAGTTGGGAGGCTGAGAGGAGGTAGTCAAGAGTATGAGGAGGCAGAGGATGAATTCTTGGGACAGTTGGAATCGCTGAGAGAAAATTTAGAAGGGGTTGTCAAATTGGATTGAGAGAGGGAGGTGGTAAGTGATGGAGGAACTGATGATAGTCATAAATGGCGGATTTGATGTCTGAAATCCACCATTTTGAAATACACCAGTTAAGGGGTAAGTGTATTTCAGAAACCCGCCATGAAAAATTGTGGATTTTGTCAAAAAAAATGGTGGGTTTCTAATGGTAGATTTGCTAACTTTGATACGCCCTGTTTTCCAAGGAGGCATGTTCTTAGATTTTTCCTTGTTTTTCTAAAATCATGCCTCTCTCAAAGAAAGGCATTAATACAGTAAACTATGATTAAATTCATGCCTTCTGGAATGTTTTCCTGCCCTGGGAATTTTTTCAAACCTTAAAAATTTGCTACAATTGAAAAAAGGGTTATTTTTTAAAATTGAGATTTGGTGAACCTTTTTCAGGCTTAAAGTTCATCAAACATGAAT
The DNA here is from genome assembly GCA_025617555.3 of Puccinia polysora. Taxonomy (NCBI): domain Eukaryota; kingdom Fungi; phylum Basidiomycota; class Pucciniomycetes; order Pucciniales; family Pucciniaceae; genus Puccinia; species Puccinia polysora. The sequence goes on from CM062613.1 coordinate 42,989,235, forward strand.
TAATACAAGTTTGAGACTATAATTGAAAAAAAACATTCATGCAATATGAGAAAATTAATAAAAATGATAAGAAGTCAAATTCTTTAAAAAAAATGGCATATTTCTGGTGAGATGTTAATACAACTTTATTAAACATAATAAAACATAATAAAACACTGCAAATCCTTATTAGGGCAGACTAGAGTTCAAATTTTCTCAAAGCCAAATGGCTTATGTCAGTCTTATCCATATTTTTTTTCCAAAAATTGATATTCCCTTTTGTATATTCCCTATTGTCAGAGATTATTCCAAATTTTTTTTCAGATTTGAAAAAAAAAACTCATCATTTAAAGCGGGTAGACAAACGTCTTGGGAATGATTGAAAAAAAGCTTCCCTTGTACTTCCAAGTACTTGTTTGAAGCAAAACCTGACACTAATAAAAAATTGCGAATTTTCTTCAATTTTTATGTTTGGATTATTCAGCATCTTCCATTTAATCACAAAACAAGTAAAAATCTGAAATCAAAATTAATTTTAATTTCATGACAAAGAATCAAACATTGAAAATACTTGAAAAACACACCAGATCCAAAAAAATTTTTCAAAATTTTGGTACAATCAATTTTCTTTCTCATTGATTATTTCTCAAGCAAGGAAAAAAAGGAAAATTTGAGAAAAAAACATATTTTTTTATTCTACAAGTGAACAATCCTACAATTGATTACTGCTTTTTTTTGATAGCTGCAGCCAATTCCAATCAGGCAGATGATCTAGGGCTTTTGGTATTCATTAGAACTTCTCAGACAGTCTCTTTGAGTCATTTTGTTTTAAATTCCATTGGGTATCAATTTTTTGTTTCTTTGACAATGATTTCAGAATTTAAATTTTATTCTTTGATTCAGGTTTGATTCTCTCACATATTCCTTTCAGACTCAGGTTGCTCACTCTTATTCTTGAATCTAAAAATTTTCTACAGTATAATCATATATTAGTATCAAAACATGTCCAGAACTAGCTCATGTATTCAAGGATCTTACACCATTCCTCTTTTTAAATATCTCATCAAATCCTAAAGATATTGAGTTTTTTCTCCTCTTTTAATGCTTTTTAGCCTTATTTTGTAGGAATTTGAGGTTTTTTCTTCCCCTTTGCTGAGGATGAATATTGCTGAACATCATCATAGTTTTTAGAAGGTGAGATTAGAATTCTCATTGGCTTAGTATTCCTATTTTTTAAAACAGAGTGCATTGTATCCCCCAAAACCAGTAATTATTCATAAATAAAGTAATATAAAGTAATTTATAATAAATTGAAGGCTTTACTTAGTGGAAGTAGATTGTGTAGGATATTTGTTTAATTGGAGAGTTTTTTTCAATCAGAATCATCTTCAAGAAGTTTTTTGAATCATTTAATCAAGCCAAGCATAGAATTTATAAATTTAAAGAGTCAGGCCCTGGATACTAGGAAAGATTTTATGGATTTGACAAAAAATCTGGAGGGAAATTCTAGTCATAAGATGATGGTTACTCAAGGGGATCAAGGGGTTCCTTTTGATTTCCATTACTAGGTTGAGTAATTGCAACAATATCCTCAGGATAGATGGGCTAGGATCTGAAGGAATCAAAATTATCTAGTGATGTAAGGTTGGCTTTTTTGCCAAATCTTTCATCCCTTTTATTTTATAAAGGATTGATTTATTCCAATTTCTCAATTACCAAGTTTTCAATCCTGTAAAATCCAATTTAGGTTGACAAGGAATGGTAATTTTTGAAATTTTTACAATAGTTCTTCAAGCACTACCTCATATTTTATTATGAAAAATCCATACTTTTTTTTTTCTTCTTAATTTCATTTGACATCAGCAAGGAGGTCTTAAACTTAGGAGATGGAGTTTTTCAAACAAAAATCATGTTTTTTTCCCCAAAGAGAGTGTTTTACTTAGCAGGATATTTTAGCCAGTTTGCAATAATAACATGATCAACCCCCTTTAGTTCAACTGAGCATTTATTTGTAAGTGGATTGAGAAGCAGGATTGACCAATTTTGAAATCCTTGGAGATTTTTTTATTTCTGAATGGGAAATTTGAGTTTTCTGAGCAGAAATTTTGCTTAAAAGACATGGTATAGGCAATTGAATGATGAATGATTTAGAAGGATTGATTTAAAGCTTTGAGGATGAGGCTAGAGAGATATGAAGCAAGTCCAATATTTTGGATTTATTTCATGTCTGGAAAGGATGGGGATATCTCTGATGAGGTCAGAGCTTGATTTAAGTGGGAAAAAAAGAATTTATGATGCTTTCTGATGTTTATTTCAGGTTTGGGGTACCTTCATTTACTATAATTGAAAGAATTCCATTATTTGTGGTTAACTCTGACACCCCTCTTTTGGAATAAATGTTATTTATTCATTTATCTTTGAATGGAAGATCTGGATGAAAAATTCCATTGAAAAAAATGAACATTTTCTTCCTCTAAAAAACCCTATTCAGATTATTTCCCTTTAATGTTTATGTGTTTTTCATTGACAGACTCAATGGCTTTTATAACACCTGAATACCATTTTATTCTTTTTTTTCATAGTTTGGAGAAATTCCTGAAATTTATCACCAATTCTTTTTTCACAGAGGAGTTGGAATTTTAATGGTATTGATTATTTTTCCAGACCAAAGTTACCAGATACTTTTTAAGCAATAAATTGGCCATCCTCAATCTCTATCATAGAATTATTATTATTTTTTGTATTTCAGAAAGGGATATTTTTGTAAGATTTTTTGTTTTGTACCAGATAATTTACAGTGTGAAAATAAATCTATTCCGCTTTAGACCTTAAACTCAGATATACACTCAAGGATGAACCACAAGGATTCAAACATTTTATTTTTTATTTCTTTGGGCATTCTTTGCTGTTTTCTTATTTTTCTTCTTGGTTTTGTTCTTTAACTCAAACAATGGATTTGATTCAATCTCCCAAAATTGGTCCTTTGACTGAAGATATTAAGAATTTTTTACTTCATCAAAAAATTTGGCCGAATTTCTAAGAAGTTCTGGATGCACTTATCCATTTTCAACAAAACCCATTTATTTTGCAGATAACTCCGACACCCTTATCTTGTGAATGACGTCTTTTTTATCTCATTTTTTAATGGCAAGTTTGAATTTTAATTTTTCGCTGGAACCTACAATTCTTTTGATTGAATATTTTCTAAATTCGATACCCCCTAATAGTTGGTGTTAACTTTTGGCCCAAGTCCCATGGGTTGGCTTCCCATCCGGAGCAGGTGAGGTATCCGCCGTGCTCCCTGGACACCAACTTCCCCTCGGGTCCTAATTCGGGGCTCGGGGCTGTCCCCGATTGCTCAACTCTGTCCGGTACACCGTACCAGCCACTCGCCTCGCCTCGCCTCGCCTCGCCTCTCCCAAAAGACCCGCATACAAACGAAACCTCATCATGGCATTGAGTGAACCCGGGCTTAGCTGTGAGTGAACGGAGACTTTCCAAAGTTTTCACTATCCTTCATCGACTGTATGCTCCCTTTGATGGAATGCCATCTTTTCCAGGTGGTCGACCCTTCGTCATTCGTCAGGGTGAAGTCGACCTAGGGGATTTGGGACTCTGGTCGGTTTCTAGTGCGAAGCCAGGTTTTGGAGTAAATAATTTACGCGACGATTCTGTACATACCCTCTGGCAGTTTAGTCTTGTTCAACACGAATTTATTTTTCTTCGGCTCCCTAACATCTCGCATGAGCCGCCACAGAGGCGCGAAGGAGCCGTTGCTTACTGTGAATATTTTCTTTTTTTTTTTTTGGTGAAATGTGTAAAAACTGTCATTACTATCAGGTCTGAGGGACCACAGCCACATTTCATTCGAATCGAGTTTCCCAAGAAGACGGTAGTGACGGTATGTGGGCCGCATTCAATTTGATATGTCAACTTAAGATAGACAACGTTGCATTCGTCGCTGCCGACTGACTCTTTTTTCACTTGGAAGCATAGCAAATTTCAATTTTCGTAGATGTCACGCTGGATGATTCATACACCCCTTGCAAGCTTTCCATCTCCTTAGGAACCTTTAAGCAGGACCTCCAAGTCGTCAAATTAATCGAACTCATAAACCCCAGAGGGTGGCAGCACATTCGATTGGTAGAAGAACCAGGGGATGACGATGATAGTGATGACTCGGATGCAGTGTTGGTTGCCTACTCTTCGAATCTACCCCGAGTAACTTAAGTTCAACTCAGGCGATGGCATCCAATTTCGTCTTTCGTCCATTTCAGGTATACCTCAAAGGGACACTTGTTCCAAGTGGCGATCTTGGCCAACCATCTTAACGGTAAAGATACACACATCCGATGCCTGAAAGTATTCGGCCCCAGATCGTTCGTATCACTTCTCGTGTCTTGGTAGTCATGAATGTTGTGCATCGGGATGAGCTGATCTTGCTTCATAATGTATTTATTTTTTCATATCTGGTGATTTGAACGAACTCGGCATTGTCGTCGAGTAGGCAAGTAAAGCAGCGTTTGGACGGGTTTGGTCCCAATCGGCATGAGCTCCTGTTAATGCACGAGACCATCAGGTAGGCCTTCGAGAAGGATGTGTAAATCTCTGAAACCTTGCAAATACGGCTTTAAAATCATTTCCTAAAGTGATGTATCGCCCGTCTGTCTAATTCGGGGTCTGAGACCCATGTTTGCCCAACATAATCGATAAGTCGCACGAATATTGTTCAATTGAGTGATTAAGTCTGTCTGCTGAGATGCAGGCGAATTTTGAATTGGGAAGACCTCGATCTGAGAGATGAGGCTCTGGATTTTTGAGTTGAGCTTTTCGCTGTTCCTTAGGGCTGCTCCCCAGACTTGACATTGTCCCAAGTAGTACCCCAGTTCCTCCCACAAGTTGTAACCTTCCTTGCTTCCCAACTGGTAGCCCTCTAATTTTCCCGCCTGTTTACCATCTTTGATGCCGACCTGATAACCTGCGTCAAAGAACCTAGCGAGCCACCGTGAGGTTAGTAAATTTGATCCGAGTCGGTTTGCAACAATCGACGAGGTATACAACCAGAATGAGTGACTCAACTGCTCTTCGAGGTGATTGAGTGAGTCGATTGAATCCATGCTCTTCACCTCTCACGCGGTCTGTCGTCTCACACCGTACCCGATTGTTTCAAATGTTGGTTCGACTCGAGGTCAGCCGACGTGGTCACTGGCAAATAGCGAAGCAATGAATATTTCCAACATTTATGGTCTGCCCACCCGAGCTCTCTCGCCTTGTAACACCCGGGGTTCAGAACACGACTAGACCCGTCCACCTCGAGCCTGCGGAAGAGCACCAGTTTGCGCGGCGGTGTTAAACTACAGCAAAACTGGGCCACGATATGTCAAACGAGATATCACAGAATGGTGTGAAAATTGTACTTGGTGAAAACTTCTGATGTTGTGGGTCAGAAAATAGTGGAGTAATGCAACTTTAAACAGCATCACAATAACAGGTCAAAAGCCTGCTTTCACTGACCAAGCTATTAGGGTGTATCAGAGTTAGAAAATCCGCCATTAGGAACCTACCAGTTTTTGTGACCAAACCTGTCATTTTTAATGGTGGGTTTCTGGAATACACATACCCCTCAACTGGTGTAATTTAAATGGTAATTTCCACAGAAATGTCAGGGTCATGTTAATATTTCAGAGGGATGACAGCCCAATACAGAATGAATGAAAGAGCAAGAACACTACAATTAACAGCAACTACTCAAAAGGGTGCAGAAGGGCACTGATGAAGCTGTGACAATGGGAGATGAGAGATTTAAGATGGCATGAGGCTTAGTAAGAAGAAGGAAGCAGCAGCTACTTGAAAATATAAGATTGACGGCAATGGCCAGACAAAGTTAGCTGCAGCCACAAGAGGCAGCAGGTTTGCAGAAAGAGAAGTCACAGGTGGAGGAGCACTTCAATGGGCTAACCCCCATAAGAGGTGAGGGAAAATGGATGGATTATTTCAGAAGTAAAAAAAGGGAGTTTAAAAGGACAGCACAAAGACAGGAATGGATGAAGGGAGGGCAGTTGAGATAGTTAGAAATTGGTGTGGTAAACAAGGAACTCATAGCCTGACAAGGCATGGTATTTTATTACTAACATTTAAGTACCCACATGAATGTCAAACTGAAGACAATGTATCAATATTGAAGGACAGTTGTGGTTGGAGAACAAGCATGATCAAATTGAAACCCAAGAATTCCCATAGCAGTGTAACCACTCTGGTATGAGTCAAAACAACTTGGAATCAAAATTCAAACATTTCAAACATCAAATCTTCCATTTATGCATCATCACCCATGAACATGTCAAACACTCACCCATTCCTCTACACCATCTTTCATCTAATTTATACACAAGCCACCTCTTTTGCATCACCCATCAAAACCAAAATCACCACTCTGTTCCACCATACACCTCATCACTCCGCATCACCACACATCATCACTCTGAGTATGTCCAAACCAACCTCCAGATAGCTAGATCAAGATGCAATCAAGCTGACTGAAATTTCTTAACTATTAGGGCATATCAAAGTTAGCAAACCTGCCATTAGAAAACCGCCATTTTTATTTTGACCAAACCCGCCATTTTTAATGGCGGGTTTCTGAAATACACATACCCCCTAACTGGTGTATTTTGAAATGGCTGGTTTCATGAAAATGGCAGATTTCAAACATCAAACCCGCCATTAAACCCGCCATTTATGCATCATCATCCATCCACCATCCATCACATCTAAAACACCCATCCACATCAGCAAATACATACCGGTTGCATCTCCATGCATCATACACATCTCATCTGCATTGCTTCGCATCTCTATTGATTTTCACATCTCCATCTTCATACAAATCCCATCATCTCATCACCCCACATCACATCACCATCTTCCTCAACATGTCCAATCAAACTTCCCGCCAGCAAGTTGAAAATGCAAAAAAGCTGACTGAACTTTTGCTACTGTTTGACTCCCATTTAGACTCTGATTCAGACTCCAATTTGGAATCAACTTGGTTGGCTTTGAATTCTCTGTTGGAAAAGCAATACATGGTTCCAAGAATACAAACCCTCCACAACCCTATGTATGAAAGGCAAAAGCTTCATCTCATCCCTGACTTAAGCTTCCAGAAACTATTCCAAACTCTATTGCCTTCATTCATGAAACTTTTGGAGATGATTGAAGACCACCACATCTTCCAGAACAATTCTTGGAATCCTCAACACAATCCAGCCATCCAACTCTCTGTTGCTCTTTGTAGATTGGTATCAAATGGAAATGGAGCAGCAATCCATTGATTTGAAAATCTATTCTCAGTGAGTTATGGAAGCATTGACTTATACACCAAAAGAGGCATGATTGCTATCCTATCTTTCCGTTGCTCAGTCCTTTCTTGCCCAACAAAAGAAGAACTCAAGGAGATATCTCAAGTAATGGAGACCAAAGGCTTTCCTGGTTGCATTGGGTTTGTTGATGGAACCACCATCCCCTTGAGTCAAAACCCAAAGCTAGATGGCAACCACTATTTTGATTGCAAAAAAGGCAACTGATTCATTTCTTTTCCAATGACTTTGAAAACAACTTTGATCACACCACTGACCAAATTTGTTTCATCTTTTTGTTTAGATACTCTGTGGCCCTACAACTTGTTTGTGATAACAACAAGAAGTTCATATCCCTCCATGCTGGCCTTCCAGGTTTTTGTCATGATTCATACGTTTTCAATCTGATGTGAATTTCCCAACAACCAGAAAACTACTTTGACCATGATCAATACCTTCTGGCCAATTCAGCTTATGCTAGTGGGAAATATGTGGTTCCAGCAAACTGGAACGTTTCATCTAACAATCAAGCAAAACCCAATTTCAACTATCATCTTTCCCAATCATGGGTTTGGATTGAGCATTCCATAGGAGTCTTGAAAGGAAGATGGGCCAGCTTAAGTGAAATGCAAAACCAGCTTCAAAAACCCAAAGACATGAAGTTCCTCATTAACTGGATTATCACTTGTGTCATCCTTCACAATCTTTTGGCTGACATCAAAGATGAATGGAACAAAATATTTGAAGATGATATTCCTGACCCAACTCAAGTCATCCCTGTCTCATCTTGTCCCTCATCTTCTTCTACGAGAGAGCGGATTCTTTCTCTCACCCTTGCTTGCTTTGATGAGTAATGTTTGATTTTTAAATAGGTGAAAAATAACTTCACAGTAATTTTTTTTTTGATTGTTCACCCAAGTTTCCAGGCTGAGTTGGTTTTTTTTTTCTTAGTGGACTTAGAAAAAATCAAAAAACACATCCACCTCATGCCCCACCACTTGCCAGCCCATCCACCTCTCCCCTCCAACACTTCCACCTCACCCCACTCACACACCCGTCACCTTCCTTCCTCCTCCTCATCAAACCACCTCCTTTACCTCAGCAACCTAACCAACCTCACCAACCTCATCAACCTCACCAAGAAACATGCCTCACCAAGCTCCCCAAAACATCCACCATCCAACTCACCAACACACTCAGTGAGTCCCCTTCCCTCTTTCTTTCCACTCACTAAACCACCTTTTCTTACCTCTCCTTTGAGCTCCCCCCAGGTCTTCTCTCTCAGCTCCACCTCATCTAAATTGCATCCCCCTCCTCATCTGGTAAGCCCCTCCCTTCTCTTTCTCCCCCCTTCCTCCTCCTCCTCCTGCCTCACTTGACAAACCCCCACCAATCAACCAATCAAATCCTGATCAATCAATTGACCAATCAAATCCTAATTCATTGGTTGATCAAACCCTGATCAATTGATCAATCAATTTGGTTCCAATTGATTGATCAAAACCAAATTTATTGATTGGTTTTGATTTTTTGGATCAATCAATCAATCAAGCAATCAATTTGCTTTTGATTGCTCTTGCAATTGATCATTTGATTGTTTTGCAATCAATCAAGTGATTGAGCTATCAATCAAGTTGTCTCCTCCACCATTTTTTGGAGTTTTTGTTGGTGCTGACCTCCCCTGTTTTTCTTTTTCTTTTTTTTTCTTTTTAGGTGTCTCTGGACTGCACCGGAAGCCAAAAGGGTCTTTTTTGATTATTTCAGGTTTTCTTTGCTATGGAAGGTATGTTTTTTATTTATTTATTTTTTTTGATAACTTTGCTTGTTGGTGTGTTGCATGGGTCACTCATGCCAATTTTTTTTTGGGGGGGGGGATTCAGCTTCCGGTGTCCCTGGGTTCAAGTCCAGGTTTGGTTTCTTTTTTTTTTATTCAGTCATTTTTCACAGACAATTTCTATTGGACTGACATTTTTTTTTTTGGAAAACATTTGACCGCTTTTGGGGAACATCCCATTCTTCTCCCACCCCCTCAAAATGTTACACAAAAATTTGAATCCCACCTTGTTCCTCACCCCAATCTAAGTATAGAATTGGGAGGGAACAAGATGGAAGGAGAAGGCTTGAAAAACATACAGAGAGGTGGGAAGAGTAGGGCTGCTTGCCAAAAGAGGAATCAAATGAGAGATTCCAAAATATCTTTGGAGGTTTCTGAGGAAGTTATTAATGAAAAGGTGGTCTGTTCTGGTTGGAAACCACTTCCTTTGGATCTGTACCCTTCAATTGTTGCCAAAAAGAAAAAGAATATTTGAAAACCAACCCAGGAAGAGTTTGAGCAAGCAAAACAAACAATCAAACAGTTCCATTTCTTCCACCATGGAAAAGTAATTGTCCTCAATCAATATGATCATCAAGTCCTGTTTTCAATAATCAAATTTGTCCCATTGGAGAAACTTTCTGACCAAGAAAAGAAGGACATCAACTTTGTGACAACTTTCCTTCACCATTCAAAAAAAAATTTTCAACCCAGTGGGTCCTTCAAGATCTTGGGGTGGAAAAATGTGGGCAGTTGAATGGCAGAAATTGATGCACCCTTCAGAGTTATTTGGAAATTATGTGAAGAAATCATCCATTAGATCTTCTCCTCAAGAGTATGCTTTCCTCAACCTTTAGGACAACAAATTATCCAAATTATAGGACAAATGTTTTGCAAGTTGGCCAAACTTTCCTTTGAAGCAAACCATGATACCATGAAGGAAAAAAACATCCCCTCTTTCTCTTTCTTGGAATTTGGTTCCAAGCCTAAACCTTTTGATTTCTCCCCACACGTCACTTTCACCTTGAATTCTTTTTACAACTCTCCTCATATCAACAAAGGCAACATCTCTGGCTACTCCATTTTAGTCATGGTTCCAACCAAGAAATAAAATGGTTGACTTATTGAAAATACAGACAAATATCAAGTATTTGATGGCCAATTTTTTTTTCCTGACCTTGGCTTTGGAATTGATTTCAAGCAAAAAGGTATAGTCAAAATGGTTTGGGCAGCTAATAAGTACAAGCACTGTAACTTTCCTTCTGTGGACACAGCAAACCATACCAGAATTTCCATGTCACTTCAAATTAATAAAACAACTAGAAACACTTGTAGGGACTTGAATAATAGCCAAATTCACTTCAGAAAAAAAATATAAATAAAAACAAAAAATATTTGTATGTTGGTGGGGTTAAGAATACTCTCAAAGGTTGTAATCAAAAATATTTTTTTTTTCTTTCACCCATACAAATATATTTACAAGCCCAGAATTTGAGTTATCTGCTGTATCTCATCTCATTTTCTACTGCTACCAATGCAAGCCAAGGCTACTGATACCTTATACTTTTTTTTGGTTGCAAGTTGTTCCCTCTTGTTTTACAGTTGTGCTTGCTGCCAATCCTTCTCCTTTTCCTCTTTTTGAAACTCTATCTCAGCCTGTTTCAACTTCCACTCAGCATCCCATTTTTTTTGATCAGCCAAACTATTGGCTTTCTGCTTTTGAACATCCATGGCCAGTTGAAAATCCGACTTTTGATTTTCAAACTCAATTTTTTTGGATTCAATTTGTGATTTGACTGTTTTTTTCAGGGGAAAATCAATGAGCATGGTTTTGAAAGCAAGGATATTCAACCAATGGACTTACATGAATCTTTTTTCTCCATGATTTCTTCAAAGCCTGAAAAACCAGTAGTGTTTATCCTTTTTTGATGACTTTTGGGGTTGATATTGATGGAATTGGAGGCCTTTTTCTTACCCTTGGAAGAGGAGGTTTGAGTCTGAAAGTTGTCATTGGTTTTTGAAGGCAATGTGGGAGGCCCCATTGGCTTGAGTTTTTAGCCATTCTGGAATGGATGAGCCTTTTTTTTTACAATCTAAATCAGTCAGGATTAAAAATAAAGAAGATAAAAGAGCTTGGTTCCTTACTTGAACAGATGTTGAGGGTAATGGAGACTGAGGAGTATCTTGTTTTGCATCAGCATGGTTGATGAGATATACTAAGTCAGGAAGAGAGCAATCCAAAGAAGGAGGGGAGGGGTCCAAGGTATGGTTTGAAACATCAATCAAAGCAGAAGTAGATTTGATTGGAGCTTATTGCTTTTGAATATCCTCCTTGGCATCAGATGGGGGCCACTCCAAGGAAAAGGTTTCTTCAGGATCACCATTGCTAGGCTGAGCATCCCCAGCCAAGTTCTCAGCGTGGACTGAATTGGATTGTTGGGCATCAAAAGAAGCTAAAGGGGTGATTTTGGCCTTCTTTACAAATATTTCATCCATTTGAATATAAAAAAGACAAATGGAGTCCAACTTATCAACCACCAAGTTAATTCCCTTGGCTTTGTCAGAGTTGGTGATACCAAAGCAGGTGGAGATTGACATGGAGTGGGCCTTTTTGTACTTGGCTTAATAATTCTTGAATTTCTCCCTCATCTGTTTGAATGACAGATCCAGCCTACCTTTTTTTTTTCTTGAGTTCATTGGCCATCAGGAGACAACCATTGACCTTAGAGGATGGAGGTTGGCCAAAACGTGTTTCATTATTGGATCCAAAGCAGGTATCATAGATGGAGGGAATTTTGAGCCAGTTGACCAGGATGATGTGATCAGCTCTCTTGAGCTGACTTGAGCCCTTGGAAGCTGATGGGGAAGGATTTTTTGAGCCCTTGGAAGCTGATGGGGGAGGATTGTTTGTTGTGGAGTTCCTTGGGGATGTTTGCTTTGGTGTGTTGGACTTTTGTGTGGACTTGCGGGGGGGGGGGGTTTGCTGAGGGGCCATTTGGAAAGATTAAGGGCAATAAGGTGATGAGAGGGATAAAGTGAAAAGCAAGATAAAGTGATGAGAGATATGAAGTGATAAGAGCAATAAAGTGTCAAGAGCAATAAAATGATGATTGGATTCTTTGGATGAGGTTGGAGGTAGATTGATGAGAGCAATGAAGCAATGAGAGAAATGAAGCAATGAGAGCAATAAAGTGGTGAGTGATCAAGTGATGAGGGTGATAAATTGATGAGAGTGATGATGAGAGTGATAAAGTGATGAGAGTGGTGAATCTTTTTATGATGAGGCTGGAGGTAAAAAAAATTTGCAAGGATGTTGGAGGTAGAAGGAGGTGTGAAGCCAGGGGTGGATGAAGTGGACAGGCGGTGGAAGCCTTTAAATACTTTATTTGAAAAAACCCACTTATTTCATGATAAATTTGACACGTCTGATGTGAAATAAGTGGGTTTTTTGATTTTTAATGGCGGGTTTGAAATGGAAGATTTGGTTTGAAACCCGCCATTAAAAAATGGCGGGTTTGGTTAAGTTTGCTACGCCCTATTGAGATCTGATTTTGAATCCAATTGGTTATACTTGAATGGTCTATTGGAAAGGACATAATTGATCACCCAAAAACTGGAACTGCACCATACTAAGTATGAAATGAAAAAGCTTCATCTCCTCCCTAACTGAAGCATCCACCAACTGTTTTTGAAATCCTTTCAAATAATTCATGAAAATTTTGGAGATGATTTAAAAACACCACATCTTCAAGAAGGAATCTCACAGTCTTAAATGCAATCCTGCTATCCAAATTGTAGTTTCTACTTCTATATTTGGTCCAAAGCAAAACATAGCAGATTTAAGGTGCTTAGAAAATCTTTTCTCAATTTTCTTTGGAACAGTCCACTAAAATACAAAACAATTTATCAAATTTATCATACTTTGGGATTTTGAATCTCATGATGGGATCACTGAAACCTCAAAAACTTTCAATCCCTTCTTGTCACTTCTTCAACCCTTTTAATTAATCTTCCACACTTGTGTCTTTATTTCTCTCTACTATATTTGATACACTTAATCCCTGAATATCTCTTAGTATATTATCATGTCATGTTGTTCTCCTCAAGGAAGATTAGTATAAGATCCTGTATGAAAAATATTTAGAATATTCTTTTTTTACAAAAAGTTTTGAAATCTGGCCCCTTGTTTGCTTATACTCCTTTTCTGATTTACTGAAATGAATCATCTATTTCACCTCTCACCATTCTTTGGGGACCATTGGGTCCTAGTGCTATTGCACCTGTGAATCTCCTTCCTTAAGGTTTTAGTCTTCACTATCAAGCAATTTCTATGTTTCAATAGCCATGGCTCACTTACATTGTGAGGCTTGCTCCTCCAGAAGCTCTTTCCATCAATTGCAGCCTCTGCTATAATTATCTTAATTTCTGTTTTAATTAACATCTTAATTTCTGCTAGGGATTCTGCTTTATTAGATTGCTTTTGATCAAGCTATTTCTCTGCTTTTATATATTGCTTACCAATAAAATTCACCCAATCATATTTTTCTACTTACTTTTCTCTTCACCTGGGCTTGCTAATTTTTGAATTGATAATCTTTAAAATGGGTTTTAAAAGTGAAAATAATGTATTTAATCTTTTCAATTTTCCAATAATTTCATCCTGAGAGCCAAAATATAAACACACTGACTTTAACTACATCACAGAAATGAAAAAAAGCAGTAGTAGTAAGCTTGGTTGGTTATATTTCCACCTTCCTAATTAAATCACAGTTTGGGATGCTTCTTGTGCCAGGTGGATGAGCAATGGGTTCCAGAAATGTGCAATTAGTCTTGAATTTGTGCAAGTAGAAACCTCAAGGTGCATACAGAGATTCATCAATTTTTTCCTTGAGAAAATTCCACTCCAATAAAAACAGAGTTATCAAATTTATCCTGAGATTTTGTTTCTCAGCCCTTTGTCTGTGATTCAAATAAGGGATATTTAAAATTTATTATTATTAATAATTTTTTTGAAACAAATTTATTTTTCAGGTATTTTTGGAAGATTGTGAAGTTTGAAGTACTTGGGGCATCAGGCAATTATTAATAATTGAAAAATGAGCCAATTCTCAAGGATTGTTTTGTTACTTTTGGGGAAAGGAAATTCTGAGTTAAATTTTTGATTAATTCTAATCATCTTCAACAAAAAATTCTGGTTCACATTAGAATTTTTAAAACTAGAAATTTAATAGAGAGTTAGCAATGAGGTTATTAAAAAACCATACTCAGTCTTTACTAAAAAAATGGTAAGCCTTGGGCTGAAAAATGAAATGATATGATAACAAAAGAAATTCAAAAAAACAAAAAATAGATGCACTGAATAGAATTGGTTTGGGTTTTTGACCTAGCTTCTTTGATAGAGTTTAAGACCCTTCATTCAAATTGAAATTCTATTTCTTGAGAGGAGGTCTCAAAAAAATAAACAAAAGAATTCCAACTCATTCTTATATTTCAATTTGATGTTGGCCACTGATCTTGGTTTCATAATGAGTATGGTGGATTATTGCAAGCTAAAATAAAATCTAAATTTCATTATTTTGAGGTTTTAAATTCTATTTAGATATATTATACATATGTAGATACACACACTAAATTTGAGGAAATTCACATCAAGGCTCAAAAACAAAATATTAGAATTCTGTTCAATTTTTAATCAACAAAAATAATAATAATACACACACAGAATCAGCACAAATTCTTGTAAAATTCTTTGGAAATTTGAAAATTCTGATCCATAATTCTATTATTTGAACTGAATTCCAAATTTGTGACAAACCCTCTCCAAAAAAAAAAGTCTTAATACCAGCCTTGGATGTTTATGTATTTATATGTGTGAGATAGTTCCAATTCCTCTCAAGAGAGAGAACAAGATGTCTTTCCACATCTATATCTACCTTTATATATTTTTTTGGATTTGTTGACTGTGTGGTCACAAAATCCCTCAGGTATCACCCCTCTTTTATTTCAAAAGGAAAAAGAAAAAGAAAAGGAAAAAGAAAAAGAAAAAGAAAAAGAAAAAGAAAAAGAAAAAGAAAAAGAAAAAGAAAAAGAAAAAGAAAAAGAAAAATAAAAAGAAAAAGAAAAAGAAAAAGAAAAAGAAAAAGAAAAAGAAAAAGAAAAAGAAAAAGAAAAAGAAAAAGAAAAAGAAAAAGAAAAAGAAAAAGAAAAAGAAAAAGAAAAAGAAAAAGAAAAAGAAAAAGAAAAAGAAAAAGAAAAAGAAAAAGAAAAAGAAAAAGAAAAAGAAAAAGAAAAAGAAAAAGAAAAAGAAAAAGAAAAAGAAAAAGAAGAAGAAAAAGAAAAAGAAAAAGAAGGAAGAAGAAACATAATGCATCCAAAAATATTTATTTCTCATTATAGTTGACCTTTTAAGCCTGTATCATTCAAACTAAATTTGTTAAAATAAACCCCAAATTTTTATTAAATAAAGATTCATCCCACAAAAAATACCTCTAGAATGGAAATAAATATTATACTGGTGGTTTAAATTGACTTGCTTGGAACTTGGTCCCATATTGCTTTGGAAATCGATATATTTAAGCATCTTTACTTTTAATCTGAAGCAAATAATAAATAAATTAATCTGCTGTGTTTATCATGAATTGGAGACCAATTATTTTCCAGTGCTTGAAATTGATATGCATATACATTCAGAATTTATTTTATTTACCTATTATTTTGTTTGTTGATTTTTTTTTGGTTTTTCAAACAAAGATGTTTTTATCATCCTTTGCAACCAAAAATAAAATATTTAAAAGCATTTCTGTTATAATTATTAGGTCATATCATATTTATCAAATCTAATGTTTTTTTAATGCTTATTTGAATCCAAACACACAAATTTTTCAATGGTGGTTTCCATCATAATTCACCATTCATAAATAAAGAAACAGCACTAATTTCACAAAATGTGTATCAGAGTTATCCATAAACATGTGGTTTGTTTAAATAATGGTACATACAGGTCACAATACCCTCAAATAAATCTTGTGAAGAATTTTGAACCCCTTTTTGAAAATTTAAGTTCAACCCCAAACTTATCAGAGATATCTACATCCTCTCTTCATATAAAAAACTCAGACATATTTCCCTTTCTCAATAATTGTCCAACCTCATACTCACATCTTTAAATCACTTGCTCTACAGAACTCATGTTTTATTTCCAATGATATTTATTTCAAGAAAAATGGCTTCTCAGCAGAAGTAAAAATATAATTGTCACAAATGCCCCTGGCATGCAAGGGGTGGAAGGCACAGACACTAATGCTCACAGAACTCAGGATGGAGAAATGAGATTGATTGCAAGGAGGAGGAGAGGTAGATTAATGGCAATGGAGAGGATGAGAATCCAGGAGTAAGGCTCTGAAGGAGGTTGACAAGTGAATCCTATAAGAGTAACACCAAAGGGGGAGGTGATATGAGTAAGGTAGGCTGGTTGGCTTTCTTGTGCTGAGATGACACCTATTGAAAGGGGACTAACCTATAAGAAGTAGTATACTAATTCCTTCAGGGGAATTAGTCCAGGAAGGGAGGAGAGGGCAGTATATGTGAGAACTGAGAGGAGGCCTTGAGGAGGGATGACTGGTGCTGGGGCTGGGATTCCTCATGGTATGACATTTTGATAAATTGGGCTTGAGACTGTGGCTTGACAGATGGGGTAATGGGCCTGTCCAGAAAGGGTATGTACTGAACTGGAGTATGGTTTTTCCAGCCAGGAGTATGTACTATGGGTTTGCAGGATGTACTTCTCATACCAGATAGAGTTGAGGGAGAGATGAGGATGCACCAAGCCATAGAGAGGTGGATGGTATGCCTGGGAGATTTACCTAAGGACTGCAGGGTATACAGGAGGATTTCAGGAGGTGCAGCTTGTGGATCCAGGGGTGGAAGGTAGACTGTAATTAGGCTGAGATTGGCTGAGGGTTGAGTATGACTAAGGAGGCTGAATCAAGTTTTGGTTATGACAGTAACCCCCCAGAAGAGGAAGGGGTAGCTCCTGATACCCATAAGAAGAGGTGAGAGTAGATTGAGATCTTCACCATGACTGAACTGTCTTTCCCCTCAACATATCCACCAAAATCACCACCTTAAAGCTTCCCATCACTTTCATCCTACAACAGATCATCCACCCCCTCATTCACCATGGAATTTACCAATGGTTTTCACCCTTTCAGCCAATACTTCCCCCCATGCTCCAGATGTTTTGAGACTGAGAAGATCTCCATCACCAGCATCACCCCAAAGTCAGGGAAGTATTAATACTTTTGAAGATACAAGAGACTGTGCTCTGGAACCCATGAAGTTAGAAGGAAAGTACTGGGACAAGTTGTTTGGTTGAAGGACAAGAATTCTCACTTTGAAGTGAAAGAGGCACCTGATGACTTGAGTGTTTTTCTAGGAGTGGACAGCAGGGTAGGTCCATCAGATGGTGAGTGGTTCCTGATCTTCTGATTTCTGGGAGGCTTTCTTCTGATAGGAATTTTTTTTTCTTCTGTTTCCAGTAGAGGATTTGAAGGATAAGATGAAGAGGTTGGAGAAGTGGAGGTTGGATCTGAGAAAGAAAGGCCAATTGGCCCTGGATGGTATGTTGAAGAGGGACACTGCAAGTTCAGAAGCTTTGGATGTCCACTGGGGTATTCCATATTTGTTGTCTATCAGTTTGATCAAAGAGTCCAAAGACAAAGGGGAACAATCAAAACTCCGTTAAAGCAACATCAAAGCTTTCAAAGCTGGTCAAACTGCCATCAAACCAGTAAAAGTTTGAAAAGGTCAAATAAAATCAGTCAAATTTTGATGATCAAGGTTCAAACCTGTAAAAGTTTGACATAGTGTGTTCAAAGCTGTCAAACCTTGTCAAAGGACCATTGAAGCGGTTGTCATCTGGTCAAAGTATGGTCAAAGTAGGGGCAAAGGGGTTGAAGAGGCATCAAAGAATCAAAGAGACGTCAAAGTTTGAACTTCAAAAAATTTTTTAACTGCAGAAATACCGCCCATTGAAGTCAAAGATGAAGGAAAGGGGGAGATGGAGGAGGATGAGGGAGAAGAGGACAATGAGGATGCTCCTGGAGAGCTGGATAAAGAGGAGGAAAATGAAGAAGAAGACATAGAGGAAGAGGAAGAACAGGGAGCAGAAGAACAAGAAGTGGAGAAGGATAAAGGAAAAGGAAAGGAAGTGATAGAAGTAGAAGAAGGTTCCCCTGGGCCCAAGTCTGTTGGAGAGCTGGTTGGAAGGTGGTTGGCCAAGGATGGGGTAAGAGGTGAATTCAGGAAGGTGAATCAGGAGGAAATTGGTTTCTATGCTTGCTCTGGGGGGAAGGTGGTTGGTCCAGTGGATGTCATTGAAGATGACCTGGTTGGAGACTTGAAGGAGATTTAAAAGCACCTTGGAATATTTTAAAAGGATTCCAAAAGCAATGCAATTTTTGGATGGGTTTTAAATAATGAAGAAGAGGAGAAGGAGAAAAAGGAGAGGGAGAAGGAAAAGAAAGAGGTATTGGCAGAGCTGGAAGACTTTTTATCTTTTTCTGGTGTGACTTATGAATTGGGGGCTACTGCTAAGGATAGAGAAGAGTATGAAAGTAGGAAGATCAAGTTGGCTAGTGTTTGGGTGACCAAAATTACTGATTTGCTTGATAAGAATGAAAAGGAGTGGTAGATAGAAAATTTATTTTGTTTTATTTTATTCTTTATATTTTTATGGATTGATGAAATATAGATGTGATTTATTTAAATTATTGTGAGAAGGATAGGATTGAGTATAAATTGTAAGAAAGAAGAGGGGATGTGGACAATAGAATGGAGGATGATTATGAGGATTTGGGTTTGGAAGGATAAAGGGAGTGGAATTTGTAGAGTAGGGCTGAACAGTTGGTTAGGTTGGATACTGGTTCCCATGAGGTTCTTTCAGATTCTTCCAAGAAAACTTTCCATTCAACTAAGTAGAAGATTTTGCCACACCTAATCTTGGAATCCAGGATTTGAGACACTTCCCATTCTTCTTGGCCATTGATTTCCACTGGTTCTGGATGTGGTTGATGACTAGGAGAATTTGGGTCTGAAGAGTAGAGTTTGAGAAGCAATAGATGGAAGAAAGGGTAGATGGACAACCATTGATCAGGGAGTTGTAGTTTGAAATCATGAGATCCTATTTTTTCAGTAATGAGAAAAGGACCCAACCAACACTCAGAGAGCTTCTTGGAAGATTTGTTAGTATTGATATTCTTTGCAGATAACCAAAATTTATTCGCAAGAGTGATACCTTTTGGAATATCTTTTCTATTAAGTTCAGCATGGTTCCTATACTTATCCATTGACTCTTTTGATTCTTTCTTCAATTGACTCTGGTTCTTCTGAATCTGATCCAAGTAATTACTAGCAGGCTGATTGTCTAGCACATGCAAGAAGTCAAAGCTAGGATGCCTTACATAGAGGGTTAAGAAGGGTAATTGCTGGTTAGAAGTGTGAACACTGTTGTTGTAAGAGAATTCTGCCAGGGAGAGCCAGGTATCACAGTCATCCTTGTGATAAATGATATACATTCAAAGATATTGTTCCAGTACTTTATTGACTCTTTCAGTTTGACCATCTGTTTCAGGGTGGTAAGCTGTGGAGAGATTCCTTTGGATCTGTAATTTTTCACAAAGTACTTTCCAGAAGGAAGAGGTGAATAAGGAGCCTTGTTCACTTATAATTTCAGCAGGCAGACCATGCTTGGAGAAGACATGGCTGATAAAAAGGTTAGCTAGTTCTACTGCAGTCAGTGTACCGGTTGTTTTGATGAAGAGGGCCATCTTGGAGAAATGGTCCACTACAACAAGGATATAATCAAATCCATTGGAGAGAGGGAGTTGAGAGATGAAGTCCATAGAGATAGAAGTCCAGGGGCCATCAGGGATTGGGAGAGGTTTGAGTAGTCCTAGTTTCTTCTCATGCCTTTCCTTGTTCCTGTTGCAAAGGTAGCAGGCTGAAAAATAGTTCTTAACATCCTTAGACAATCCATTCCAGGAGAAGGATCTCTTGATGAGGTTGAGAGTCTTCTGTTTTCCAGGGTGACCTGCAAGAGGAGAATCATGTCTTTGATGGAGTATTTTTTTTTAAAGATGGTTAGCTTGGTTAGGTATGACCACTTTACCATGGAACAGGAGTAAGCAACTAGAGGGGTCTAAGGAATAATCAGAAAGAGGAATGATCAGTTAGAAACTCAAAAGGATCAGTAACACTCAATAGATAGGAATGCCATTGATGGAGATCAAAGACAATAGCAAGGAGTTCTTTGTCATTTATTTCATATTGGAGCTCAGAACTGGAAATTTTTCTGCTGTCAAAGGCAATAGGGTGTTTAGTTTTATCAGCAGTAACCTGGTGCAGGACAGCACCCAGGGCATAGTCACTGGCATCAGTTTCAACATAAGTTCTCAGGAGGTGATAAAAATGGCAAAGGACTGGAGCTTGGGTGAAAGCTTGCTTGATGTTTTCAAATTGTTGCAAAGCTTCAGGAGTGAGGGTGAAAGGAGAGCTGTTTCCAGCAATAGAGGTGAGGTGGGAAACCTGTTTGGAGTAGTTCTTTATAAACCTGCAATAGAAGTTAGAAAAACCAAGGAAAGACTTCAGGGCCTTTCTGTTTTCAGGAGTAGGCCAGGAAAGGATGGTCTTGACTTTGTTGTTGTCCATGAAGATGCCATCCCCTGAAATCAAACAGCCAAGGTATTACACAGAAGGTGCATGGAAGTTGCATTTGGAGGCCTTTGCATATAGCTTATGCTTTCTGAGTCTGGTCAGTACTTCACACACATGATGGATGTGTTCCTGTAAGGTTTTGGAAAAGATAAGGATATTTTCAAGGTAAACCACCACATAAGCTGTGAGGAGATCCGCAAGGATGTAATTGATAAGGTTATGGAAAGAAGCTGGGGCATTGTTCAGTCCAAAGGGCATGACCAGGTATTCATAGCTTTCAAAATGAGATCTGAATGCTGTTAAGTTTTCATCTCCTTCCTTGATGCGCAGTAGATTGTAAGCGCCTCTGAGGTAAATTTTGGTGAAGATAGAAGAACCTGAAAAACAGTCAGTAAGAATGTAATTGGAGGAAGTGGGTATTGGTTCTTCCTGGTGAAAGCATTAAGCTTGCAATAGTCAAAACACAACCGCAAACTCCCATCCTTCTTTTTGACAAAGAGAAAAGGTGCCCCAGTGCTTGAAGTGCTGGAACAGATGAAACCTTTATCTAAATTCTCTGCTATGTAGGCTTGTAGGGTCAACTTTTCACTTTGAGATAACAAATAGATGGGCCCAAATGGAGGAAGAGTTTCTTCCAGTTCAATATGGTGATTGTAAGCGCAGTGAGGAGGGAGTTGATCTGCTTTGACCTTAGAGAAAACATCTATGAAAGAATGGTAATCAGCAGGAACTTTTTCCAACACAGTTTCTATTATTCAGGGTCTTTTTCAATGTCAAACTTGTCCCAGTCAGCTGAAATATTCTTATGGGGAGTAACAGAAATATTACAAGAAGTGATCAATTGCATGACATGCAAGGATGAACCCCTAGGTTCCTCCTCCAGAGGAATAGTCAAGGGATCAGTGAATATCCAGGCAACATGAGAAATTGTTGAACTCAATGGAAATTGGATGGAGTGCTCAGGATGAAAATTTTTGGAAGTGAGGGGAAATTAAATGGACTGCAGTGCCAAAGGCAGAGTAGAAGGGAAAACAGTTGAATTTGGGTTGGCCATGTGGAGTTCAATGGATTTGGAGGAAAGATTTTCAGTTAGCTGGTGTCTTGGGGTGATCAGCCCCATCTTCCAGTTTGCTTCAGGATTCCCTTGGTGAAGGAAGTTGATTCCCAGGATGAGGTCTTCTGAAAATGGTGCTTCAACAAGGAGGAATTCCCATTCAAAGCTAGGAAAGGAGGGAATAGAGACCACCCAAGTTTCCTTGCGGGTAATTAGTTGAGATGGTGACTCATTTGGACTGAAGTTTAAAATAGGAATAGGTTTGCCCAAAGGAATGGGCTGCAATTAAAACTTTAGAACCATAGTATCAGCCATTACAGATTGAGTAGCACCTGAATCAATCAAAACATTATAACTAAAGTCCTGGTAAAACAGAATAAGACGTAAGCCTTTGGAAAGTTGGTTAGATTAGTCTTTTTGTATCTTTTTTACCCTAGCATCAGTAGGTTGATAATCCTGGAGTACAACAGGAAAACCACCTAATTGTTTTTTGGCTTGGAGGTAGAGGAAGAGTTGGTATTGGAGGAATGGTTGGAGACAGGCTTCTTTTTACAGTTGTCTGTCTTGTGCTTCCCTCCACAATACATGCATAGTACTTCCCTCTCCCTTCTTGCATTTTTTTTAGCCTTGAGCTTGCCATCAGGACCTAAGTCCAAGGTAGTTTTGGTTTGGGAAGATTGCTTCTTTGCTGACTTTTCTTTCTTCTTGGCTTCACCTTTTACCTTGTCAGACTGAGAGGAATTGGCTTGAGATTGAGAAGATTTTTGCTGTTTAGATTGGCTTGGATGGGAAGAATTTTCCTTGACTTGTTTTTGGTACCTGGTATCATAATCTAACACTACATGCATGAGGTCTTGAAGGGTTTCCACAGAACCATCATAACCCGCTAGCTGGTCCAGAAGTCTAGAAGGGAGACTTTGGCAAAAATGGAAGTAGAAGGCTCTATCCCCCCATCCAGAAACTTTAGTCATAAGGGAGCAAAATTCTGTAATGTGGGTTGAAGCATATCCAAATTCCTTCATCTTCAAATTAACAAGTTCCTTCTCTGCTTTGGCTACTTCCAGAAAATTGCAAAAGGGAGTATGAAGTTGTTCTGTGAAGTGTTACCAGCAGTTGAGCAGGAATGAAGGCTCTTTATTGGAGAGGTGAGCCAGATAAGGTTGGATCCAACAATTTGCATTCCTAGTGAGGTAGGAGACAGAAAACAAGAATTTCCTTTAATCCACACAAAAGGTTCCTTCATTGTTTGCAAAGATGAGCTCACAAGCTTGTAAAAAGGGTCTGAGCTTGGTATGATTACTGCCTTCAAATTTGTCTGGTGGGTTCATCAATGGTTCTTTAAATTTTCCAGAGTGGGAAGTACTAGTTGTGGGGGGTTGAGAAAGTTTAGCTACCACTGAAGTAATAGTTTGGAGCAAGGCTAGGAGAGTAGGGTCCACGGCAGGAGTTTGAGTAGGTTTGCTTTGAGGAGCAGGGATTGAAGTTGAAGCAGAAGGTTGGGAAGCTTCTTCTTGAGGTTCAGAGGTTTGTGAATTAAGATTTCTAAGAATCCTCAAATCAAAGCCAAATCTATGCTTTCTTCCTCCTCTTCCTCATCCTACAGGATAGGGATTAAGCTGGTATTTTACAAAGGGGAATCCAATCCAAAGCCTGCTTGGGGATATTGAACAGTCAAACAATTAAAAAATGGTCTAAAAACAGGAGAAGCAGGTGAAAAAGAAGCTCTTGGAGTAGCTGGAGGAAGGATACCAGTATCCATGGTGTTGGAGGCTGGCGCAGGGAGTTTGTAAAAGGTCATCCCACGCCCATGGGCTTGAGGCGTATATTGGTCCTGATTCTGAAAATCTAAGGTGGAACCACATCCTCTGGCTGCCCTGGTTAGGGGTGGACTGGTGATGGAAGGTTGTACATGTCAAGGAGGCATGGTTTCCATTTATGCCGTAAGGAAGTGACTCAAGGAAATTACCCGGAGAGAGGAGAAAGGATTGGCAGCAAAAAACTCTTGAGGTTGTACAAAATCCATCAAAGCGCATTGAAGCGTGTTGAAGCAGGTCAAAGTCAAAGTTTGAGGCATCAAAGTCAAAGTTCAAAGTTTCAAAGTTGAAGGTCAAAGTCAAAGTTTGAGGTCAGAATCAAAGTTTTCCAAAGTTTGATTGCACCTATTGAAACCTTTGCCGTGCTGTCAAAGTACCGTTGAAGTTTGAATTTCCCATTGAAGTGTTGAATTGTTCTGTTGAAGTTGCGTTTAAGGGTCAATTTGAAGAAGTGATGCAGGTAGATAAATTCTGCAGGAAACTTCTTTGGAAACATGGAAGGCCACACACTGTTTAGCACTGTACCACGCATGCCCACAAATATTTTAGGTAGTGTTATCCATGAAATGGAATGGATTGGTGTGGGTAAATGGGTAGGTCTATTGAGATATAGAGATGGGTAGTAATCAAGGGGAAGGAATTATTATAATTTCACAAATTCCCCTGGCATGCAAGGGGTGGAAGGCACAGGCACTACTGCTCACAGAACTCAGGATGGAGAAATGAGATTGATTTCAAGGATGAGGAGAGGTAGATTAATGGCAATGGAGAGGAGGAGAATCCAGGAGTAAGGCTCTGAAGGAGGTTGACAAGTCAATCCTGTAATAGTAACACCAAAGGGGTAGGTGATATGAGTAAGGTCGGCTGGTTGGATTTCTTGTGATGAAATGACACCTATTGGAAGGGGACTAACCTATAAGAAGTAGTATACTAATACCCTCAGGGGAATTAGTCCAGGAAGGGAGGAGAGGCTAGTATTTGTGAGAACTGAGAGGAGGCCTTGAGGTTGGATGACTGGTGCTGGGGCTGGGATGCCCCATGGTATTAAATTTTGACCAATTGGGCTTGAGACCGTGGCTTGACAGATTGGGTAATGGGCCTGTCCAGAAAGGGTATGTACTGAACTGGAGTATGGGTTGTCAAGCAAAGGGTATGTACTGAACTGGAGTATGGGTTGTCAAGCAAGGAGTATTTACTAGGTGTTGGCAGGATGTACTTCTCATACAAGATAGAGTTTAGGGAGAGATGAGGATGCAGAAATCCATAGAAAGGTGGATGGTATGCCTGGGAGGTTTACCTAAGCAATGCCAGGTATGCAGGAGGATTTCAGGAGGTGCAGCTTGTGGATCCAAGGGTGGAAGGTAGATTATACTGAGGCTGAGATTGGCTGAGGGTTGACTATGACTGAGGAGGCTGGGTCAAGTTGTGGTTATGACACTAATCCTTTCAAGAAAAACTCTCTAATAAATTCAGGTTTGGACAATTGTACTTCTCAATCCAATTCCAAATTTCCAGATCAACTAAAGAGAGCTGTTCATATGATTTTTTTTAACTGGCTCAAAACTCCTACTAAAAAAAATATTTTTTTGGGGCTCAAAATCAAACCATTTTGGGTCAAACTCAATATTCTAAGGTTAAGAGTCATCTCCAAATGGAAAAAGAGCTAAAAAAGAAAAAAAACTTGATGTTTTAAAAAAGCAGATGATGGATTTTTTGAAGAGGTATTGGGGAAATTACAAGATCTTATTGTTGCAAAATTACATTTAATTTGAAACAAAAAATGCCATTAAAGCCAACGCAATCAGCTTGTTGATAGATAATTGGAATAAATATGACCTTTCTACAATTATATGGATGAAATACTTGGTAAAAAATACAAAATAATTCTAATAGCTTATTTTTATGCTAAAAAATCCAATCTCATCAATCCTGGGATTCTTTTTGCAAGCTCCGAAACTAGTGATGGAAATTAAAAGTAACCATTGGAGCCTTTTTTTTTGCCAGAATCTGATGACAAGGATGTTTCTCTGACTTTATCATCCCCAATACACTATAAATGAGAATCTTTAATCCAGTCATAAACTTACTTTGATCCATAATTAAATTCTTGGGTAATGTAAATAATTTTATCACCCTACCAGAAGATGAATCTGATTCACCACCTCCTCTCCAACTACCCAAATCTACTTTGAAAGCTTTTTTGAATCAATTTAGTATGGTATTTTTTATATTAATATGCCCAACAGAGGATTAAGATTGATTTTTTAAGGGGGCAATTATAAACTCACAACCCCCAGTCATGTTGGCGTTGGGTATGGCCATACATGGCCCATAAACAAATCCAAAGTTTTTTTCCAAACATGTGTGACCCCTGTAAACAACTCCAAAGGGTAATTCCAAACATGTGCAACCCCTGGGTGGTTGCATACCCCCCATAAATGGCATTTTTGAGTTGTGTACTCCTGTACACAACCATTCAGACCAGTGTAGGGAGGTTGCACCAGAATTTTTGGGACCCCCTGGACCACATTTGGGTTTCATCAACCCAAATTTGGGATCAAAACATACTTTTTGGGACTATTGGACCACACCTAGCAATCATGAAGTGAAACCGCAAAAAAAATTTCCTTTAGCAAACAAAATATTTGAAATTGTACCTGTCCCAAAAATTACACTCTCAAACCGCCCATGGGACAATGGAAAAGTCAATTTTTACTGCCCATTGGTTAACTTGATCTTTCTCAACTCAAAAGTGAGCAAACTTTGTAGTTTTTCAATTTAAATTGGGATTGAATACTGAAGTACCACTTCATTTTTTTTTGCATTATGGGAACAGTAGAAATCCCTCCTGCTTATGACATGGCTGCATTGAAGGACTAAATTGATAGTTCCATTAAAAAAGCTGCGCAAAAAAAGGATTTGGGTAACAAAACATTGGAAGCCCCAATTGCATCCTCATCTAGGGTTACAATTGAGGAACAAAATTTTTACCAAATTGATTTGACCTCTGGTTGTGAGTAACATTTTATGTTACTCTGTTGTTTGCCTGATTTGATTTGATGGATACTGATTGGAGGCTGGTAACTATGTAACTATTTAAATATGATATAACTATTTAAATATCATATAACCATTTAAGTGGTGCCAGATCCACATGACACACCTCCTGTGAGAGCCTTTCCTACTAGGGAAAAGACGCAAACGTATTTTAAAACATGGGCAATGAAGCATGGTTACACTTTAACAGTTTTCAACTCAAAGTGTGATAAATATGTGGATTTAGCCTGTAATAGGCATGGTTTGTACTCTGGGCAATTTCTCAACAAAAGGTCAAGGCAAACTCACCCAAGAAAGGTTGGGCCCAAGTTTTTAATATGTGCAAGTCACACAAAGGCAGACCCCTTGTGGCAAATCTCCTACAGAAATTATCAAAATAACAATCAACCATCTCCACACCCCTCATTGCATCCTCAACTCAGGAGAATCTCTGGTGTGGCCTTAGATAATTCAAGAGAAGGAATGAATGATGGGCTCAATACAATTAAAATCAAAATAAAATTGACAAAGATTGATTGTGGCAAGTGTGTTGATGACCAAACAATCTATAACACTAAGCAAAAGGTAGCCAAACTGAAGGGAAAAAGTGTTATTTGGGTCCTCTATGAACAACTTGAAGATTATGGTTGGGTTCATCAATCAGAATTCAGTGGAGAGGGACACTTGGAGGCCCTATTCTTGGTGCACCCTGAAAAATTAAAGCTTTGCAGAAAATTCCATCATATTTATATTTTGGATTGTACTTATAAAAAAAGTAATTACAAAATCCCCCTATTTCATGTTTTAGGAATGAAAGCAAACCAAAAAACATTCAAAAAATCTCTTGTTTTCATAAAAAAAGAAAATTTAAAATCCTACAGTTTCTGTAAATGCACTAAAGGAGCTGGCTTATGATCCTGAGAGAATTCCCAAAGTCTTTGTGACAGACAGTGAAAAATATCTTTTGCCATTGAATCTAGTTTCCCAGAATCAACAAGACATTTTTTTTGTGGCACTTGTCTAAAAACATACAAGCAAACTGTTAAGTTTGCTTTAATAATTAATTTGAAGGATGGCAAAGCTTTATGTCTCTGTGGGAAAAGTATGGGGCCTTTAAAATTGAGGAGGAGACAGAGGTCAACAATGCAGAACTCAGAGTAAGGGCCAAATCAATGCTTCTTCTGTTAATCTTCCTAGTTTTGGATGCTTGTGTTATGACTTGTATAAATTTTTTCTTGGAAGACCGCAAGGATGTGCTTGATTAACTGGATCATAAAATCTTACATATGAAAGAGATGTTTGAAACGGCTTGGACTTGCAAAATCCCTGACTTTTGAAATAAAACAATTTCTTGGGTTGTAGGGGCCCGTGCTACTCTCAAATAATTCCTTGCAAATTCTTTGGGAAACATGTTGGATGTTTGGCAAACCCTATAGGGAACAGTTTCCAATCAAATTAGATTGGTTCAGGCTGCAATTTACAACTCTTGAATTAAGATAGGAATAGTTCTTCCTACTGAACTGTTAACATTGGGATAAAAGTTTTCTTTAGAGGAAATTAAACTTTTTGTGGAAAAATTCAAGAAATTAAAGCAGAACCATGATGGGAAAGTGTGTACCAATTCATAATCCAAGACTATGGGTTTGCCCTGTTTCCACCAGATAGGCAACCTACTAGTGTTCAGAGGATCCTTTGTGCCTAAGGATGTTCATCCTCAGTGGAGGTTGGATTACAAACCTTGCAGTTCTAGTTCTGTAATTTGGTTTAAGTTGGATTTTTGGATTGTTCAAATCACTTTTTGGTTAATGCTTTTTGATGGATGATTCCTACTTTAATAATGTTTGATCCCTCTGTACTTTGGATGTTCAATGTTGATGAAATGCTCAACAATTCTTGGTTACATGAGAAGCTCAATGCAATTATCTTGGGATATCCTGAACAATATCAATGCAAGCTGTTGAAGTACCTGATTCAGAAGACCACAAATTATTGATAAAAGCCAAGGCTTGAACCAAAATTCTTGCAATCAAGTAGAGGTTGGCCAAAATTGAAAGATACCCAGAGAGATCCTTCTTGATTCAAACATGTTGAAAAATAACTTTAGCAGAAAAAGGGAATTGAAAGACACCAAATAATAAAATACAAAATATTTTAAGTCTTTTCTTTTGTAAAATGTTCATTTTTTTGGTTTAATGAAATCATGATTATATCATGATAATTGTTAGTCAAAGTCCGCAGGATCAGAATCTGAATTTCATAGTTTAGAGGAAGATAATGAAAGACAATTAAATTAACTTCATTTGGAATTTGAATCCTCTTCAGAGGAAGAAGGCATGCAGGAAGGGTCAACGAGAAGCTTATCTTTGGTGAGTGTTGTTTCCCTTAATGAGATTGATTAGAATTTTGACTAAGTAATTCTTGATTGTAGGAAACAAAAGTGAATTACCCCAATTAAATACCTGAGAACTTACATAAGTTCTTGAGGGAGGTTTGGGATCCAATTGGTGATGTGAATTCTGGATTTAGAGTCATTGCTAAATTTCTTGGGTATGGTGAAGACGGTTGGTTTGAAGTGAGAAAGGAAATGATTAAAAAAGTGGAGACATAAATTATGCTAAATTAATGTGCTTGGTGGGGCAAAAGAGGTAAAAAAGATTAAAAAAAAGTCTTTATTTTGAAGACATCAATGAAAAGATTCCCTCTTCAAAATGCCTGGATAAGTTAGATATGGGTCAAATAATAGCAGAAACATATGTCAGACCTATATGTTTCATTTCATTGGAGTCATGTTGTTCTTATACCCCAATGAAAAAATTTGTTACAGATAAATCAGGGCCTATTTATATTTTTTGAGGTTTGAGTTGAATTCTCCAGTTGAGACACTGAAGAGATGAGGAGGAACAATCTTTTGACACCAAGAGGAGCGGATCAGGGAGTCAAAGAGGGCACTCCGGTTCAGTGTGAGGAAGAACAAATGATGTTAATTCACTTTTTCAGGCATCTCTATAAATAGACTAAGTACAAGATGGCTGAAAACTGGTTTAAAATAAAAATCATAATGAATAAACTAAGATAATGAATATTGAAGACATTAAATAAAGAGAAAAATTTGCACAGAGAGTGGTCACTAAGTTAACTAAGGACTGCTTTAACTAGGCTTTAGTTGCACTACAGTATTAGGCAACACAAAGAGAGACAGAATTCTAACAATATTTCCTTTTTAAACAATAGCCACTGGGCTCTATTAGTACTTGAGGGAGAAATGATTCCAATCCCACCCAATGTAGCAAAACCCTTTTCTTTCATTCTTCTGGTTGGGTTGATCATCTCAAAGATCAACTGCACATGTATTCTATATTATAGATATCAATTATAGACTTAATTTCATCATTGTGTTTCCAAATAACTTGTAATTCTAATGCAGCTAACATTTACTTCTATTAATATAAAGGGATATCAAATTTTGAACATCATTATGTTGAGTGTTTTGAGTTAACCTCATTATTTTGAGTTTTTTAAATGAAATTTAATTG
Organism: Puccinia polysora; assembly: GCA_025617555.3. Taxonomy (NCBI): domain Eukaryota; kingdom Fungi; phylum Basidiomycota; class Pucciniomycetes; order Pucciniales; family Pucciniaceae; genus Puccinia; species Puccinia polysora. Next base: position 43,019,531 of record CM062613.1, read on the forward strand.
GTAATTTAGTTCAACTTTTGTTGTTCCAATCACATAATAAGGAGTATTTTTACTTCTTGTGATGGGATCAGCTTAACACAAGTTATACTTGTTTTTTTTTTGGTTTCTTTGCTTTAGGGCTAGTCAAGTTGAACTTGTATTTTTTGATTTTCTCTCTTTTTTATTTTTTTTCAATTTTGATCAAAAAATCAACTGGTTTTTGATGTTTGGGTTGTCTTCAGTTTTTTTTTTTGTTTATTTTTATTTATTTTTATTTGATTTTTTATTTTTTTGCTTTTTTAACCAAAAAATCAACATTTTTTGATTTTTTGGTTGATTACTTTTTTTTTTATTATTTTTTTTTATTTTATTTTAATTTGTTTGATGTTGAATTCACACCTCCCAGTTGTGTAGGCCCCACATGGCCCAATAGATGCGTGGGGGCCCATACATGCGTTCAAAAATGCATGGGGGCAAAAAACACACGTCTAAATGTGCCCAAGGGGTTGTCTCAAACACGTGTGACCCCCCAGGGGCCATATACCCCCCATACATGGCGTATTTGGTTCATTTACCCCCATAAACGGCGGTTTTGAGCTGTTTTTGGGGGTACGCAGCCCTCTGGGGGGGGTGCCAAACTTTTTGGGACCCCCTGGACCACATTTGGGTTCCATCAACCCAAATTTGGGATCAACGCTTACTATGTGGGACTGTTATTCCACATCTAGCAATCCAAAGTGATACAAAAGTCAAATTAAAGTTAAATAAATTGAATATGTAAACCACATCATTGAAACTAAAGGGAAACTGCAAACATACATCCCACAAAATTAATCTTTCTCCACTTGAAAGTAAGAAAACGTGGTAGTTGTTCAATTGAAAGTTGGGTTGAATACTGAAGTAGAATTGCATTTTTTTGAATTATGCAAACACTGGCAAGCCCTCCTTTTAACATGGAGGCGTTCAAGTACTACATTAGTGCAATGAAAAAAGCTGTGGAAGAAAAGGATTTGGGTAATGAAGTATTGGAAGCCCCAATTGCATCCTCATTGAGGGTGAAAATTGAGGAAAAAAATGAGTCACAAATGGACACTACCTCTGGTGGTGAGTAACATTTTATGTTACTCTGGTCTTTGGCTGATTTAATTTGATTGAAACTGATAGAGTGCATGCCATCAATATAACCATGAAACTGTAACTATGACTATTTAACTATGACAGATCCACTTGCTCCACCTCCTGTGAGAGCTTTTCCTACTAGGGAAGAGGCACAAACATATTTTCAAACATGGAGAATGAAGCATGGTTACGCTTTAACAGTTTTCAACTCAATGTGTGATAAATATGTGGATTTAGCCTGTGATAGACATGGTTTGTACTCTGGGCAATTGCTCACCAAACGGTTGAGGCAAACTAACACAAGGAAGGTTGGATGCAAGTTTTTAATCTGTGATAGTCAAAAAAAGGAAGATCTGTTGTGGAAAATCTCCTACAAGAATGATCAACATAACCATGAACCATCTCCACACCCCTCAGTGCACCCTCACCTGAGGAGAATCTCTGGGGTAGCCTTAGAAAATCTAAAAGAAGGCATGAATGATGGGCTCAATACACTTCAACTCAAAAGAAAATTTAGCAAAATTGATGGTGGCAAATATTTTAATGACTGAACAATCTATAACACTAAGCGTAAGGTAGCACTAGCATAACTAAAGGGAAAAAGTGTTATGGAGGTCCTTTTTGAACAACTTGGTAATTCAGGTTGGTTTCATCAAGCAAAATTCAGTGGAGAGGGTCACTTGGAGGCCCTATTCTTGGCTCACCCAGATTCATTAAAGCTTTGCAAGCAATTCCATCATATAGCTATGATTGATTGTACTTATAAGACAAATAATTACAACATACCCCTATTGCACGTTTTAGGAATTACTTCCAACCAGAAAACTTTCACAAAAGCTCTTCTTTTAAAACAAGAGAAATGTATGGGTTCTACAGTTTGTCTGTAAATGTGCTAAAGGAAATGGCTTATGATCCTGAGAGACTTCCCAAGTCTTTGTGACAGAACATGAAAAATCTTTGATCTGTGCTCTAGAAAAAATATTCCCTGAGTCAACAAGAAATTGCTGTCAACGGCAGTTGTCTAAAAACATAAAATCAAACTGTAAAGTGTTCTTTAATAATGAATTTGAAGTCTGGCAAAGCTTTATGTCTCTGTGGGCTAAGTATGGAGCCTCAAAAACCAAGGAGGAAGCAGATTTCAATGATGCAGAACTTAGAGTAAGTGCCAAATCACTGCCTCTACTGTTAATCTTCCTAGTTTTGGGTTGCTTACATTATGACTTATATAGTGTTTTTTGGAGGACCATGAGGATGTACTCAAGTATATGGATCATAATATCTTCTGTATCAAAGAGAATTTTGTAACGGCTTGGACTTGTGAAAACCCAAAATTTGGAAATGTAACAATTTCTTGGGTTGAAGGGGCCCATGCTACTCTCAAACAATTCCTTGCAAAATTGTTGTGAGACATGTTGGATGTTTGGTGAAACCTAGAGGGCACATTTTCAAATCAAATTAAATTTTTTCAGGCTGCCCTTTACAACTCTCCAATAAAGATTGGAATAGTTCTTCCTACTGAAATTTTAACATTGGGATACAAGGTTTCTTTACAAGCAATCAAACTTGTTGGGGATCAATTAGAGAGGTTAAAGTGGAACCATGATGGGGAAGTGTGCACCAATTCATACTCAATTACTTTGGGTTTTCCCTTTTCCCACCAAATAGGTGACCTACTAGAGTCAAGAGGCTCCTTTGTGCCTGAAGATGTTCATCCTCAGTGGAGGTTGGATTATGACACTTGCAGTTCTAGTTCTTTAAGTTGTTTTAAGTTGGATTTTTCAAATCACTTTGTTATTAATGCTTTTTTATTAATGCTTTTCAATAAATTCTTTTTGAATGATGATTAATACTTGAATGAAATGATGATTCCTACTTGAATAAATTTATGATTCCTACTTGACTAATATTTGATCCTTTTGAATTTTGAAAGGTCAATCTTGATGAACTGCTCAACAATTCTCAGTTCCATGAGAAGCTCAATGCAATGATCTTAAATCATCCAGAAAAAGATTATTGCGTTTGGTTGAAGCACTTGATGAAGTAGACGGCCAATTATCAATCAAAGCTAAGGCTTGAACCTAAATTCTTTCAATCAAGCAGAGGCCCTCCAAAATTGACAGATACCTGGCAAGATCCATCTTGATTCAAACACATTGAAAAGGAACTTATGTTGAATAGATACCTTTAACTATCAGAGGATTAATAATTTAAAACCAGAAAACTAAACAGGATGGTTAGACAACAATCAAGATAAAAAAACCAGATTTAAAGATAACCATACCCAAGCTGATGTAAATGAGAAGACTCTGAGGCACTTTGAGATTATAGATTCAGGAGAAAACCACCATACACATACAAGCTAAGAAAGAAATTATACAACTTCAAGAGTAAGGATGACAGAGACAGAGAGATTAGACAGAGAATCAAGCTACAGAGAATGTAGCAGTTCATTTCACCAAATTATATTATGTTTTCCACGGTGGAAAAAAACCTTCTGGTTGGAATAGTCCTTGTTGCTTTATTTTGGATGAAAGAACTTGAGGATAGACAGAAGAAATTATAAAGAAGGTTTGGCAAGGAGAAAAAAAAAGAGAAGACTCTCTCTGAGTAGTATTTACGTGTATTGAGTTTAGAATTTAATGAATATGCATACAATCCATCATAGCGTTGCACGCGCAAAGTGTGTGATTGAGATAAAAAGTGCACATGCAAATGAACTAGATGAAGCGCGTGTGATAGAGATAAAAGGAGATGAAAACAGAAATGAAACAAGAAATAAAACAAAATAAGAAAAGAAGATAGATCAAAGAAATGGAGTAAAAATGAAACATGAAACCGTGTTGGTTCAATATTCCAACAACTTAAGCGGGCAAAGGGAAGTAGAATGGAACCAAAGAAGAAAAGAAGAATGATTGTAAGTATTTTCTCTTGTGAAAGGTTTATTTTATGGGTTTGATGAACTGATTGAGAAATTTTTATATTCCAATTCAGGCTATTCATCTGAATTTCATAGTTCAGTCAAAGAGACTGAAAGTTTATTTGGTTTGGTGCCATTGGAATCCGATTCCTTTTTGAAGGATGAAGCAGACAAAATGGATGAGTCAAACAGAAGCTCATCTTTGGTGAGTGGTTATTCCTTCAATGAGATTAGAATTTTGGCTAACTAATTTTTGATTTTACAAAGTAAAGTACCTCAATCAAATACCTGAGAACTTATATAAGTTCTTGGGTGAGTTTTGGATGCAGTTAATGATTGAAATTGTGGTTTTAGATTCATTGCTAAATCACTTGGGTATGACAAAAATGGATTGTTCAAAGTTTGGAAAGAAATGCTTGAAACATTGAGGAAAAATAAGGGGTTCTATTGTAAGATCCTTGGTGGAAGTAAAGATTTTGAAAAGATAGAACAAAGACTTTATGTTAATGACATTAATGAAAAGATTCCCTCTTCAAAATGGCTTCCAAAGCTTGACATGGGTTAAATAATAGCTGATACTTATGGAAGACCAATATGTTTCATTTCATTTGATTCATGTTTTAATTTTACTCCTATGAAAATTTGGTGTAAAAGAACAATCAGATCCTATGTTCATTTGCTTTTTTTAACAATAACCATTGGGTCCAGATTTTACTTAAGGGAGATGTGGTTCCAATCCTGCCCATAGTTTCCAAACCATGTTCCATTATTTCTAACAAAGCAGCTTGTTGGGTTGATCACCTCAAAGATAAACTTGAGTTGTGTTATAGCTTATAGATTAATTTTATCATTTGGGTTTGGTCTAACATGCTGATATTGTAATTCTATTAATATAAAGGGTTATTACATTTTGAAAATAATTATGTTGAGTGTTTTGAGTTAACATCATTATGATGAGTTTTTTTGAATGGGATTTTAATAGTAAGTCAGTTCAAGTTGTGTTGGGCTGCTCCCATCAAAAGCTTAACTTGTGTTAAGCTTGTGATGTGATCAGCTTAAGTTGAAATTTTTTTTTGGTGTTTTTACTTTAGGGCTGGTCAAAAGACTGGTATTTGTTTTGGCACTTTTAGTTCAGGGATGGTCAAAAGACTTCTGTTATTTTTTGGCCCTTTTACTTTAGGGCTAGTCAAGTTGAACTTGAATTTTTTACTTGAATTGGAAGACAAATGGTTGGCTTCCTTCAGTTTTTTATGTTTTTGTTTTTATTTATTTATTTTTACTTATTTTTATTTTATTTCTTATTTTTTTGTTTTTTTAACCAAAAAATCAACCTTTTTTGATCTTTTGGTTGATTTATGTTTTTTTTTGTATTTTTATTTGGTTTTTTTTTTTATTTTTCTTGGCCCACCGGACTTGTAGCCATGTGGCACAGCTACACAAATACATTCAAGCTGTGTAGAGCCCCACACAACTCAAATGTGGTTGGGCTGGCCAGTGGCACAGCAGCACAACTACATCCAAGCCGTGTGGGGCTCTACACGGCTAAAATGTAGTTGTGCGGCCCCCACACAGCGGTCTGGTGCCATGTGGAGTACAGCCCAACCACACTCAAGTTTTGTGGGGCTCTGCACGGCTCAAATGTAGTTGTGTAGCCATGCCACACGGCTCATTTGAGCCATGAATTTATCATCACCCTTATTTCAATTTTAGTTTTTTTATTTTTTAGGCCCGCAATGCTTGTAGTTGTGTGGCACAGAACACGACTACATTCAATTTGTGTACAACCCCACACAACTCAAATGTAGTTGTGTGTGTACCACACAAATCCAAAATGTTTTGTGGGGGCTACATGACTACAGTCAAGTTGTGTAGAGGCCACATGACTCAATTTTGGTTGTGTGTAGTGTGCCAAATGGCCATTTGAGTCATGTACACAACTCAAATAAGTCATGAATTCAACATTTAACTTTTTAAGGAGAGGCAGATTTTAAAAGATTAAGAGGTTTAGATGATAGGCTACCAAGTTAGTTAAAGTTCCTGGTATGAATTGGAGCAAGGGATGGATTTTATTTTGAAGTAAGAAACAGAGTGAGTTTTTATTTCAGGATAAAAAGATTTGAGTTTTATATGAGCAATAGAGAGCCCATGAAAGGGGCCTAAACATGAAAGTAAAAAATTAATATGGTATTTCAAGCTTGTCTGGAAACACTCCCAAGTCCCTCATGAAAATTTTCCCAGAAGGCTTTGAAGTTTGATCAGCAGGCTTGATTTCTGCATCTGGTTGCACTTCAGATCTTGGCACAAAGTCAAGTTCCAATGAGTTAATTACAAGCTGTTGCAACCCACCCCCCCTTAACTTGCTGCCTTCCCCTTGCTACTCTCCCTTTTTTTGGGCTTTGATATTTGGCTTGGGTGTTGGCCAAGAAAAAATTTGGCCCAGCCCACCCAAACTTAGCTATGTGTAAATTTGTGCTTGGCCCTAAATCACAGGGACTTTGGGGGGTGCCATGGGGGCTTTAGGGGGTTACCAGTGTGCTTTAAAGCTTTTTCCTAATTTTGGTGGGTGCCCAAACAAGCTTGAAATACCATAATTTATTAATAAAAATGGATTTTTTTTTCACAACCCCTACCCTCAAACTCACAGGTGTATTACCTCCCTGTGCCATCATATACACATGGTAAAATTATTGCTAACATGGGTGTTTAAACAACTTTATTTTTGGGAAATTTTATTCTGCATCCTTGTAGCTGGTTCTCTAAAAACATGATCAAAAAGAATAAAAAATTTTTGAAGCACTGGAACACCTTCAAAAGTCCATCCAAAATGTCAAGACAATCAAAAAAAAATCCCATAACATGTTTGGAACCATTCCTTTGCATTTCTAATTATTATTTTTTTGGGTGCTTTAAAATCTCAGAACGTTTAAAAATGATTCAAAGAGCTTTAAAAATTTTTCTTTGTATTTTTTGGATGATTTCCTGGCCTCCAAAATTTGGATCCAATGTAAAAACACTTCAAGATAACACATCCTTTTCATATTTTTTTTTACATCAGGAATTGAATTTTCTATAATCATTTTTAAAGAGCTTTCAAGAAACATTCAATTATTAAACTAAAAATTTATTCTGAGTGCTTATTACAGCTTTTACCCCACAAAATATTATCACAATGAAATAATTGGGAATAAAAGGGGTTTTCTGTATTTATCTATCCTTTTTTTTCCTGCAAGAAATTATTTACTACTTGAAATATTTAAAGCTTCAAGTTTAAATAAAACCTTGAAAGGTTTCTAAAAAACATGTTTTCTAATTTTTGAGGCACTATTTGTGTGTCAAAAACTGAACCAAAAAAGGAGGGCAAAAAACCCCTTTTGGGTCATGGTCCCCTTTTTTGAGCCCTTTGGTATGCATTAAACCCTATTCCATTCAATATGAACTCAAATTTGTTAAAGGTCCCTCCTCCCATCTTGGAGCACTCCATTCCTTTCATTGACAATCACATCAACATCTTACACCTACTCATCACCACTAATCACCACACCACACCACACCACACCACACCACACCACACCACACCACACCACACCACACCACACCACACCACACCACACCACACCACTCCCCTCCACTCCACTCCACTCATCACTTTACCACACACCACTCATTACCTTACCACACACCACTCATCATCCATCACCACACCTCAATGAAAACAACTCAACACTCTAAAACTACCAAATCAAACCTCCTGGATTCAAATCTTCCATCAAATATCCAAAAAAAAACTATCTCCTCAACAACATTTTTGCAACATTTTTGAATTGGGTGATGATAAATTCACAACTCATTTGAGTTTTTTAAATGACTCAAATGGGCCGTGTGGCACACTTAACAACTACAATTGATTTGTGTGGCCTCTACACAACTTGACTGTTGTTGTGTAGCCCCCACACAATGGTTTTGTGTTTTGTGGCACCCTACACAACTACATTTGAGTTGTGTGGGGCTGTACACAACTCAAATGCACTCATGTATTGTGCCACACAACTACAAGTGCTGTGGGCAAAAATAAAAAAAATAAAAAAGTAAAATAAATTAAATAAAAATTCAACAAAAACAGAAATCAACCAAAAAATCAAAATATGTTGATTCTTTGGTTAAAATAAATAAATAAATTGATTGATTGATAAATGAATTAATTAATTAATAAATGAATAAATGAATGAAAAAATAAATAAAGAAAGAAAGAAAGAAAGAAAGAAAGAAAGAAAGAAAGAAAGAAAGAAAGAAAGAAAGAAAGAAAGAAAGAAAGAAAGAAAGAAAGAAAGAAAGAAAGAAAGAAAGAAAGAAAGAAAGAAAGAAAGAAAGAAAGAAAGAAAGAAAGAAAGAAAGAAAGAAAGAAAGAAAGAAAGAAAGAAAGAAAGAAAGAAAGAAAGAAAGAAAGAAAGAAAGAAAGAAAGAAAGAAATAAATAAATAAATAAATAAATAAATAAATAAATAAATAAATAAATAAATAAATAAATAAATAAATAAATAAATAAATAAATAAATAAATAAATAAATAAATAAATAAATAAATAAATAAATAAATAAATAAATAAATAAATAAATAAATAAATAAATAAATAAATAAATAAATAAATAAATAAATAAATAAATAAATAAATAAATAAATAAATAAATAAATAAATAAATAAATAAATAAATAAATAAATAAATAAATAAATAAATAAATAAATAAATAAATAAATAAATAAATAAATAAATAAATAAATAAATAAATAAATAAATAAATAAATAAATAAATAAATAAATAAATAAATAAATAAATAAATAAATAAATAAATAAATAAATAAATAAACAAATAAATAATAAATAGATAGATAGATAAAAAAATAGTGTTTGGAACAACCCATTGGACGCGTGTATGGGCCCCCATGCGTTAATTGGGTTGTTTGGGCCCCTACACAACTCCGGCACGACTGGGAGTTGTGAATTTATCATCACCCTTTCAAATTTTCACCTCAAATCTTCAACTAATCAAGACACCTCAATAAATACTTCCAAGAAAGTCATTTCAATCTTATATCAAGTCTCTGAATGATTTTTTTCACTCAATTTCTGCCCAATCTCTTTCTGAAGTATCAACTCCTATCTTAAATTCATTTTTTTTTTTAAAAAAAAAAAAAAAAAGAAAACCTCTTTTTACAATGGCTCAACAAAAATCCTCCCACTTTTCATAACTGTTTCACCAGGCCCATCCTCCATTACTACATCTAATCAAACTAGTAATTCAACTCCTCTTTCCCTTTACTTGTTTAATAAAAGTAATAATTCCACCCCTCTGACCCCTCCTACTCAAATATCATATAATAAAAAGGAGGAGCTACTTGATACTATCCAATCATGGGGAAAGTCCCATGGATATGTCACATCTACCAGAGTATCCAATTGCAATCAAAAAACCTACACATAGCAATGTGATGAATCTGTGGAATATAAAACCAGTAAAGACACCAAGAGGTTGGAAAAAACAAGAAATACCAATTGCCCTTTCAGATTATCTGGGAATTTTTCCAAAAGATTGGGTCTCTGGCAGGTTCAAGTTATATGTCCAGACCACAACCATCCACCCTCAAATGATCCTTCAACTCATCCAATCCACAGAAGAATTCAAGGGAAGCAAGAGGAGACTGTAGCTAATCTAACCAAACCTGGTGTCCCCCTCTTAAAAAATTTAGATTCCCTTATACAATCCTCCTCATCTACTGTTGATACCAACCCCAGTACTGTTTACAATAAAAGATCCCAAATTCAAAAAAATTATCTTGAATGCAAATCTCCCATTGAAGCCCAAATAATAGAACTCCCTAATTCTTCTTTTGTCTACAGAATTAAAAATATAGATGTATCCATCACATCTTTATTTATTTCAAAACCTGATTCCATCAAACTTCTCAAACTTTTCCCTACTCTTCTCATGATGGACTGCACAGATAAAACAAAATATTTTGGAATTCCCCTTCTTCTTATTTTTGGGTTGAAAAATTGTTCAAGAACTTTCTCATTTGCATTCTGTTTTCTTGTTGAATATATGTAGAATTTCCATCTTTAATTTTCTTATTATCTTCTTTCTTCTTTTCTTTTCTTTTCTTTTCTTTTCTTTTCTTTTCTTTTCTTTTCTTTTCTTTTCTTTTCTTTTCTTTTCTTTTCTTTTCTTTTCTTTTCTTTTCTTTTCTTTTCTTTTCTTTCCTTTTCTTTTCTTTTCTTTTCTCCCTTTTCATTCTCTTATTTTATTATTATATTTCATGCATGTCTCTTGTCTGTCACACCTGATCTCTTAAGGCACCTGTCTGCGCTCATAATTCAACTTGCCTAGAATTGTTGCTTCTATTCAATATCATATTCAACCCAGATCCCTCTCAATCTGGATACATAACCACAGACAACCCAGGAACCAAGAAAGGAAACTTGTCAAATTTCTCTTATCTCAATCTGAAGGGGTTCACTCAATCAAAGATGTCTCAAGGCCTTACAAACAAACTCTTCAAATAAAGAAGACCATACCACCTGGAGGATATTTATAATTTGGTGCAAATCTTTTCCATAGGTGACTTTGAGCAGTAAAACTTAATCACATTCTGGGTTTCTTCAACAGAGTTAGAGAGGTGTTGCTGTATTTAATCTAATCTAAAATTCAATACTGATTACTCTGATATTTATAAGATAGCTGGGTATGAATCTTTTCTTGATTTCTCACTGGATTCTGTGTTGATGTTTTCTAATCAATTGTATGTTTGTCTCTGGTTTTACCTTAGTAAGAAATTCAGAAGCTTTCATTTCTATCTCAAGAAAAAAGAGATAACTATGAATGGGCCCTCACTCAAGTTCAGGATATATTAGAAAATCAAGAACCCAGGGTGATTGTGACAGAAAAAGAACAAGCATGAATTAGTTCCATTGAAATCATTTTCCCTTTCTTGCCATCATCCTCTCTATCTCTGGCATATTTTCTAAAAAAATATTCAAGCCCATTGCAGGAACCAATTCAAATCTCAAGAAGAATTGAAGCTTTTCCAGAAACAATGACACCAGTGAGTCAATTCAAAATATGAATCAATGTTACATGAAAAACTTGACAAAACTTTCTCTAGTCTGGAATCCCCCTACATCTGACTACCTGCTTGAAAACTGGATCCCAAACAAAAAAAAAATGTCTCTTACTTGGCCATACAAAAACTATGAATTTGGAAATACTAGTACCTCAAGAATGGAAGGACTTCACTCTTACATCATACAGCATCTACTGGTTCTTTTTCTAATGTAGTTCATAAGATTTAAAAGACCACTACCATCCTAACCCACGAAAGAGGAAACCTCTCGGCAAGATTCCAAGCAGCTCAAAAGAATCTCCATTAGCCTCTCCGTCCGGGAATTGAACCCGGGTCACCCGCGTGACAAGCGGGTATACTGACCTCTATACTAACGAAGAGCTGTCCATTGTTCGACAATTATGTATGATAACCGACGCTGAGCTCTTGCTCTGTATGAAGGCCTTACTATATTCACTCCTCCATCATCAGCCTTCATCACCCAATCTCCACAATTCATATTCCCATCGATCCCACTCCAACTTGCAATCTTCGAACGATGGCTCTCGCTCGAACTCATCCAGTAAGTCATCAAACACCTCTCACTCCTTCCCTATCTTCTAAAACTTTCAAAAACAGTCATCTAGTCCCACCTTACTCACCCAAATCTCTCCCTCTCCCTCTCTTTATGATGATCATCGGATCACCATCAGGTTAAGCTTAGTGGAGATGTCAATAGGATCCTATTCGTCAAAAACTTGAACTATAAGACTAAGGGAGAGGTTAGTGATCCCAACAAAGAATCCCATCAGACTCCATCCATCAAGACCTGCTCTCTTAACAACCAACTCCTCTCGTGCCACCCTTCCTATCTATACCAAGACGTACCTGAACCCACTCACTCACTGACGATGATTGAAAACTTTCCAATAAAATCGATCATCTTCCTAATAGGATCTCTACGATCTCTTCGGTAAGTATGGCGCCATTCGCCAGATTAGGATCGGTACCGACCCCAAGACTCGAGGGACGGCATTCGTCGTCTACGAAGATATACTCGACGTGAGCCAAACCTGATGATGAGATAGAATTCCGCTTGCTTTTATCTTTTATCTTTTAGGCGGTGATCATGATAGGATTCTCAGAAATTAGTCTCCTACGCCTTCATACTAACCAATCTCACATCCACCACCATCAAAAATCGACCCACAAATCGATCCCCATTATCATCATCATCAAAATCAAACAACCCCCCCCCTCCTCCTCCTCCACCATTTTTTTGTTCTCGGTGTCTGCTGCCTTTGAACACACCTCACACCCTTCTCCTTTCGACCCTAATCGAACTCGAACTCGATCGATCCTCTAGGCTAAGAACGCCTTCGATCATCTTAACGGGTTTCATCTTCAGGAGAGGTATCTAGTCGGTCAGTCCAAGATTCCCTACCTCTCTCTCTACACCCCCATTCTCTCCCTCTCTCAAACTCACATCCGCTCCTATTCTAACGATGATGATGACTAACCCTGACTGACACCAATCGTCTTTTTTGGGTTGGGTTATGACGTCGGATGGCGTAGTGCTCTACCATCAGTTTCAACGTCAAGCCGCTAAGGCCGATCTTGCGAAACGAGAAGCTGAGCTGTCGGCATTGAAGAAGGCTCACAATATCTCGGACGATAAGGATGGATGATCCTGCTCCTCACCTCCTTCTTCATCCTCCTTTTCACCACATCCCCTACAGTCGTCCTCTCCTCTCCCCCTCTCTCACTTCCTTTTGTTTTTCTGATCATATATGGGACAATTTATTAAAATCGAAATCATACCCACCCACCCACCCTCACCCCAAAATTATGGCTTCTAAGGAGAACCACCACCATCTTGAGACTCGAATGCTCACGGTTACCGATTCGAACCCGGACGACTACTCCTCCTTCCCCTCCTCTTCTTTTTTTTTTGTTTCTCCTTCTTCTTAGAAAGTTGACTAGACATATCAAGTACTTATTACTGCTAGAAATCTCGACCATGCCATGTATGTATTTTTTTTTTTTTTTTTTTTTGAGGAGGGAGGGGGGGTTGCTTTCATCCTCGTAGGATGCATGGTCCTTATGTGTATCTACACACATACGGCAGATGTTCTTGCCCTCCTACCCAAGTTTGTCCAAACCTTGATACCATCGATCCCTCTCGTCATCGCCGGAATGGATGACCTCGACAGCATAGGCCCCCTGACCCATGACGGCTGAGTACATACTTTTTGCAGGGGGGTGAGGGGATCCATTATCTTCGCAGACATACACTAGACGATCAACGTCTGACCCATCATGGAGTGCCTCCGATACAACACAAGTGAGATAAAAAAAAAAAAAAAAAAACTTGTGTCGTCCAGCTTCGATCGTCGTTTGTGAAGATCATAGATCCTTGGATGGGAAGAGTAGGAGAGTGGAACCTAATAAAGACCCAGCCAAGGTGGGTTTCACGACCGTTGATCATCGATCCGATCAATGGATTGGACTATAGTAGGAACTGATCCTTGTCCAAAGAAAAACGGTAGCTGTTTCTTTTTTTTCTTTTCTTTTCTTTTTTTTTTTTGGATTAATCGAACGAAATGATATACAACCTCAGGAGGAGGAAATGAAGAGGAGCAGGAGATGATAAAGAAGACGAGTCGATCGGTTTGGGCTAGAGGGGCTCATTCAGGATGATAGGTGCGATGAGCGATGAGAGGATGAAGGGATAAGGGTTGTGAGAGATGTCGGGAGCTTCTAGACCTTCGCCCTGGCGTGTAGATGATAGACGGCGTCTCGGACCATGAAGAACGTGATACCGATGGAACCATCGATGATGAGTTGACCCTTGGAAGATTTCCGAACCGAGACCGAGCCACCGATGAGATGATTGAGAGCCGAAGGGTGGGGGTCGATCGACGATCGATCCGAAGGGTTCTCGATCGGCATCGATCTTCGATTCGATCTTAGGTTCTCTAAACACTTCGAGACCGGAACCGGTCCACAGACCAAGACTCCTTCGGCTACGAACTCGGCCGGGATCTCGTTCGAGGATAAGTATGACTTCAGACCGGCTAATCTCAAATCACCGATGAAGATCGCAGAACCAGAGGCGATCGAGGCCAGTGGTTCGAGTCGTTTGGGTTGATGAGAAGGATCGAGGACTTCTTGGGTCGGCTTGACCCATGATAACTTTCGTAACTTCCGCGGGGGTTCTCGTCCGGCGCTCTTTTCTAAGGTCGGGATCGATGACTCGTTTGAAATCTGCAAGTTCCCACTGATGTACGCCACGTCGAATCCCTCGACCTTTTCGATCATCAACACCGACATATGTAAAAAAAAAGGGGGGGGATCCGTGCGGGTGAGGTCAGAATCGATCTATATAGGGAGTAAAGGTTTGAATTGATCGAGTACCTCAGAAAATCGAAGAGAGCTCATGATGCTATCGCCCAATCTGACACTGAAGCTTTTGGTATCATGGCCAACAGTACCTTGCTCGCCCACTTTGGGAGAAAAGATTTGCTTGGTAAACGAGGGCAAACCGGTAAGAGAGCCGGCGAAATCGGCGTTCGATGTCGTACTACCGTTGATCAAAACCTATTGTTGATCATTCGACCCAAACCGATCGATCGATCGAACAGATTAGACTTGGATTCCTGGTACACTTGGAATTAGAATACTCACGAGAGCCTTAGGATTGATTTGCGGAATAATAGTCTTGAGGGCTCGGCCGTCTGCTTTGCCTTCCAAATCGATGGCTAAGACTTTACATCTTACCTCGACGGTCTCAGTATTAGTGACAAACTTGCATGGTGGATTGACCGGTGCCTGGTCGTAAGAGGTTGTGATGATGATACAGGAGGGATAGGTGAAATAGATCACAAGAATTGTGAAACATATCGGATAGTAGTAGGATGACAGTCCCAACGTTTCAGTTTTCGCCAAACCATGTAAAAAAAAAAAAACAGAACAAATTAAAATTAAAACTTGGAATTGAATCAAATCCGTAAAAGAGGTAGGTGACGTGACCGATCGATGTAACTCCAAGCTAAAAAAAAAGAGAAACAAATCACTTACCGCATTGACCAAGTCTTCCTTCGGGGGTTTTCGGCCGCCATTTTCAGCTCTTTGTATCGCTTCATCCACCGCATCACCCCTTCTCAACCATCCGTCGACATCGACGACCTCACCGTAACCATCGACCCTGCGCCGACGCTCGACGACTGGAAACATTCGGAAGGTTTGAGCTCGTCCACCACAGAATCGAGTAGCTGAGCCTCCCTTGACGTAAATATCAAAAGCCATAGGTTCTTTCTCATCCACAAATTCATCCCAACTCGGCCCGGTTCCAGTCAAGTTTCTAGCAACAGCAATAGCATCCGATTCGGATCCCGATTCTGAACGTGACTCATCTGATTCTTCATCTTCCATCAACTGTCGCGAGCGGGCTAGCATCGCAGCCGCCTTGGCCTTCCGCTCCTGAGCGGCTCGTTCTTCTTCGAGATACTGCTCTAACTCTTCCCCTTCAAGGATCACTTTGCGCCTCAGTTCTATATCCATTCTGGTATCGAGTTCAACCACAACAGGAAGTTCAGGTTCCGAGGCTGATGATGGATCTCCTGGTTGTTGCCTGGCGGTTTTTGCGGCGATGGAGGCCAACTGGTCTGCTAAGTGGCACGGCACAGTTTCTGAATCGATGGATTGCGTCGAAGTGGATGACGTCAAGACGATCAAGTTTCCAGGTACAAGAGCCATCCGAGTGAATAGGGTCCTTGAGAACCCATAGTCCAAAGATAAGGGGACGGCGATGATCACTTTTGATTGAAAGGGGGGTAGTTCAGCTGTGAGGGCCTCGATCGAGTTAAAGAATCTTAGGTGTCGGAATCGAAGGGGAGCCTGATCGTTTTGATCCCTGCCTCCACGCTTGTTTTGATCAAACGATGAGCGGGCCAATGTGGGCGACATCCATTCAGTTAGCGATCGAATAAAGGTCACTACATCCTTTCCAGTCTGGGAAACGAGGCATAATGGAAAACAGTCCAGACGAGTTTGATTCCAATGGTTATCGAGGAGTAGGAGCAACTCGATCAACCTGGCCGATGGATCAGTTGGAATCAAGACCGAATGTGAGGATCGCAAGGTTTGAGTAATAGAGTCTGATTTAGAGGCGTAGATGAGTAGTGGTAATAGTAGTAGTAGTGACAAGTCGTTTCAGTCAGCTTCAAAATAAAATCGTCGGGGGAGGAAAGTGAACACTGGTCTGTTGATGGCCATGGTAAACAAAATGAAAGAAGTGGGCACCGAACAGAGAGAATATCGCAGCTGACCAAGTAGTATCCGGTCTCTATCCTTCTTTCTAATACTTTTGACCAAACTCCTTTCGGTTCCAACGACCATTACCATCGGACGACTCATTCCAAGTCCAATCCTCATGTTACCTTCACCCGTAGCTTGGACTAGGGCAGCACTATCCAAATGATACTCTCTAACATGGTTGAAGATAGGGGCATAAATTAGAGTCGAGGACGACGCCGAGCTGACGGTGTGAAGAGGTGAACGTAAAGTCCAAATAGTCCCTCCGATGGTATGACCAGATTTGTGAGCCGTTAGAGTCAATGGGCGCAACTTGCCTGTGTATAAAAGCAAAAACAGAGAGTTGGAGAGGCAATAAATTGGTATACATCAAGCGGCTAGAGCCAAAGTCTTCTTTTTTTTTAAAAAAAAAAAAAAAAAAGTAAGAGAAAGAAATAACAATAGAAGGAACATGAGCAAACGAATAAAGAGACGAAGACTAACCACCTAGATAGATGGGCTGAGAATAACGCACTGCAATGATGCTATCAAACGCGTCGCGAAGTTCCTTAAATGAGACTTTTCGCATCTGGTCCGAACTTTTGGGGCTTGATTCGTTCACCCGAGACTTGGACTCACTTTCAGGTTCGATGGTGGGAGGATCCTGGAGGGATGAATCGACGAGAAGGGTAGATGGATGCCTAGGATGATCGATTGGAGCGTCCTCTTCGAGACCATTCGGTTCTTCGAATCCACGTTGAGCGATCCATTCTTCGACGGCCCAACGGCCCATCTCCTTGGTAGGAAGGGTAGCATAGATCGGACATCTCAGGCCTAACCTTGCGCGTAAGAGAGGTACCAGACCGAGCGAGGACAAGATCGGATGAGATAAGAGGACGAGATCGAGCGTTGGGGTTAATTCGGAGAGCGTCTTGAGATATCGATCGATCTGAGCGCCCGAAGTTCTATCTGGACAACCACAATCGAGTAGGATCCTTCCCTCATCGATCTCGAGTAGATAGGATAGTATGCCCGTCGTATCGTGAGCGCCGATCAAAGGCGTCAGGGTGATGGCCATCGATCGTAAGCTTGGAGGAGATCACTCGAGTGGCTCGAAACTTGAACCAAGCAATCGGATTGGAGGCTGAGTTGAACTGCAACTTGGAAGTGGATCGAGATCGAGCAAGGGAGACGCACAACATCCGCCGAGCGAACTTGATGGATGGAAGAATAATACCCACATAAACCCAGTCAGTCAGTCATCGATCGATCGATCAAAACTACCTAGACCAACTCATCTCATCACTCGATTCCAACGAGAGTAGAAACTAACTCACCAATCGATTCGAACCAGATGAGTGAGTGAGTAATCTCACCAATCAATCGATTGATACGGTTGTCAACCTGAGCAGCAATCTCATCGATCGATTTGGACCACTTGGACCGAACAACTGGGGGGGCGGCGCGGTCGAGGGCGGGGCGAGGGGGGGAGGGAGGAGGGAAAGCTGGTCTCACTGGACTATATCTCAGCCCATCTGGAACGTATCGGGAAATCATCAGTAAGACGAGTACAACTTAAACCTAAACGTGGGGTGTAAAAAGAAACGTACTGATCATGTCTTGAAATAACTGAGCCGAAAATGCTAAGAGTAGTGAGCAATCACTAATTTCGGTCTGATAAGAACAAAAGAATCAATCAATCAATCGAAAATTCAAAGAGTGTATCTCTAACGAACTTGGTGGGTCGACAGAATTCATGGGACTGATCTCTTGTTTTCTTAACCATTTTTGGGATTTTCTATGTAGGGTTAAATCACGAATCAAATGGGGAAAAAAGATGATAGGGATCAAGTATTTCAATCATTTGGCATCTCGAATCTAATCAACAATGTCTCTAATCAACAATGTCTTTAAGATTTTCTTGTTTTTTTCTTAAAAAAAAAAAATGAAAATGAAAATGAAAATTAACTCAAAAAACAATTTAATTAATTATTAATTATTTTTTTAAAAAAGCAAGGGTATAATTGCCTTGTAACCTATGATGGATCAAATTTCCATAAGAGTCATAAATGAAGAATGATGACTAAGATGATCAGGGTGAAGAGAATAATAACAATCAGGATAAATTAAGCAAACCAATTCTATCATTGGGTAGAACCAACATTATTAGCCTTGGTAACAGGGTGGATGAAATCAGCCATTGATTCAATCAAATCTTGGAGAGTTAGACATCGTAGGTGATCCCAGTTAATCTGGAGTGCACTTGTCCATCACTTGGATTGAATGTGATCAATGGCGTTGTCAAACATTATTTTTATCATTTTCAATTGTTTTCTACAAGTTCTTGATCAGATTGAGATCTGGTACATACATAATTATTGAGAAGATCAAATGATTCTGTTGATACTGTTTAAACCTTGTCAAGCCTTTTGGATCTTTAAATTTTGAAATGGGGAACCCACCATCTTCCATCAAACAAAAAATCAAAACCTGTGACACATTTGAAATCGGATATCCACAATCCAAGGTCACCTTCATGAACAATCCCACAAAAAAAATACTACAAAGTTTATTGTTCTTGAAGACATGATAATGAGTGGTGAAGTACTTTTAACCATCAAATCATCCAACACCATGGTGGAGGATCTCTAACTCTTTATATTGGAAGCCAAACAATCTGGTTGAAATCTTTCTTAAGAGGGTGTGCCAGACCATGCATGCATGACTTGCTATGAATTCTGGCCCACTTTTTGTGACTTGATTGCTTGTTCAAAATGATAATGGTCCAATTTTGATGTTTAAAAGGAAAGGAAAGCCTCCTTTTCTTCTGGTATTCATAGATGAATGGTTTTTCTTTGCAGAAACTCTTGGGGGGAACAGATGAGAGTGAAAAGCATTATTGTATTTGTTTTATGTAAAAAAAATTTCAACAATTGTTTTTTGCTTGGAATCAGTGAGTAATTCAAATCCATGGAAAAAAAAATCAAGCTCTAGTGAAATTTTATTTTTCAAATTTTTCACTCAGTCTTCCAATTTAATTTTTGGCTGGGAAAACCAGAACAAATTGAAATCAAGTGATTCTACCTTGTTGAATTTGAGTATTGTTGCATAATCCAGGAGTTTTGAAGTTGATGTGAGTTGAAAAATTCAAAAGGCTTAATCTGTTTCCAGAAATTCAAAGAGTAAAATGATGGAAAATACTTTCTTTTTCTTTCCCTGGTTTCATTCAAATTGGATCCATGCTAATCCTTGAATTTATCCCATAATCTGAGAGATCTTTCTGGATTTCCAACTAAACAGATTTTATTTCCTTTCTTTTTCACCACAAAAGAAGTGATGGCACTGGTTGGCAAGTGCAAGCAAGGAAGCTTTCTGATGATTTTTTTACCCCATTTCTACTTATTTCCTAGCAGTATGTTTAAAAAAATTAAGATACATATATATAAATTTGAAAAATATCACATTCCCACCCCATGTTGTCTATTTTGGAGAAGCAATGTTTGAATAAATTCAATAATTTAATAGAAAATAAATCTAAATTGAAAATAAACTTTCAATATAACTACCACTTAGAAAGTGAATGAATTGAAAAGCAATCATTATTGGTTTGATTGTGCTTGTTTGCCTTGTAAACAAAATAAACTCAAAAACTAGGAAAGCACTTGTATTTTACCAGTTTTTACTAAGAAGATGAAACATCAATTGTTTTTCATAAATCTTAGGGTGGAATTTGAATATACTAGCATCTATTCTCTGTTTTTATTTATTTATTGTTTATCATCACTTCATCATTTCTCCATGTATATAGTACTCTTGTATCATTAATATTTGTTTCATTTCAATCAAACCAAATAAAAAAACACTTCAGAGGGCAATTTGGGACTTTAGATGAGTATGGAATGGAATGAGATAAACATTAAACAAGTAAGGATCTCAAATTAGTCTTTAGATTTTAGAATATTCAATTTTAGGTTTGAAGTTGCTCTCAAGGAATAGTGTAATGCTGAGGGAAATTTGCTGATTTAGAATTGAAATGTTACAAGTTGAATTCAATACTTGAAAAGCAGAAAATCCAAGAGTTTTTGAGTTTAACTAACCAAGGAATTAATAAAACAGGGAAACCAGAGAATTCAAAATTGAGGGAAATTATCTTGGCTTTCAAATTAAAGGGTGATGATAAATTCACAAACCCCAGTTGTGTGGGAGTTCTGTAGGGCCCTACACGGCCAATTCAACCCATGGGGGCCCATACACAAGTCTGCGCAACCCAGGGGGTTGGTTGAAACAAGGCAACCGGCAGTGGGGGGATTTTATCACCCTCCCACCATCCATGAACAACTAGGCCGGTTGCAGCAAGTCAAACAGCGGTGGGGGGGACCTGATCACCTCCCCACCATTGAAGGGTGCTCCCCCCCCCCCCTTTACCAAGGGGGAGGAGCAACATGGCTGAGGGGATCTGACCAACCCCCAGGCCATCTTCCAATAGCTACGCCCTGGGGGCATTGACCCCCAGTGCCCTGGTAGGGGGATTTGACCGCCCCCTCCAGTGAATTGACAGAAAGAGGGGGGGGCATGTCCATTGGCTACACCCCCCCTTCCTAGTTGTGTGTGGTGCCACACAACTAGGGGGGGAATGTAGAATCCACACAACTCAATCAAGTTGTGTAGAGGCCACACAACTTGATTGTAGTCGTGCAGCATGCCACACAACCCATTTGAGTTGTGTACATGACTCAAATGGGTTGTGAATTTATCATTACCCCAAATCAAAACCTGAAGATTTTTTTCCTGTAGTGATTAAAGAAATTCAAATTGAAAATAATAAAAATATTGGATGAATGATACCAAAATAAACAATGGGCTCTTTGATGATAGGCAAAAATTACAAGTGAAGATGTGAAATAATAAGTGGTTTTTTTCAAGTAAATTATATAAAGGCCTTCACCAGCTCAACCACACATCATTCCAAAGCATCACCCCTGAATTCAACCTTTGGCCTCATTGGAAGAAATTCTACCTCCAACCTCATCAAGAAATTTGATTCATCTCTCTCATCACTTCATCAATCTCATGTCTTCATTGCTATCCTCATTGCTTCATCACTCTCATCCCCTCATCACTTTATCACTCCCACCTTGCTTGATCACTCTCACCACTTTATTTCTTTCATCACATCCATCCTCTCACATTGCTTCATCACTTCATCCCCCCTTTCATCACATCCTAACTCTGATTTCTTTATTGCTTCATCACTTCATTGCTTCATTGCTTCATCCCCCTTAATCTTTTTAACTGGCCCCTCAGTGAAACTCCCCCCGCAAGTCCACTCAACCAAAGAAAACATCCCCCAGGAACTCAACATCCAACAACAACCCCCAATCAGCTTCCAAAAGATTAACTCAGCTCAAGAGAGCTGATCACATCATCCTTGTAAACTGTCTCAAAATTCTTTCCAACTATGATGCTTTCTTTGGATCCAAAAATCAAACACAAGTTGGCCAACCTCCATCCTCTTAGGTTAATGGTTATCTCCTGACAGCCAATGAAATCAATAATAAAACCAAAGGTAGGCTGGATTTTTAATCCAAACAGATGCAGGAGCAATTCAAGAACTATTGAGCCAAGTACAAAAAAGCCTACTCCATGTCAATCTCCACTGGCTTTGGCATAACCAACTCTGATAAAGCCAAAGGAATCATCTTGGTTGTTCATAAGTTGGACTCCATTTGTCCTTTTTATGTTCAAATGGATGAAATATTTGGAAAGAAGGCCAACATCACCCTGTTAGCTGCTTTTGACACCCAAAAATCTGAATCTGTTGAAGCTGAGGACTTGGTTGTGGATCCTAAGCCTAGCAATGATGATCCAGACAAAACCTATGAGTGGCCTGAATCCAATGTGGAGGAGAATATTCCAAAAAAATAAGCTCCAATCATGTCTACATCAGAATTGAAAAACCCTTCCTTGGACCCCTCACTTCCTTCTTTTGATTGCTCTCTTCCTGGGATTGAAGAACTTAACAACTTGGCAAATGAGGAGCAAGTTATTCCTCTATTGCCACTACCATCAACATCTGCTCATGTAAGGACCTGAGTTCTTTTATCTTCTGTCCGGTTAATCCCAGCTGATTTAGATTGTAAAAAAACAGCCTCATCCATTCCTGATTGGCCAAAAACTCAAGCCAATGGGGCCTCCCACATTGCCTTCAAATGAGAGTGACAAAGTTCCCACACAAACCTCCTCTGCAAAGGAAAAGCAAAAGGCCTCCAATTCCATCAACCTCAACCATAATAGCCATCAAAAGCAGAGAAACAATTCAAATTTTTCTGGCTTTGAGGATATCATGGGGAAGCATAATTCAAGTAAGTACATTGATTGATCCTCCTTGCTTTCAAAATCAAGCTGATTCCTATTCCCCTCATCCAAAAAACAGTAGAATCACAAATTGAATAAAAAAAAAATTAAATTTGAAAAGGAGAAGTGGGATTGTCAACTGGCTATGGATTTTCAAAAGTGGAAAGGTGAGAGTTTGGCTCATCAACACAAGTTGGATGCAGAGTGGCAAATCAAGCAGGCTGAGCTGGAGTTTCAAAAAGAGGAAAAGGAGAAGGATCAAGAGCAAGACCAACTTGAAAAGGAGAGGGAAAGGGTAGCCATAGAAAAAAAAGATAGGTTTTTGGTAGCCATGGCATGTATTGGTAGCAGTAGAACTGTGGATGAAATAAAGGAAATCACTCAATTGCTTGGCTTGTAAATATATTTACTTTGATAAAAAATTTAAAAATAAAAACAAAAAAAATATTTTTCATTGAAACAATGTTTGAGAGTATTTTTAAACCCACCAATGAACAAACCTTTTTTATTTTTATTTATATTTTTTTTCCTAAGGTATATTTTGCCACTAGCCAAGTCCTTTTTAGTGTTTTGAGTGATTTTGTTAATTTGCATGGACATGGCCATCCTGGTATGAGTGGCCAACTCCAAATCAGGAAAGGTACAGTGCTTGTACTTGTTTGCTACCCAAACCATTTTAAAAATGCCTTTTTGTTTGAAATAAATCCCAAAAACCAAGTCAGGGAACACAAATTGGCCATTGTATACTTGATATTCATCCTTGTTGTTGATAATTTGTCCATTCAATTTTTTGGTTGGGACCGCCAGTAAAATGGAATAGGAGGAGAAATCACCTTTTTCAATATGGGGATAGTTGTAGAAGGAGTCTGAGGTGAAGGTGATGTGAGGGCAGAATTCAAAAGGAGTGAGGCAAGATCCAAATTCAAATGAGGAGAAGGAAGGGATATTGTTGTCCATCATAGCTTCATGGTTGGAATCAAATGCAAGTTTGGCTAATTTTCAAAACATTTGGCCCAATATCTGAGAGACCTTGTCAGACCTAAGGTTCAAAAAATAATACTCTTTAGGGTAGGATTTGATAGCATCTTTCTTCAAATATTGTCCAAATATTTCAGAAGGGTGCGTTGATTTTTTCCATCCAATTTCTCACATTTTCCCACCCCAAGATCTTGAGGGACCCACGGTATTGAAAAATTTTTTGTATTGGTGAAGGAATGTTTTTACTGAGTTGGTGTCCTTCTTCTCCTGCTCAGAGAGTTCATTCAAAGGGACAACTTGGATGATTGAGACCATAGCCTCATGATCCAATTGATCTTGAACATATACTTTTCCAGAGCTGAAGAAATGGAATGGTTTTATCTTCTTTTTTTCCTGTTCTAACTCTTCAGGGGAGGGTTTTTGGCTTTTCTTGAAAATGGAAGGATAAAGATTCAAGGGACTTAGTTTTTGTGAAGACCAAGCAACCTTTTCATTAATTGTTTCCTCAGTCACTTCCGATGCAATCTCAGAATCCCACATTTGAGCCCTCCTTCTCTGGCAAGCCCTTTTCTTCCCACTTCTCTGTATGTTTTTGAAAATATCTCCTTCCATCCTTTTCCCTCCCAACTGTATACTTTGATTGGGGTGAGGATCAAGATGGAAATCCATTAGTTTTCTAACATTTTGAGTTTGGTGGGCAAAGAATGGGAGTTCAAGGTGGTGGAATTTTGGAATGCATTGCATGTAATCAAAAAAAAAATTCATTAGTCTGGTACAGTCAACATAGATGATCAAAAAACATAGAAAATAACAAAACATTACTTGTGAAATGTCCTAAATAAAAGAGTCAGTCCCCGTTTTACTCATGAGGCGGGAGTAGAAGGAGGGTCAATCAATCAATCAATCAATCAATTGATTGTTCAGGAGGAGGAGGAAGAGGAGAAGGTGTGATTGATTGATCAATCAATTGACTAATTGATTTGCAATTGATTGGTTTTTTGATGGCAAATTGATTGACCAATAGTTTTTCCATCAATTGACTAATTGATAGCAAATTGATCAAACAATTGATTGGTTGATTGGGATGGAGGGAGAGGGAAAAGTAGGAGAAGGGGGAGGGTTTTGGCTTACCTAGAGGAGTGAGCAAGGAGGCAGGGTGGGGGGGGGGGGTCCTAAAAATGAAAAAAAAAAAAACGGACAATGAGCAAGAGATGAGGAGGAGGAAGAGGAGTTTGGGGGGGAGCTTACCAGGGGCTCTGAACAAAGGAGGAGGAGGGGGTCCTAAAGTGATGGAATGAGGAGGAGGTTGAGGGTGAGGTGGATGGTAGATGTTGAGGTTGGGGTTGGAGGGTGAGGTGGAGGTGGATGGTAAGGTGGAGGTGGATGGTGAGGTGGAGGTGGATGGTAAGGTGGAGGTGGATGGTGAGGTGGAGGTGGATGGTGAGGTGGATGGTGAGGTGGATGGTGGATGTTGAGTTTGGGGTTGGAGGGTGAGGTGGAGGTGGATAGTAAGGTGGAGGTGGATGGTGAGGTGGATGGTGAGGTGGATGGTTGATGGTGAGGTGGATGGTAGATGGTGAGGTGGAGGTGGATGGTGAAGTGTAGGAAGGGTTGGGCCAGTGGGAGTGGACCAGTGGTTTGGAAGTTTTTGTTCTGTTTTTTGTCTAAGTCCACCAAAAAAAAAAAAAAAAAAAAAGAAAGAAAGAAAGAAAGAAAGAAAGAAAGAAAGAAAGAAAGAAAGAAAGAAAGAAAGAAAGAAATGGAGTCAGCCTACAATTGTTGGTTTAACCACCAAATTAAAAAAATTCAGTGTGATTTACCTATTTAAAAACCAAATGCTACTCATCAAAGTGAGCAAGTGTGAGGGGTAGAATCCACTATTTCATGGCAGAAGATGAGGTACCAGATGAGACAGGGATGACTTGAGGAGGATCAGGATTATTGTCTTCAAATATTTTTTCCCAATCATCTTTGATGTTGGAAAGAAGGTTGCAAAGGATTACACAAGTGATAATCCAGTTGATGAGGATCTTCATGTCTTTCAAATTTTGAAGCTGGTTTTGCCTTTCCCCTAAGCTGGCCTATATTCCTTTCAGGATTCCTATGGAATGCTCAATCCAAACTTGGGATTGGGAAATACAATAGTTGAAATCAGTTTTGTCTTGGTTTTGGATGAAAAATTGTGGTATTCTGGAACCACATATTTCCCACTAGAATAAGCTGAATCAGCCAAAAGGTATTGATATTTGTCAAATTAGTTCTCTGGTTGTTGGGAAACCTGCATCCAATTTAAAACATATGAATCATGAAATGAACCTGGAAGGCCAGCATGGAGGGATGTGAACTTCTTGTTGTTATCAGAAACAAGTTGTAGTGCCACAGAGTATCTATAAAAAAAGATAAAAAATATTTGGTCAGTGTGTTATCAAAGGCTTTGGAAAATAAATGAATGTTGCCTTTTTTCAATCAAAATAGTGGTTTCCATCTAGCTTGGGTGTTTGACTCAAGGGGATAGTGGTTCAATCAACAAGACCAATGCAACCGGCAAAGCCTTCAGTCCAAATTAATTGAGAAATCTCCTTGTGTTCTTCTTTGGTTGGCCAAAAAAGGACTGAGAAATGGAAAGATAGGATAGCAGTCATGAATCTTTTGGTGTATAAGTAAAGGGATCCATAACTGACCAAGAATAGATTTTTTAATCAGTGAATTGCTGCTCCATTTCTATTTTATCCCAATCTACAAAGAGAACTGGCCAGTTGGATATCTGGATTGCGTTGAGGATTCTGACAATTTTTCTGGAATATGTGGTGGTCTTCAATCATCTCCAAAAGTTTCATGAATGAAGGAAATAGAGTTTGGAACAGTTGCTGGAAGCTTAAGTCAGGGAGGAGATGAAGCTTTTGCCTTTCATACATAGGGTTGTGGAGAATGTGTCTTCTTGGAACCATTTATTGCTTTTCCAATAGAGAATTCAAAGCTAAAAAAGTTGATTCCAAATCAGAGTCAGAATTGGAGTCTGAATCAGAGTCAAATAATAAAAAAAGTTCAGTCAGCTTTTTTGTGTTTTAAACTTGCTGCAGGGAATCTTGATTGGACAAGTTGAGAAAGATTGTGATGTGATGTGGGGTGATGAGATGATGATGGGATGTGTGTGAAGTGATGGAGATGTGAATTGATGGGGATGTGAAGCAATGGAGATCAGAGGTGTGTTATGTGATGGAGATGGGACTGGTATGGATTTGCTCAGGTGGAGGTGTGGATAGGAGTTTTGTGTGCAATGGATGGTGTATGGATGATAATGATGGGTTTGATGTTTGAAACCCGCCATTTCCATAAAACCCACCATTTTGAAATACACCAGTTAGGGGGTATGTGTATTTCAGAAACATGCCATTAAAAATGGTGGGTTTGGCCAAAAAAAATGGCGGGTTTCTAATGGTGGGTTTTCTAACTTTGATACATCCTATTAGTTTTAAATCCAAAGTTAAAATCACATGATTTATGTGGGGGAATAAGCAGATCTCTTGGTGATGATGAATAAATGAGAATTATAAATCAATTTCAACTGAAAAAATTCAAATGTGACCAGTAATGAGATAAATTGATCATGGAGTGAAAGAATCTTTTGAGTTAAACAGGTCCAAATCTCATATTTTTTTCTCATACATATATATATATATATTTAATTTAACTTGATCCAAAAGTTTCACAAGCCAATCAAGAATAATAATTGGGGCTTCAAACCAAATTTTCCCTTGCTTTTTTAGATAATACTGGTTTTTAGAAATCACTTAGTTACAGGTACAATATTTGCTTGGTGTCATACTCTTTCAACTTTAAAATTAGATCCTTAGGATATGAAGGTGGATGATTTAATTAAATCTTCAAAACTAGATATTAGGTTTGAAGTCTATAAAAAAATCAGAATTTTTTTGATTTTTCTAAAGAAAAAACTAATAAAATGCACTTTGTGGAAGAAATTAGGGATTTTGTGGGGGAGGAAGAAAGGGAATGGGGAAAGATGGTGCTTGTATCAAGGTAACCAAGGGGAAGAATTTAATTAAATTGGTTAATTGGATCTTTTCAAAGAAAAATGAAAATTTATGGAGAAATTAGGGGTGGAAGATTAAAAAAAACAGTCCCAAATGTTTTTAAACCCATTTCAAATACATGAAACCTTGAAAAAGTTCTTTCTCTAGTAGTATTTTTGAGAAATAGGAATAATAGTTGGAAAGAAAATGGAGAAAGAAAGATCAATCAATTCAATTAAGTTGACTCAGATTTCATAAAGGACTTTATTTGAAGTTTAGAGATGATATTTTGATATGAAAAAGGGTGGTCCTGAGCTTCAATTTCAATAAATTCAACAATTTAAATGTGGTAATTATAATCTTAGCAAGTTCTGAATAATATAGTTGAGAGACATAAAAAAAATGGAAATGAATCAGTCCCAGAAAAGTGATACTGGATTAAAAGGCTTTAATAACATAGTCAATCATTCAAATTTGAAGGATTTAATCAGAGAAAAACCAGAGATATTAGCTGATTGAAATAAAAATTTGGTCACAAACTTGAAAGATAATCAATCATTATTTATTTATTCACTATTGTTTTTATTTTTTAGATCAAGGCTTTCATTTTTTAGATCGAGTGTGAGGCATGAGAATGACCTTTTCAAAAATTCATAAGATCTGAAAGATGATGAGGAATTTTTATCCATCACTCAGAAACCATTCAGCCAATTATTTTTTTAACTCTTTAGTAAATTATCAATCAATCTATAATTGTGTTCTTAATTTAAAATGTATAGCTCAAACCATTCCTTTAGAAAAATTTAGACCAAGGTAACCAAGTAAAATTGAAAAGGATTTCACTCTTTCAGGGTGTCTGGTGAACTTACTAGTCCCTAAGGTAATAAAGATAAATTTAAAATCATTTTAAAAACTTATTTTCTGATAAACCAATTTGGTGGCATTATATAGCCATGGGATCAGGAACTGTGTCACGGTCTGCACACTTGGTGTTAGGTGCAAAGAATGCTCAGAATTGGGGGAGCAGCTGGAGCAGCATCCAGTGCTTGGTTGGCTCAGCATTGGCTGTGGCAGGTCTGCAATCCACTCTGGGGAAACGGACCAAGAAACAAAGCATATCTGGTTGGGTTCTTGGATATTGCTAGTTTGGGGAAACCAGGAGTGGGAAAGTTGCACGGGGCTAGACAGGGTGAGGGGAATTCAAGGATAGGTGTGGGGGGGGGGGGGGGCTCTGAGTAGGGTGTGCACAAAGCTGTGTGCACCATGAGAAGGATGAACCCGGATGAACTTAATGGCAGGCAGGTGGCTAGAGTTGGAGAGGGTGGAGGCTAGGGTTGTTCTCAGTTGTTTGTGTACCGCAGTTAGGGTTGAGAGGGAGGTCCTTATACCTTGCTCTCAAATCCAAGTTGTAGATAGATTACCATAGCTTACAGAGAAAAGCTCCCACTACGCTTGGAAGGAAGAAAAAATAATCCTCTCTCTCTGGTAGTTGGTTGAACAGCACACTCAGCTCCTTACAGACTTTTTGGACCAATAACTTCCAATCTTGGCAAAAAATCTTGAGGTTATTAACCTCTTTTTTCCACACTGCCAAAACAAAAAGTAGATTGAATATATATATATATAAATCCCATATTCCAAGGAAAATTTTCAGAGTGCCTAGTATTTGTCCTCAGATTCAAAATTGATAAAATTACAAATTTTCAATACAAAAAAAAAGGGAAATGTCAACTTAACAGCTCATTGAGCCATGCACACAGTTGGAATATGGCCGTGTGGCATGCCACACAGTAAAATTCCAGCCGTGTAAAACCCCCCACGGCTCAAAGAGTTGCGTGGTGTGGAATTCAGAAGAGGACTTCTCCTTTAATGGTTCCCAAGTTTGGAAGTTATTGATCCCTTGCGTCTGTAAACCCTGAGTGCAACTGTTCACCCTACAACTGAGAGATAGAGAGATCCGTGTAAACAGTCCTTCCAACCTGATGTGATGCTCCCCTGTGGCTTCCAGGTTGAGGGTGCGGTTTAAGTAGCCTTCCCCTCAAACCTAACCTAGGTACAACCGCAAGTAAAAAAGAAGAATGAAATACAACCCCTAAGTACAGAACCCTAGCCCAACTCTATCCTTCCATCCCCATCCCATACCTCATATCCCATCTTTATTGCCCGCCTGCCATTACCTCCACCTGGTTTGTCCTTCTCATGACGCAGCCCTTGCGCCGCGCCCAACTTGGAGCCCCCCACCCATGTCCATATCGGCCCAATGTACCATTCCAGATATCCAAGGTACATCCGCGCAATCCAACCAATCCAATCTGATCCACCCCGCATCTCCAGATGCCAAGCCCAATTTGACTTCTGCTGAGCCCGCAGAACCGCTTGCTGCGGCAAAGCCACACCCATTTATGAGCGCGCTGCCACTTCTGAGCCCGCCGCTACTGCTGAGCGTGCAGCGTGCAGCCCATTCCAAATTGTGTCTATAAAAAGAACGCCACATCCCGCCCAACTTGAGTTCTGTCCCCAGAGATCCACCACTATCTCACCTACCCCCAGTCATCCCATCCCCTCACCACACCACTACACCAAAACCAAGAGAATACCCTCCACAACCTTTTCTTAAAAATGTCCTTCATGTTCTGCAGTTGGAACAGCCTCACCTGCCGCATTCTTCCGGGTTGGCATGCCTGCGTTCCATGTCAAGCCGGCAACCATTGTTGCTCCCTATTGGATGGTATGCCTTGTGAAAGTTGTCATGTTTTTCCGCACAAAAGGACCCAATGCAACTTGTTTGTGGTCTCAAGAAACAAGGAAATACCAACCAATGAATGGACCCTGCCTGGCTCACCTTGTTCCCAACCCTGAAGCGCTGCTCCTCACCCTCCTTTGCCCAAAAGCCATGACTTGGGCTTGCCATTCCGTCAGGCTGGACCACTGCTGCTCCAGGACTTCCCCAATTTTGCGGCTTATTGGAACGCCGCACTCAAGTGGACCACATGGGTACAGATAAACAAACCGGCAATGGACACACGTATCTTTAACCAACCAACCAAGCCTCCTCCACCGCCACTCCCTCCTACCACTGCCCCGCAATCTGCTCCTCCAACACCTACTCCTCCGCCACCATCTCCATAACTGGTTCCTAGGTTGTCACCAGAACCCCTGTGGTAATTGAGTTGTTGCCGGAACCTGCTGCCGCTCCTGCTCCCAACATTCCGGAAACCACACTTATTCCCGCACTTCCGCTTGCAAGGTTCAACGCCAACAAACTACTCTGACAATTCTTAGTGGTTCCCCAGGCTCATACCACCAGTGTGCAATGCAAACTCCTAGAAGCCTTCCAAAACCTAGCCAAGGTGGCTTGGGGGGACGCGGAGGAGGTGATGAGGACTTGTCCAATGTATACAGATTGCCCCCCTCTCCTTTCTTTCTATCTTGTATCTATTACCGCGCCTATCTTGGAAAGAGAATGGGCTTTTGCTGAGACAACCTAAGTAGCCTTTGGGCTTGTGAGAACCTTGAGAGAAATAAGAACCTGCGTGCGCACATCCTTGAGAGAGAGGAAGAGAAAAATCCGTGCCAAATGAGAGTAACTGCAAGAGTGAGAAAATCCACGCCAAATGAGAGTATCTGCAAGAGTGAGAAAATACGCATCAAATGAGAGTATTGGCAAGAGTGAGAAAATCTGTGCCAAGTGAGAGTATCTGGGCCAAATGAGAGTATCCACTGAAGGTACCTGGACCACCCCAGACAAAATTCCTCACAGTTCCCTGTACCCATCTACAGAACAGAGAGAGCACAAAGAACACCCGCCGTGCGCGCACATCCTTGAGAGAGAGGAAGAGAAAAAGAGTATCCACCCCACCCATCTATACCTTCTGTCTATAAGATAACCAAAGAAAGTCTGAAAAGAGAGAGAGATTTTTTTTTTAGCACCAACCCGTTGCCAAGCCCACGCCTTGCTTTTTGACCCACATCCGTTTTGCGCCATGCACTTTCCTAGTTCCTTGGATCATCCATTGGAAATTGTTCTTGCGTTTGAATTTCCAGAATGCAGGGCTTGTCCTCGCGTCCACAGACCCAGCTTTGCGCCGTGCCCGTACCTAAAAGAAGCTCATAACCTAGCCAGTAATAATCCCAAAAATGCAATCCAGAGAGAAGGTAATAACAAAACAAAAATTCTGGGGTTTCTAGTTGTTCCAGCTGTGTACCGGCTAGAGCACCCCCTCACCAAATCCAATCATATCTCCTATTCATCCATTGTTCCCCCCCACCTTGGCTTCTTTCCCCAGTGGTCTGCAGTTGTTTACTCCTCCAGACGCAAAATGCACGCGCAGGCTCATCCTCAGACAAGGCATCTGCGTTGTCATCCCCCTCGCCATCCAAACTAGCAGTCTCATCAAATGAAGTTGAGAGCCGCGCAAAAAATTGTTTCAGGTGCAAAGCTGTGGCCTTCCATTTGAGTGGAGTTCCATCCAATTCCTTCAACTGGTAACTTGCTCCAGTGAACTTGGATTTTACGCAGAAAGGACCGTTCCATTGATTTGCAAACAGTTTCCCCCATTGAGTTTCCAGGCTCTGGTTGTAAAGCAGAACCAAGTCCCCCTTCTGCAACAGATCCTGGAGTTTTTGGGCGCAGCGCTCATCCCAGTAGCAGATGGACTTTGTTTCAGCCTTCCAGCCGCTTTCTCCAACATCTTTTCCCGTTGCAGGAGCTACTCAGCGCAGGCCTTGACTAGATCTGTGGCTGTGTTAACCTTCCACCCATAAATACCCAGAATTTTTTCCAGCTTGATGTCAATCGGCAGCACAGGTTGCTGCCCAAATAGCAGCTTGTATGGCAAATAAACTGTTGATCTCTTTACTGAAATCCAATCTGCAAAGAGGAGTACCGGAAGGGTTTCCTCCCACCACTTGCTGTCCTCCCCGCACATTTTCACCATTGCCTCCTTGATCAGCTGGTGACCGCGCTCATTCATCCCCGTGCCTTCCGGATAGTACTCCATCACTTGCCCAAAATTTGCTCTGCAACTTTGCACCAACTCCGCCAACCGTCCCTGGAACTCCACACCCCCATTGACTTTTACCAAGCAAAGTGATCCGTAACATGCAAACCAGTCTTCCTCCAGAAACTGCACAACTGTCTCTGCCAAGAGTTTTACCAGAGGCCCGGCTTCCACCCATCCAGACAGATTGTCACACACAACAAGGAGATATGCAAACTTACCTGCCTTGATGTGCACAACATCCAAGGAAACCCTTCCAAACAAAGTGTCCTCTCAAGTGGGAATACCTACTTGGCAAGGCAGCATCACACTCCACTTCTGACACACTTTGCATGATTGTACCCACTCCTGCACCATGCGTACCACAGCCAGCCACCAGAACCTTGCCCTCACCTGCTTCCGCATTTCAAGTTTGCTGCAATGGCCAAGATTGTCATGCAGACTCCCCAGGATTACCTTATGATCCGCCCTTGACGTGCTGACCATGAGCGGTACCGGTGCGCTCTTCCACCACAGCTGTCCTTCTTGCAGGTAGAAATTTCCAGCTCTCCGCCAAATCCATCTAATGATCTTGGCTGGCGTATCATCCAGAAAACAAAGATCCCACAAATAAAAACTGAGGACCTCGTACCTCCCGGACTGTTGGAGTGGAATTCAAACACCTACTTCCACCATTCCCACTTTAACCATTGGAGCCTCCACATCCAGTGGTTCCGTGCCTTTGTACGGATCATTGCGCAGGTACCAAGACAGTGTGTTTGGAATTGTAAAAGCCTTCCCTGGAACATGTAACACCATGAAAGAAAACAACTGAAGGAATGCAACCCACCTAGTCATAGGAGCATTTGGCAGCATTGGAAAATTGATCATCCGTGCCAGCGCCTTGGCACCCACCAGAAGCATGAAGTGAATTCCCCATAGCAAATGCTTCAACCTCTGCACAATTTTAGTGACCCCACAAAGCTCTAAGTTTGGCTGCAAATACCGGCTCTCTGCTGGCGTAAACGTAAGGGACTTGTAATGAACCGGTCAATATTTCCCCTCATTGTCCTGTGTCAGCACCGCCCCTGCGCCAAGCTTGCTTGAATCCACGGCCAACTTGATTCCCCCGGCATTTTAATCCAAGTCCCACAGCACAATATTGTGTTCAACAATCTCTTTGATTTTGCCAAAGGCGTTGTCACATTTCAAACCCCAGGCCCATTCCCCGCCCTTACGCATCAATGCCTGAAATGGACTATCAACCTCTGCAAACAGCTTGATGAACATCCAAACATAGCTACAAAATCCCAAGAACTGGAGAATTTGCAATACAGTCTTTGGTGTTGGCCACTCAAGGACTTTTTTGCGCTTCTTTTCTGCAATCTGCCTTCCGTCAGAAGCCAACACATGCCCTAGAAACTCCAGCGTGGGTACACAGACCGCTAAATTTCTCCCTGACACTGTGAGCCCTGCTTCCTCAATCCAGAACAAGATCCATTCCAGCGTTTGCGCAAATTCCCAGACAAATTTGCAAAATCCCGGAGTGTCAACAAGTGCTTCCCCTCTGTAATCCGTCTTCAGGCCTTTGATGCCCATGTTTTCAATGAAAATATGCCCCCCCTCTGGAAGATTGTCCTTCAGAATCCAGGTCATCTGTGCTTGGTAAACCACAACCAAGTTAGTTGCTCCTTGTGGCAGCCGTGTCAGTTGCATCCTTCCCAATCCAGTTTCAAAGGCAGTCATTGGCCGCAAACTCCAATCAATTTTGCGCTGATCATATCCTCCCATCACATCCACCAACCCATAGCACGGGAGCCCTGCCATAGATTCCAAAAACTTGTCCATGCGCGGAGGTTGTCCCGCCTCTTGTATTGTAAACAAATTAAGCTGCTGCAAATCATGAACAATCCGTAATGACTTCCCATCCTGCTTAAACCCCACAAAGATTGAACTTGAGTAACTTCATGTTGATTTCTAGTAAAGGCCTGTCCCTACACGCTTGCACACCAGCTCCAAAAAGGGCCCCCAAACCGCCCTCAGAATTGGAATTGGCTTGATCTGCCAAGGCTCATGCGGAACCATTGGAATCACATAAGGGTCTCCTATCTTGCTCTTTGACAGTCACTGCTCTTCAGGTCCAAATGCGAGCACTCTTTCCCAGAGGACAAGTAACAAAGTCAGCAAATCCCATTCCTCCATGCTTAACCCACCCGGCGGTCCAAAGTTAAGGGCTGCAAATTGCTCATCCATAATCCGCTCCAACTGTGTCACCCATTCAAAGACCTTCAGTGGAGATTTCCAAGGGTCTTGAAACCAAGGGATCATTTGCAGTGGTCCGTTCAGATCCTGCAGCATTGCTTTGTTCTGGGGATGGAATTTCCGCAAAACTGGCTTATACTTCCCAACATTGCACTGCGCCATCCGCATGCATCTGTTGCCATAAGTCCTAGTCAAAACCAAACCGCGGCTTTTGCCTTTGCTCACAAGCATGGCACAATGATAGTGTTTTTGCAAAGTACCTCCCAGAAATGCATACTGAGGAAGGGGATTTACTTCCAGCAAACTTGCGTCCTGCGCTTCTTCCCTACTTCCCACATGCTCCTTGCTAGTCAAGCGCCCACACAAAACCAGAGCTTTCCCCATGCGGTAACCTTGGATGAAAAATCAAAATCCACCTCCGGCCTACCCTTGCAAACCAACTCCGCAATGGGGTTCTCCTCCTCTTCTCTTGCCAAATCCCACGCCCACTTCCCCAACCCTTGATTGCAGATTGTGGTTTCAAATTGCCCGCCAGAAAAATCTTCCACTGTCAAAGCTTCCTTCCCCTCCTCTGGATCAAACATCATTTGCGCTTGGAACCCAAACATGAATGCTCGCCCTAAAATAGCCTCCCTGCAATCAACCAATAGAAAAGAGAGTGGTTTAGGGACCCTTGCAACCTCAACCTCTTCCTTCTCCACAACCACATCCATGCAAAATGCCCCATTGCGCATTTATGCCAAACCAATCCCAATCCATCAACCAATCTAGATGGAAGGAGGTTCACCATAGAACCGCTATCCACCAGTGCCAATACCTTCCTACCAGAAATCCTCATTGGAACGCAAGCCAGAGGAGTTGAAACCAATTTCATCCCCACTATTTCGCGCTCCGCATCATCCCAAGCCACATTAACCCGCTTCACCATTGGAGGAATCCTATTGTGTCCACAATCCTTCAGCGCTTGAACCATCTCATCCACTACCACCGGCAACACCTCCCCCAACTCCTTCAAGGTCAAGGGAATAGTTGTTTCATTCCCCATAACTCTGCACACAATCTCCACTGCCTTCTTCTTTCCTACTGGGTTCACTGGCTGCCCATCCATTTCCAAAACACGCGCAACTGACTTAGGAGCTACTGGTGGCACCTGATCTTTAGCATCCACATCCATCCTTTCCAACACCGGTGGCTCCTCCATTGCTAGTAAACTCACTTCCGCTTCCACAGAGGTGGTTTCCATACCCCTGGACAGTGACAATCCCAAGCAAAGCTCAAGCAGTTACCCCCAACTCCTGAACTTTCCCGCACACTTGCTCCATGATGGTCAGATTCCCAGGTTCAGTGGAAATCCACTTGCCTGTTGGAAACATGAATCCCATTCCCACCAGTCAAACCAATCCCACCTTGAGTTCCCTTGTCATGTTATTGCACCCCAACTGCCAATGCCCCTTGTCCCCGCAGTAATTGCATAACCGCTGTAAGACTCCAAACGGTGCTAAGCCATGGCAGTTCTGTGGAGGGGAAAGGTGCTGTTTAGGCTGCCCTCCTAGGAGTTACAATAATATTTAAATGTAACCGGAATCAAGGTCCAGAACCTTATGGATGAGAAATAAAAGTAAGGGAAGAGGATAAGAGTTGTCGGTAGCAATGGAAACAACACTATCTGAGGCAAGATGGTGCAGGTAAAGTCTTGAACAAATAAGTCAAGGTTTGTTCAGAGTTCAATAGAACAAGGCAGTTGTAAGTAACAACGCCCACAAGCTAATAACTCTGGTCGTCAGCAGCTGATTAGGAAAGATCAACTCAATCCCAACCAACCTGCAGGTTCTCAATGAACCTGCCCAACTCTCCGCAATCAAGCGCTTGAAGGGTACCAGATAACTGTGGGAGGCTGAAAAAAACAAAAGCAATTTGTTTATGAAGCTCTAGAAGCAAATCAATAACAAATTTGAGCAAGAATATCCCAACACTTCTCAAGGGACTCAAGAATAGCGTGGCAAAATTCAACCTCAAAGAAGAAGGGAGGTATAACACTCCAGGTTCTAAGCTTAATAAAACCTCTTCAATCAAACGTGATTGGCTCCAGAAAGATGATCAAGGAGAGATCAAGACCAGTATGGTCGGAAAAAGGGATCAGAGTGGTATAACACACTCAAGAATTCAGGCAGACAGGAATTCTTCTTCAACCAGCAAGGCTATTGGTTGGTGATAAGGATCAAGGTCACAAAGGACAGAGTTTGAGTATGGAGGCTCAAAGGATCAAGGGGGCAATCATGGATATACCCGGATAAATGGCTCAGATAGGTGGGGAAGGATGCCCACAGATAAGTTTGATTACTGATGATGGTCTGATTGGATGCATGGGATCCTCTGATGCTCTGATGCTGGGCCAAAAGGCAGGGGAGAGCCCCTCCTTTTATAGACATGAGGCCATGTATACTATGTACAAGTGATACTACACATAGGTGCGGAAAAAAATGAAAACAAAAAAAAATTACATGAGAGGAAAAAAAAGAAATGTTGCCCGCGGGCAACCAGATGGACACCCGCGACAGCGGTAGCGGGTGTCGAAAACGGCTGTCGTCGCCCGGTCGGCGGCGACAACAGGGTGAAGGTTCCGACGGCCGCGAGCGGTCGCTCGTGGTTGTCGGTCGGATCGGATGATGGGCAAGGAGGAGGTAGAGGAGGGTTGAAGGATGAGGATCATGACGATGATGATAATAATAAATATCGAGATTCCTGGTTGGATTCATGAGTTCCCAGGCCTCTCTGATGGCCTGTTTGGGATTGGATGATGAAGATCCATCACTGGTGAGACGATTGGGGAAGGATGAATTGGAAGGAGGGGGAAGGTCGATGGGGGAGAGGATGGAGGAATTGAGGCAATCGATCAAAGGTTTCTTATTGATGGGTGCGATGATGGTCTTGTTCCGAGGGAGGGAGATGTAACTGAACTTGATCTTGCCAATCTCTTCACCCACCAGACCATCTCAAGATTGTTTGTAGACTGCCTTCTGATGAGAGTTGTCCCAACAGATGGAACCATCCTTAGAGGCTTCAAAGATGATCTTTTGATGTTCCATGGGATTTGTATTGACAGGGATGATGACCTTGGTGACGACCAAGGATTGATCAGGACTGTAGAAGGCGGGTAGCGCATTATGTTTGTTGGAAGCTCAAGCGGCGGCCTCGGCGAGTTTGGCGGTGGTAGGCTGATGAGAGGCTTGATGGGAGGAAGGGTGATCTTTGGAACTGTAGGGGGTATCCGATGAGGTTTGAGATCTCTTTCAACGTTCATTGGATCTTCTGAAGGATTCTAAGGAATCTAAGATGTGTTGATTGGAGTTTGATTCTGGAGAGCGGGAGGAGGAGGATTGGAGGAGGAGTGGGATGAGGATGGTGGGGAGATTGTAGGGGTTGAGATGAGGAGTTGAGATGAGGAAGGGATGATGAGTGGATTATCAATCAAAGGATGGGATGGTGAAATTCTTCCATGATGAAGGGCAAGAAGAAGAAGAAGAACGGTTCATGAGGGGGAGGAAGGAGAAAGAACGGAGAGGGGATCGTTGAAAGTGGTTTGATGATTGCTCGCGTAGCCAAAAGTCAGGGCCGCGAGCGCAACAAGTGGGAGTTGATCATAGGAAGGGGATCGAAGCGGAGAGACAGGCAAGAGGCCTGTCCTAGACCGCTAGGACAGGGAGGAGTTGAGAGATGGGGGGAAATGAAGGTACCCATAGGGGTACAACCAAAAAAGATATATTTTTTTTTTTTTTTTTTTTTTCCGTGGTGTCCCGGATTGGTCACCACACCGCGGCATGGGAGGATTCAAAGGCAGAAGAAGTCCCCCAATGTGAGGAGGCAGATTGCGCAACGCTGAAAAAATTTGACTCAGGAAGATCCATAAATCCTTCATCTTTCTAATCTCTGGGCTAGTCATTGGTGGTGTTGCCGGAGCACTTTCTGTATTCAAGGGGCCTGCAACCAGAGCCTGCATTGATGCTGCCGGAGGGTGAGAAGCAGAATTCTTTGAAACCATTGGGAACAACCTTGCTGTGTCCTCTATCAGTTAATCCAAGTTCAAATTGCTCTCCACCACCCAACGGATGATCAGGATGTCTGGGAGAAGTGCAATACTCCCATCCAACAACCTCTTTACCAAGTTGTTGTTGTACAAGTGCTGCTGCACCTGCGCCCAGAGTTAGGGACTGAGTCCACCCAAAAACGCCCTCTTCATTGCGCCCATCTGCCCCACTATCCCCTTGTATTTTTCCAGGTAGCAGTAGATACGGTCAAACATTGCTACATACTCCCCCCATTGCGCCCGCATCCGGACCCCACCATTTGTGCTTGCTTCCACCGCTGCTTGCTCAAAGTTGCTCTCCCAAAACCAAGGTTTGTGCCTTCCCCACCGCCCCAAGATTTCCAACTTCAGTTTTGGCCAATCAAGTTCCTTGTATCCTTCCATCTCTTCCAAATCCAAAAGCTTCTCTTTGTCCGTAATGAAAAGGACAACAAGACAAGCCTTACCCAAACCCGTCACACCTTCTGCATTGGCAATTCCTTTGTATTGCGCAAGGAATTGCTCAACTTCCTCAGTGTTGAATCAAATGTGTGGATAGTCCCACGGTGTGGAAAAAAAAGGAGGTGATACCCCCCAAAGTTGTCCTCAAGTTCTGGAAGTTATTGGTCTAAGCGTCTGTAAGGAGATTGGATGTGATGAATTTAAGAATAGAGAGAGTGATGATAAGATAAATTCCTTCCCTCAAATCCTTCTTATACCATTTCCTGGCGGTCTGGTGATATGAACTATATGATATGTATTGTAATCTGATAGCCTCCCCCCCAACCCAGAGTTGAGAGTGAGGTATTTTTGAGTCCTCCCTCTTGAACCTAACCTAGGTACAACCACAAGCAGCAAGATAGATGAAAACATAACCCCAAGTACAGAACCCTAGCTCCACCCTAACCCTACCCCATACCACCCACCCTGTCCAAAACCCTCCCCTTCAATATCGCGTATGTCCGGTTTTTCCTTCTCATGGCGCGGCCCTCCGCTGCGCCCTACTTGGAGCCCCCCGGGTTTATTGGTGCACGTGCGCCCGCAGATCCCGTTATCCATGAGTTGGCCCATGCTTATGCCCCCGCAAACCTCCCTGGCGCGTATAACCCCCAATTGCCCCGCCCTTACCTTCCGGACTAGCCCCCCGCAAGCTTGGTTGGGCCGGCTCCATCACTTGGTCTGTGTTCCCTGGGCGGGTTGCGGCCTGGCGCCCCCCCCAGAGTAGGCCCAACCCACACCTGGTGCTGAGCCCTGAAATCCCTGCTGCTGAGCCTTCAACCGCTTCTGCTGAGCCCACAGCAGGAACTGCTGAGATTGGGCGCACCCCAAATTCTGAGCCCAACCTACCCAACTGCTGAGCGCGCAGCCCGCAACGCAGCTCCCAATCCAAGGTTATAAATACAACACCACATCCCCCCCAAGTTGAGTTCTGTCCCCAGAGGTCCTTCCATCACTACCTCAACCCTACCGCGCTACCAGACCACCCCCTCCCTTACTCCTAGTCCACCCCAGCTACTAGCCCAATCCGCAAATCCGCTTCACCGCTCCACCGCGCCCCCATCCTGGTGAGAATGAGATTTTCGCCCGCGTCCTGATGAGAATCAGAGTGAGATTGATATCCGCGCCCGCCTGGTGAGAATGAGATCTGCGCCTGCGTCCTGAGCCAACAAAGTTCCCCCAAAGGTACCTGGACCGCACCAGCCAAACTGCCACACAGTTTCCTGTAGAAGACAAATGATAAAGAGAAGACAGAGAAAAGAACCAAACCCAAAAAGGAAACCAAACCCCCAAAAAAAGTTTTTTTTTTGCTAACACAAGGCCTTGGCTCCTTGTCCCGCATTAACAAACTGGGGGGCTTGTCCTTGTGTTTATGGAACTGGCTTGCGCTGCGCCCCCGTCCCATCCTGCACTAGCTTCCCCCCCAACTTGGCTGCTGTCCTCAGCAGACAGTCTCAACCAATCCTACAAAGGTCGTGTCCACCGGACAATTCTCCAAACTTCCTTCCCAAGGCGCCTTCTGCTGTTACGCCTGTCTGCACCTGACACCCCGCCACAAGTGTCCATTGCACCAACGCCAAAACCTCCGCTAGCCATGATGGCAACAGGCCTGTCCTCCGTCAATCCGTCCCGCACTCTCCCTGCCCTTCATCCTTCCATTCCACATTCATCCTCCTTGCCACCACCATGTACTTCCATCCCGCGGGCATTCTCCCCACCGTCAAAGAGGCCCAGCCCCGGTTACAATCCTCCAACGCCTGGCCCCTTCCCACTGCCGCCACTCCTTCCCTCTCCGCAAGACCCATCTGCCGTTCATTGGTTCCTGAGACGCACGGTGTGGTGTCAATCTATAGACACGGATTGGGAACTGCGTCGCGGCTGCGCGCTCAGCATTGGGGGCGAGCGGGCTCAGCATTAGGGTATGCGGAGTGCTCAGCAGTGGCAGCTGCTGGATCAGCAGCAGCCGCTGTTTGGCTCCGCACCTGGTGGACGGGTTGGGCTCAGCATTGAATGCGGCGTGGGCGTCCGCCCCGGAGATCGGATTCGGAAGGTAGTGCGCTTGACTAGGTTCGCGGGCGCGCCGGTTCGGATATGTAGGGGCAGAGCAATCCGCGGGCTATGAAGGAACGGATGAGCGCGCGCGCAAGCGCGCGGATCATGCCAGATATTACCAAACACCCACGACGGGCGCGGATGAACGGATACAGACAGGCGCGGGGGGCTCCAAGTAGGGCGCGGTGTGAGGACCGCGTCATGAGAAGGACGGAACGGCGTACAGACAACGGGGGAGTTTGGTACGGAGGAGGTGGGGAGAGGAGGCTAGGGTTTCTGTTTTGGGATTGTTTTCTGTTTTGTTGTCATACTGTTATTTGCGCGTGTACTTAGGTTAGGGTTGAGAGGGAGGACTTATCCTCACTCCCAACTCCGGGTTGGAGGGGGGGGGGGCATCAGAGCATCAATGAAGAGGGAAGAGGAAGAATATCACATCATCAGATTGAATCACTCATCTCACCAGGAGATTAAAAGAACCCATACCGGATACAAATCCAGGTGGAAAGTTCTGAGGATTGAAGGATTGGCGATTTCTCTCTCTCTACTTTTCTTTATCTCTTATCTCCTTATTTCTATTTCTCATTTAAGTGCAACTTTGGACATCCTCATCTCCTTTCAAACGCAGGGAACCATTAACTTCCAAACCTTGGGACAATTATAGGGGGATAACCTTTATTATTTCCACAACGGTGTGGTGCACCATCCTGGACACCCTGGCCAGTGCGAAGAATTCAATTTTTTTATGATTTTTCCTTATCATCATTCATAGGCATCATGATCCAAAAAAAAAAAATCTTTGATCTGGAATAGGCTTCCATTTGGTTCCCAGCTTCCCAACTCCTCATTCTCTCAGTTGGCAAGGATGATCTCTGGGTGGTCGTGTCTCCGCTCTTGTGTTCAAATCCCTCCCGCGCCATTCAGCTTTACAATTTTTTTTGCCGAGCGCGCAGCCAAAAGACCGCCGGGCTTGCTTCCACCCTGCCATCCATCACCGGCACCCCCAAATGCTCATCATCACCCTACCTCTGTCTTCATCATCCATTCATGGGTCATACAATCACCAACGTTGCCAACGGTTGCCCCCGGCTCCTTGCAACCTGGTTGGAGCTCATCTGACAGACCGCAAGATGTTGCTTGGGGCTGTTGAAGTCTTCAAAAGCCCTGATCCCTTGCCTTCCAACTTGAATCCTCCATTCCATCACCACCGGTACCGTGAGGGATAGTCAGATCCTCATCCAAGCCAAAACTGAGATGACCAGATTCATCTCTTCAAGCCTTCAACGTCTTCTTCTCAGCTCCTCTCTCTCAAACTCCCTCACTCTCCTACCGACTGGTCGGATTGGATCCTCCAACTCACAACCTCCAGCTTGCTGGTCTCCTGCGTGGCTTGTCCGTTGCCCGCGCGGGTCTCAGTTGTCTCCCAGGCCCATCAGCCTGTCTGCAGGCCCCTCAACAGCTACTCTCCTGCACATGCCCACCATTGACACGTGCCAGGGTCTTGATTCAACTCTTCTTTTTTTTTCTGAGTGTTTTTTTGTTTCTTTTTTTTTCTTTTGTTTCTTTTGTTTTCTCATGACAATCATCCTCAGAAAAAAAAATAATATTTTTTTCCGCTCTATTTGTAAATCTCTCTTGTAAATAGTCTACAGGCCTCTGGTCTATAAAAGGAGGGGCTCTCCCCTGCTTTTTCTGGATGAGAAGAAAAATAATCCATGGGAGTGTGTGCTTATGTCCCCCCATTATTGTGAAATTTGATCCTGATCCTTATCCTGGGTATATCTCTGATTGCCCCCTGATCCATTTTTGACCCTGAGTCTTTGCCCCTCTGTGGCCTGATCCTTATCACCAACCAATAGCCTTGCTGGTTGAAGAAAATTCTGTCTTTTGGAATTTTTTTTGAGTGTTTTATACCACTCCTTGATCCCTTTCTCTGACCATACTGGTCCTGATCCCTGATCATCTTTCTGGAGCCAATCACAATTGATTGAAGAGGTCTTATTAAGCTTAAGAGCTGGAGTTTTATAACTCCCTTTATTTCCTTTGGAGTTGCATTCTGCCAGCCTACTCTTGAGTCCCTTGAGAAGTGTTGAGGTTATCCTTGCTTCAAATCAGTTACTGCTTGCTTTTAGAGCTTCTTAAACGTTGTGCTTTGTCTTGTACAGCCACCCTCAGTTATCTGGTACCCTTCAAGCGCTAGATTGCGGAGAGTTGGGCAGGTTCATTGAGAACCTGGAGGTTGGTTGGGTTTGAGTTGATCATCCCCAATCTTCTGCTGAAGACCAGAGTTATTAGCTTGTGGGTGTTGTTTACATACAACAGCTTTTGTTCTTTGAACTCTAAGCAGACTTTAACTTCTTTTGTTCAATTTTTCTTTTCCCTGCATAATCTTGTCTCAGATAGTGCTTTTCCATTGCTACCAAACTATTAACATCTTATCCTCTACTCCTTGATTCCTCATTTACCAGGTTCTGGACCTTGATCTTGGTTACATCTAAATATTTTTGTAACACTCAGGAGGGGAGCCTAAACAGCACCTTTCCCCTCCACAGAACTGCCATGGCCTAGCACCGTTTGGAGTCTTACAACGGAGTATCCGCTCCCCGTTCATTCGTTCTTGCTTGCTTCCTATCAGCAGGCTGAACCAGTTCCTCCAAGACCCGCTTTCTCAACACGCACCCCGCCTCCGCCAAGGAAACCAGTCCCGTGTTTGAATCCATTGTCCAATCCTTGCATCCCAGCTGCCAACAATTGTTGTTGTCCCAATATGTGCGCATCCGGGAGGCAGACACCCTAGGACACTGAATACTCTCCAGATAGGCCTCAAGGCCCCTTACCACCTCTGCAAGTTTGTTGGCCCAAGGGATGGTCGCCAGTGATGGGTCCGGAACGCACAATGCCCTTTAATATGGCTCTGCGTAATCCAATTCTGCTTGTAACTGGACCCCGCCGCACATGCCTGCTTTGTAGTCCAAT
The DNA here is from genome assembly GCA_025617555.3 of Puccinia polysora. Lineage (NCBI taxonomy): Eukaryota > Fungi > Basidiomycota > Pucciniomycetes > Pucciniales > Pucciniaceae > Puccinia > Puccinia polysora. The sequence continues at coordinate 43,064,124 of CM062613.1, forward strand.
TCCGCGGATGGCTTGAAATTTCCTTCCCAAAAACAATAGTCGCGCCTCCCCCATCTTGCCAACATGTCCCCCTTCAGTGTTGGCCAATCCAGGTTCCGGTAGCCTCTCATCTCTTCTACATCCCGAAGCTCTTCCGCTTCCTCAATGAACAGGATGACATGGCGCGCCTTCTCAAAATCCAATGCGCCTTCAGAGTCTGAAATCCTTTCATACCGTGAGATGAATCGCTCCACATCCGTGGTGTTGAATCAAATATGAGGGTAATCCTTTGGGCTGGTGCAGAGGGGGTAGGAGAAGGAGGAAGAAAGAGGGGCAACTGCTGCTAGCATCCGTAAGTACCTTTGAGAGACTTTGACAAAGGATTTTTCCCAGGCAGACTTCCAGATGTGGAAACAAGAGGGGTGATCCCCCAGATGTGGAAACAAGAGGAGGTGATACCTCCCAAAGTTGTCCTTGAGTTCTGGAAGTTATTGGTCTAAGCATCTGTAACGAGATTGGATGCAATGAGTTTAAGAATAGAGAGAGTGATTATAAGATAAATTCCTTCCCTCAAATCCTTCTTATACCATTTCCTGGAGGTCTGGTGATATGAACTATATGATATGTATTGTAATCTGATAGCCTCCCCCCCAACCCGGAGTTGAGAGTGAGGTATTTTTGAGTCCTCCCTCTCAACCCTAACCTAGGTACAACCACAAGCAGCAAGATAGATGAAAACATAACCCCAAGTACAGAACCCTAGCTCCACCCTAACCCTACCCCATACCACCCACCCTGTCCAAAACCCTCCCCTTCAATATCACATACGTCCAGTTTGTCCTCCTCATGGCACGGCCCTCCGCTGCGCCCTACTTGGAGCCCCCCCGGGTTTATCCATCCGTGCATGCCCGCGGATCCCGCGATCCATGAGTCGGCCTGCGCTTATGCCCGCGCAAACCTCCCCGGCGCGTTTAACCCCTGATTGACCCGCCCTTGCCTTCCGGACTAGCCCCCCGCAAGCTTGGTTGGGCCGGCTCCATCACTTGCTCCGCGTTCCCTGGGCGGGTCGCAGCCCGGCGCCCCCCCCAGAGTAGGCCCAACCTGCACCTGGTGCTGAGCCCCACAATCCCTGCCGCTGAGCCCTCAACCACTGCTGCTGAGCCCGCAGCAGGCACTGCTGAGACCGCGCACACCCCAAATGCTGAGCCCAACCTACCCAACTGCTGAGCTTGCAGCCTGCAACACAGCTCCCAATCCAAGGTTATAAATACAACACCACAACGGCCTGATGCAAACAGGCTTTTGATTGGCGCCATTGTTGGAGAAAGAGACACCGTATCCCTCAACTGATGAAGGTTGCTTCTAAGAAGCCGGAGGAGGAGGGCTAACATTAGACAACCCCAAAACGGTCAATGGGTGGTACTGGGACATTGTGCTTGTTAGTTTCAAGCAACAAGGAAAAAAAGGTTACTTCCTGGCCAGACCCCCAGATGTGGAATTCAGAAGAGTAATTCTCTTTTAATGGTTCCCAAGTTTGTAAGTTATTGATCCCTTGCGTCTGTAAACCCTAAGTGCAACTGTTCACCCTATGACCAAGAGATAGAGAGATCTGTGTAAACAGTCCTTCCAACCTGATGTGATGCTCTCCTGTGGCTTCCAGGTTGAGGGTGCGGTTTAAGTAGCCTTACTCTTAACCCTAACCTATTTAAAACCGCAAGTAAACAAGAATAATTAAATACAACCCCTAAGTACAGAAACCTAGCCCAACTCTATCCTTCCATCCCCATCCCATGATCCATATCCCATACCTCATATCCCATCTGTATTGCCTGCCTGCCATTATGCCCACCCGGTTTGTCCTTCTCATGACACTGCCCTTCTGCCACACCCAAATCAGAGCCCCCTGCGCATGTCTGTATCCACCCAACACGCCATTCCAGATATCCAAGGTACATCTGCGCAATCCACTCCGGGCGTCTTGCAACGCGCAATCCGTCCAATCCAATCCAATCCACCCTGCGTCTTGAGATGCCAAGCTCAATTTGACTGCTGAGAAGCATGGCTTGCTGCAGCAAAGCCGCACCCATTGCTGAGTGGGCTGCCACTGCTGAGCGCGCAGCGCAAAGCCAATTCCAAATTGTGTCTATAAAAAGACCACCACAGAAGCCCACCCAGCCTGGTCCGCCAGCGTGTGGGATTCCAACGAACTAAATTCAAGCCATGTGGAGTTGTACACGGCTGAAATGCAGTTGTGTGGCATCCCACACGCCACTGGAACGCGGTGAGCCAAAAAAAAAGGAATGAAAGGGTACTAAAATAATCCATAAACTAAATAAAACTTCCAAAAAACAGAAATCAACCAAAAAATCAATGAATGTTCATTTTTTGAAAAAAAAAAACATAAAAATAAATAAAAAACAAAAAAAGCTGGCACTATCCAATGGACTAGCCCTAAAGTAAAAAGAACCAAAAAACAAAAGTAATGGACTAGCCCTAAACTAAAAACACCAAAAAAAAGACAAGTAACTTGACAAGCCCTAAAGTAAAAACACCAAAAAAAAGACAACTTGAAAAGCCCTAAAGTAAAAACACCAAAAAAAAACAAGTAACTTGACAAGCCCTAAAGTAAGTTCAACTTGACTAGCCCTAAAGTAAAAGGGCCCAAAAATTAAAGAAGTCTTTTGACTAGCCCTAAAGTAAAAGTGCCACAACAATACAAGTCTTTTGACCAGCCCTGAAGTAAAAACACCAAAAAAAAAGTTCAGCTTGTGTTAAGCTGATCCCATCCCAAGCTTAACATTATTTTAGCTTGTGATGGAATAAGCCCAACACAAGTTTAACTGACTTACCATTAAAATCTCATTCAAAACACTCAATATAATGATGTTAAGTCAAAAAACTCAACATAATGATGTTTAAAATGTGATAACCCTTTATATTCATAGAACTTTTTAGCTGCATTAGAATTACATTTCATATGAAAACCAATGATGAAATGAAGTCAAAGTCTATTAAAATATAGAATATATTTGCAGTTGATCTTTGAAATGATCAACCCAACCAGAGGCTTTTTTAGAAATCAAGGAACTTGGTTTTGCTACAATGGGAGGGATTGGAATCATTTCTCCCTCAAGTACTAATAGATCTCTGTTGTTATTGTTTATAAAGAAAATGAACATTGGATCTTATTGATCAGTGAAAAAATTTTTCATTGGAGTATAAGTATCACATGACTCCAATGAAATGAAACATATAGGTCTGGAATATGTGTCTGCTATGATTTGACCCATATCTAATTTAGCCAGCCATTTTGAGGAGGGAATCTTTTCATTGATGTCTTCAACATCAAGTCTTTTTTTAATCTTTTCAACCTCCTTTGCACCACCAAGCATCTTAATGTAGCATGCTTTATGTTTCTCTAATGTTTCAATCATTTCCTTCCTAACTTTAAACCAACCATTTTCTTCATAACCATGAGATTTAGGCATGACTCTAAATCCACAATTCCCATCTCCAATTGGATCCCAAACCTCACCCAAGAACTTATGGAATTTCTTGGGTATTTGATTGAGGTATGTCATGTTTGGTTCCTATCATGAAAACTAACTTAGTATTGATTTCTTTAATCAGATCAATTAAATGAATACTCACCAAAGATGAGCTTCTGGTTGAGCTTTGCTGCACATTCTCTTCCTCTGAAGAGGATTCTGATTCCAAATTAAGTGATCCCAATTTACTTTCAGTCTCTTCCTCTGAACTATGAAATTCAGATTCAGATTCTTCCCACTTTGACTAAAAATTCATCATTAGTTAGTAACTAAGTTCATTAAACCAAAGAAATGAACATATCCCAAAAGAAAAGACTTACAATCTTTTTTCTTTTCTCTTTTGGAGCCCTTCTAGTCATTTTTTCCCCCTTGAGTTGTTTTTCAACATGCTCAAACCAAGATGGTTCTTGCCGCATATCTGTCAATTTTGGCCTGCCCCTACTTGATTGTAAGACTTTAGGTTCAAGTCTTGGCTTCAATCAATATTTTTTAATCTTCTGAATGATATACTTCAATAGGCTGCTTTGCTCATGATCTGGAGATTCAAAGATCATTGCATTCCCTTTTTCACGTAACTGAGGAATGATTAGCATTTCATCAACATTGCACTGGAAAAATTCAAAATGATCAACCATTAGTGAATTAGGATTCATTGATCAAAAAGCATTAATCACATAGTCATTTGAACAATCCAACTTAAGCCAAATTGCAGAACTATAACTGCAAGGGTCATAGTCCAACCTCCACTGAGGATGAACATCTTCTGGTACCACAGATCCTCAGAATGCTAGATGGTCACCTATTTGGTGGGAAAAGGGCAAACCCATAGTCTTGGAATCTGACTTGGTGCACACTTTTCCATCATAATCACATTTGAATTTCTCAAATTGTTCCATAATAAGATGAATTGCCTCTAAATACAATTTGTAACCCAATGGTAGCAGTTCAGGTGGAAGAACTGTCCCTGGCTTAATTCAAGAGTTATAAAGTGACGCATGAACCAATTTAATTTGGTTCAAAACTGTTCCGTCAAGGCTTTTCCAAACATCCAATAGGTTTCCCAAAGAGTTTTCAAGGAATTGGTTGAGAGTCGCATGGGCCCCTTCAACCCAAGATTTTGTGTTGTTTCCAAAATCTGGGTTTATACAAGTCAAAGCTGTTACAAAAGTCTCTTTGATAGGGAAAATGTTGTTTTCCATATACTCGAGTCCATCCTTATAGTCTTTCAAGAAACACTATAAAAGTCAAAAGGTCAGAACCCAAAACTAGGAAGAATAAGAAGCAGTGATTTGGACCTACTTTGAGTTCTGCATCATTGACCTCCGCCTCCTCCTTGGCCTTTGAGGCCCCATACTTTGCCCACAGAGTCATAAAGCTTTTCCATACTTCAATGTCATTAACAAAGTGCGCTTTACAGTTTGCTTGTATGTTTTTAGAAAAGTGCCAAGTGCAACTTTGTCTTGATGACTCAGGGAAACTAGATTCAATAGCACAAATCAGAGCTTTTTCACGGTCCTTCACAAAGACTTTTGGAAGTATCTCAGGATCATAAGCCAACTCCTTTAATGCATTTAAAGACCAACTGTAGAAATGAAACATTTATTTTGTTATAAAAAAAAGAGCTTTTGTGAAATTTTTCCAATTGGCTGTCATTCCTACAACATGCAATAGTGGTGTTTTGTACTTATTTGTCTTATAAGTACAATCCAAAATAGCAATATTATGGAATTGTTTTGAAAGCTTTACTGCCTTAGGATGTGCTAAGTACAGGGCCTCCAAGTGACCCTCCCCATTAAACTTTTACTGGTGAATCCAACTTGTTTTTTCAAGCTTTTCATAGAGTACATCCATAACACTTTTTGGTGTTAGTTCTGAAAGCATTACCTTCTGCTTAGTGTTATAGATTGTTTGGTCATCAAAATAATCCCACCCATCAATCTTGCTCAATTTTCTCTCAAGTTGTAACATATTGAGCCCATCATTCATGCATTCTATTAGATTGTCTAAGGCCACCCCAGAGATTCTCCTCAGTTGAGGATGCACAGAGGGATTTTCAGATGGTTGATGGTTATGTTGCATTTCTTTATAGGAGATTTGCCACAAGGGGTCTGCCTTTGTGCAAATTTCATGGATTAAAAAATTGCACCCAACCTTCCTTGTGTGATTTTTTCTAGACTGTTTGGTTAGAAATTTTTCTGAATAGAAACCATGTCCATCACAGGCTAAATCCACATATTGGTGACGCTTTGAGTTGAAAACTGTTAAAGCATAACCATTCTTCATTTCCCATGTTTGAAAATAGTTTTGTGCCTCTTCCCTAGTAAGAAAAGCTCTCAAAGGAGGTGGGTAAAGTGGATCTGTCATAGTTACATAGTTATATTGATGGCATGCACTCCATCAGTTTCAATTAAATTAAATACGGCAAAGAGAAGTAATAAAAAATGTTACTCACCACCAGAGGTCATGTCCATTTGTGAATCATTTTGTTCCTCAATGGTAACCCTTGATGAGTATGCAATTGGGGTTTCTAATGTTTCATTAACCAATTTTTTTTCTTTTTCCAAAGCTTTGTTGATAGCACTATCATTGTGGACCTTCCACGCAGCCATGTCAGAAGAAGGAGGGCTTGCCACTGTTCCCATGCAAAAAAATGCAATGGTATACTTCAGTATTCAATCCAAATTTCAATTGAACAAACAAAGTTTGCTCACTTTTGAGTTGAAAAAGAATTGTTTGCAGAATTTTATATGATTTCAATTTTGACTTTACTTTCACTTTGGTTTCACTTTAAAGTCTCTTTGGGATCACTAGGTATGGAAGAACAGGTATGTGTTGATTGCAAATTTGGGTTGAAGGAACCCAATTGTGGTCCAGGGGGTTCCCAAAATTCTGGCACAACTTCTGGGGGGTTGTGCACCCCCAAACACGGTGTTTTTGAGCCATGTACGGGGGTACACAGCTCAAATTGGCCGTTTTTGGGGGTTACACTGCTCCTGCACAACACCCGGGGGTTGCGCGTGTTTGAAACGGTCGTCTTTGGGCCCCCATGGCTCATTTGAGCCGTGTAGGGCCATACACAACTACCACACGGTTGGAGCTGTGAATTTAACATCACCCCCCAAAAAAATCTGAAAAGGTAAAAAGCAATATTATTAATTGTTGGATAAATTGGCCAAAAAATTGTGCTTCAAAACACAAGGAATGTTGAAAAAACTCATTAAAATTGAGAAAAACTTTTTTCAACTTTAAAATTTATCAAAATAGAAGTTAAAAAGTTTAACTGTTTGCAAAGGTTTTCCTGCCCCCCCCTTCAACAATTTCTATTGTGGGGGCCCTTTGCAGCCCTGGTACATCTTTTTTAAAAAATGTTAGGTAATAAATACAGCAAAAATATATATTTTTATAGTCAGAAATCAATCAAAATATATATCAGAGCAGGGCAATTGACTGAATTTATTCCTTTGAAAATAATCAATCCATAAAATCTTTTTATAAAAACAAAAATGGAATGGGTTTGAATGTGGAATTTTTGTTTCTAAATTGAAAGATTTAGCATGATTTTTAAAGTTTTGATAACCTGATTGGTATCAAACAATTTTGGGATAACCCAATCTGAATGAACTAAATCTTTTGAAACTTTTCTCAGAAGGGAAAATAGTGGCTCCTAATTGGGAAACATTTGGGTTGGGCCAAGGCAGGGCTTCTGAGATAGATCATATACTAAAGCCTGTAGTCATGATGGCTTTGAGACTTTTTTAAATGCTGGGTTCCACATATTTGACAGCAGAGAGCCCCAAAAAGCTTCAACTTGATGCTTAAAATCTTCCTTAAATTAATTATTATTGATAGTTTTTTAAATTCAGTTTATTGATTCTATCTTTTGATTATTTATTTATTTTTATCTTAAAGATTTTTATCAATTTCAACTGCATCTGTGTCTGTGTCTTTTATTATCTTGATTTTAGAATTTTGAACCAATGCTATTTTCAAGCCATCAAAAATCATGAATGCAAGAATTTTCAATTTAAAAACCAATGAATTAAATGCAGAAAATTTGTTGATTTATCCAGAATTTTGTGAATTTAGTGTTTTTTTGTTGATAAACACTTGCATATTCTAAATATTTCAAACCTTCATTTATAAATTCAAAAACTTTGGTATTTTTTAACAGAAAATAAAAAAAAAGAAGAAAACTATCTCACTTGAATTTTTTTGGAATGATTTATTGAAATTCAAATAAGTTCATAAATAATTTACAACCCCAGAGTCATGCATTTACGCAGGTTTGAAAACCCATTGAAATCCTATTTCAAGGCTATGTGGGATACTTAAAAGCTCCTTTTAGACCTTCTGGGATTCCTCTAAGCTGCCTAAAATTATCAAAGGAATCCTCTTAAATTTTTAGAAAGCCTGTTGCATACTTTGGAAAAATAGTGCTCATTATTTTTTTCAGGATTTTGAGAAAAATGAATAATTTTTGAATCAAGAAAAGAAGCAAAATTTGTCTTCAAAAATTATACTTTTCCTTATAGGAATTCAATATTCTCATAGAATGTTCATAATATTTTTTCTATCTTTACAAAAATCTCACCAATTAATTTTAAGAATATTCAGAATTTTTTCTCATTGAATTTTTGAAAATATGTCAATCCTGTTTATGATTTTAATATTAATAAATTTCATCTTGGTTATCAAATAATTCTCCTCAGGCTGAATTTAGAAATTTTTTTTGAAAAATATTCCTTTTTTTTCTGTTCAATTGTAATGATTAAAGAAAGGATCATATCAATCTGGTCCAAAAAATGAGCCTCATATTGAAAATTCAAAAATATGTCAAATTTTCAAACATGAATCATGAATTATGAGTCAAAATAGATTGATTTTTGATCAAAAATTCTCATTGGAAAAATTGAGGGAGGAAAAGAAGTATTTTATCTTAAAATAAGTATCACATTAATCAGTAAAAAATTAAATGAATTATGAGTTATTAATCAAAAATAATGGATACCTTTATCAAAATTGATGACCTGTGAGAAGTTGAGATACCTCTGTAGATGGAGGGTCATATCTTATTGTAATATATTTTTGAGTTCTTGAGATTGAATTTTTGAATTTTACATGTTTTTAAATTTGAAGGCTTGATAGAATGAGCTTTCATTAATATGGTTGAGGTGCTTGAAGAAATTTCTGAGGGCCCTGAAGATATTTTTGAGTGGCAAGAATAGATGTTGAAAATCCTTCAATATGGTGCATATCTGAAAAATAATGGGCATCTTGATGATAAAATGAATCATTACTGAATTTTCAGGAGGGATTATTCATTCCTGAAGCACCCCCAAAATTGTATTTACATGCTTATTTGTAATTTTTTAATAATTACTGAGGATTGATTTGAAAATATTGATAAATATTGGAGATTTTTTCATATTGGTAATTGGGAAATAATTTCATCTATTGAAGAAAAAGGATCATTTTAGGAATTATTGATTTATATTTCCTGTGACAAGGAGATCCTTCTGTCTGATTTATCATAAAAATTATTGAATTAGTGATTATTATGAATTTCTGAAATTTCAATTTTTCAGTTTTTTTTTGGTGATTATAATGGCCGTTTTGGGATAGAACTTAGGATGTATATGGGATATATATGGTGAATTTCTTTTTTCTAAAATTCATTTATTATGATTAATTTTTATTCAATTTCTATGTTACCCCAACATCTGTCACTTTTAACCTTATTTGTTTTTGGGACTATTTTACCTCTGTAAGCTACAAACAGAAGGCCTAAGCACAGGTGTTTCAATGAAGCTCCTTGCCAGTGCTTCAACCACTCAAGTTTATTCAACAATGTCCAAAGTGAAAATAAATTATTCAGTTGATTTTTACTTCACAAATCATTTTGGTTGGGTTCTCAAGCATAGCCAGAAAATAAAAAACTACATCAAGGTCAATATAAGCTGGAAAATTGTATTTATTTTATATTTTTCCAGGAATGGTTTGTGATGTTTTTGATTTTAAATAATTTCAGGATCTTTTATTTCAATACATTGAATTTTTTGTCTCTCAGAACCAAGATTTAACTCAAAATATTTTGTAGTAAGAAGGATTTTGAGTTGTTCTATCCTTTTATTTTCATAATATTGGATATAGGAAGTGATTAGAAGTTAGGCCTTTGGATTTTAACTGTGAAAAAACCAATATAAGCTTGTTGAAAACTAAGACCTACAATATCTGCAAAAAGAAAAAATTTAGGATGTGAAATTAAGAAAATCAGAATTGGTTTAGTAATTATGGATTAATTTCTTAATCAAAACTAAGGATGTTGAGGATTTCATTGCTCATGTAAAATGGGTGAATTTCTTAGAGGCACAAAATAATATAATAGGGTGTATCAGAGTTAAGCAAACCCGCCATTTTTTAATGGCTGGTTTCAAACCAAATTGGCCATTTCAAACCTGCTATTAAAAATCAAAAAAAACCCACTTATTTCACATGAGAAGTGTCAGAGTTACCTGGAAATTAGTGGGTTTTTTCAAGTAAAGTATGTAAAGGCTTCCACCACCTTTCCATTTCATACAACCCTGGTTTTCCACCTCAAAACTTGAAAAAATTCTACCTCCAACCTCATTGGAACAAAATTTGATTCATTGCTCTTCATCTCTTCATCACTCTCATCAATTTATCTCTTTCATCACATCCAGCTAAATCTCATTCACTTTATTTCTTTCATCACATCCAGCTTAAGCTAACTCATTGCATCACTATCCTCATCACTCCCTCACCCTCATCACTTTATTGCTTTCATCACATCCTAACTCTCATCATTTTATCCCTCTTTTCATTTCATCATTATCATCCCTTGCTATCCTCTTTGCTTCATCACTCTCATAATTGCCCCTCAGAAATCCCCCTCACAAGTCCACTAAGCAATGCAATGGACCAAAGAAAACATCCCCCAGGAACTCAACATCCAAAAATCCTCCCCCATCAGCTTCCAAAGGCTCAAGTCAGCTCAAAAGAGCTGATCACATCATCCTGGTAAACTTGCTTGAAATTCCCTCCAACTATGATGATTGCTTTGGATCCAACAATGAAACACACGTTGGTCAACCTTCATCCTCCAAGGTCAATGGTTATCTCCTGATGGCCAATGAACTCAAGAATAAAACAAAAGGTAGGCTGGAACTTTCATCCAAACAGATGAGGGAGTGATTCAAGAATTATCAAGCCAAGTAAAAAAAAGCACACTCCATGTCAATCTCCACTGGCTTTGGTATCACCAAATCCAACAAAGCCCAGGAAATCAACTTGGTGGTTGATAAGTTGGACTCAATTTTTCCTTTTTATATTAAAATGGATAAAATCTTTGGAAAGAAGGCCAAGATCACCCCTCTAGCTGCTTTTGATTCCCAACAATCTGATTCAGTTGATGCCAAGGACTTGGCTGGGGATGCTCAGCCTAGCAATGGGGACCTTGATGAAACCTTTGCCTTTGAGTGACCCCCATCCAATGCCAAGGAGTATATTTAAGCACAACCAGCTCCATCACATCTACTTCCACATTGATTGATGAGTCAAACCCAACCTTGGACCCCTCACTTACTTCTTTTGATTGCTCTCTTCCTGGGGTGGAAGAACTGGAGAACTTGGCCAATGAGGAGGATTTCATTCCGGTATCACCATTGCCATCAACATCTGCTCAAGTAAGGAACCAAGTTCTTTTCTCTTCTTTCTGGTTAATCCGGACTGATTTGGTTTCAAAAGAAACAGGCTAATCCATTCCTGAATGGCCAAAAACTCAAGCCAATGGGGCCTCCCACATCCCCTTCAAATGAGAGCAATGATGTTACCACACAAACCTTCTCTGAAAATGGAAAGAAAAAGGCCTCCAATTACATCAACAACAACCCAAATAGCATTCAAAAGAGGAGAAAAACTTCAAATTTTTTGGGCTTTGAGGAGATCATGAAGGAGCAACATTCAAGTAAGCCCATTGGATTCTCCTTGCTTTCAAAATGAAACTCATTCCTATTCCCCTCTGAAAAACAGTGAAATCACAAATTTAATCTGAAAAACTTAAGTTTGAAAAGGAGAAGTGGGATTTTCAATGGGCTATTGATTTGCAAAAGCAGAAAGCCAAGAGTTTGCATCATCAACTAAAATGGGATGCTGAGTGGAAGTTGAAACAGGCTGAGCTAGAATTTCAAAAAGAGGAAAAGGAGAAGGATTGACAGCAAGCACAACTGGAAATGAAGAGAGAACAAATGGCAACAGAAAAAAAGGATAAGTGTTCAATGGCTGCGCCATACATTGGTAGCAGTAGAAAAGCAGATGAATTAAAGCAGATTACTCAAATTCTGGGCTTTTGAATATATTTTCTTTGATAAAAAACTTAAAAAGAAAAAAAATTTGATTACAACAATTCTTAAGACTATTTTTAACCCCGCCAATAAAAAAATATTATTTATTTTTATTTGGGATGCGGTTTTCCTTCATTATTTCACTGTTTTATTCAAATGGAATTCTGGCCAAATTGCAAAACATTTGTCCTAAAATTTGAGAGACTCTGTCTGCCTTAAGATTGAGAAAATCATACCCTTGAGGGGAAGATTGAATAGATGATTGCTTCACATAGATTCCAAGTAACTCAAAGGGGTCCATCAATTTTTGCCATCCAATTGCCCACATTTTTCTACCCCAAGATCTTGAGGGACCAACAGTGTTGACAAATTTTTTTGACTGGTGAAGGAAAGTTGTCACAAAGCTGATGTCCTTCTTGTCTTGGTCAGAAATTTTCTCCAACGGGAAAAATTCAATTATTGCAACAAGACCATTGTGACCAGATTTATTGAGAACAATGACCTTTCCATGGCTGAAGAAATGGAATTGCTTGATTGTCTGCTTGGCCTTTTCAAACTCAGTGGTTTAGGGTTTTCAATAGTTCTTTTTTTTTGTCAGTGATGGCAGGATACAGATCCAAAGGTTGTATTTTTTGTCCTGACCATACAACCTTTTCATGGATGCCCCCCTCTGCAATTTGCAAAGAGATTTCTGATTCCCTCATTTGATCCCTCTTTTGCTTCAAAGCCCTCTGCTTGCCACCTCTCTTTATGTTTTTCACCTCATCTCCTTCCATCTTGTTCCCTCCCAGGCAAATTCTCAGCTTGGGGTGAGGATCAAGAAGGGATTCAATTTGGAGTATAATATTGTGAGTGCACCGGGAGAAGGGATGGCAATGAAGGAAAAGGGGTCAAAGAAGGGTTAAAAAAACAGCTTCAGTCACATGATCACCAAAAAAAAACCAAAAAATTAAAAATTAAAAAATTACTGGGTGTGGGCATGAGATAATTGGGCCGGGCTTATTACTAAAAAAAAAAAAAAAAAAAAGTTAATGTCATCAGAAAAAAAAAAAAAAATACCAGGGTGCAAGCCAATCAAGCCAGGCTTTGGGGCCGGCCTTGGGTTGGGCGGCGGATGATAGCAAGGCATGGGGCGGGGCTGGCAAGCCTAGGGAGACAAGGAGGGGCAAGGGGGGGCTGGCAAGGAGGAGCAAGGGGGGGAGGCAGCAAGCCAAAGGGGGGGCAAGGGGGGGCTGGCAAGGAGGAGCAAGTGGAGGGGGCTGGCAAGCCAAAGGGGGGGCAAGGGCGGGCCGGTGAGGAGGAGGAGGAGCAAGGAGAAAGGGAGGGAGAGGGCGGGCCAGCCAGGAGGAGAAGGAGCAAGGGGCAAGGGGGGGCCAGCAAGCCAAGGGTCAAGCGAGGGGGGGCAGCAAGTGGAGGGCCAAGCAAGGGAGGGAAAGGGCAGGCAGGCAAGGAGCAAGGGGGGGGGGGACAGCAAGTTGAGGGCCTAGCAAGGGAGGGCAAGGGCAGGCTGGCAAGGAGGAGGAGGAGCAAGGAGCAAGGAGCAAGGGGGGGGGCAAGCAAGATAGGAGGGAGAGGGGGGTGTTGGTGAGTGAGCAGGAGGGAGTGAGAGGGGGTGAGAGGGAGGGAAAAGAAGAATTGGGAGGAGGGAGGGGGGAGCTTACCTGGGGCATCAACCAAGGGGCTGGGGGGCCTGAAGGGGGATGGAGGTGGATGAATCAAAGGATGCACATTGGATGATGGGGAGGATGAGGAGGAGGGGGGGAAGCTTACCAGGAGTTCCAACCAAAGGAGGAGGGGAGGTGGTGTGTGAGGTGGAGGTGCTGGGTGAGGTGGAGGTGATGGGTGAGGTTGAGGTGGTTGGTGAGGAGGAGGAAGGAGTGGACAGACCAGTGGTTTGGTGGGGTGAGGTGGGTGGTTTGACCAGTGGTTTGGTGGGGTGAGGTGGGGGTTTTGGAAGTTTTGAGTCTGGCTTTCCTGAGTCCACCCAACCAAATGAGAAAAAAAAAACGACTCAGTCTAGGAATCTTGGGTGAAAAACCAAAACCAAAAAAATTTGGTGAAGGGATTTTTTACCTAATTTGAAATCAAATATTACTTATCAAAGTGAGCAAGGGTGAGAGGAAGAATCTGTTCTCTCATAGAAGAAGATGAGGGACAAGATGAGACAGGGATGACTTGAGGCAGATCAGGAATATCCTCTTCAAATATTTTGTCCCATTCATCTTTGATCTCAGCCAAAAGATTGTGAAGGATTACACAAGTGATAATCCAGTTGATGAGGAACTTCATGTCTTTGGGGTTTTGAAGCTGGTTTCACATTTCCCTTAAGCTGGCCCATCTTCCTTTCAGGAATCCTATGGCATGCTAAATCCAAACTTGTGATTGGGCAAGATGATAGTTGAAATTGGTTTTTCCTTGATTGTTGGAAAAAACATTCTGGTATGCTGGAACCACATATTTCCCACTAGCATAAGCTGAATATACCAGAAGGTATTGATCTTTCCCAAAATAGTTCACTGGTTGTTGTAAAATCTGCATCCTATTCAAAACATATGAATTGTGACAAGAACCTGGAAGGCCAGCATGGAGTGATATGAACTTCTTGTTTTTATCACAAAAAAGTTTTTAGTGCCACAGAGTATCTATACAAACAGATAAAACATATTTGGTCAGCGTGTTATTCAAGGCTTTGGAAAAGAAATGAATCAATTGCCTTTTTTTCCCAATCAAAATAGTGGTTGCCATCTAGCTTGGGTTTTTGACTCAAGGGGATAGTGGTTCCATCAACAAAAACAGTGCAACCAGGAAAGCCTTCAGTCTTCATTACTTGAGATATTTGCTTGCTTTCTTATTTGGTGGGCCAAAAAAGGACTGATAAACAGAAAGATAGGATAGAAGTCATGACTCTTTTGGTGTATAAGTCAGTTGTTCTATAAAAAACTGAGAATAAATTTTCTAATTGATTAATGACTGCTCCATTTCCATTTGATCCCAATATACAAAGAGCAACAGCAAGTTTGATAGCTGGACCGTGTTGAGGGTTCTGAGAATTTTTCTGGAAGATTTGGTAGTCTTCAATCATTTCCAAAAGTTTCATGAATGAAGGCAATAGAGTTTGGAACAGTTGCTGGAAGCTTAAGTCAGGGAGGAGATGAAGCTTTTGCCTTTAATACATATGGTTGTGGAGAGTCTGTCTTCTTGGAACCATTTATGGATTTTCCAATATTGAATTCAAAGCTAACCAAGTTGATTCCAAATCAGAGTCTGAATCAGAGTCAAATCATAAAAAAATTTCAGTCAGATTTTTTTTGTTTTCAACTTGCTGCTGGTAAGTTTGATTGGAAATGTTGGGAAAGATGGAGATGTGATGTGGCGGGATGAGAAGGTGATGGGATGTATTTGAAGCAATGGAGACAAGATGTGTTTTATGCAATGGAGATGAGATGTGTGTGTTGCAATGGAGATGGAATTGGTATGGATTTGATGAGTTGGAGGTGTGGATGGTTGTTTTGCATGCAATGGATGGTGGATGGATGATGGTGCATAAATGGGAGGTTTTATGTTTGAAATCAACCATTTTCATGAAACCCGCCATTTTGAAATACACCAGTTAGTGGGTATGTGTATTTCAGAAACCCGCCATTAAAAATGGAGGTTTTGGTCAAAAAAAAATGGCGGGTTTCTGAAATACAAATACTCCTAACTGGTGTATTTCAAAATGGCCTGTTTCATAGAAATGGCGGGTTTCAAACATCAAACCGGCCATTATCATTCATCCACCATCCATCACATGCAAAACACCCATCCACACTTCCACCTCAGCAAATCCATACTGATTCCATCTCCATTGCATCACACACATCTCATCTCCATTGCTTCACATCTCTATCACTTCACTCACATCACACACATGCCATAATCATCTCATCACCCATCCAGACCTCCACCTCAGCAAATCCATACCAATTCCATCTCCATTGCATAACACAAATCTCATCTCCTTTACTTCACATCTCCATTGCTTCAATCACATCACACACATCCCATCATCATCTTTCACAGCATGTCCAATCAAACTTCCCAGAAGCAACTTGAAAATGCAGAAAAGCTGACTGAACTTTTTTTATTATTTTACTCTGGTTCAGACTCCAATTCTGACTCTGATTTGGAATCAACTTGTTTTGCTTTGAATTCTCTATTGGAAAAGCAATAAATTGTTCCAAGAAGACACACTCTCCACAACCCTATGTATGAAAGGCAAAAGCTTCATCTCCTCCTTGAATTAAGCTTCCAGAAACTGTTCCAAACTCTATTTCCTTCATTCATGAAACTTTTTGAAATGATTGAAGACCACCACATCTTCCAGAAAAATTCTCAAAACCCTCAAAATAATCCAGCCATCCAACTTGCTGTTTCTCTTTGTAGATTGGGATCAAATGGAAATGGAGCAGCAATTCATCAATTAGAAAATCTATTCTCATTTTTTTATGGAATCATTGGCTTATACACCAAAAGATTAATTATTGCTATCCTATCTTTCCATCACTTGGTCCTTTGTTGCCCAACTAAAGAAGAACGCAAGGAGATATCTCAAGTAATGGAGACTGAATTCTTTCCTAGTTGCATTTGTTTTTTTGATGGAACCACCATCCCCTTGAGTCAAAAAACCCAATCTAGATGGCAACCACTATTTTGATTGGAAAAAAAGGCAATTGATTCATTTCTTTTCCAATGACTTTGATAAAACTTTTGATCACACACTGACCAAATATGTTTTATCTTTTTGTATAGATACTCCGTGGACCTACAACCTGTTTGTGATAACAACAAGAAGTTCATATCCCTCCATGCTGGCCTTCCAGGTTCTTGTCATGATTCATATGTTTTCAATCATATGCAGATTGCCCAAAAACCAGAGAACTACTTTGACCAAGATCAATACCTTCTGGCTGATTCAGCTTATACTAGCGGGTAATATGTGGTTCCAGCATACTGCAATGTTTCATCTGATGATCAAGCCAAAACTGATTTCAACTATCATCTGGCCCAATCACAAGTTTGGATTGAGCATGCCATAGGAATCCTGAAAGGAAGATGGGCCAGCTTAAGTGAAATGCAAAACCAGCTTCAAAATTCCAAAGATAGGAAGAGAATCATCAAATGGATCATCAGTTGTGTAATACTTCACAAACTTCTTGCCAACATCAAAGATTAATGGGATGAAATCTTTGAAGAAGATATTCCTGATCCTCCTCAATTCATCCTGGTCTCATCTTCTACCTCATCTGCCGCCATGAGAGAGTGGATTCTATCTCTCACACTTTCTCACTTTGATGGGTAGCATTTTTTTTTTTTTTTGAATAGGTGAAATATCACTTTTTTTTTGTTTGTTCAACCAAGATTCCAAGGCCAAATCCTGTTTTTTTTTTTTTTTTTTTTTTTTTTTGGTGGACTTAGACAAAAACCAAAACTTCCAATCCACCCACCTCACCCCACCAAACCACCAGTCCACCTTCAACGGCCCACTCCTTCCTCCTCCTCACCAAAAATCCTCCCCCACCACCTCCAACTCACCCATCACCTCCACCTCACCAACCACCACCACCTCACCATCACCACTATCTCACCTCACCTTACTCACAGTGTGGTGGTTATTTATAGACACAGAGGCAAGTGGGCTCACCACTGGACATTTGACATGGAGCGTCTCAGCTGTGGGTGGAAGTCCGCAGTACAATAAGCACAGAGAAGCGCATTGGCGGACTTTCTATTCCAGAGTACCATAGCTGAGGGCTTGGCATTGGTGTGACGCACGCTTTTCACAGGCACAATGACAAGAATGGGCCGGAGTTTTTGCCTTTTGCAGACATTTTGCAGTCAAACATAACTTTGCCTCTGCGGCGGTGGGTTTAATAATGCAGAAGCAAGTGATTGAAGCTAAGTAGTATGGATTAGGCCAATTATAGGATATGCACTGAGATGGCGGAGCGCTTTGTGGCAATGAACGCTAAAAGTTGAGGAGGTGGCATGCGGATCATTGGGGATTTGTAGTTATGCCGCATGTGGGATTGGGAGTGATCCGCTAGGAAAGATCAACAAGGATCTGTTCTTAGTAAGGCATTGGCGCAACTCAACTGTTAGGGGGAATTGGCAACAGGATCGTTGAATCTACTTCAAATGATTGGATCAGGTAAGGAGTGTACTATTGGTAAGGAGGATCAGTGCAAAAGCACAGAGGTGGTGGGGAAAAGGGGTCTTTCATTATTAGTTCACGTTTCTTTTTTGGAGTAGCAAAGGCAGGTCAGTGTAGAATGCATGGAGACAAGCAGGGTCTTTCATTTGCTGCTTGCGTTCTTTTGCTGTATATATAAGGAAGCTTTTCTGTAGTTTTAACTAGGGGGAGAAGGGGAGGGAATCATCATTTGAGTTTACCATTATTGGAGATTATCATGGAAAATTATAGATTTATTCTTTTCTTCTGTTACTTTGGAGTTTAGCTACCAGCAACAGTTCTCAGAGGTCATATTTAGGGAAATAGTTCAAGTGCTGAGCTTGTTGGGGAGTCTGTCTTGTTTATTTAATATTATTTCATTGCAAGTTAGCTTTAGTGGTTTCCAGCTTGAGTGTGGAAGCGGAGTCCAATTAGGAATTTTGGAGGTACAAGAGTGTGACTCAAGGGCTAGTGGGCTTTCCCAAACTTGGAGCAAGATTGTTGCGGAGAATTTACAAAACACACAATCTCTTTCCACAAATTGGGGGCCTGGCCGGGAAATTCCTTTCTCTGTTATAATACCTGGTACCGTCTGCAAAGGAATACTTTTTTAGTTTTTATTCTTTCTTTTACATCAAAATGATGGGAGATTTGGAGGCCAGTTTGGTTGACTCACTTCTGAATCACCAACAGGAAACTGGTAGCGCGCCACCATATCAAAGTGCTCCTTGTCAGACCTCCAGTCCAGCGGGGCTGCTGCCAAGAGTGGCCACAGGGTGGAAATCAATGTATGTGGCACCGGAGATGCCGGGGGAGCAGCAAGGGAGCAGAGAAAAAATTAGGCCAAGGGACTACCCCGCAGTTAGGTTTTTTCCGGAGGATGTTCACCAATTTCTGAAATTGTTTTAGAATGCAAATGAAGTTGACCAGGTCCAGCAAATAGTCAACTTCATTCCGTGCAAGGAGGACCAGAGGGACGTGAAGGATATGGAGGGTTACAGAGAACAGGATTGGGAAAAGTTGCAGGGGGAAATAGTGGGAAAATGGGGCTCACAGGATCAGAGGTTTGGCAAGGTGGGTCTCAAGCGTCTTGAAACCAAAACGGCAAAGGAAGGAGGTGTTTCCTTGCAGACGTCATTTGATGTGTATTGTTCCTCATTTGATTGCATTTTGAAGTACCTTGTCCACAACAAAATTTTGGCCAAGCATAATGGCTATGTCAAGAGGACCTTTATGCGGGGACTTAGCCCCAAGTTGCGCAAAAGGGTCCACAGAAAGCTTTACAATGGAGGATTAATTTTTAGGTTGCGGGACGGAGGGGTAGCCCTACTTCCCAACATGAAGGACATCCGCGCAGCGGTTGTAGGAAAGTTGGAATTAGCAGAACTTTTGGAGGAAGACCCAAAGGGTTTGGAGAAGAAGGGTGTGCAGGTGAAAAGGGTAAAAGGGCTGGTAACACCAAAATAAACTGCTGAAATGACAGAGATGTTTAACAAAATGTGTCTTTTCTGGAAGAAATCTATAGAAAAAACAGCCACAACAGTCCTGGAACCACCAAAAACAACTTCTAATGCGCTGACTCAGGGACCATCAATAGACCCACCAAGGAACAAAGGCAAGCATTGTGTCTTCCAATGCTATTACTACCGGGAAGAAGGCCATCTTAAAAGGTTGTGTAAAGATCTGAGTGCGGACATACGGGGAAAGATAGTTAAGAAGGATGGAAGGGAATGCTTTTACCCTTCAGGAGAAACTATACCAGATATGCTGGATCAACCTTTGCCACAAGATCTGGCTCAAGCAGCAGCAGTGGGGAAGAAGGAAGCTACAGCTTCAGTGGGGTAAGCTTTTCCTTTAACTTGGGAACCCCCAGAAGTTTTGACAGAGGTTAGAGCCGTTAGCTCCAATGAAAGGAGAATGGACCTTGATGGTCCAACTCCTGCAAAAGCACCAGAGCAGGCAGCTGTAGTCAAAGCAGGGGGGTCTGGCAGGAGGGCTGGAGAAGTAGCAAGGAGAATTTGCAGAATGGACCACCTGGTTTCCCTAACTTTCAAGGAACTAGCGGCAATCTCACCAGCAATGGCGGAGTAAATGGTCGCATTCTTCAAGCAGTTTGCGGGGAATAAGGAGGACAACCCAAAACCCAGAGAAGAGGCAAAGGTTGGTTCTCTCAATGCGGGGGCGGAAATTTTAGGAGTTAGTGGTGCTATGATGTTCCCTTTGGGATACATGGAAATGTGGATTGGAGGCAAAAGGTGTTGGGCAATGGTTGATAGCGGTTCAATGGTAAACTTCCTTCCATTGAAGTTGGCAACCAGCACGGGATTGGTCTGACACAAGGCAAACATTGGGTTGCGGACCTTAGGAGGTTTCAAATTCATGCTCAAAGGGGTGGTGGAGAAAGAAATGATGGAAGTGGCAAAGTTATTGGATCCACTATTGTATTTGGTAGTAAGCGGGTTGGAGGTCATACTTGGTAGGCCATTCCTTTTTGCCTTCTGGGCATCTCTTGGCTTCTGCATGGATACTAGGGAGGAACTCCTTACTTTTGCGGATGCCTTGGGGAAACGCTACAAGACAACCATCTGTTGGCCTGAAAGTGGCAGCTGGGAACATCGGAAGGGCTTCCCTCTTGCGGAAGGCAGCCACAACAATTTGGTGGAGTATTTTTAAATGTTGGCCGTCTGGCCTGTGCGGGGAAGGCTCCATCCTTGCGCAGATGGTTTACAGATAAGGAGCAGGGAGAAGGAACCCCCATAGTGCGGTCCAACGTGCTTTGGGAAGTATGGAGAAGAGTGGGAATTGGGGCAACAATGATGGAAGTGGGGATAGGATCAAAAGTGAGTCCTTCCTTGTATGCGCCTCCAATGGGTGTCAGCACAAGCAGCTACCCTTGTGCCACAATTGTGAGCAACCCAGATTTTGTTGCAGGTTGAGGATTACAAATAGAGGAGACAACCAAGGGATCAAAGTTGGTTGAGGTGCAGGTCTTTGGTAGCAAATACAAACCAGTTGCTAAGAAGGTCCAACCGCAGAACAAGCCAATGACGCAGGAACTCAATAAACCAATGAGGCCTATCCATTGGTTGGGGGACCCTCATGAGTTGCCTTTGACAATTGCAATCCTGGAGAAGGATCCAACGGGTTTGATGGAGGGGCAGATGGCCAAACTCAACTTTGTTCTGGAGGGGTGGTTGCCAGAGGAGGAAGTACAATTACTCAAGGAGGTGATTGTCATGCGGAGGAGGGCGCTGTCCTTTAGTCCAGAAGAGTGGGGGTTACTCAGGCATGAGATTGCAGACCCCTACCAGATGCCTACAGTGCCTGACAATCCTTGGCAGATCAAACCCATTCCTATTCCGGTAGAAGTTAGGGATCAGTTTACGGAGTTGGTGCAGGAGCATTTGCGGATGGGTCTGTAAAAGCCTTCTTGTTCTAGTTATTCTAATCCCATTTTTGCGGTACTAAAGCAGGATGGGAAGAGTTTGCGGATTTTCCACAACCTGCAGAGGTTAAACTTGGTCACAATCAGAGATGTGGGGTTGCCTCCGCAGGTGGAGGAGTTTGTGGAGAATATGACCAAAAGAGTCTGCTACAGGCTAGTAGACCTTATGGGGGGTACAATCAGCAGGAGCTACATCCGGAGTCCCGTCCAATGACAGCATTTGAAATGCGGTTGGGGCAACTTTAGTTAACGCAGCTTCTGCAGGCGGCAACTAATTTGGTAACGGTTTACCAGGCACAAATGACATGGATTTTGCAGGATGATGTTCCGGAAACGGTGCGGATATTCATCAATGACGCGGGTATCAAGGGGCCACGGAGGAATTAAGGCAGAGAAACTATTGCGGGAAATTTGGGAATCAGGTGGTTTGTCTGGGACTACGCACGAACTTTGGAGAGAATAGTGTTCCAAATTGAGGAAGTGGGTTTGACCATTTCCGGTAAGAAGTTTGCAGTGTGCATTCCGGCCTTAGAAGTCCTTGTCCACAAGGTTTCCACAAAAGGGAGGAAAATCACTAAGGCCAAAGTTAACAAATTTTTGGAATGGCCTACTCTGCAGAATGCTACTCACGTTTCCCAGTTTTTAGGTTTATGCACATGGGAATGGATCTTCATTGAGCGTTTTGCAGAGATAGCTAGCCCGTTGTGGAAACGGATTAGGAAGGGCACGGAGTGGTTGTGGACAGAGGAATGTGATTGTGCATTCTGGGAGCTAAAGGAGATTTTTGGGTGGCGAATACTGTTGAAGGACCTTGACTATGAGAAAGGAGGGATTCAGCTAGCGGTGGACTTGAGCAAGTTTGGTGCAGGAGGTTTTCTGACCCAGGAAGAAAAAGGGAAAGACAGTCCAGTACTCTATGATTTGGTAACCTTTTTGGAGGTAGAATATTGGTACTTGCAGCCCAAGTTGGATTTTTGCGGAGTGACAAGGATTGTGCAGAGATTACAGAATGTGCTGTGGGGGTTGGATGCGGAAGCACTGGCCAGGATGATGAATTCCCCAACCTTGCCTAATGCTCCTATGACATTGTGGATTGCATACTTACAATTGTTCAATTTCATGGTCAGGCACGTTCTGGGGAAGGCATTTACAATACCAGATGCTTTGTCTCAGTATCCAGAGGTCTGGCACGCGGCAGAAGGGGATTTGGATGTAGAGAAGAAGCTTCTGACGGTGGCAGCAACAGCTGCAGAGGTTGGGAAACTTCCCCTGAAACAGTTTGGAAGGTTTCAGGCATTGGATGAGTATCTTTGGATGCTCCTTTCTCCTGAAGGTTTGTCAGCAAAGGAGGTTAGATGGATTTGGCAGAAGGTTTTGCTTTTCTTTTTCCAGGATGTTCAGTTGTGGAAGCGGGCACTTCCAATACCTTTGGTTGTGGTCACAAGGCAGAAGGATCAGGAGGATTTGATGTGGAATCTTCACAATGACTTAGGCCATTGGGGAGAGGCATAGAGGCGGAGAAGAGTTAAGACCAGGTTCTGGTGGCCTGTTCTGGGGCAAACGGTGCAAGATTGGGTGCGGAGTTGCAAAGCTTGTCAGCGGCGTAGTACCAGATTACCTAGGGAGATGGGTATTTCAATGGGTGAGGATGCCCTTTTTGGGAGGGTCTCTCTTGACATGGTCCATATCAAGGCAGGAAAGTTCCCTTATCTGCTTGTGGCTAGGGAAAACTTGTTGGGGTGGGTGGAGGCGCGTCCGTTGGTTAAGCTGTCTGCAGAGAAGGTGGGGTGGTTTTTGGAGGAGGATTGGTTTGCTTGTTTTGGGTGTTTGCGGCTCATCAGGGTGGACGGCAGAGCAGAGTTTTGGGGTGATCTTTGGAGGCTGGTTGAATCTTGTGGATCAAAGTTTGGGCAAGTTATGGAATATTATATGGAGGGGGTGGGGGGAATAGAAAGGGTTAATCAGCCATGTAGGGACGCAATGGTAAAGATCTGTGGAAGTAACAGGAAGAAATGGCAGGAAACCCTGCCAGTTTTGCTGTTTGCAGATTGGATATTGGTCAAGCAGGGGACGGGTTATTTGTCTTACAAGGTCTTGTATGGGTGGCAGCCGGTGCTTCCAGTAGATACTTAAACCTTGACTTACCTCTCTATCAACTGGTGGAAGGTTAAGACCACAGAGGATCTAGTTGTGGCGCGGGTGGAGCAGCTTTTGTGGTGGAAGGAGATGGTGGCAAAGGCGGCAAAGAGGCTTTGGGACAGTCAGGCTAATTTGGTTTGGTACTGGGACAAGCGTTGTGCTGATTGCTTGCGGGACCCTTTGCGGAGAGGCAATGTGGTTCTGATTTATGATTGTAGCTTGGAGACACAGTGGGGTAAGCTTTTTGTGGATTGCTGGTACATTCCTTATTGAGTTGTTGGTCAGTTTCTGGGTGGGAGTTATCAGTTGGAGTAATTGGATGGCACTCCGCTCAAGCAGAAGGTGGCAGCGGCTCATGTGAAGAAGTTCTAGTGCAGGGCACTACAGATTTTGACAAAACAGTGGGATCAGAAGATGGCAATCAAGAGATGGCCAATGCAAGTGAGCCAGCTGCGGAGGAAAGGGAGTCTTTGGAGGAGGAGTCCTTGGGGAATTGAACGTTGGGGTCAACATTCAAGTTGTAGGGGAATGGGTGTCAGGGATACAACCTCTACTGCCAAACTGGGCCGTGGTTATACCTGAAAAAATAAGTCAAAACCAATGTTAAAGTCAGTTTCTGACTCAAAAAATTCAAAAAAAAGCTGAAAAGCTAAAAGACTCAAACAATAACTAGGTATTGTGAGAAAAGAGCCACACCTTAAACCTTTATAAAAAGTAAGGGGCCTGGCTCCAAATATATGAAGCTCAAAGGAGCTTTGCTTATAAATAAGCTTACACCCTTTATATTAGTAACACACAAGGGTTACTACTCCAATTAGGACCTTCCACTCGAAATTGAAGTTGCCAATAAGATTTCTAGTTGAATATAATACTAAGTTATATAGCCCCAGTCAATGCCTTCTTGGGACTAAGGTTGGTGGGCTTGTTAACTCTTGCCATATTCTTTCACAAATAAATAATCATATATAACTGGTGAGGAAGGGGCTATAGGGTGAAGACCCTCCTCTTTTAAGGTAACAGGAGCCCTCAGGGGACTCAAGGAATCATCAAAGGAGTGCTAGCCTCTCCCTGGTTTCGTCCTCAAGGGCTCAGAACCCCATCACATCCTGCCCAATGAGAAATAGGGTACTAGTACTCATTGGGGGTATTTTCAATGTATAATGGTCCTATTTGCATACCCCAGAAGTTATATACTCTACAACTAAGCCCAGGACCTTCTGAGTGGACGCTTTCAAGGCTCAGTAGACTTTATCAAAGTATAATCACATCCAAAGGAAGATAATATTAAGATTATGTGATTGGTTTATACAGAGTGGAGAGTATAGCTTAAATTGATTAATATAGCTTGTCCCCAAAGGAAAGGAACTTATTGGGAAGTAATTTATAGATATTTGGGACGCACCTGAGTCCTCAGAACTGAATTAAAAGCTATATTGGATCCCCATCTTGATAATATACATTATCAAGGTTTTAGTTCCATACTAAATACTCATAAAAACATACTTATAAAATAATATAAAAAGTATAAAAATTATTATACAATTCTGAAACTCCTCATCAGTAATCATTCTTGTCTCCATTGTGTTTTGAACCAAGGACCTTGGTTTCAGGTTATAGAAGGTGAAGTTAGTAATTAACCACTATACCAGCAAGACATATGAGTTGTGCAGTCATTTGGACACATCTAATTGTCTCGTGGCTGGCACTCCCTACCACCAAAAGAAAAATTACTCTTCAGATGAATTTTTAACTCTCTTAGAGGCTCTATACTTCCTCAATACTATATCAGAGTTTTTAATATCTTTAGCCTCTAGCTATAAATCACTATCAGCTAATTTGTTCTTAAACCTCACCAGATAAAGCCTCACATCTTTACCATCTTTCCTAATGATTTCATGGTTCAATATCTTGTGAGGCAGGTCATCCTCAATCTGTTCCAGAGGTGGGATTATAAAAACAGGGGTCTTTCTCAATGAAAACTTTTCTGTAGGTTTCATGAACTTCTTCACTAGAATAATTGGGAATGTTTGATGCTTCCTGTCAAATTCTTTGTTCAGAATGACTTCCACTGCATTCTTTCCATGTAAAGCTTTTACAAAAAATGGTCCAACAAATGAGTCCTTAATTTTTCTATGACCTGCTATGGTAGAAAAGTTCACTGTTGAAATTAAGACCATATCTCCAATTTTGATGTCATGGTCTTTGTGAGTTTTGTCCCATCTACTTTTGTTATACTCCATTGCTTCCTTAACACATTTGCTTGCAAATTTCTCAGCTTTAACCATCATTTCTCTAAAACAATCAGCAAAGGGGTTCAGAAAAATGCTTTTGCTAAGGAGCATGTCCTGGGGCATATGTGGAATCCAACCCCTCTCCAGTTCAAAAGGTGACATGTTGGTTGTAGAATGCTTGCTAGAGTTATATGCAAATTCCAAAACTGGCAAAAGTGATACCAAATCATGTGTATAGCCATTTTTGTCTTTGAAATCAATTCCATAAGCACAATACCTCCTTATAATTTCTTCCAAGGTCTGTATCATTCTTTCAGCTAGACCATCATTCTGCGGGTGGTAAGCTGTTGAGAAAGATAATTTTGTTCCTACCAGGTCAAACAATTTTTTCCAGAATTCCAAAGCAAATTTAGGGTCTCTGTCACTAATTATGTTCTGTGGGCAACCTACATCACTAACAATGCTGTTCCAGAATAATAGAGCTATATCCATTGCAGAACTATCCTTGTAACATGGTAGAAACCTAGCTCTCTTTGAGAATCTATCAACTATCACTATTACACAATTATGATTTTCTTTCCCTCCAGGTGGTAGTTCAGATACAAAGTCCATATTGATAGTGGACCACCTTTCCTTTGGTTCTTCTATGGATTGCAACAGACCATATCTCTTTCCTGTAGGTCTTTTGGCCTTCTGGCACCTCTCACAAGAATCACAGTACTCTGGTACTGTGTTTCTCCAACCTGGCCACCAAGCTATTTTTTAATTCTTTCTTTTGTTCTTTCTTTAGAAAGATTTCCTGCACAGATATTGTCATGGCATTCATTCATCAATAATTCTATATGTTCACCTTTGGTAAATACTACAGAACAGAAGTGGGTGGATTTATGATACAAAAAACCGTCCAAAATCACCAATCTACCATCAACTAGTTCCTTTTTCCATTCTTTGTCTATTCTTTCAACTAATTCCTGCCTATTATTTTTTGATTGTAGAATTTCTACTAGTAATGAAGTATTCTTATTATTAGAATAGGAGTAAAAGACAGAATCCCAGAAGCTCTGCGCCAAATTGTTCATTGATATGGCCATGATAGGCAATGTATCCACAGTGTCCTCAGGGTCATAGGCACGGTTATTAATGTTATTAGGTAGTGCCCAACGTGAAAAACCATCTGTATTCTTATGTATCAAGCCTTCCCTGTGAGCTATTGTCATGGAGCCTCTCCATTCTTGGATGGAAATTTGCCACCTCAGCATTTGTCTGTTGGGGGTTTTCAAGTTCAGAAATGATTTAAGCACTGTAGAGTCAGTTATAACTTCAAATTGACATCCATCCAAGTAATAATACAGTTTTTCTAAGGCCCATACTAAACACAAACACTCTAACTGAGAAGCACCATATTTCTTTTCACTATCTTTAAGTTGTCTGGATATAAAAAAAATTGGTCCTTCAACTGGTTTTTCATCAACTATTTGTACTTGGTGCAATGCAGCTCCAAGTACTTCCATACATGCATCTATGTACAGCTTGAATGGTTTCTTAGGTTCTGGATTGAATAGTAAAGGTGCACTTGTCAGTTTTGTCTTAAGTAGTTTATAGGCTTGTAAATGTTCTTTAGTCATTTCAAATGAACATTTGGACTGCATATCTTATAAAGACTCAAAGCTATCATCCCAAAATCCTTAATGTGCAGTCTTTAATAACCTCAAAAACCTAAAAAATTTGCATTTCCTTAACACTACTGGGTATAGGTTTTAGAAAGACAGCAGCTACCCTGGCCTGATCTATACCAAGTGATAGACCACTCACAATATGACCTAGAGCTTTCAATTCATTAAATCCAAACAAGCACTTAGTCAAAGATATCTTCATATTCATCTTGATTACCTTTTCCAGTATTATAGACATTCTTACTTTGTGTTCATCCCATGTCTCCAAAAATATAATTATATCATCTATATAAACTATTAACCAGTTCTGCGTCAATTCTTCATGAAAATCTGAATCCATCATCCTCTGAAAGTGGGATGGATCATTTTTAATACCAAAAGGCATTCTCAGGTATTCAAACACTTATCTATGTGTTCTTTTAATGCTTCTTTACTCCTAGGGCTAGCAGGGAACGGATTTTTTCTGAGAGCTGGGGGATATGGTCTATCTATTGTCAAAGTGATTTTTACTTAATGTCCTATTATAGAACCAAAAGGTTCATTTACCGTTGCAAATGCTTTTTGATGATTAAATAGCAGAGATACTAGGTCATTCCTTTGTTTTTCTGTCAAGGAGATGTTAATTTTGAATCTCTGATGAGCTCCTTTTCAAAACTTTCCTTTGAAATGTTACTGACATAATTTTCACCAGAGTTGCTGAAATGAAATTTTGTGCTATTTCCAATAGTAAAGTATGTACAACTTTTCTCATGAAACAAACTGATTTGGTATCTTTTCATATAGTCACTTCCAACCATGAAATATTTTGTTTCAATATTTTCAATCATGATAAACTTTATTACTAAAGCCAATTTCTTAAGGCCCAATCTAACCTTCACCATCCCTAAGGGAACTAAAGTACCATAAAATGTCTGCAGGTTTATCTTTGGTATCTCTATTAAGTTCTTCTCCCACTGTGGAAATAACTTTTCTAAGTACCTTTTGCCTACTACAGATTTACAAGCACCATAATCTAGAAGCACTTTACAAGATCTATCACAGAATGACATGTCTACTAAGTCATTTGATGCATTTGATGCATTAACAGAATTAATGCAACCTATAATCAGGTTATTATCTTCTGCCTCACTATGGTCATTGTAGGGCTCATAGTCAACTTCTTCTTTGTCACTTGTCTTAGTCTCTATGTTATTGAACTTATTAGCCTTCTGGGGACAAGTTCTAGAGGTATTTCCTGTCTTCCCACAAGTATAGAAAGAAAGATCATTAGTCTGAGGACTCTGCCTCAAAGGGGGCTTACCTTTGCTTGATTTTTCCATGGTAGGATCTTTAGGAACATATGATTTTCTTCTACCCAGAGAGGTGTCTTCTACTATATCTTCAAGTATGTTGATCAAGCTTGAGCAATCATCTGTATTCTTCATACTTGTCTTTACTGCAAACAAAACTTCACCTTCCATTAGGGATATCAATTTGAAATTGATATATCTTGATCCAAGTATGGGTTGCATGCTCTAAGCCTTTTTCTTTGCCTGGTTACCCAAGTTGCTGGTGGTGTCGCTCCTGGAAAAAATTTATCATTGTTGAAAGCACTCAAGAATTTCCTTTTCCAATTTGAGGTGCCAAATTTGGAGTTAATTTCTCTTTTCCAAAAATTCCCAGTCCTGTACACCTACTGCACTCTTTCTGTCTCTATACCAATCTGATGCTATGCCCCTAAATAGAATACTTAATCTAATAGTAATCAAGGTATCATTCAATCCATTATCTTCTTTCAGGGTGTCAATCCATGAAATAAATTCAGTATGATCATATTCACCCTCCCCAGATAAATCAGGCCATTCATTTATTTTTGGCAATCCCTGCAATATCTGCTTAAAACCCTCTCCTTTACTAGAATCCTGCACCAGATCATTGTCTTCTGAAACAATCTTGCTCTTTCTTTTCACTTCTGGGGCTCTGGATTCTATAACTTGACTGTGGTTATTTTGGGACAAGGATAACAATCTTTCAACAAGTTCCCTTGCTTCTGTCCTAATTGTTCATGTACTTTATCAATTTTGGTACCCAATTTTTCTAGATTCTCTTCTTGACATTTTAATATATATTCTTTCACAGAACCCAAGTTTTTATCAAACTTACCCTCCAACACTTCTAGGGAATAACTTAGTTGTAAAGCCATTGAGGTCAATGAGCAGACATCCCTTTTGTTACTGACAGATTCTCTGCATAATTTTTCCAAGGTGTTATCAATGTTTGTCAACTTTTCATTCAGATTACTCAAATATCCTGCTTGTTCTTTGTTCAAGTCTAGTTCTATTCTTTTATTGGTCAAGTCTTCTATCTCTTTCACAGAGCTGGCCAAAATTGATTTCAAGGTCAAACTATCTGAAACAATACAGGAATAATGTTTATTTATGGCTACAAAGCCTTCTATACAGTACTTGTTTGTGTGGACTACTGCTTTTTTAAAATGAATAGTTTCATTAAAGACAATGTCTCAAAATTTTTCTAGCAAAATTTTGGATTCTAAGGAAAATCTCAGTCCCTCTTGGCTCTCTTGGCTCTCTCTTCTTCCAAGAAATGGAAGCCTCCTTGGAGAGACCGGGCCATCCTCATCATTTCTCCATAAATGGAGTGCCGGTGCTCTCTCCTCTTCCTCATACTTGCTCCCTGACTCAGGGGAGGGGATGGTTCCCTGTTCCTTAAAGGCTCCTGGGAGCCCAAAGCTATTGGTTGTGGGGCCCTCTCCTCCGTTAACTTCCTCTTTGCCTTTGGCTTGGGAAGTACCGGTTTCTTGATCTGGGTTGGGTCCCAGATCTCTGTCTCTTTCATCAACCTTTCCCTCCCCAATAGCTTGATGAGGGCCCTGTAAATTTCCAGGGCCTGAGTCAAGAACCACGCCTGATTCTTGGAGTTGTTTGCTGCTACTGCCTCCAGGTGGTTGATATGGTTTTGGCTGTGGCAGGTCAAAAGATTTGCCATGCCCGGAGGTAGGTTTTTGTCTTCTCTGGTTGAATTCTCCAGGGGGCACAAGCTCAACCCCCTTGCTCCTAGTATTCATAATGTTCAAGCAAAAAGTTTTAAAAAGTCAATAGATATAGAAGAATGTGTTGGATTACATAATTTCCATGAGCAGTTCATTGACTGGTATGTGCCACCCACATCATAGAATGCTGGGATAATTACACCTCTTCCGGGGTGATCAGCCAAATAGCTATGAATCAACAGCTGCTTACTAAACAGCGCACTTAGCTCAATTGGTAAGAGCATCACTCATATAAAGAGTCTGAGGTTGTGGGTTCAAATCCCACAGTGTTCATTTGTTTTCATATGACTTCTGACATGGTAGCAAGAGTTATACAGTCACAAAGACTGCAGCCTAACAGCTGTCAAAAATAACAATCCGTCTTTATCAATGAAATAAAATGGTTGATTCCCTGCTCAAAGCACAGAGGGGTGTTAGATTACATAATTGCCATGAGCAGTTCATTGACTGGTATGTGCCACCCACATCATAGAATGCTGGGATAAGTACACCTCTTCCAGGGTGATCAGTCAAATAGCTATGAATCAACAGCTGCTTACTCAACAGCGCACTTAGCTCACACTGCAAGCAAACCGGTGACAATTTTGCATAATTGTCACCCGGGCCATTTTGGTGTTGCGCGTGCCAAATTGCATACAACACTCGCGCGACAGTAGAATCCACACCTGATCCATCACGCAACAGCGCGTGAGACAGCTGTTACAAGCATGCCTTTTGCCCTTGGTCCCTCAGCCCCCACCCCAGCAAGTCACTTTGCTATTCCTCAACAGCATAAAATCTTCCCTTCTCACGTACTGCGACCTCTTCACCCTATCCAGAGACCCTCCAGACCCACTACTTACATTCTGCCAACCTGACCAAGAACATGGCTAACAACAAGGTCCCCCCCCCAGCTCCAAGTGACTCAAATGCCCTGCCAAACTATGTGAACCCCCCCCGTTCCAACATTTAACCCGCAAAACCTTGAGGCCATGTTTTCCACTGCTCTAGCCAATCAAGCCACCACCCTTGAAGCCAGCATCAAGTCCAGTCTTCATAGCACCTTAAGCAAGATGCAAGAAAGAATTGACCAGCTTGAGTTACGCAATGCTCCCTCAACCACCCAGGATTCTCAAGCAAAAGGGCTGAAGTCCAACCCATTAGCCTTGACTAGTTCAAAAACTCTCCCCAAGCAAGCTGCAGAGCCAAAGAAGACCCAGGACGCCAAGAAAAAAACAACCTCAACTCCACCTGTCAATAAGCGGGCCCCGTTAGTTTCCAAATCAACCCAAAAAGACGTGTTCTGTCGTGCTCAATCCAAGCCTGCCCCTATCATTCCAGGCAATATCACCACCACAGTCAAGAAAGGCAAGGACTCTCGTACTAGTGCTTGATGTGCATCTGGATCTTTTACCAAGAAAAAACCCAATCAGATGATCACCAAGGATTTCCCAGATGACTTTAAGGCCACCAAGGTTAGTAGTAGGCCTCCTAAATGAATTGAATCCAAGCACGGAAACTAACTTACCTACTTTCAATGCATAGGAATGTTTGTTTGTTCACATCAGACTCCTCTGGGGCCTAATTCAGACTGCATTGGTACCTCCTGCTGCAAACCCAGAGTTCATCAGGAGCTTCTGCACAAACTTCCAATCCATCAAAGAGTTTGAAAAATTTGCTGAGGATTCCAGAGCAGCTCAATTAATCTCTCAAAACAATGTCCAAACCCTAAAAGATGGTCGTGCTGGTAGATTGAAAGTTGGTAGGAACTTTATTCACATTGACAACAGCCACATCTGCTAAATTCATGGATACCTTGCAAAAGTTGGCATCTGATGCTTGGGACCAAACTTGGAAGAAGGCCCTGAGAGCTTGTTCAACGCAGCCTGTTGAATTTCAGCAATCAGCATTTTCAGACAGATGGCTGTTGCAGGGGCATACAATTTCATGAACTTCAACCACAAATACAAGGACAATGTTTTGATAATGATACGTGCCTATAACCACTACGTTCATCATGTCTTGGCCCAGAAATTCACTGCTGAATGTAAGACAGCTGGGAAACATCACAGTGTTATGGAACTGAGAAGCATCCAAAAGAATCGATCTTGCATAAGTGATTGGTTGATTAGTGTTTTGATTATTTTATAGTATGACTAACTTGTTCTTATTTTTTTTCAGCTGTGTGAAGTGCAATTGAAATTTGCAGTGATTAATGACTTGCCCAAACGTTACCGCAGAATCATCAATGAACCTAATGCCCACAGTGACGATGAGTGGGATGTGGAGCATGGCTGTTTCACCATCAAGACACTTGGCTATTGCTCAAATTCAGCCAATATTTTCTTTTGCAGATTGGAAATGGCCATGAAGAATGTGGCAGTTGCCACCGGGAAGACAAGCCAAATGAGAACTTGTAAGTTGCCAGCGCAACCAATCCCCTCAAAGTTCACAAAGGCACCAAAGGAGCTCCCCTTGGATTTCTACCACCGCAAATGGTTGGCTGAGCTGCCAACTGGTCAGCAGCAAACAATTCCGGATGTCAATCAGGTTGCCTTCCTTCCGGATCCCTCCAAGTCCCTGTTTCCCAAAAACCATCCCAACTTTTACAAAGATGAAAAGATGTGCAACAGTCGTTTCAACAAGAAATACCTTGAACAAATTTTGAAAGACTATTGATTGACTGACCTTGTGTCCAAAGAGGAAGATATCAATGAAGAAGAGCTAAATGAAGGTGCCGAGTCCAAAATCAAGGGGGGGGGGGTGATTGATCTGGAGGGAGATAGCCCAGAGGACTCTGAAACGTATTTGTCCAATGGTGACTGGGGGAATAATTACAACAAAGAGGATGATCCAAGCTATGATGAAGATGAAAGCAGTGGCATTGGTTCTGAAAAAGGAGAAAACAATGAAAGAGAGGAGCAATCAGGAAGCGATGAAATGCAGGAGTGATTGATGTCCTGGGGGAACATGAGCCAGGACCTCATGTGGTATCTATGATTGGAAGTAAAGGTTGAGATTTTGTATGGAAGATATTCCGCTAGCTTTGTCCAAGCTGAGAATCTTATTTGGTGCACCCAAGGGGAAAACCCATTGAATTCAAGTATGGTCATTCTAAACAAAATGTAAATAGTTGTTATTTTTCTCATTACTATGCTTAAAATATACACATTGTTTGGAATGTATCCAAGTCAAACAAAAAGATCCAATGAAAAACAAGAATCAAACGGATAAATACAAGCAAGGGGGTTATGAGATGATCTGGGAGGGGTTCTCCGGATTGATTTTTAGCACGGCATAATGATTCACAGGGATGAGGATGATCCCATTGCTATCAAGGGTGAATGTATGAGGAGGGAGGAGTCAATATGCAGCCAAATGCTGGATGCTGGAAGAGGAGATGATCTTGAATGATTGTGGGACAATTTGTCCAGCAATGGCTTTCATTTTGTAGAGCCAGTAGCAAAAGGTCATGGTGGGGCAAGTGGTGTCCTTGTAGAAACAGTCAGTTATGTTTTGCACATTGCACAGGATGTTGTGTCCACCCATGGGCAATTCAATCAATAGTATATCCCTGACCATGCCATAGGAAATCTTCCCGTCTTCTTTTTAAACCACGCAGTTATTTGGTTTCATAACCAATACCTCCACCCCATCAAAACGCAAACACCGCACCTGTATTCTGGCAGTGGGCCTCAAGATCCTTGCACCCTCAGGGTGTGACAAAGCACGGTAATCCAAAATGTTTTCATCTATGTAACGTACATACTCTAATATTTGTTCATAAAGACCATCCTCCAACATCAAATTTTGACCGCCAGTTCTGCTTGATTGGCTCTCATTCTCAACCTTCTTCACAAACTGCAAGAAGTTTGGATTTTCTTCCAGCCGTTGTACCCAACAGAGATTCTTCAGAAGTGTACTCTCCAGCTCACCTGGAACCCAAAATCAATCAGTATAGAAATTGCCCTCAACTTGCAAAGTGTATGCTAAACTTACCAGACTGTTTGTTTGTTTGATACCCACGCAAGCGGCCTATAACCCTCTCTCCACTGAACTCAGCTACACCCAACATAGGCCCCCACAGCTTGAGCTGCTCAGGAATATGCAGTGCGTAGTGATGGTTTGGTTGGACTACCAGGTTGTCAAAGATGCGCTTGGATGTCAAGCTGTATGTCTTGTAAAATTGGGTAAAAAGACTTTGGTGACTTTCTTGGACCTTGCGCAAAGCCACAATGTTGGTACAGGCAATGAGATTTGTAATGTTTTCCATGACAAGGTATTGGTTTGATCCACTATTGATTTCTTTGATGGAGTACAGGAAGATTTTGGCCACAATCAGGGGAATCACATAAACAAAAAGGGTATACCATCCAGACGCCTTGAGCTTGCCGCACTTTGATTTTCCAAGGTCGCTTGGAAGATTTCCGATTTTGGTTGGTAGGATAACGGCTTGCATTGCTTCCCTGAAGTAATCCATATCTTTCTCATTAAAAAGCCCACCATTCCCTCCTTGGTTGAGCTCCACATCTTTGTCATCAGTGCTAGTGTCATTGGAGTTTGAGTTGGTGTCATCCAGCATGATAGCACTTGGGTCTAGCCGGGGCCGTTTTCTTGATTTGTTAACAACACCTCTTTGTTGCTTTTCTTTGAATGACAAGGTCTGAAACCCCCACCTCTCCCAAAAGTGATGCATGAGGACCCCTTCAAACCAATTGTGGAGGATCCCTAATGCAAAATTTTGCACCGGGTCCCGGTACAACAGCTGATTGAGCTCTGAGTGACGGATGCCAGTGTTGCAAGTGAGTTTCTCTCGTCTATTCAAGGTTAGATTGGATTTCCATTGGTCGGAAACTTGTCAAAATTGGGTACCGTTCCAAGGATTTCCTATCCGAAGTTGGGGCTGTTTTTCAATTGTTGAATCACACCAAGAGCAGTAGTGCTTGGCTGAATGCAATGCACAACCTGCAACCTTGTGGGTTGCACCCAAATCTCCAACTAGGGGGAGAAGCTTCAGCTCACAGAATCTCCCAGATGGACTGGAGGCGGTTGGGACTTTGAAAGGCTTGGCTAAATCAACCAATTCATCAATCAATGGCTTGAGGAGATGTTATATTGTTGTCATGCTAGGGGAGTCTGGTCCTGAAGTGATACCCGCAACAAATGTATAAGCTAAATTTTGCCGCATTGTTGGTGGAAGGTTCAAGCAATTCATTACAATCACGCAGACAGATTCTTGTTTTCCTGCTAATTTATTGCCTCTTGGGTTAAACCAATCTACAAATAGCAAAAAAAATAGGTGGAGTGCATTTCCGTTACTTTCCCAAGTTAGTTGCTTCCACCCATCACCTTGCTGGATGTCCGAGACCATCTCTGTGGGAAGAACTCCAACTCTTTGACTCCACCCATCTATTTCTTGCTCAACCCCGGGTATCTTAAGAAACCACTCAACCCATGTCTTCAATTTCTGTAAAACAAAGGTGCATTGGGGAACACCAACCAAAGGTGTTTGATTCATTTGGAGTCGAGAATTGGATGCTCGGAACTTTCCAATATGGGAGGAACCCGCAAAAAGATTCTTGTCCATGAATAAAAGGGATCCGCATGGTCTTGACTTGGGTGTTTTGCAATATGAGCATGTGTTGGGTAGATTAGGGGGCTGGTAGAGAGTATAGCACTTGGGACAACAGGCAATCTTGACTATGTGGATCTTGAGTTCATTCTTAAGGATGGTTCGAGTACTTTGGGGAACAAGTGAGTCAAGAGGCACTTGACGGTCATCCTTCATCATCTTCACCAATAGATTCCGCGCAATATCACAATTCTTCAAACTAACATTGCTACAGAGATGTAACCATGAGATGAATGATGAAACCATGCCTGGAAATTACCACAAACTTATCAGTTTTTGGCCAAACAAGGCCGTAAGGCAACCTCAAATGGATAGCAAAATATCTATAAAATGGAAAGACTTACTTGCTGAATTTTGTACTGATCTGTTACATTTGTCCTGGACACTAGATGTTGATACTGTTGATTCATAACCTGGTTTGCTTTCTGTAGATGATGCAGCAATAGGCCTAGAAAAATTCACCATCAAACTGGTTGAATTCAATGCATTTTGTCAGTCTGCCACACAATGCTTGAGGTGATTACGCTCAGAGATATGACAACCATGCTGCATTTGACCTCCAGCATTGATGTACAAGTAGTTTGAGCAGACTGAGCAAAGGCAGATGACCATGCTGTTTATCGTGATGAACTCAGACTTTGAAATATGAGACTGGCCAATCTGGGTACTTTTTGGCAGTTCAAAGGTGGGAAAGCACAAAATTGTCACACAGCCTGTCTCACGCGCTGTTGCGTGATGGATCAGGTGTGGATTCTACTGTTGCGCAAGTGTCGTATGCAATTTGGCACGCGCAACACCAAAATGGCCCGGGAGACGATTATGCAAAATCATCACCGGTTTGCTTGCAGTTTCAATTTGTAAGAGCATCACTCATATAAAGAGTCTGAGTTTGTGGGTTCAAATCCCACAGTTTTCATTTGTTTTCATATGACTTCTGACAGAATGCTGTTGTTTAAAAAAGTTAGGATGAATATTCCCCTGCGCAATGTTTATCTTCAATGCTCAATTTTTGTTACTACATCACTTGTAGGTGATCTCTCCCCTTCCATTGGCTTGAAGCTTCTGAGACTGACACCGCTGGCCTTGCTACATGGGACTGAGCTTGCTTCCAAAACAAAACTCCTTGCTTGCCCTCATTTTGCAAGGAGGAAAGAGTTGATGGATAATTGTTTAGACACTTTGCACAAATGAAAAATGCAAAGTTATCTGATTGTTCCTGCTGTTGCAACGATATCAGCTGATGGCTTACTAGATGATAAATTATACTTTGCACGCTGGGGTATGGACAGTATTTCAGCCAATGAAATGGGGGTTTTCCCTTCTCTGCCTTGCCTTCTTCTGGCTTGAGCTTTGCTTTGACTATTTTTCTATACAATATTTATATCTTCTAGCTTCTCACCCAATTGCAATTTCAAAGCTGTTTACTACACTGAGCCAAAAGACCAACAGCTTGTGTTTCTGTTGCTTTAACCCAAGAATCTCAATGGGGTAGGTTGGAGTTCCGGATGATATAATAGTTCATGACTCCAAATCTTTTACTGGTCAACTATGTGCTTTGTTTGCGGACAAACGGCAAGAATGGTCAAAAAAGTTTAAAAAAAAACCCTGGCCTCTTTTTTTTCTTTGTAAAAAATTCTGTCAATTATCTCTCCTTTTTTTCTTTCAAAAAAAATCCAAGATAATTCCAGTCAGAAAACATGAAAAAAAATTGGTTAAGTCTAATCAAAAAATAAACCTGCACAGACCTAATTATCTCATAATAAATTTCAGAAATTGCTCTTTTCTATATTTTTTTTTTTATATCTTTCACCAGAAAAATCTCTTTCATCCTGATTACTGAAGCAAATATTGTTGCAAGAATATTCCAAAGTAATGCTTGTTTCAGGAACTCGACCACAATATTCAAAATGCAAAGGTTTCAAAGCCTAAAGCAAATAATTTTGAACATTGATGTTTTTTCTTATTTGCTATTTTCTTATCAAAGAAGGATATAAAATAGTGAAAAAAATGGATAAAATACCACTAAAATGCTTACTCTAGGTGGATAAAACACCTTTTAAGGTCCTAAAATTTGATGAGGCCCCCAATTGTCAGGGATACAACCTCTTCTGCCAAACTGGGCTGTGGTTATACCTGAAAAAATAAGTCAAAACCAATGTTAAAGTCAGTTTCTGACTCAAAAAATTCAAACAAAAGCTGAAAAGCTAAAAGACTCAAACAATAACTAGGTATTGTGAGAAAAAAGCCAAACCTTAAACCTTTATAAAAGTTAAGTGGCCTGGCTTCAAATAAATGAAGCTCAAAGGAGCTTTGCTTATAAATAAGCTTACACCCTTTATATTAGTAACACACAAGGGTTACTACTGCAATTAGGACCTTCCACTCAAAATTGAAGTTGCAAATAAGATTTCTAGTTGAATATAATACTAAGGTGGATAGCCCCAGTCAATCCCTTCTTGGGACTAAGGTTGGTGGGCTTGTTAACTCTTGCCGTATTCTTTCACAAATAAATAATCATATATAAGTGGTGAGGAAGGGGCTATAGGGTGAAGACCCTCCTCTTTGAAGGTGGGCTATAGGGTGAAGAACCTCCTCTTTCAAGGTAACAGGAGCCCTCAGGGGACTCAAGTAAATATCAGGGTAGTGCTAGCCTCTCCCTGGTTTCGTCCTCAAGGGCTCAGAACCCCATCACATCCTGCCCAATGAGAAATAGGGTACTAGTACTCATTGGGGGGGATTTTCAATGTATAAGGGTCCTATTTGCATACCCCAGAAGTTATATACTCTACAACCAAGCCCAGGACCTACTGAGTGGACGCTTTCAAGGATCAGTAGACTTTATCAAAGTATAATCACATCCAAAGGAAGATAATATTAAGATTATGTGATTGGTTTATACAGAGTGGAGAGTATAGCTTAAATTGATTACTATAGCTTGTCCCCAAAGGAAAGGAACTTATTGGGAAGTAATTTATAGATATTTGGGACGCACCTGAGTCCTCATAACTTAATTAAAAGCTATATTGAATCCCCATCTTGATAATATACATTATCAAGGTTTTAGTTTCATACTAAATACTCATAAAAACATACTTATAAAATAATATAAAAATTATAAAAATTATTATATAATTCTGAAACTCCTGATCAGTAATCATTCTTTTCTCCATTGTGGTTTTAACCAGGGAACTTGGTGTCAGTTAATAGAAGGTGAGGTTAGTAATTAACCACTATACCAGCAAGAAATATGAATTGTGCATTCATTTTGACACATCTAATTGTCTTGTGGCTGACAATGGGGAAGCTCAGATCACGAGAGCAGCATGGAGGGTCTAGTCTTCAAGGCCTTTGTCTGGGGTGTTCTAGGTCCCTTAGGAGATATTTATTTGCGGAGTTTGGAGTTTTTTTCTTTGTCTCAGTTTTTATTTGTCTTATTCTCAGATTCAGAGGGATTCTCACTAGGGGTCTTGGAGTTTCTATTGTTTGTGTTTCTCATTTTGTAGGCTGGTGTCACACGACCACCCCACGTACTATAGGGCAATTCTTAGATGATTTTGAGCGCAAAGGAATGCTGAGTGCGAGGGCAAGTGCGAGTAGCAAGACTCAGTTGCAAAGTGCAAACTTGGTTATGCCACTCAACAAACGGCGAGAGGGATGGAATGTGTTCCAAAGAAGGAAACTTTAACCTGAGTCCGATGTGATAACTAGGTTGTAGCAAAATGCAAGAACGTATGAAATTAACTAACTGAGGAGACAATTGTCAGGCAAGGGGATAGCCCTTATAAGGTAATCCGAAGTGACTAGATACAACCTGGTGATGAGCTAACTACAGTTGAAGGGGTGAGGCAATGAATGACAGGAACGGGATAGGAAATGAAGCAGTAGTACAGATCCAAGGTCATAGCGTAAGTGCAAGACAATAGAATCTGAGCGTAAAATTGTATGACGAATTGGGACAGGAGCAAGTGACGTTGAAGTTAATGCAAATGAGAGTAATAGTGTATGCAGGGTAGGGACTAGTACAATTGCAAACTTTAAAGTAATGATGGCTTAGTCAGACATAGATGCAAACTAACAAACAGTGCATGACCAAAGATGGAAGTCCGAGGCTGTTGATTGGCCAGGGAAGGAGATTGGATCTCATAATGGATGGCCAACCGGTATGGAGTTAACCGCGAAGTTTGCAAGTATATACTGAGTTGGTTGCCAAGATTGGAAGGTCAGCACGAGCCAGAGGAAATAGCAGATTGCACCATTGATGTTGTGCTTTTATTTGTGTCACGCTTTTAGACTGAGGTAGATGGTACTGAGGAGAGGACATGTCAAAGTGATGAAGACAATAATCCCTAAGTGTGAAGCATGACAGCTGGTTTGGGGAATCAAGAAGATTCCTTTCTGGGGCGGGCCAGGCATCATATTTATTTATGTAGTTATATACCAGATTTAGGGGGCGCAGCAATAATTCAAGAGGAGGAAGAAATATAAGCAAGAAAGATGACGCGGAAGAGCCTGGGGCGGAGCTCACCACCGGCACAATCATTCTTGTGGAGGAGCTTGCAACACTCTGTGGCTGGGATCCCAACCAAATGTTGGAGGATGGCCAGTATTTTCTCATCTAATTTGCAGAGGTACCGGTTGATTTTGGCTTCCTCAATTCCTTGGCCGCCTTCTTTGTTATTGATTTGGATGGCCGCATGGTATGGAGAGACCAGGCGGAATTGGGTTGACCTAGAAGGGCGGGATTTGGAGGTCTGTGAGAAGATTGGAGGAGACGGGGTCCAGATTGGAGACAAGCAATGCGGAGATCTTTGGACTGGCAATGGAGACAACAGTGACTCAGCGTGAGGCGTGGGAGCTGTGTGAAGATGAGGAGGGGTCAGTAAAAAAAACTCAGGGGGTACTGGCGGCAAATTGGAGCTAATCATGACTAACAAGCGTGGGGACTCAACATCTGCAGTAGGTGTTTTGGTTGGAGTAGTGGAAACCAGAGGAGTGGGTGATGGCAGATGGAATAGTGGGACATTGGGCCCTGTTGGCGGGGGTATTGGAGGCTTAGCTACTTGGAAAAAGATGGGAGCTGTGTTGGGCCCATGTGGTAGTTGGCCAAGTCCAACATTCAGGTTATGGTGTTGGCCCCAGGCTTGGGTAGCATCTCCCCAGGCGGCAGCAGCAGGGAAGTCTGCGCGTCAAGGAGGGGGGGAAAGATGGTCCCTGGCCTCTGTGACAGGCAAAAATGAGGTGGTGTGTTCCAGCTTTGGATTCCAGTCTTTGTTCTCAATTGAATCGTCATTGTCTACCACAAAATTGGCCATTGGTGCGTGGCAGCCGCATTTTTAATGGGGTCCAGAGGAAGAGAAAGGAGAGGGCGGAGGGCAAGTCCACAAGGATCCAGGGGTCGGAGCAACAAACAAGCACCTGCAGTGGCCTATACAACAGGTGTTGCAGGTTGGGAAACCGGCTGTTTGGGTGCATTTTCTCCGCATTTTTGCGCAGTAGTTTCCATGGCGGGATGTTTTTTTCTTTCTTTTGGAGTTTGGAGGGTGTTTAGGAGATGGGGTTTGAATGGTTTTGTGGAAGTTCTGGTGTTGTGGAGCACAGGAATCCTGGGTAAAGAATTCAAGTTGTGGTGGTATGTGGTGGTTATTTATAGACACGGAGGCAAGTGGGCTCACCACTGGACATTTGACTTGGAGTGGCTCAGCTGTGGGTGGAAGTCCGCAGTACAATAGGCACAGAGAAGCACCTTTGTGGAATTTCTATTCCGAAGTACATTAGCTGAGGGCTTGGCATTGGTGTGGTGCGTGCTTTTTGCAGGAAAAATGACAAGAATAGGCCAGATTTTTTGCCTTTTGTGGACATAGCGCGGTCAAACATAACTTTCCCTCTGCAGAAGTGGGTTTAATAATGCAGAAGCAAGTGATCAAAGCAAAGTAGTACAGATTAGGACAATTATGGGATATGCACTGAGATGGAAGAGCGCTGTGTGAAAATTAATGCTAAAAGTTGAGGAGGAGGCATGCGGATTGTTGGGGATTTGTAGTTATGCCGCATGTGGGATTGAGAGTGATCTGCTAGGGAAGATCAACAAGGATCTGTTGTTAGTAATTCATTGGTGTGACTCAACTGTTAGGGGGAAATGGCAACAGGATCATTGAATCTACTTCAAATCATTGGATTGGTTAAGGATTGGACTATTGGTAAGGAGGATCAGTGCAAATGCATATAGGTGGTGGGGAAAAGGGGTCTTTCATTAGTAGTTCATGTTCCTTTTTTGGAGTAGCAAAGGCAGGTCAGTGCAGAATGCATGGAGACAAGTGGTGTCTTTCATTTGCGGCTTGCATTCTTTTGCTGTATATATAAGGAA
Organism: Puccinia polysora; assembly: GCA_025617555.3. NCBI lineage: Eukaryota > Fungi > Basidiomycota > Pucciniomycetes > Pucciniales > Pucciniaceae > Puccinia > Puccinia polysora. The sequence continues at coordinate 43,106,734 of CM062613.1, forward strand.
GCTTCTCTTTAGTTGTAACTAGGGGGAGAAGGGGAGGGGATCATCATTGGAGTTTACCATTATCAGAGATTATCATGGAAAATTATAGTTTTATTCTTTTCTTCTGTTACTTTGAAGTGTAGTTACCAGCAAGAGTTCTTCAAGGTCATATTTATGGAAATAGTTCAAGTGCAGAGCTTTTTGGGGAGTCTGTCTTGTTTATTTACTATTAATTCATTGAAAGTTAGCTTTAGTGGTTTCCTGCTCAAGTGCAGAAGTGGGGTCCAATTAGGAATTGCCAAGGTACAGGATTGTGACTCAAGGGCTAGTGGGCTGTCCCAAACTTGGAGCAAGGTTTTTGCGGAGAAATTTACATTGTTGCGGAGAATTTACCAAACACACAATCTCTTTCCACAAAAGCCTCCTCTCCTCCTTTTGTTGGAAACCCTGGTAAGCCCACTCCCCCCTTTTCCTCTTCCTGCCCCTCACCAGTTGCTGATCCTTTTATCATTCAACCTTTAGGTCACCCCTCACCACCTTTCTCATCCACCCTTGTAAGCCCTCCCCTCCTCCTCTTCCTCCTCTCCCTTCCCCTGCAATTGATTTCAATCAATTGCTGGATGGATTCACAATCAATTGTTGGATTGATTTGCAATTGATTTCTGGGTCAATTTGAAATCAATTTCTGGATTGATTTAAATTGATTTCTGGATTGATTTGAAATTGATTTCTGGATTTATTTGCAATCAATTGCTGGATTGATTTGCAATCAATTTTCAATCAATCAAGCACTTGATTAGCAATTGATAAAGCAATTTCTTAGCAAGCTCCCCCCTTCCTCCTCCTTCTTGTTGTCGTTTTCATCTGATGAAGCTGCCTTTTTTTGGGGGGGTTTGCAGCTTTGACCCTTATTGTATTTTTTTTGTTTTTTGTTCATCTAACTTGATTATAACTGACTAATGATTTTTTTTTTTTGGTATTTTTTGTTTTTTGGATCCAATGCAATGCAACACTGCCACCACCTCCAACTCACCCACCACCACCACCTCACCTCACCTCACTCACGGCCTCCCCTCCTCCTTTTGTTGGCAACCCTGGTAAGCCCACTCCCCCCTCTTCCTCTTCCTGCCCCTCACTGGTTTCTTATCCTTTTATCATTCAACCTTTAGGTCACCCCTGACCACCTTTCTCATCCACCCTTGTAAGCCCTCCCCTCCTCCTCCTCCTCTTCCTCCTCTCCCTTTCCCTGCAATTGATTGCAATCAATTTCTGGATGGATTCACAATCAATTTCTGGATCAATTTTCAATTGATTTTGGGATAAATTTTCAATCAATTGCTGGATTGATTTGCAATTGATTGCTGGATTGATTTGCAATCAATTGCTGGATTCATTTTCAATTGATTACTGGATTGATTTGCAATTGATTTGCAATCAATCAAGCAATTGATTAGCAATTTGAGCAATTGCTTAGCAAGCTCCCCCCTTCCTCCTCCTTCTCCTTGTCATTGTCATCTGATGAAGCTGAATTTTTTTTTTTGGGGGGGGGGTTCAGCTTTGACCATTTTTTTTTTTTTTGATCATCTACCTTGATTGTAACTGACTAATGATTGTTTTTTTTGGTTTTGTTTTGTTTTTTTGGATCCAATGCAATGAAACACTTTTTTGAACCCTTTTTCTCTCAACCCCTGCCCCTTTTCTGGAATCCTCATGCTTCTTCCACTTTACTCAAAATGTTATACTACTGGAAAATTCCTTCTTGATCCTTACCCTAAGTGCAGCAGGTGCATGGGAGCGATCAAGATGGAAGGAGATGGTTTGAAAAACATAAAGAGAGGTGGTAAGCAGAGGGCTCTTTGTCAAAAGAAGGCTCAAATGAGAGATTCTGAAATCTTGTTGGAATTAAATGAAGATGGGTTTAACAAAATAGTGGCTTGGTCTAAAAAAAAACTGCAACCTTTGGATCTGTACCCTGCTATTTCTTCCAGAAAGGAAATTAAAAAACCCTTCCCCAAATAGTTTGCACAAGCCAAACAGAAGATTGAAAGATTCAATTTCTTCAGCTCTGGAAAATTAGTTGTTCTTGATTTTTCCAATCACCACTCTCTTATTGCTATAGTTTAATTTGTCCCATTGAATAAACTCTCTGATCAAGAAAAGAATGAAATCAACTCAGTCACAACATTCCTTTGCCAATCCAAAAAGTTTGTCAAAACAGTTGGTCCCTCAAGATCTTGGGGTGGGGAAATGTGGTAAATTGGATGGCAAAAATTGATGCACCCTTCCAAGCTTTTTGGAAAGTATTTTAAGACAGAAACTATTCAATCTTCCCCCCAGTATTTTAAATTTTGAACCTTAGGTCTGACAAGGTATCACAAATTTTAGGCCACAATTCCAACAGAGAAACCATGCTAGAAAACAACACCCCCTCTTTCTCTTCATTGGAATATGGATCCTGGCTCACTCCTTTTGACTGTTCCCCTCACATCACCTTTACATCCAACTTGTTCTACAACTCTCCCCATATGGACAAAGGGGATGTTTCATGCTATTCTTTTTTACTTGTTGTTCCAACCAAAAAATCCAATGGATGACTTATCAACAACAAGGACAAATATCAAGTATCTGATGGCCAATTTTTCTTTCCTGACTTAGGATTTGTAATTTATTTCAAAGAAAAAGGTATTGTAAAAATGGTTTTGGCAGAAAACAAGTACAAGCACTGTACTTTTCCTGCTGTTGAAACTGCCACCCATACTAGGATGGCCATGTCTTTGAAAATTGTCAAGACCAATCTCAACACTTTCAAAGACTTGAAAAGTGTTAAAATACATTCTAGACCAAAAAATTTAAATAAAAATAATAAAAAACATTTTTTCATTGGAGGGGTTAAAAATAGGCTCAAACATTGTTGTATTTTAAAATAATTTTTTTGTTTTTATTTTTAAAATTTTTATCAAAGCAAAAATTTCACAAGCCAAGCAATCAATTAATTTATTTTATTTTATTCACAGTTCTACTGCTGCAAATACAGGCCATGGCTATGGATAACCTATCTTTTTTTTTCTGTAGCTAGCCTTTCCCTCTCCTTTTCCAGTTGCTCTTGCTGTCAATCCTTCTCCTTTTCCTCTTTTTGAAACTCCAGCTCAGCCTGTTTCATTTGCCACTCAGCATCCAAATTTTTTTGTTGAGACAAACTCTCAGCATTCTACTTTTGAAAATCCATAGCCAGTTGAAAATCCCACTTCTCCTTTTCAAATTGAAGTTTTTTGGATTCAATTTGCGATTTCACTATTTTTTGGAGGAGGGGAATTGGAATGAGCTTGATTTTGGAAGCAAGGATCATCAATCAATGCACTGACTTTAATCTTGCTTCTCTATGATATCCTCAAATCCAGAAAAACTTGAAGTTTTTCCCCTCTTTTCACAACTATTGGGGTTGATGTTAATTGAATTGGAGGCCTTTTGCTTTCCCTTTTCCAAGGAGGCTTGTGTGGTAATGGTGTCACTCTCCTTTAAAGGGGATGTGGGAGGCCCCATTGGCTTGAGTTTTGGGCAATTCAGGAACAGATGAGCCTGTTTTTTTACAATCTAAATCCAAAATCTAAATCAGTCAGGATTAACCATACAGAAGATAAAAGAACTTGGTTCCTTACTTGAGCAGATGTTGATGGCAATAGTGATACAGGAATAACATCCTCCTCATAGGCCAAGTTGTTGAGGTCTTCCACCCCAGGAAGAGATCAATCCATGGAAGGAAGTGAGGGCTCCAAGGAAGGGTGTGTCAATGCTGATGTAGACATGATTGGAGCTGGTTGTGTTGGAATATCCTCCTCCAAATCTGATTGGGACCACTAATAGTTTTTGGTGGGATCATCATTGCTAGGCTGAGCATCCACAGCCAAGTCCTCAGCGCCAACTGAATCAGATTTTTGGGAATCAAAAGGGGCTAAAGGGGTGATATTGGCCTTCTTTCCAAAGACTTCATCCATTTAAAAATAAAAAGGACAAATGGAGTCCAACTTATCAATCACCAAGTTGATTTATTTGGCTTTATTGGAGTCAGTGATGCCAAATCCATTGGAGATTGAAATTGAGTGGGCCTTTTTTTACTTGGCTTGATAGTTCTTGAATTGCTCCCGCATCTGTTTGGATGAAATATCCATCCTACCTTTGGTTTTATTTTTGAGTTCATTGGCCATCAGGAAATAACCATTAACATAAGAGGATGGAGGTTGGCTAACTTGTGTTTCATTGTCCAATCCAAAGCAAGCATTGTAGTTGGATTAAGTTTTGAGCCGGTTTACCAGGATGATGTGATTGGCTCTCTTGAGCTGACTGGAACCTTTGGAAGCTGATGGGGGGGTATTGTTGGATTTTTTCTTTTGTTGAGTGGACTTTCAGGGGGAGTTTTGCTGAGGGGCCATTTAAAAAGAGTTAGAGGGATGAAGGGATGAAGCAATGTGATGAAGCAACAAATGAGAGTTAGGATGTGATGAAAGGGGGGATGAAGTGATGAATCAATGAAGGGATGAAGCAATGAGATTGATGAAGGGATCAAGTGATGAAGCAATGAGAGTAATGAAGCAATGAGAGGATGGATGTGATGAAAGCAAGAGTGTGATGAGATTGATGAAGCAAGATGAGAGAGATGAAGTGATGGGGGTATGAAAGTGATGAAGCAAAGAGGATATAAATAGATGAGAGAGATGAAGTGATGAGAGCAATGAAAATCAAATTTTTCAGATGAGGTTGGAGGTAAAATTCTTCCAATGAGGTTGGAGGCAAAACCAGGGGGGATGATGTGGAATGATGTGTGGTTGAGGTGGTGAAAGCCTTTAAATAATTTATTTGAAAAACCCATTTATTTTGAGTTAAATATGACATTTCTGATGAGAAATAAGTGGGTTTTTTGATTTTTAATGGCGGGTTTGAAATGGTGGATTTGGGTCAAAAGGCGCCATTAAAAAATGGAGGGTTTGATTAACTTTTATACACCCTATTAGGACAACTTCATGTGAACTTTTCTATGTATGACATACACAAAATTTTCAAGGACTAATTGTAGATGAATAAATTGGATTTGAAATCAATCTCTGGCAGTGTTTTAGATACCAATTTTTTTTTCTTGCCATGGTCATGATGAATTGATGTGCTTTGAACTGCTAAGAGTATCCACAATTGTTGCTCAATAGCTTCTTGTCAGCTAAGCACTTGCTAATGCAAAAAAATAGCAAGCAAGGGCTTTAGCAAGCGCATGGCGCAATCATGGTCCCTAAGCCCGCTTTCCAGGTAGCTAACAAGGGTTGGCCTGCAATCCTCAACCCCTTGACAAATGCTCACCACCACACAGTTGAGGAGTAGTCAAGAGTATGAACATTTAATATAAAAAAATCAAACACAATCCCCACACAACATTCAACCACAAACATTGATGATATCAACCCCCTCAACAAATTTTATAATCTACCTTGCTTCACCAGCCACAACACACCCCAACAATGCTTTTCCTCTGGAAATTCCCCAAGAGCCTGGTATCACCCATACAAACAAACTCTGCTTGAAAAATTATTTTCCTTTAAATTGAATATGATATGCATCAAATTAGCAAACAGAAAAAGAAAACCAACCAAGCTAGAATCTGAAGAGTTGAATAGAAGGAGTAAGGTAATTTTGAGGATTGAGGAAAATGATAGGGCTTTAAGGAGCCAATCAAAATGGGATAACACTTGTATAGTCAAGTGTAACTGATCTGAAGGGGAGGAAGGGACACTCCGGTTTAGTTGTCTGGTAATCAGATGTTTTTCATTCCTGGTCCAAGGGAAGGACCAGTATTTATGGACAACTAGAGAACCCCAAAGGGGGCCTAAGGTAGCAGGGTTAATACAACTAGAGAGCCCCCAGAGGGGGCCTGAGACATGAATAATATCTTAATGAAAGCAGTAAGATAGAAATAAAGCTGACTAAATTTGTGAGTTACAAAATATGAACAGAAAAAGACAACACACCACCTTAACTGACAAATTTAGGAACCAATTTGAGACCAATCAACATTTCAGAGGAGAATATGAGAAGAGAATATGAGAATGAGAGATATGAGATTTGAGAAAGGATGACAAGACACCAACTTGTCAGCATATGAGATGGGGAATGAAAGCCTATTTTAAGAGGAGCAACAAGGACCTCAGGCATAGTTGCCTAGCTTAATATGGGAGGAATGATAGCCTATTTTAAGAGGAGCAACAAGGACCTCAGGCATAGTTGCCTAGCTTAATGGGGAGAATGATATGATGATGATGATGATGATGATGATGATGATGATGATGATGATGATGATGATGATGATGATGATGATGATGAGAGTAATGGTAATGGTGATGGGTATGGGATGATGATGGTGATGGTGATGGTGATGGTGATGGTGATGGTGATGGTGATGGTATGGTGATTGTGATTGTGATTGTGATGTTGAGAAATGGATTGGTAGCATTTATAGGATAATGGTGGTTGATGACAGTATTGGATAATAATGAATGTGTTTATTGTAATGAATGAGGGTGGAAAATAGGAAGATATAAACAGATAGTATTGAACAAAAGGAGGAAAGGATTCCAACACACCAGCCTGTTCAATACTAGATGGGAAGGAACATTGATTTGTTGTTGAAGTTGATTGTTAATGTTGTTGATGGATGATATTGAGAGGTTGATATGGTTGATGGTTGATGTTGATTTGGAGTGAGTGATTGATGGATGAGTTGTTAGAGGATGAGATGTGATGTTGGAGGGAGCAGAGGTGTAGATTGAGGATGATGGGAGCGTTGATGGGGAGATGGAGCGACTTGATGTAGTTGATGGAGTGGAGGAGATGGAGAAGATGAAGCAATTGGTGGTTGAGCAGGTGGAGCGGAGGAGCAAGTGGTGATGTAGCGTGTGGAGCGGATGAGATGGAGGAGAGCAAGTGATGATTGATTTGGATGGATGGTGGAGATTGAGCAGTTAGGGGTGATGGATGTATCGGTGGAGAAGGAGTGAGTAGAGATGTAGTTGATGGAGCGATGGGAGAATTGAGGTGGCGCGAGCGAGCGCGCAAAGGTGGAGGAGAAGTTGCAGGAGCAGGGTTGTAAAGTGGGAAGCTGGGAGGCAATCGATGGCGCAAGCGAGGTGGGAATCAGTGGTGGTTGGAATCGCGAGTGATAGTGTGAGAAGATGCGACCGAGGTTGCTAGTTGTTGGAGAGGCAAGCGAGAGAAGGAGTGGACGAGCGAGGAGGAAGAAAGATGAGAAGCAGCGACAGCTTCGCGAGTGAGGTGGAGAGAAAAGTGACTGAGGTTGCAAGCGGGATTGCCCAAGGTTGAAGGGTAGAATTGATGATGATTCTGGCGTTTGGTTCTCCTCTTGTTCTTCAAATGAAGATGAAGACAAGGGTGATTTACAGGCCATCATGAGGATCAAAAGGGTGGGAAGATGGATCAAACTAGCCCAGAATAATCGTTTGGCCTCCCGCTCGCGATCGAATCGAGAGGAGGAGGGTCGAAGAAGAGGATGGTGAAGAAGGCCAGTTGGGAGGATAGATCGATAGGCGTCGATCGACTTGGTCAAGAGTGGACCGTGAGGGGTGGCAATCCAGAACCGAGCGGCGGGGATGATGAGGGCCAGGTTGGGGATCAAGCTGAGACTGACCCTTGCATTCAAGGCCAGTTGGAGGTTAGCCATCATCTGATAACCGGCTTGGGCGTAATCCCTTCGTAGGGTATGAGCAAGTGAGTTGAAGTGAGGTAATTGCCATAGGTAGAGTAAACCAAAGGTCAACCAACTGGTAGGATGATCGAGAGGGGAACCGGCGGCGGTGGAGCCCATCAGGGCCGGTAGACCACCGACAAGGGATCCCAACCAGGTGTTGAGGATTGTGAGACGTTTGAGAGGGGATCGATGAAAAAAGAGGGGAGCGAGGGAGCAAGCACGGTTGTGAAAGGTGAGAGGAAGAAAGCAAAGCAAGCGGGAAAGCTGGATCACTTGGACTGGGAGTGGGGATATCGAATGGAATGGTTGAGTCGAGGATCAAAGAGGAAAAGGAGGAAGGAGACAAATAGGCAAGGAAATTGGAGGAAATCAAGGAAGTCGTGATGGATGATGGGGCGGATTGAAGAGCAATTGGGAGGCGGTGATTGAGGGAATTTGTGCGATTGGTGGGGGAAGCGGGAGTGATAATGAAGCGGGAGCAAGAAGATGAGAGGAAGCAGGACGATAATGGAAGGTGAATGAGAGATGATGATAAAGCAGAGTATTGAAGAAGAAAGGAATGAAGGGTGGATTGAGAGGGCGACAATGTCACGAGTGGAGGTGAGCTGCAATCAGGTTTGCAAAGGCAAGATTCAATAGCAATCGGGGTTGCGAGATGATTGCAAGCCAGGTATTGAAGAGATGGGAGATGGGTGGTAATGAAGCAGCCTTCAAGTGTTCATGAGCCGGGTTGGGTGCAAGATATTGAGGATGAGCAGTGGAAGCCAGGGTTATTGACCAATGGATTGGGATGTTTGAGGAGAGCTTAGGTTGAGTAGGACACCAAGTGACCACCAAGAGGAGGCAAAGTAGGCTGGATAATGACAGTATCGGTTGATGCCGTGGGTCACAAGCGTATGGTTTTGAGAGAGTGATTGTTGGAGTTGTTTGCAGTAGACAAAGTGATTGGATGATGACTTGGACTGATGGGATTGAGGATGGATGCGGGAGGCTGAGAAGGTGACTTTGGAGAAGGTCACGGTGATTGAGAAGGGTGAAAGAGACAGAAAGTTTGAGGTTGGATGGAGGGAGGATGGTACCAGTTCAAACAATGAAGTTGACCGGATGGCTTGGTGGGATGAGTTTTGGCTTTTAACCGTGAAGAGTTGAATAGAAGGAGTAAGGTAATTTTGAGGATTGAGGAAAATGATAGGGCTTTAAGGAGCCAATCAAAATGGGATAACACTTGTATAGTCAAGTGTAACTGATCTGAAGGGGAGGAAGGGACACTCCGGTTTAGTTGTCTGGTAATCAGATGTTTTTCATTCCTGGTCCAAGGGAAGGACCAGTATTTATGGACAACTAGAGAACCCCAAAGGGGGCCTAAGGTAGCAGGGTTAATACAACTAGAGAGCCCCCAGAGGGGGCCTGAGACAGGAATAATATCTTAATGAAAGCAGTAAGATAGAAATAAAGCTGACTAAATTTGTGAGTTACAAAATATGAACAGAAAAAGACAACACACCACCTTAACTGACAAATTTAGGAACCAATTTGAGACCAATCAACATTTCAGAGGAGAATATGAGAAGAGAATATGAGAATGAGAGATATGAGATTTGAGAAAGGATGACAAGACACCAACTTGTCAGCATATGAGATGGGGAATGAAAGCCTATTTTAAGAGGAGCAACAAGGACCTCAGGCATAGTTGCCTAGCTTAATATGGGAGGAATGATAGCCTATTTTAAGAGGAGCAACAAGGACCTCAGGCATAGTTGCCTAGCTTAATGGGGAGAATGATATGATGATGATGATGATGATGATGATGATGATGATGATGATGATGATGATGATGATGAGAGTAATGGTAATGGTGATGGGTATGGGATGATGATGGTGATGGTGATGGTGATGGTGATGGTGATGGTGATGGTGATGGTATGGTGATTGTGATTGTGATTGTGATGTTGAGAAATGGATTGGTAGCAGTTATAGGATAATGGTGGTTGATGACAGTATTGGATAATAATGAATGTGTTTATTGTAATGAATGAGGGTGGAAAATAGGAAGATATAAACAGATAGTATTGAACAAAAGGAGGAAAGGATTCCAACAGAATCAACTGTGACAGGATGCAAGGCCACAAGAAAATAATGGAGGACTACTTTGACCGATGTTCAAGATACCCTGAAAATATGTTTCAAAGGAGGTTCAGAATGAGTAATATGCTGTTTGACAGGCTATTAATAGACATGGGGTCCCATGACCAATATTGGACACAAAGAGTAATATTCTGAGCTATTGAATCAGAATTTTTCAATTTTAATAAGTCATGATGGATCCTAATTTGTTTTTTTATTTGCTTTTTTTATTTTCTCTTTAAGGATTTCTGTGGGCAGATTGGCCTGTCCCCTCATCAAAAACTTACAAGTGTTATCCTTAAATTAGCTTATGTTTTTCCTGCTGACTCTACTGATGAATATCTCTGTATTGGAGAAGCTCCAGCACTGGAAAATCTGAAGAAATTTGCCAATGAAATAGTTGAAATTTATGAGAATGAATATCTATGTGGTAAAACTGATGATGAGCTCAAATTTATCATGAAGGAGAATGAGGATAGTGGTCTTCCTGGCTGATTTATGGATTGCACTGGGCTTGGAAAAATTGTCCTAAAGCCTGGGCTGGTCAATATCAAGGAAAAGAAGGTGTTCCCACTATGGTTTTGGAAGCAGTTGCATCCCTAAACTTGCGCATCTGGAATTGATTTTTTGGATCTCCTGGGACCAATAATGATTTAAATGTTGTTCAAAATAGTCATATATTTGATGAATTCCTTACTGGTATGGGTTTTGCAATTATTTTTAACTTTTTGATATCTGTTCAGGTGGAGGTCAATGTGCTGAGTCAAATTTTTTATTTTTATTATGATTAAAGGATCAGTCTCTGATGTGAGGTTTTAATTTAACAACAAACAATATTCTTATGGATATTATTTAGAAGATGGAATATATCCCAACTGGCCAGTTTTTTCCAAGTCCTTCAGAACTTCTCAAGATGATGCAACCAAACACTTCAACTCACTCCAAGAAGGTGCAACAAAGGATATTGAATGTGCTTTTGGATTTCTGCAGACAAGTTTTTCAATCATCAGCAAGCCCAGAAGATTATGGATGAGGAATGATGTTTTCAAGATAATTAAGTGCTTTATTATCCTCCACAACATAATTTTAGAGGAGAGATCACCATGTGTAATCCTTCTTGAATTCTAACTCATATTCTCAAACCTCCAACACTACTATAACACCTAGCATGTATGATCCTCATTTGTTGCATACTTTTCAAAGTCATGCTCAAAATTCATTTTCTCTTCATCATTATACTCTCCATTTCCAGCTTATAAATGATTTGAAGGTATCTAATTGGCTGAAGAGGGTACTCAGTTGAACATTGATTTCTTTTTCTTTTTTTTCAATTTACACTTGATGCTTGATTGTTTTCTTTTTTTCACATTTTTTAATAGGATTCATCATGATTGGGGTTTTTTAAAATATCAGTTGAACATTGATTTCATTTTATTTTTTTTTAAACTCACACTTGATGCTTGATTTTTTTCTTTTTTTAAAATTTTTGATTAGCATTCAACATGATTGTTTCTTTTAAGAAAGTTTTTGAATAGCATGGAAAATTGTTTTCTTTGATTGTTTTCTTTTTTTTAATTTTTGATTAGAATTAAACATGATTGTGTTTTTTAAGAAATTTTTTTGAATAGCATGGAAAAAAAAATTATTTTATAATATTTAGCAGTCAAACTATCAACAAACCAACAAAAAAAGCCTTCCCAAAAAAATAAACAAATTACTCTCACTTTTGACAACAAAGTTGTCTTCCATTCCATTTGAGGTGTGACATGTAGTCAAACACTCAACAAACCAAAAAAATAAACAAATTAATCTCACTTTTGACAACAAAGTTGTCTTCAATTTAATTTGAGGGGTGAAATGCAGTCAAATACCCAACAAACCAAAAAAAGGGCCTCACTTTTGACAAAAAAGTTGTCTTCCATTCCATTTGAGGTGTGAAACACTTACACAGATATGACACCACCAGCAAAAAATTTAAATGAAAAATTTCAACGTAGTTTGAAGAAAATAAAAAAATTAATCATACAAGAAAATAAAAAAAAATAATCATACATAATGTGTACAAGAGATTTGATAACAAAAAATTATATTGACCCATCAGAAAGTTTGGAATGGTTAGATTCTCAGGGCTCAAGTCAAATTTGAATTTTCTACTTCAAAATCCTGAGAATTTGCTTACTATCATCATCTGGGCAACTACTTTTGGACTGAAGGATCACCTGTAGCTGACCCATGGCTACCTTCACATTGGTCTTCTTCACTTCAAGGTCATAAAGCTTTTGCTTTAAATTGGTCTTCTGGACTTCCAGTTCATAATTTTTTTCTGCAAGTTTGGTCTTATTGACTTCAAGGTCATACAGCCATTTGGCAAGTGAATTATGTTGGTTTTCAATTTTTTTCTGGTGAAATACAATCTTTTTACTAGTTGCCAGGAACACCAGGCGTTGGGAGAACTCATTTGACTCTTTGGATTGGTTTTCCAAAACCATTTGCTTATGCTTTGAAGCCTTGACTCCTTGCAGTCAATGGCCATATTGGTTGGAAGGAGAGGGTGAGGAGGGCCCACCATAAGTCAAGGTGGTGTTTTGATGATGATTGCTTGGGGGATTTCCCATCCACTTTGCATGGTTTCAAAGTACCTCCCATTCAGATTAAACTTTGAATTGCTTCCCTCTGGTTTGCTGGGCATAGAGCTCCTTGGAATGTTGCATCCAATCCATTGGGCTGGATCCACTTGGTGGTGATTGCTCAATTCCTCCGTAGATGGCCAAAAACTTGAGTGTGACGGTGTTCAAGTTGGTCCACCTGTTCATTGGAAAAAAAATTAACAATCAATGAATCTTTATGTGGATGGAGAAGTGAATGAGAACAAATTCATACCTTTTCCAAATGAAATCATAATTGCAGTAGTTGGTTTTGCTGTGCGGGTTGAAATCCTCTTCAATGCATTTGAAAAAGGATACTCTAGACTGGTTATTTGTATATTCTGGGTCCTTGCTGATTTGGATCCAAGATTGTGCCAGCTGTTCTTCTTCTTGAGAGGTCCAGTTTGGAGCACACTTTGTTTTGGTGGAGTCTTGAGGAGTGTGTGGTCCAGGGGTAGATTTAGGGTCAAAATCAACCATGATATAAATTGGTAGGATTTGGGAAGAGCCCTATATAAAACAAACAAGGGGGATAAGTTTAAGATGAGAAGAAAATTTATTTGGAGAAGGAAGGAGTACGGTAGGCTACTGAAGAGCCAAGGGAAAGGGGAAAATACTGGTATAGTTAAGTGGAACTGATCTTAAGAGGAGGAAGGGAAACTCCAGTTTGGTTGTCTGGTAATCAGATGAGTTTCATTGATGGTCCCAGGGAAGGACCATAATTTAAAGACAACAAGAGAACCCCAAAGGGGGCCTAAGGCAGCAGATTGAATACAACTAGAGAGCCCCCAGAAGGGGCCTGAGACATAAGTAATGAGTTAATGAGAATAGTAAGGTAGTGATAAAGGTAACTAAATTTGTTAGTTACAGAATATAAACATCAAAAAGACAACACACCACCTTAACTGACAAATTTAGGAACCAATTTAAAACCAGCAAACATTCCAGGGATTCATGAGAAATGAGAGGAGAATATGAGAATTGAGGAATATATGACAAGACACCACCTTTTCAGGATATGAGATGGGGAAATGATAGCCTATTTTAAGAGGAGCAACAAGGAGCTCAGGCATAGTTGCCTAGAATGATATGGGGAATATGATATTACTATTTTAAGAGGAGCAACAAGGACCTCAAGCATAGCTGCCTAGCATGATGGGGAGAATGATGATGATGATGACAATGATGATGATGACAATGATGACAATGACGATGATGATTATGATTATGATGATGATGATGATGATGATGATGATGATGATGATGATGATGATGATGATGATGATGATGATGATGATGATGATGATGATGATGATGATGATGATGATGATGATGATGATGATGATGATGATGATGATGATGATGATGATGATGATGATGATGCAATGGTAAAGGTGATGCTGATGGTGATGGTGATGGTGATGATGATGATGATGGTTATGGTTATGATGATGATTGCAATGGTAAAGGTGATGCTGATGGTGATGGTGATGGTGATAGAGATGAAGTTGGAATGGAGTGGTGGAAATTATAGGATAATGGTGGGTGATGATAGTATGTAATAGCAATGAATGTGATGGTTATAATGAAAGAGGATGGACAGTACAAAGCTATAGAGATAGTATTGAACAAAAAGGAGGGAAGGATTCCAATGGTAGGAATATTGGCAGGGGTGGGGGAGGGTGGGTGATAGGAATATTGGCGGGGGTGGGGGAGGGTTTGTGGTAGGAATATTGGCAGGGGTGGGGGAGGGTGGGTGGTAGGAATATTGGTGGGGGTGGGGGAGGGTGGGTGGTAGGAATATTGGAGGGTGCGGGGGAAGGATGGGGGGGAGGGTTGGTGGTACCAAGATTGGAGGGGGTGGGGGAAGGATGGGGGGGAGGGTTGGTGGCACAAATATTGGAGGGGGTGGGGGAAGGATGGGGGGGAGTGTTGATGAGGGGGAGGGGATGGGACAAACCTCAGGTGGATACTTGGATGGTTCTTGATGATGATGGATGGACCATGATGTGATGATGATGGATGGGTGGATGTGGTGGAGTTATGGAGGGCACTGTAAATCCTGGCAAGGGTTGGGGTTAGCAAGCTCCATAAGTTTTTGTAGCTTTGTTGATTTTTGACCAAACTTATGGAGCTCGCTAAGTAGCAAGGTCCTATTTAGGACACAATTGCGGCTCATCCTCGGTAAACTTAGCTAACGAGCGGGTTTACCGAGACGATTGTGGATGTAGATGCTCTAAGGTCAACAATCCCGCAACTTGCTATGTGCCTTCGCTGCCCGCCGCAAGCCCTGAAGCTGGTCGGGTGCGTCGTACCGAGTGTGTCGGCCCCCAAGCCCGCGCAAGCCCCCCGCTGCCCCCGGCCTTGGCACTTGGCTGTGGGCCTTCGCTGTCGCTCGGGGCAGGGAAGCCCTGCTGTACCGTGGTTGCCTCCATCCTCACTTCGCCCTGCTTGGAAGTCATCAACTATTCCCATCTCATCATACATACCATCCATCCTCCCACTCATCCCGATCGTCCCGAGAACTCGCCTCGTCTGTCTGTTGGGCTCATCATAATCTTCCTGCCCGCTGGTTGCGTTGCGCGTATCTCATCTTTATTCTTCCTTCCTGACACCCATCGAATTCTATCTCGCCTTCATCTGGATTCTACTCCGAGTGATACCTAATAGTCGGCTACATGTGGCGCAACGGCAACAAGGTCACCGGAACCAACGATGCTCCGTTGGGTGCCCCTCGACGGTGGGGTGGCAGTCAATCAGACTCCAAAGAATCGGGTGCTTTTGGCGGTCTGGGTGCTCCCACTTCATATACCTCGGCACCCACAACAAACAGGGATGAGGCACCCCCACCACCGCCCACCAGCGCAGCGCCCGAACCACCGCCGACCGAGCGAAAACGTAAGAGCCGTTGGGGTGCCGAAACTGAAAAAGTCAACGTCGCCGGTCTCCCAGTAGCTATCAACGGAACGGTGGATGCGGCTGATCTGGATCGTTATGCTGGTATGCCCTTCTGCCTTTCAGCCTTGATTCCAGTCCTGGCCAGCGATCTTGACTTGTCAAAAAATCACCAGCCACCCTTCGGCTTGAACAGGTTAACAATAAACTGCGTAGTGGCGATGTGGTTCCTCCGGAGCAGGAGCGATCACCTTCCCCCCCACCCACCTATGATGGCCAAGGTCGTCGAACGAACACACGGGAGTTCCGATACCGACGTAAACTAGAAGAGGAAAGAACAAAGCTGATCGAGAGGCTGATTAAAATTGATCCGTCTTACCGCCCGCCTCTTGATTTTGAAGCCCAAAAGAAGTTTGGCGGGAATCGATCTGGAAGACCCTCGGAGAAAGTTTATATTCCGATCAAAGAGTTCCCGGAAATCAAATTTTTCGGTCTATTAGTTGGTCCCAGGGGTAACAGTTTAAAAAAAATGGAAGGGGAGAGTGGAGCCAAAATCAGTATCAGGGGTAGAGGAAGCGTTAAGGAGGGAAAAGGTCGAAAAGAAGAGTTTGCCGGCGATGATGATGATGAGATGCACTGCTTGGTGACAGCAGACACGCAGGATAAAGTTGATAAATGTGTGCGATTGATCAACAAGGTCATTGAAACAGTAAGGATCAGCTCTTACTAGAAAGGAAACTGTGGGTTTGTTTTGATATTGATCAAACTTCCTTCCTCTTAAGGCTTGTTCGGTACCTGAAAGTCAGAATGAACAGAAACTTAACCAACTGCGTGAGCTGGCTCAACTGAATGGTACCTTCAGAGATTTTGAAAATCAGGTGGGTCAGGATTTGCCCCTCCGGTTCTAGCTCTTTCATTGCATTGATTATCAGGCTTGCTTTTTTTTAGGTTTGCCAAAACTGTGGGAACCCAGGTCATCGCAAGTACGATTGCCCTGAACAACGCAACTTTTCTGCAGGCATCATTTGCAGAATTTGTGGGGGAGCCGGCCACATGGCTAGGTAGGCACACCCGACCTTCTTCCTGCTTGGTTGACGAGTTGTCATCTTACCACCTCTAAATTTGTAGAGATTGCACCCAACGGCGGGGCTTCAATTCCAACAATTCAACTGGAGGTGGAGTTGCCCAGGCCTTCGATTCTGAGGTGCCAGCTTTTTGTTCTGAGTTCTTTACCGCTTCTTGACGCCAACTATGGCTCATAAACCTTGAAACTTCTAGTACGCTTCTCTCATGGCTGAGCTAGGCGAAACCTCGAAGGTTGCACCCATATCA
Source organism: Puccinia polysora (assembly GCA_025617555.3). Taxonomy (NCBI): domain Eukaryota; kingdom Fungi; phylum Basidiomycota; class Pucciniomycetes; order Pucciniales; family Pucciniaceae; genus Puccinia; species Puccinia polysora. The sequence goes on from CM062613.1 coordinate 43,123,450, forward strand.
GAAGAAGGTCAGAATTCTCAATCGGAAACACCCAAGCATCAATCCAACTGGACAGGCCCCCCTGGTTCATCCACACCTGCCACTCGCAACGGTGACTCAGGCACTTCGTCTAGCGCAGTTCCGCCCTGGCGCATTCCATCAAATTGGTAAGTGCTATCACTCACCTCGATTCAACCTTGCTTTTCTAACTCTCGCCCTCCCATTTCAGGCATCCACCTCAACCCCCTCAACATCACGGCGGACCTTATGGCCAACGCAACAGTTATATCTTCAACGCCTCTCAGCACGGCCATCACAGTCACAACCACCATGGCCATTATAACCACTCCCATCAACATCACTTACATGGTTCACAACCCATGCACCATCATCCCCATCAACACCAATCGCACCATCATCAACCGCAACCTGGTCCGCCCATGCACCCAACCGGTGCACCAGGCTCTGAGCCTGGACTTGCCGCAGCTGCTCCCACTTTCGTCCCACAAAGCTCATACGCAGGTTACTATGGGCAATGAACTCGAAGCACGGACTGTGAGCGAGACAAGTGAACCATCAAGCATACAATTAACAAAACTCCTTTTGCGATTTACGGGTCTATTAATTGGCACGCAGAAGTCAGTCACGAGCCTCGCGGACTAGACATTCGAAGGGGCTCCTAGGAGCTTACCTGCTTGACGGGAATCTAGATCGGCTGACCCTTACCTTTGATTCAAAGAGAGAAAGAAAGAGAAAAAATTATTATAGCTCATTGTTGTCTAACCTTGTTCTTCTGAATCTTGTTCATCGAGTTTTGTTCACCTGATCTACGCAGTAGGCTCATGCATGGCCTTTACTGACCTTTATAAACCTCACTTGAAACCGATGAAGTAGCTCACTGACTGTTGACTAAATTACTGACACAATATCAGCTTCAAGTCTTCGAAGAGACAAAGGTTGCATCCAATTTTTTTTTGTTTCTTGGACTGTTGACTTAAATTACTAACCTGCGTCACGTACTGACCCAGGCCATGGCAGACTAACTCTCAGTTGTTAGCTCATCTCTAACTACTCTTTCCTCTTGGGGCGCTCCCTGAGCTGAGTTGAAACAAGTTGACCGTGTGATATGAATTCAGCTTAACACTAATCAGGCAAGGTTTCTACTCTGATAGGTTAATAGGAAGGACAAGTGTTAGAGACCACTAGACATACTGCTTACCGACCTCACATCATCCAGCTATCGGCTTTCTGGCTCTGACTCTGATTGGGTTTCAGTTCTTCCTCAGCCAGGTGATCGAAGAGGAATTTGGACGCAAGTCCATCTGTATCATCAGCTTGGAATCGACCATGTCAGCCTTTTGCATCATTAACTTGATCGAGTGCCCCCTTTGCCTAGCTTTGTAGTTGATGATTCGCGCATCTGTTGTTTCTTTCCAATTCATCGTTAGCATCAAGCCTATCAAGCACTTACCGACAAAGGCTGCCTAAGGTTGTGTTCATCTCGTTTGGCGAGTCCCTAGATTTTGGTAAGCTTGTAAAGTAGAAGTATTTGTCTAGATTTTATGTAGCTCTTCCAAGCAAGTCGATTCATCTGGATTTTCAGGTTACAGTCCTGCTTAGCGCCGCTCCCCCCACGAGACTTGAGCTAAATTTCCGAGTAATTGAATAGGAAATCTCGGACAGGGTTCGTTCTAACTTATTGCTTTTGGCCATCACTTAAAAGTGAGTTCACTAAAAACCAAAAGAAAAGGCAAAAATATTCTTTGAGCGAATGTCATGCGGGGCGGATTGGTCAATTATGCTGCGGAAGGACGCCCTACGTAGTTGCGCCGATTCATACTACACTTGGGGCCATTCTGAGCATAAAAGAAAACAAGCCAGTTAAAGCTCCTCGACATGACGGAAAACCGTCAAGGGATTGATGCAGGGGCGAGGGGAAAGTTCAACCACCCCCCCCCAGGCCATATCATTATCGACTATTGATGGACCTCGGCCTTCACCGATAGCACCAGCAAATGGGGCAAAAGCTTCAAGTATTAGTAATTACTTCATGCCAACAGCACGCCAAATCACCAATCAAAATCAGACCTTAGAAGCAATGAATGCGACCATCTTGAGTGTTGAATGTTGAAGAATGTGGAGTTAGACTGATTGGGCTGTCGCAGATAATGGTCAGATTCCAGCCTGCAATAGTTGGATGAATAGAACTCACATGGATGATTTGCAGCCTTGGTCGGAAGACTGACTATACCAGAGCTTATACATGGAGAACATTGATGGGGTGCTGTGATGTTAGGCAGGGCTTAGCTCCAAGATACAAAACTACTAATGAATCCCAGGATTTGTGGTGATGGCTAGACATCACTTTGCCAGAGAGTGATGGAAGGAATTGGATAAGGGTTGTTAACAACCTAAACATAGTCACTCCCAAGTGCTGGTCCTGGAACTCTGGGAAAAGGGTATTTGTCAATAAAGGCACACTCCTTCATTGTGCTAACCATGGTCAACTCATGTAGATCAGCCCAAGCTCAGAGGTGGGTTTGGTCTGAAATGGAGAGGGGGAAAAAGGCCCAGATCAACAGGTAGAGCAGGTGGAAGGTGGTCTGGGTCACAAGATGTGAACCTATGGATACCCAATCAAGTCCAAGAGAGAGAGAGGTTTTTTTTTCAAGAGGACCAGAGTTCCAAACCAAATAAAACCAAGAGGAGTCAAGAGTGATTTGAGTAGTCCTGCAGGAGGTACAAGGATTACCCAAAGAATGTCCTGGAGGGGGGGGATAAAAATCTGGAAAGATAATTGCAACCAAAGAGGGGAAGAGTGAAGCTTGAACTTTGCAGTTAAAGTGACTGTAAGTTAACATAAATCACCACATGAACCCTCCAAGAATTTTCAACACAAAAAGTGGGTCCATCCCACCCTTGATTTCAAAAGGTTTTTTTGGTCCTAGCTAAGTTTATGACTTTTGTTTTACTGAATTCCTGCCTTTTCAATATAACCATCCAAAAAAAAAAAAAAAGATAGAGAGGGGTGAGGGGGGACTCAAATTTACTGCATTACCTTTTTTTTTGTATTTTCTCAACAAAGGAATTCCAAACTCAAAAAGTGAGTCCAAAGCCTAAATGGTATGAAGTTAGTGATTTTTACAATTATTTTTTATTTATTTTGAAAAATAAGGTTTGAAGACTCCTTTAGGATGAGAAATCATAACCTTTGAGGGCCTAAGAGACTGTTTTTGGATTTTAAAAAATCAATGGGGACCCCCTCCTTGTCCCTTCAAAACCCTGTGTGGCCTGTGAAGATTAAATTAATTTTTTATTGGATAACTTGAGCATGAAATTGAATTGAAGTACTGTGATCTAGAAAAAAAAAAGTGATTCATCATAATTTTCTTGAGAGATCAAAACATGAGATTTGAGGGAAAAAATAAAAGCATAAAAGAAAGATGAATGATAAAAAAAACTTTGTAAACTGATTCTTTTTAATTGAATTCAATCTTTCTCATTGATTTGAAATCATATTTTACTGATCATAAACAAAATTTGAAAATAAAAGGAGTGGCACTTTAAGACAAAAAATATTGGCTAAAATTTATACACTGGTTCAAAATTACTCTGGATTGTTGATATTTATAGGTAATTTGTGGAATAACATGACATATAAACCACCAAACATATAAGCAATCAATTCATATCACATTGAAAAAATGATATTCCATAATTTGGATGTTTTGAATATTTGATATCACCTATTATTTCATTATTATTTGAATTTGAATCTTGAATGGTAATCATGGAGCCTGAATTACTCCAAACCATAGTTTCTCTTCCAAATTTACAAATTTTCAGTAAAAACACCCTTCCTTCTTTGTCTTGAGAGCTACTTAATTTGGCCCAATCTCATATTTCTTGGATTATCAGTTTCAATCATAATTTTCTTATGAAAATGCTTTAATTAATAGGGCACTCCAGAGTTATAAAATCCACCATTATTTCTGAAAAAACCACCATTTTAATGGTGGGTTTCTGATATAAACATTCATCATAACTGGCATATTTAAAAATGGTTGGTTCCATGAAAAAGGCAGATTTCAAACATCAAATCCACAATTTATGCATCTTCATCCATCTACATACCAAAAGGCCACCCACACCTCCACATGATCTAATTATCATCTTGATTTCTCAACCCAAACTTGACCTCAACCAACTAAATCAACCCCACATCCTCTAATTAACCATCCCATTCACCCCTTAACACCCACATCTTGACTGTTGATAAATCATCATCATCCCAAGAAACTTACATGTCAAAAATTGGTTTCCTAAAATCTTCCAACAATACACCCCAAAAATAAATTGGCTAGAATATTTAATGAGAAATAACCTTCAAAACTTGGGAAAATATCATAGCTTCCAATGAAATCAGAACCCTTTTACATTTCCACCTTTCCTTTCAAAAAAATGGAAAAAAGAGTACTTGAGAGTACTTGCAATTACATGAATGTGATTGAATTGATCCTATTGATTGAATTTTACTGCTGAAAAAAAATTCATCTTAGTTCCAAGACCTACCCCACTGATCCAATTACCATCCTCACACCTCAATGGCAACCAATTCAATAGGAATCCTATATTCAATAAAACCCATTGATTGATCAATCACCATTGAATTTGATTTAATCACCATTCAAATCAATTGATCCAAATCCATCCCAGCTTTTCCAATCTCAATAATTTTTCTCCAATCTACAATGGAAAGAGGACCAATTTAAAAGGTTGATTGATGGATTATCAGAAACTACCCTTCTTTTCCTTCAATAATCCCACTCAGACTCAAAACACCATCACCACCAAAACCCAGGGAAAGTTCCCAACCAGTCTCTAAGTCTTTAGCTTTCTCCTCCAATCAGCCCAAGCTCTTGAATTTTTGAATTTTATTTGATACTCATGTCCAAAGAGTCTATCACCATTATCTTGATCCAAATTCTTTTGCTTATGGTATTGTTCAAGTGTTGGAAACACTACAGGACAGAGAAGATGAGATACTCAAGAGTATAGCAAGCCAAAATGGTGGCCAGGAAAAGTTGAAATAAATACTGAAAATTAAAATTGTGTACTTGGTATCATCAATCATGATGAATGACATGGTGCCAATATTTAAAGAATTAGTCAATGGTTTGATGAGACTGAGAGTTTCTGGCCCAGTAGCCTAGTGGTACCATGTGCAAGTTGCTGAAATTTTACATTTTTTTCTGTGCAGATGATTTTACCAATTTTCAAGCCAACATCTAGTCATTTAGGCTGACCAACTAGCAACCTTGCGCCAATGTCAAATTCAAAACTTCACTACAGGCCCTCTGCAACAAAATCACTGAACTGTTGCCTCCTTGTGGGTGTTTTTGTAAAGGAATTACTTCTAGTATAGTCTTTTAGCTTCAAATGCTAAGTTTGCAGGTTCAACTCCTTCCCTGGTTATTATATTCTACCAGTGCAAGTGGAAAACTTTGATGGGAAATTGGAGATCAAAAATTAACTTGGTTGTTACATTATAGCTTCACTCTCTAATCATAAATTCTTTCTCATCCACAGTGGTCCCAAGACCATTTTTTTGTTTGTGATTTTACAAGTGGGGAAAACACAATATACCAGTTCAAGGACAGTAATCAGAGGTTTTTGGATAATTTATTTTATGTTTGTTAAAACATGGACTCTTTTGGTCATTTGTTATATTTTGGAAAGTGTTAAAGATGTTGGGAGTGGAAGGGTGCTGGCAATCCTGGTGACAGAATCCAAGTTGGGGGAGGATGTGGTGACTATTCATAGTGAAACTAAAGAAATTAACTATACCAATCAAGGTGTGGGAACAATAGTCTTAAGAAATTTAAAGGAAGATGCTGAGAAAACAATAGCTCCTGCAGGGTCCACAATTGGAAACTCAGAAGCAAAGAGAAATGCATGGCAGCAGAACTCTTTGCTTTTTGAGAAAGACAGGGAATGCAAAACTTAATGTTACACAAATTTGGAACAATAAGCATTCATTGGTTGCAATCAAAGACCAAAGGGTGTGGGATAATACATGTGTGCCCATGGAAAATTGTAAGATAAACACAGAAATCATGTAAGAATTCAACATAAAAAGCTATTGGATGAGTGAATGATTGGATTAGGAAGGTTTTTTTTTTTTTGGGATGACAGGAATTGGAAAGTCATGGATGCCAAGGGTGCCAGATTATTCAGGGAGTATTTACCAAGGAATGTATCACCAAGGCAGATTGGCAAGTAAGATGTCAGAGATGGCAAACAATAGCAGGTCAACCTTGGTTTGGTGATCAGAGTTGATCATGCAGGATTGTTAAAATGTGGCAGTACAGTTAGGAGGGAAGCAGAGTGCATCTTTTTTGTGCTCTTATTGTTGTGTTTTATATAATATTTAAGGAAGCATATTATCCTGTAAATAGGGGGACTCATCAATCATAAATACAGATAAATATATCAGGAAAGCATAGAAGGGAATAACAACTTATCATGAGCATCTATTTTCTTGCAGAATCATTTTGTCATTATTTGAAGAAGTTTTGGAATTGACTGTAGTGTGGAGTTTATTAGAAAAGGAATTCCAATTGTACTTGGTCTTGGAGAACAAGGTTTCACAGTGTGAATACAAAAGTAACTAGTTGAAGGAGAGAGAGTTGTAGAAACTAAGGTATACCATTGTGAAAGAAGGAAGAGAATGTGGAGTGGAAACATTGGGCAATAGTTTGGAAAGGGAATTAGGGTTGACCCAAACAATTGGAGCAGGAACTGGCAATTTATTGCAACATCCAGGATCTTGCACCACACCGTACCCCACACTATTGAGATATGATAAATGCTTTCATGCAGTCTTCTGGGCCACAGTCCCTGCCTGCTTGTAGTTGGTTACTCCTTCATCATTATGCCCTCAACATGACATTATCACCAACCTCTACAAGCATATCTTGACCATCAGCAAACAAGTGTCCTTAGTACAGTTGCTAGTAGAGTTGTTGTGCACATGTGTACATACACCTCCCGTTTGGCTGGATTGGGTGTTAAGGTCCGCCGTCGCGCTTACGGACCTCAACCCGAGGAAGATAGCTTTCGAGGAACCGAGGGAGACAACGAGTGGACAAAAAGACAGTACATACATACATGTATAAATCTGAGAGGGGAAGGCGAGGAGAGAAAAATAAAAAGAAAAAACGAAGGAGACAGAGAGAAGACAAGGCGATGAAGACCCTTAAGGAAGAGTCTCGGTCATTTCATCAGACGAGCAACACATTGGGTACCGCAGCTTAGAATAGGTCTGCAGCCACTTGTGTCTCTTGTCCGAGTTATCTTCCAACAAGAAAAGGGGGAGCCCGGACGAGAGTTCACCTCGATGTGATTTGTTTTGCCACGACAGGTCTCCGTTCACGGCTCCGAGTGTCGATTTTCTGTTGCATCTGAGAACTGATCCTCGGTTGCTCAACGGCCGAAGAATTGTGGTCTCACATTTGGGTAATTGATGTTGTAAGCAACATACGTTTGAGCGGCAAGGAGGGTTATAGACGATCCCTTGATCAATCGGAAAGTCGGTTTCCGTTGGTGGTAAGCCCACCGCTTCTCAGTATTCAGTGAAACCGTAATGATGACATAACTATCGAGGGCCGCAAGGACTTCAAGGCGCAACCCGTGTTTTTCGTTTGGGCTCGCCAATCACTAACTTGTCTCCAAGAAAGTCATATTCTTTTTCACGCTCTCTGAAAATTCACTGATTAGCATCTTTTGGTCCCACGAAATCTTGAATCGGTAACAGGCGATGGTCTATCTCTATTACCTCTGCTTGCATGTTTTGGGGCAACTTCCACTGGCCAATTCTCAAAACCCCAATTCCGATTCCAATGGACCAAACCAAAGCGCTGATACCTCTGATGCAGATGACCTCGCGGAAATGATGAGGCAACAGGCAATTCTTAACCACAGGATTGCTACTTCAAACTATCATATCATGGGGCTCGGCGTGATTGTGAGCAAACGTTCGAACTGTTAAATCAAGGGCTTCTTTCATTCTACTTGAAAAGCCTAATGATGATGCACAATCCTTTAAAAATCGTGACAGCTTGCCATGTTCGTCGGCATCATCATGATGATTCATAGAGGAAATAGCGCTTTCCGCTCGGGATGGTTTTTGTATGGGAAGGTCCCGGAAAACAAGGAGCTGAAACCTCCACCAGCGCCCACGCGTTCACCCAGCACTCAAGCTCGCCTGGGAGTGCTGAGGCAAATCTACAACCTAACTTTCCTTCAGAACGTCCCCCTGGTTTCTAAACTTACGATTTGTCAAGTTGCCTTGTCCAGTGTAGGTGTAACTATTTCCCTTTTTCCTACTTGATCGTCTTGTCGCAAATTTGAGCCTCGCTGCAATGAAGAAAGTAACGCCGGGGAAACTTATTGTTGCTTTCGGTAGTTTTTTGTTGCCCTGGTGTTAATCCTAGCCATCCTGTTCAATCCGGATCCCTCATTGAATCCTCGAAGGTACGGATACCTAGCAGGTGTCAACATACCCTTCATGGTACTTTTTTCGATGAAGAATAGTCCCCTGGCATTGCTTGGAAAAGGATACGAAAAGGTAAATTCTATCTTTCGTGTATATAAGGAATCGTATCCACCTTTTGTCTTCGACGATGGATCTGTGCTTGAAATTCCTCCACGAGGACAGTAGTCAAGACACGATTCACGTATGCATAATGGGCTGGACGACACTTCCGCTCACACCTTCATATTTTTTCTTCTCCCTCTGACTTGATGAGATAGTTTAATTATTTGCACCGGCTACTTGGCTACATCGTCATAATATGCATCTTCATCCATGGTGGTTTAATGATACGTTTTGCGTCCCAAGGGATGATTTCAAATAAAAATGCCCTCTATAGCGGGTGTTTCCTGGGGGTCGTAATGTCAGTTGAATTGCCTTTTCTTGGGTAGATCCATAACAGCATTAGGCTCATCGCATCTTTTTAAATTAGTTTACTCGTCGGCATCACGGCATTACGGCCCATGCGAAAGAAATTCTACAAGCTGTTCTATTTCGTTCACGTGGTGGGGTATATTTCAATATTTGCTGGGTGCATCTATCATGAAAGAACACTTCGGCCTGTGAGTGATCTGGTTTCGAAAGATTTTAGTCCGTTTGAGCTCAAACGAGTTTGGAATCCTTTCGGCATTGTATTAGTACATTTTTTCGGCAGTTTGCCTTCATCTACTATCCAGCGGGTGGCAAGTCCTCAAATGGGAAAAACTAAACGCGACGTTGACGCCACTACCGGGAAAAATTACCCGAATTGAAATCCATGGGCTTGCAACGGGTTGGAAAGCAGGCAAGTCACACTCGTCAAACTAAATTTAAGGTCACTACTATCTAGAGGACCAGGCTGATGAACTACTTACGCAGGGCACCATGTTCGCTTAAGAGTCCTCGGCGATTTCTGGCTGGGGATGCAGGCACATCCTTTTACAATAGCCTCGGCTGCTTCACAACCCGGTCAAGAAACCAATAGCCTGATATTATACGTAAAAGCTGTGGGGAGCTTCACAACCATGCTGTACGCTAAAGCAGTCACAGTAGATGGTTTTCAGGATGTCAGGCCTGTTTCGCAGAATAGATTATCAAATGGATCCCGGTCCCACGTTAGGCTTCCCAGCGATCTGTGCGCGTCCAGAAAGGTTCAAGAAGAACGGAAATCCATACCATCGAGGCCAGAGAGCACGGCCGTGAGCTCAGTCGCGGATGAAAAGCTATCGATATCACAAGCGTCTCCCTTCGATTTGGGTTTTCCAGACGGTGTTCAATTGGATGTGCATGTTGAGGGGTGAGGGCTCATTGACGAATGCGACTCATCATTTTAAGAATCAAGAACCTAATATACTCTTTCTGCGTTCGGGATACTGAAATAGTCCTTATGGAGGAGTTGGATGGAGGGGCTTTGACGAGTTTAAGGAAGTGATTGTATGCGCTGGGGGAAGTGGGATTTCTTTTCTTGTTGGAGTTTTGTCTGAGCTACTGTCCTTAGCCAGACATGGGGGGGCCACTAAGCGAGCTTTAGTCATTTACGTGGTGCGAGAGTGGGGTTAGTACTTCTTATCAACATCATAAGAACCGCGAGATCCCAGGCCAGGAGCTGTTTTACTGATGTGGATCTCTTCAGAGGTTGCTGAATATTTCGGCAAGCTCATCATGCAGCACATGGAGGAATCCAAGTCCTTCGGACTTTCGCTAGATGTGAGGTTTTTTGTGACGAAGAAAGTGGAAAATGCGAAGCCGCTGGGGGACATCAAGCTGCGGTGGCACCGCCCACAGCTTGATGTGCTAGTAAAAGAGTTTCTCATGGATGTCACGGACGGTCAAGGTGTGAGCCTGGGTGCATGCGGCCCGCCCGGCTTGATGGCTCAGGTAAAAAGCTCAGTGGCAGTAGTTGATTTTAAGAAGGCGCATCAAGTGGGGGGCATTCATGTTCATATGTGAGTCCAACTGAAGGCAAGAGTAGCCAGTCCTCCTTCAGCCTTTTCAAACCTAATCTATCTTGGAGTGTTCTAAAATTTTCCCCGGTTTACAATTTCAGTGCAGAACAGGGATGGTAATCAGTAGATACATGTGTAAAACCCAAGATAAATTCCATTCACGCACAAACCTTAGAGGATTAGGTCTATTTCAAAACCTGGCTAAAAATCTGGATAGGATGATGGAGAATCTGACACCTCATCCCCATCCAAAGGATTGATTGATCAGCCTGAAAAAAAAAAATAAAAATAAAACCTACTTGCTCAACAAACAGTGAAGTTTGCAATTGACCTGGTTCCATTTTTTCTGCAATTTCTCTTGTTCATCATTTTTTGCTCTTTACAATTTTCCTTCATCAAGAACAATTTTATTTTCTTCATTCTACTTCTTTGCTACTGTTTCTTATTTTTTTGTCAATGTTATTTCCAAAATAGACATTATTTTTCCATTTGATTGTCATCCAGATTTTTCACTCAATGCATTCATCTACTTTAGAACACAGTTTGGATAATTTAAAAGAAAGTTTAGAAAAAATTGATTCTTCTCTATCAAATTTAGCTACTTTTAGTAAAAAAGTACTTGTTTGATTCAATGTAAAACTTGAAATTCACCTAAATTATTCATTCAAAAAATAGAACACAGATTTTCAGAAAAGATCAATTCAGAAAGAGGGGGGATTTTTGGAGTGTCCAAAAGGAATACATTCACTTTGAGATTCACAGAAGTAGCTCCTCATATACTCAGATTCTACATGATCCTAGGGTGGAAAATCTCAGAACAGCATTCTAGTAATTAGACATATGATAACAGGCTGAAGGGATTTATTGAATTCTTTGAATGATTTCAATTGCTTGGGCTTATGGAAGAATGAATAAAAATCTCTCTAGGGGTAGAATTGCAAAAAAAAAAGTTAGAAATCCTTCCAGTGCCTCCTCTTAAAAAATATTATGAAATTCTTAATTTCAATCAAAGCTGTTGAAATATTCTGAAAATATTTCACATCACTAGAATTTTTTTAAACCATGTTCTCCACAAAGGGTTTCCTGGAAACCAAATCCGGATTCAAATATTATCACATGTTCATCCATGAAGGCAGAATTCATGGAAGGGTGAATCATACAAACATCTCACAGATCTACATTGTGGTGAATATTGATAGATCACTTCCCAGCTCAGAAACTCACTGATCAAATTTTGGTGCAAGGTCTTCAGAAGGGATAGATTGCTATGCTGAGTTAGTAAGGTTCTGCAGTCAAACCACAGAAGGGAGATGGTGAGCCCAATCTGTAGTTCTGCAGTTCAGCAAAGGGAAATATTTTAATTTGAATGCATAAAATAATGTTTTTGAAGTAAACAATGTTAAATTCAGATTATATCTTGGAAGTATTGATGAAAAATGATATAAAATTGCTTGGACCTCCACCAGTGCAAAAATATTCACCATGGGTAGGCAGGGATGCATTCCTCAATTAGGTGCTCAAGTATGGGATAAGAAGGAAGAACTACCAAATGCAAAGAGCCAATTCAATTTTTAGGATGAAATGTGGGAGACCAAACATGGGATATAAAATGGATCAGTTATTGGGTAGGTTTTTGTTAAGATGCCATTCAAAAAAAAATCCCAAAGCTAAGGATTTTGTGTCAGCCAAATGATGCACCACCCAGCCAGATTGGCTGGTAAGATGTCAGAAATAACAAAAGATTTTCTGACAGTGAATATGTACAGACTGGAGCTAGGGGGATCATTGAGGGATAGATCTCTGAGTGAACTATGGGGGAGCACTGTCAGGGAGGAAGGGAAGAAGGGGTTTCTCTTGATTTATGCCAATTTATCTTTACCTGGAGAGTATACAAGGAGTTATTTTAAGCAAGATTGATTGAGGGGGGGGTAATGGGAAAGAAAAAGAGAATAGAAGAAGAATTTTTTTTTCTTTTGAAGAAGTATGAAGTTTAAAAGAAGTTCCAACAGTTCCTTGGGCATTGGGGATTGACTGGTTTTCAAATATTTGATAGATAATTCTTGAGTGTCCAGAGTGGATTTGAAAAAAAATCTATTTCCAAAACTAAAACAGGAAACTGCAAATATTGATCACATTTAGAGTTTTTTACCAAATTATTTGAGTCCTCATCAAGAAATTTCATTTTTTCCTCTTGAACCAGAGTAGTAGGGATTCTCATTTTATTGTATAGATTTATTGGATGGTTGAAATTAAGGGTAACATTCCATTTATAAGTCAAAGTAATTTTTTTCAGATCAGTCAGCCCCATTTGGGCTGGTTTATTCCTAATATTTTAGGATCTCCAATGAGAATGGGAAGCTTTCTTTATGGGTTTACCACAAGCCACTCACAGGGGAGCAGATAAAAAATCAAACATGGGGATAATCTTGTTGTCTAATTCAGCTTGGAAAAAATGAATTGCTTCTGAGATTTATTTAAGAATTAAGGATATTTAAAAGGAGCTAAAAACTCATAAAATTTCCAAGAGATTCTGAAAATAATTTTAACAAAAATAGAATGAACAGGATGTTTAAGATCTGAATCCATACATGGAGAGGGATTAGGAGAGTTTTTGGTGAAATTTAGAACTTTCAGAGCAAGATAAATTTTTCTTAGAGATAGATTTTGAGAATTTGGTGATGATAGCTGCAGAATGCTAGGGTGTTTAAGAGTTAGAAAACCTTCCATTGTATGCTGAAAAAATACACATAAACTCTAACCAGTGCATTTAGAACAGTGTGTTTCATGTAAATGGAATGTTTTGAAAATTAAATCCACCATTTATTTATCACTATTCATAAATCATCCATGGCATACAAAAAAACCCACACACAACTCCACATTGTCAAATCAATGCACATCCCATGACTCAATTTCAGTTCACACATCAAATCACCAAATATGATATCATCTCCGTTGCATCAAAAAATCATCACTCCATCTCACCAGATCATAAAACAATCATCCCATTTACACATAAAATCATTGCCCCACATCAAATTTACATCACTCTGAAAATTTACAAACAAACCACTTAAGATGAATTTCAAAATGGGATAAATCTGATTGAAATTTTTCTACTAATTAATTCAAATTCAGAACCCAAATTGGAATAAAATTGGTTATACTTGAATTATCTATTCAAAAAGAAATACATGGTACCTAGAAGACAGACACTCCATCATCCCATGTATGAAAGGAAAAATCTCCATCTCCTTCCTGACTTGAGCTTCCACCAACTTTTCAAAACTTCTTTGGTGTCATTCTCAGTCAGAAAGCTTCCCTTGTTCACGGGTCACCCCTACCCCTCCACCTAGCTCCTGCCTCCAACTAACAGCTGATCCCACATAACCAACCACTGCCACCACCTAACCACCAACCTCAACCACCAATTCCTCCCTCCACCACCCATCTCCTCCTGACCAGCCCCACCCACCACCCATCTTCAGGTGAGTCCCTCCTGAATTCCATCCTTTGTGCTCCTTGCTGATCCCTACCCTGCCCTCTCTTCCAGAAGGTCCTTCTTGGGCCTCCCTCATCTCTCCTTGGACCCCCCCTCCCCTGGTTAGCCCCTCTTGCCTTCTCCTTCCCCCTCTCCTTGCTTTATATTGATCACTAAAAAATTGCAAATTGATTTTAAATTAATTTGCTAATCCATTGCTAATTTATGAGTCAGTCAATTTTCTAATTAATTGTGAATAAATTTTCTAATAAGCTGCAAATTTATTTCATAATTGATTAGCAGGGGGGGTCAGTCACAAGGCACATATATTTGTCCAAATTTATGATTAACCCATATGTCTTGTTAGTATAGTGGCTAAGTAATGGGATAATCCACCATTTTCTGAAACCAAGTTCAATGGCTCAAAACACCACAGAGCCAAGAATAAATGAAGATTTCATGCTTTTTAAAACTAAAGAACATTTTGATAATATTTTATGATAATTTGTAAGTATGTTTTTATGAGTATTGATTATGGAATTAAAACCTTGACAATCTATATTATCAAGAAGGAGATCCAATATAACTTAAAATCAAGTTATGAGGAATCAGAGGGCTCTCAAATATTCATATAGAAGTTCCCAATATGTTCCACTCTTTTGGGAATAAGTTATAGTAATTATTTTAATCCATACTCTCTACTCTGTATAGATAAATTGTGTTAATTTAATATAATTATTCTTTGGGATGTATTAAAAATTTAATATACTGCAATGAGCCTTGAGTGTGTCCAGACAGAGGAACCAGAGCTTATTTTTAAGGTATGAACCTTGTAACATCCTTTCCAACAGTATATATACTCTATATGTATAATGTATGCCAAGAAACCTGGGTTTAAGAGTTAAGAAAATGCCAAGGCTATGTAAATGAAGGTATATAATTATTATGAGATGTTCTGGGACTTCCAAACCGCCCATCTGATTGATTTTTAAGTTCTACAATCAATTAATTAACCTTTTGGGTATGTGAATTGAAGCCTCACATTGAAAATCCCTTCAAATGAGTACTGGTCCCCTATTACTCTTTGGGTATGATGTAATGAGGTCTTGAGCCCTTGAAGAAAGGACAAGGGAGATCCTAGCACCCCCCAAACAATCCCTTGAGCCCCCTGAGGGCTCCTGTTAACTTAAAAGAGGAGGGTCTTTACCCCATAAGCCCCTTCTTCATTTATCTATTATTTATTACTGATACAAGAATACAGCAAGATTTAACAAGCCCACTAATCTCAATCCCAAGAAGAAGATTGGATGAGGCCTTAAAATTTAGTATTCAAACAATCAAAGAATCAATTACTCAAATCCAAATTTGTGTGGGAAGTCCTTTGTATTGGTAAAATTTATTGTTAATTTAAAGGGTGTGAGTTTACTTTTGTAAAAAAGGCTCCTTTGGGATTTATTCACTTGAAGCCAGGTCAATTATCTCTTTATAGAGATTAATGTGTGGCCTTTTATTCATAATAATCTATTATTATTTGAGTTGTGTTTTTTTGTAAAAGTATTAATGTTGTAATAATTCATTAAATGATTTAATTATTTGTTTTGTATTATTTTTTCAGGTTTAATCATGACCCAAGTGTAGCAATAAAGGTTAGATCCCTGAAAATTGGGGGCCTCATCAAATTTCAGAGCCTTGAAAAGATTTTTGTATACTTGAAGTACACATTTTTGTGTATTTTTATTCATTTTTTGATCAATTCATATTTTTTTTTGAAAAAATAGAAAAAAATAGAAAAAGAAAGGAGCAATGTTCAAATTTTTTGAAATGCTTATTAGAAAGATTGAGTTTTTTCCATTGCCACAGATATAAGTGTGTTTTGATAAATTAAACTTGAAGTGCTATGAACTATATTTAATAGAATAAAAAATTTTTTGAAATAGTATTTTCTTTAATTTTCAAAGATAAAGAACATAAAACAAAATAGAGATTTTTTCAAAAATTCTTTTAAATTGCTTTATTCTGTTAGTTTCAAGGAAATTAAAATGTCTTCTAAAAAATTAATTTAAAACTGAAGAATTTGAGGAAGCACAGGCCTTGTCTTTTTTTATTAGGGTGTATGAGAGTTAAAAAAACCCGCCATTAAAAATAAAAAAACCCACTTATTTCACATCAGAAATGTCAGAGTTACCTGAAAATATATTGGTTTTTCAGATAAAGTAATAAAAGGCTTTCACCACATCATACAAACCTGCTTTCCAACCTCACCTCCTTCTACCTCCAAAATCATTGGGAAAATTCTACCTCCAACCTCATTGGAAAAATCTGATTCATCACTCTCATCACTTTATCACTTACAACAATTTATAAATCTCATCAGTTGATAACTCTAACCAATTTATTGATCTTGTCACTTGATAAATCTCATCACCTTATTTCTCTTTTCAATTCATCACTCTCATCAAATTATTGCTCTCATCACTTTAGTGCTCTTTTCACTTCATCAATCTCATCACTTTATTTCTCTTGTCACTTTATCACTCTCATCACTTTATTTCTCTAGTCACTTCATCACTCTCATCACTTTATTGCTCTCATATCTTCATTGCTATCCTCATTGCTTCTTCTCTCACCCCACAATTTCTCTCCTCATCAATTCATCACTCTTACTCTTTCCAAATGGCCCCTCAGAAAATCTTGCCCCACAAGTATACACAAAAATCAAATACACCAAAGAAAAAATTGCCATCATTCAAAAGGAAAAATTTGATTATTGAAACCAGAGAATGGAAATTGGAGCAGTCAAGAACAATCACTTTTCCAGAGCTGAAGAAATGGAATCATTCAATTTTCTATTTGGCTTTTCCAAACTCTTCAGGGGAGGGTTTTTGATTATTCTTTTTCTTTTCAGAAGTGATAGCTGGGTACAAATACAAAGGTTGCAGTTTTTTTCCAGACCATAGGACCTTTTTGTTAAACCCTTCTTCAGCTACTTACAAAGGGATTTTTGGATATCTCATTTGATCCCTCTGCTTGCCACCTCTCTTTATGTTTGTCAAACCATCTCCTTCCATCTTGTTCCCTCCCAGGCACCTACTGCGCTTGAGGTAAGGATCAAGAAGGGATTCAATTTTTTGTGTAAAATTTTGAGGGTTGTGGAAGAGTTAGAATCTAAAATATAGTTGCTCACTATGGGATTTGAACCCCTGAACTCAACATTCATGAGTGATGCTTTAGCCACTAAGCTAAGTGTGCCATTTCCAGATGTGAAATTGTGCCTGTCTACTCACTAAGTCTTGTCAACAGCCAGGCCATCAGAGCTGCGGGAAAAACTCAATTCAAATGATGGCACAAAAGGTAACTCCTCATTTGAGCCAACACACCTACAGATTTAACTGTTTTCCAGTCAACTTGAATGGAAAATTGCTTTTTGTTGAGCTGGATGATTTGAGCCCATAGTTTGAGAAATGCTTCTTTTTTTGAGGTTGAAGACCAAAAAATTTCATTGATGATATTATAAAAGCTCAACTAAAACTTGGGATCATTGTCAGACATGAATGTAGCATCAAAATAATCAAATTTACGGTGGTAGAAGAAGGATGAAATGATGTCCATGACCAGAATTTTCTTCCCGTAATCAAGCCAGAATATTTTTTGCTTGATGGAAATGGTCTTTCTGGTTTCACTGTTGGTAATGCTAGCAATCTTAGTTTTTCTGGTAACAGTATCCCCAACCTGTATCAATGATTGTATTAGTTCATGATTTAATCATTGATGATGATGATTAGACAAAAGCTAAGTACCAACCCTAAGCTTGGGGGCACCAGTTACCAAAATCTTGGGTTATGATCAGTAGAATCAAGATTCATTGGCCATAGGAACTCAAGGTTCAAAGGAGAGCTAGTACCCCATGAGTGGATATGTTGAATTCCAGGCCCAACTCTCAACTTTGATTGAGTGACCACCAAGAAAACGCTATGAGAAAATTCTCAATTTTTTGAGTCATGATCAATAAAGTTCAAGATCTCAAGATTGATGAACAAACTTAATGAGTTGATCCTGTCAGAAATCATCTATGGTAAGTAAAATGAAACAAAACAAAACATTCATCAATTGGAATGAAGAATTCTAGATGAATGGCACAAGTAGAGAGGCAAAACAGAAGAGGAAGGGACCTCAAAAATACTCAAACAATGATGGCACACAACTCAGAAGTAGGCAACATGCAACCTGCAAGAGATCAATTTCCCAAGGAGCATTTGAGTGAACAAAGAGTTCTGAATGAAAGGAAGGTTGAAGGAGATGTGATGCATACCATTGGCTAAATGCAATAAGAGGTTGTGGGAGGGGTTGGGATCTTGAAGGAGTTGAAATTAATGAGTTCCATTGGTTGCACAGAGAATGGTATCATGGATCTTGGAAATCAAGAATTAAAATTCCCAATTCCAAGACCAACATCATGGTCTTCCAAGCTCATTGTGACTGGAAACCTAGTGGGTTAGATGTTAGGCATAAATATATAGACAAAGGATCCAAGTAAAAAGACAAGGATGTCACAACCAAAGGCTTCTCATGGTATATAGACCTCCAATAAATTGGGAGGGGGGGTTCATGGTGAAAAAATTATGATGAAAAAACTTGGGAGACACCCATCTGAATCCAACCAAGGATGATCAAACTTACAAGTCATACTTGACCCTCAAATCTAACTCCAAACTTGCTATAATTACATCAATAAGCCAGGTGGAAAGGAGATATTGAGTGCCTGGCAAAGACTATCATGGACAAGGATGTCAACCCATTTTTAATGATCTTGCTCAAAGGACCAAGGGGGGAATTGATTTTTGAGCCAGACCCAATTGTTGTTGTTGAGGGTGAGGTGACAAGAGGGCCTGATAAGGATCACTGGAGGGGTTGGAGATGTGAAAAATTTGGTTTGAGGTGGATGTAAGGCAAAAACTTGCAGGTTAGACCAAATTATTTTTGATGTTAATAGCAGAGAAGTTGAGATTATTATTAGAAGGATTGGTTGGGGCATCAACAGATGATGATAGCTGAGATGATCCCAGTTGAAGAAATGAATGGGCTTGATCAAAGGCAAAATTTGTAGGGTTGAGTTGAGCTTGGTGGTATTCTTCAATGGCACTTGGAAGGACTTCTTTGTTGAATCTGTGTCTCAAAAGGTTGGATGATGATCATTACACAATTGAGTGAGTTGAGAAGAAAGGACAGGAGGACTCAAATTGGAATAATTGAATTAGAATGGGTTCTTGTGATGAGGATCTAGTATACTCAAGCCATTTAGTTTGTGTTGATAATTGGATGATGGCACCTTGGAGGTGTGGATGTGGATGGTGGATGGATGATGATGCATAAATGGCAGATTTGGCATTTGAAACACACCATTTTTTTGAAACCCGACATTTTGAAATGCACCAGTTAGGGGGTATGTGTATTTCAGAAACACACCATTTTTAATGGCGTTTTTGGTCAAAAAAAATGGTGGGTTTGCTAACTCTGATAAGAATTATTCAGATTCAAGATTTGTTTTTTTCCATAAAACTGTTTTAATTTTTTTTTAAAAAAATCAATTTGTTTTTTTTTGGAATAGATTTTTTTTCAAGAATGGGAAAGGTGCAAGAAGTTATAAACCAACAGGAAAAACTATTATTTTATAAAATTCCTGCATACATTGTGGTAGAGCCTTGCGGTATTACTTTAAGCCTTTTATCTTAATCCCAATAGCCAAAGCTTTCCTGTTGGATTATTCAATTAAATTTAAGGATTCAGCTCCCTGGAACTTGAGAAAAATGTTGGGAGCAATATTTGAATACCAGCTAGGAAGTCCTACAAAGTATTCAGCAATGAAGTCAAAGGAATTATTTTTTTAGATCAGTAGAATCTTAATAGAATATTGTCCATTGAAATGGTGAAACAGAAAATCATTACACCAAGCAGAATCATTCCCCAAACTGACATGATTTCTGGTTTATGGTATTTGAGCCTGAGAGGCCAGATGTTGTTGATTTCTGTCTGAGTGCACCAAGGGCATCCTCAGTCTGCTTTGGAATGTAGAGGTTGGCATGATTGTTGAGATGGAACAATAGATTGATGTTTCCTTTGTGCTTTAGATTAGACAAAATTGATGAACAAGGTGATTGGCATACACATTTCAGAAATTTGCATTTTAGTCTATCATCTCTGCAAAAATTTCCTGGCTCAATGGTTTGAAGCACCACAATAAAGTTAACCTCCTTCTTGGGAGCCAAGAAAACAGATAAATTGTCAAAGAGAGTGTTGCAGAATTGGATAAACACTTGGTTGAGGCTGATCTCTGAGATAACCCAGAGGGTCCATCTTCCTAAGGGAATGATGGAGGCTATTGAATTTTAATACATAATAAGCAAATTTTAAGGAGTTTATGTTTGAGTTGATATTGTATTCATGGTACAATGAGAATCTTCTGGACCACATTTGCCATTGAATTGTTGATTTTCACCTAAGAGATCTGACTGATGATAGCTAGGATCTCATGTCTGAGTTTCCACCCCTTCAATATCAAACTATCACCAGCTCCCACAAGAACTTTTGAGATTGATTATTATTGTAAGAATGATGGGATGTTAGAGCTATCAAAGCTATATGAACTGCAGGGTAAACTGAAATTTTTCCTCATACATAACTTTGATCTTGGAGATCTCACCAGCAAATGTTTACTTGTGGCCAAAGAATTTTTAATTTTGAAGAAGAAAATGATATTCTGGTAGATGCCATAGCCCCAGGCCTGGAGGATAATGGCAAGGGCCATCAATTTAGCTCAACTTTTTATTACTTATTGGAATCAGAGCTCAAAGGAAATCTGGGAAGTAAGGTTGCAAAGCCCAATGCAGTGTTTGTTCTTGGTAGAAACAGCTCTCAATCTACTCAAAGATCAAAGCTTGCAGTTGAATCTCAAAGCTTGAGCTCAAAGCTTTTTGTGCTCATGCTTGAATTTAAAAAGCTTGATTGTGAAGCTCAAAGTTTCAAGCTTGGCTTGAAGCTCAAAGCTCCAGACTTGGAATTTTGTGAAAGCCATATATAGCAAAATATTTGGTGTTAATCTAATTGCCATATTCTTTTATCTGGATTATTTATAAATATTTCAGTTTGACCTAGAATTTTGATTAAGGTGAGTGACTGAGTGATATCCAATCAAAAAGTGTTGAGAGAAATTCAGATTGCTTAAAGGTCTTTGCAAATCACATTGCAGTGACTTCATCTTGAGTATATTGGCCATCCACTCTTTGATTTTGATGCTGGGGGACTTGTGGAGCTAAACAGGGACTTTTTATTGTAGCAAATTCAACCTTGGAGACTTTATCAGAAACTTCACCCCAGAATTCCTAGACAAAATTAGTTGAAGAGGATAAGTTTTTAGCTCAAACTCCTCCTCATCCATTAGGGTATACACTTTCAGAGTTAATGGCAGTCATGATGATGAAGAGAACTCTCACTAAAAATATGTAACAAGCATTCAATGCATAAATTATTAAATCACTATAGTTTAGGAGATTTAAGTAGTAAAACTATTTGTTTCACCACTTTGAACATAATTTGAGAAATTCAAAAAATTGCATGCACCATAAGCTCAAATTCCAATTCACCAAGCTCAAGGATCAAAGATTGAAAGTCAGGCTTGAAGCTCAAAGCTTAGTACTCAAGTTTGAATTTAAGAGTTTTCCATTTGACTGAAGCTTTTTATAGCAAAAAAGTTTGCATATTTGCAACAAGAGAGAATCCTTCTCCAAGATGTGATCAGTTTGGCCTTGGATTTTCATTGATGAAAATTTGGATGTGTTGATTATATATTAAATGATTTTCTGAGTCTGAAATCAGCTATAGTAAGGTCCTGGAAAGATATCAAATAAATACCAAATACAAAATTGATTTGGAACTTGAGAAATTTCAGAGTAGTTTCTTGAATAAGTTGGATGGACAGAAGATTTTAAGGATTTTTGAAGGAAACAAGACATCATCCTTGTAACTAGAAAAAGAAATTTAAATTATCTGTTTTATTTTCAAATATGTAAGCTTTTAGAACAGTTTACATTTTTTTTGATGAAGATTGATATCAACAAATACATAATTTATTTATTTAGAAGTCTCCATTGAACAAAAGATTGAAAAAGAAATGAATTTTCATCTTTTTAAAGTGAATGATATTATGGGAAAAGATTCTCTTATGATCTCAAATGAATTTTATATTTTATTTTGTAAGAAATGGAGGAATTTTTGGAATCCTTCATTAAAAGATATTGTGGGAAAATGGTTGATAGAATATATAGATCAGATTATTAAAATTTAGGAATAATGAAAAGAAAATAAGACAAAGGTTCAATTATTGGAAAAAGAAAAATGAATGAAAGACTTTTTGAGATGGATTTTAAATTGGTACAGGTAGTTTTTTTTCAGTAATTGAAAGTTTCACAATTTGAAGAGTTGATCTCTTCTGATTGTTCAAACCAAAATGGCAGCTATATTATTGAAACAAATTTCCAGATATTTTGAGGGGAATGAAAATTTTTTGAAGTTTTGCAAGATATTAAGATTGTAAATTTAAGACTTTGATCATAGCTTTCTTTTTGTATATAGTGGGGTCCAAGTTTTCATTTTGAGATGACTAAGTAAAACCTTAAGCTTATGAGTTAATAAAAATTTTCTTGACCATAGCACCATTGCTTTCCATCCAGACCCTAAGAAATATTTCAAGTTTTATACTGATGTATTTATGAAAGATCTAGTTGCATTAAATCAAGTAAAGATTATAGATGAAAAATCAGTTAAAGCACCCATATTTTTACATCAAGAAAACTCAATGTTAGTGAAAAATTATATGGTGCATCACATTCAGAGAATTTGTGTTTGGTTTTCTCTTAATAAAGATTTTACTATTAATTAGATGAATGCTGGTTTTAATAGATTAATAATTGTGAAGCTCTCAAGTCCTTTGTTAACATGAAGACATCCAAAAGACTCATGTTGAGTAGAAGATTGAAATTGAGAAATGGTGAGGTGCAACAAAAAGAGTACACATAGAAGGATTGAGCAATAATAATGCAGATTATCTATCAGGATGGGCCTTCTGTAATGATATAAATGATCCTTCTAATGAACCTTAAATATGATTCATGGTTTCCAAGAAACATAATTAGTGACAGAGATTTTAAATTAAATTCTGAATTTTGGGAAGTTTTGTTTGATCTAGTAAGGAAAAAGTTTTTTCTCTCAACTGCTTATCATCCACAAACCAATGGCCTGGCTGAAAGGATGATATAAAATTTGGAAGACATGATCCAAAGATATTGTGCATATGGCATTGATTTCAAGGAAAATGATGGTTACAAACATGACTGGGTATCATTGTTACCAGAATTAGATTTTTCCTATAATTCCAGAAAGCATTCTACAACTAACATGTTACCTTTTGAATTAGAAAGAGGATGGATTCCACACATGTACAAAGACATGCTCCTCAGAAAAAGAATCTTATAACATACTTCATGTGATTGCTTTATAGAAATGATGGTTAAAACTGAGAGCTTTTCAAGCAGATGTGTCCAAGAGGAAGTAGAATATAACAAGAGTAGATCTGATAAAAATCACAAAGATTATGAAATTAAGATTGGAGACATGGTTTTGGTTTCAACAGTGCACTTTTCAAATATATCAGGACATATAAAACTGAAAAGCTGATTTTTTGGACCATAATCAGTCTGGTCAAGAAGTTTATAAAACCTACTGAGAGATTCCCAAAGAGAAAAAAACCATTAGTTGGAATCCCACCCACACAAGAAGTTAAGGATTAGTTACCTCACAGGATATTGAACCATAAGATTTTTAGAGGAGATGGAAAGTATGTAAGAGTTTATCTATTCAGGTTGAATAGACTAGAAGATAAAGAAATCAAGAACTCTGAAATAGTATGCAGGTAATATGGAGCTTCTAAGAGGGGTACCAAAAGCCAAATATATTTGTCTAAATTCCTGAATACGCCATATGTATTTTTAGTATAGTGGCTAAGAACTGGGCTCGTCCTCTGTTTTCTTACACCAAGGTCACTGTTTTAACTCATCATAGAGCTAAGAATAAATAATGATAAAGTTTTTGGTCAAATTAAAGTAAATCTTGATAATATTTTATAGGTCAATGTTAAATTTGCAACCCAGGGGTTGCAAATGGAGGTGAAAAGCTTTTCACAACCCATATGAGTCATGAACGGAGGTTCACAACTCAAAAAGGCAAAAACAAAAATGAATAAATATTGTGTTTGTATCTAGTCTTGGACCAGGCAAAATTTTTTATTTTTTTATTTGTTTTTTTCCTGAGTTTTATACCAAGGTTTTTCAAATGGTTTTGTCCCAATTTGCCCTCCCAGGTTTTTTCCCCCTACCCACCAATTTATTATTTTTTTTGGATCCTCCAATCAGACCCATTTTTCTTTCACCCTCCAGTCCGACCAATATCCCCCAGTTTGCCATCCACCCATACATCCAACAATTATCAATAAAGAATTTACAACATGATTACCCCACCATTCTTTCCCCATTGGTAAGTATTCCATTCCCTGTTCTTCCTAATAAACCATCTCTTCAAGTAACTGACTGCTTTTTTTTATTGGGGGGAATAATTGCATTAGATCTCACCATTCAAAATAAAACTATGTCTGAAACTCAGAATATGAACACACCTCCAATTTGCATTTATCATTCTGGAGATCTTGCTGGCATGACTCCACTGACAGCAAGAATCTCAAGCTATCTTAACCAGGCCCATCCAATCTATTGAGCCAACTATTTACTCATTCATGGAAGTTTTTGTTACTCATGAAAGTCCTTATCAATGGGATTGAATTGGTTATCATTACTTCCAAGGTTCTCCTTGCACTGGCTGGTGAACTCAGTACTTCATTTACTTCATGTTTTTTGTACTTTAGTTTACATTTGATGTTATGTATGGAATTTTTTTTTTTTTTGAATGATGAAGTTAAATACAATGCCAGTTGAGTTGAAAAAAAATGATGATCAACAAAATCAGTGGCCTCACATCATAGCCCTTAAAATGTGATTACTTTGATTCAATCACAAGGTCCTCAATCTATGCTCAGGAAATTTCTCTTGCCCATTGGAATTCCCATGATGGGATCATTGGGTTCAAAATTGGATGCTCACTGAGTGGTAAATAACCTTTTAGGATTGCAGGAAGGGAAAAAAGTATGATTGGTGAGTTGAATTCAATGTATTGGTCAATAAATTTCTCACAAATGCTTCATATCCTAAGATCATTATCAAAAACAGATGGAATCACATCAATCATGAAATAAATTGAGTATAGATCCCCTCATGAGATAGATTTATGACTATGTTTAAAAGAATCAATTGGATTGGCCTCTACTTCTGAAAACTCTGAGATCTTTTTGTTTTCATTAGATTTCTGAAACTTTACGGATGGAGTAATGTGAGATCTTCTGTGCTAATTAATGATGTTCCATTGTTCTTTTGTGAGGCCTTGGATTTCTAATCCCCCAATAACAATAATAATAATAATAATAATAATAATAATAATAATAATAATAATAATAATAATAATAATAATAATAATAATAATAACAATAATAATAATAATAATAATAATAATAATAATAATAATAATAATAATAATAATAATAATAATAATAATAATAATAATAATAATAATAATAATAATAATAATAAAAAGAAGTCAGTACTTGAAGAGATGGTTCATTAGAAAGACCAAGGAATGGAAGAATTACTGATGGGATGATGGTCTTGGAAATGGTTTATCAATAACTGTTGGATGGATGGGTGGATGGCAAACTGGAGGATATTGGTCCAACTGAAGGGTGAAAAAAAATGGGACCAATTTGAGGATACAAAAAAAATCAATTGGGGGGTAGGGGGAAAAAATCTGGGAGGGCAGATATGGAAGAAACCCTTGGCAAAACCTGGGGATAAAACTTGACAAAAAACCAAATAAATAAAAAATAAAAATAGAAGTTGTGCTGGGTCCAAGACTAAATACAAACACAATAAATAGAATAAAAAAAAATAACCAAATTAAAAATAAATAAAAGTAATAAATAAGTCAGTAAATTAACAATAAATAATCAATTAACTAAGTAAGTAAGTAAGTAAATTGAAAATAAATAAATAAATGAAAGAAAGAAATGACAGAATTAAAAATAAATAAATAAAATATATTAAAAATCAAAATATAAATATAAATACATAGAAAACAAAATAAAAATTTTCAACCCTAAAAAACCCTTTCAAAACTCAAGAAAGGTTGTGTGGGGCGGTTTGCAACCCATTCAGGCCATGAAATCCATTTTGGCAACTCATTTTGAGTTGTGAACAGGTCATGTAGGCTTGCAAATTTAAAACTTCCCTATTTTATAAAAATCTTATAGTGCATTTTTATGAGTATTGATTATTTAATTAAAGCCTTGATAATATATAATATTAAGAAGGAGATCCAATATAAATAAAAATGAAGTTATGAGGAATCAGATGTGTCTCAAATATTGATATAGAAGTTCCCATGTATAGATATATTGCATAAATTTGATCTTATTCTTCTTTGGGATGTATTAAAACTTGAATATAATCCACCAAGACATGAGTACTTCCACACAGAGGACCCAGAGCCAAGCTGTAAGGTCTAAAACTGGTAAGATCATTGCCAACAGTATACATACTCTATATGTATAATATATGTCAAGAAACCTGGGATTAAGGGTTAAGTAAAAGAAAAGGCTATTTAAATGAAGGTGTGTAATTATTATGAGATTTTCTGGGAATTATAAACCATCTATCTGATTTATTTTTAAGTCCTAGGATCAATTAATTAACCTTTTGGGTATGTAAATTGAAACCTTACATTGAAAATCCCTTCAAATGAGTACTATTCCCCTATTCCTCATTGGGTATGATGGAATGAGGTCTTGAGCACTTGAAAAAAAAACCAGGGAGAGCCTAGCACTCCCCCAATGATCCCTTGATACCCCTTAGGCCTCCTGTTAACTTGAAAGAGGAGGGTCTTTACACTATAAGCCCCTTCTTCATTTATCTATTATTTATTACTGATCCAATAAAGCAAGACTTACCAAGCCAACTAACCTGAATCTCAAGAAGAAGATTGGATGAGGCCTTAAAATTTAGTATTAAAATGATCAAACAATCAATTACTCAACTCCAAATTTGTGTGGGAATTCCTTTGTATTGGTGACATTTATTGTTACTTTAAAGGGTGTGATTTTAATTTTGTAAGCAAGGCTCCTTTGGGATTTATTCACTTGAAACAAGGTCACTTATGTCTTTATAGAGATTAAATTGTGGAATTTTAATAATAATAATCTAGTATTATTTGAGTTGTGTTGTTTTGTAACACTATTACTGTTGTAATAAGTAATCAACTGATCTAATTATTGTTTTTGCCTTATTTTTGCAGGTTTAACCATGGCCCAAGGGTAGAAATAGAGGTTAAATCCATGAAAGGTGGGGAAGGCCCCTGGACCACATCTGGGTTCTGCAACCCCTAATTCCTAGTACTTGCCTACTATATAGGAGTGCACACTAATGCACTGAGTATAGAAAAAATTTTATTTTTGATGATACTTCACAAACACTTTTAGTGAAGATGACCTATTGTCTGAAGAGCAACATAAAAATTCTAAAAAAGGTTTCAATCCATCACAAACTCTCCTGGCTTGCAAGGAACACATTGCACAGGCACTAATTCTCACAGAACTCAGGATTGAGAAGGATGGATTGCAATGATAACAATGAGGAATTGAAGGAGGTTTGTTAAAGGAGGAGACAATATGAATCCAAGATTAGGCTCTAAAAGAGGCTGGTTGACTGAATAATCTACAAGAAAAACCACAGGCTAAGGTGAGATTAGTTTGTAAGTCTGGTTTTCTTTCTTGTGCTGAGATTACATCTGTTGGAAGGGAACTAACCAATAAGAAGTTGTATAAATAATAATTCCTTGGGGAGAATTAGTCCAGGAGGGAAGGAGTGGTCAGTATATGCAAAAACCTAGTAGGAGGCCTTGAGGGTTGAGTTTCTGGTGCTGGAAGTTGGAGTTACAATGGTATTAAATACTGAGTTAATGGGCTGGAGGCTTTAGTTGACTGATTTGGTGATGGAACTGTCCAGGAAGGTCTGACATACACTGATCTGGAAGTCCTGGGAGGATGGGCTGACAAGAAAGGGGTATTTAATATGTATATACACTGTATGTGATTTACTAACCCATATACCAAATGGGTTGAGGAGAGATTGTCACGCCTCACACTTAGGGATTATTGTCTTCATCACTTTGACATATCCTCTCCTCAGTACCATCTAGCTCAGTCTATAAGTGTGACACAAATAAAGCACAACATCATCAATGGTGCAATCCGCTTACTTCCTCTGGCTTGTGTTGACCTTCTAATCTTGGCAACCAACTCAGTATATACTTGAAAACTTTGCAGTTAACTCCATACCGGTTGGCCATCCATTACTAGATCCAATCTCCTTCCCTGGCCCATCAACAGCCTTGGACTTCCATCTCTGGTCACACACTGTTTGTTAGTTTGCATCTACGTCGAATTAAGCCATCATTAATGTACAGTTTGCAATTGAACTAGTCCCTACCCTGCATACACTATTACTTCTCACTCGTATTACCTTCAACGTCATTTGCTCCTGTCTCAATTCATCATACATTTGTACACTCAGATTCTATTGTCTTGCACTTACACCATGACCTCGGATATGATTGTACTATTGCTCTATTTCCTATCCCATTCCTGTCACTCATTTGCCTCACCGCCTTCAAATGTAGTTGGCTCCCCATCAGTTTGTATCTAGTCACTTTGGATTACCTTATAAGGGCTAACCCTTGCCTGATGATTGTCTCCTCATTTGGTTAATTTCATACGTTCTCGCATTTTGCTACAACCCAGTTATCACATCGGACTCAGGTTGAGTTTCCCTCCTCAGAACACACTCCATTCCTCTCGCCGTTTGTTGAGTAGCATCACTAAGTTTGCACTTTGCAACTGAGTCTTGCTATTTGCACTTGCCCTTGCACTCAGCATTCCGCCGTGCTCACAATCATCTAAGAATTGCCCTATAGTACGTGGGGTGGTTGTGTGACAGTAAATTAACTAACTCAACTCATCTATTGTAGCTTGCCAACCTATAGTAGACTTCTTCTTCTCAATGTCACGTACTCGCTCAACCGGGAACGCTTCCCTTTCCCCTTACAATGATGATATCCATTGGGTACGGAGAACCAGCGCTCCTTGGGCCCAACAACCCTTAGATCCCGTTCCTCCTTCTAAATTGCCATCTGTTGAACCCCTTGATGATCCTTGGACTCCTCCACGGGATTTTCCGGCGGTCCCTCTTGCCAAATTTTCAGATTCCAATCATTCTTCCAATTAAACCTTGACTTGTGATAGACCAGGGGTTTGCACTACTGCTCCCAAGCCCGATGCTTTGACCCTGCTTTTGACTTTGATCCAGGCCCTCACTCATGGTGCCCCGCAATCTAGTCCAAGTAATCCTAGCTTTTGCACCCCAGGCATGAAGCAACCTGATCACTTTACGGGAGAACACCCTCATAAGCTTAGATCCTACCTACAGTCCTGTAAAATCATCTTCTCAAACAACTCCAACAATTTCCCTTCCAATAGACATAAAGTTATGTATGCTTTGTCCTTCTTAGGAGGTAGAGCCTTGCAGTGGTTTGAACCATACCTTGAGTTTTGTCCAACAACAGTCCCATGTGTATTCTCAACAACTGGGACAGGTTCAAGCAACAACTTTTCACCCTGTTTGGCAACCCCAATGAAGTTTGAAACACCAAATACAAACTTAATAGTCTAGTTATGAAGGAAAACAGTAGAGCTTCTGTTTATATTTCTCACTTTTGAACCTTTCAGTCTCTCATCCAGTGGAACAAGGCCGCTCTTCTATTCCCTTTCCAAAAGGGTCTACCCGCACGCTTAATCAAACAGCTTGCAGTCGGGGGGCATAAGACAACCTTGCTCCAGCAGCTAATTGATTGAGTGATTGAGCTTGATAATGGCTATCAAAACAAGAATTGCTCTCAGCAAAACAACCATGGACCGTCCACCTCGGCTTTAAGGTGGACGACTCCTCAAAGCAAAACGCAAGGAACCCAAAACCATCCAAACCAACCCCAACTTTGAACTCCAACTCAAAAGGGAAAACCGTCACCAAAACTCCAAAGTTCTTGGACAAAGAAACCAGGATGCTACGGAGGGAGAAGAATGGGCTGTGTATGTATTGTGGAGGAAAACATGATGTTGACAGTTGTGCAAAGAGGTTAGCGCGTGAAGTGGCGAAGCAGTCAAAAAATTAGCTTGTAGTTTTTCTGATACTCGCAAGGAAAACTACACATTATCTAAATCACCGCGAGTAAATCTTTGCACTTGCAAGTCACTAGGTGCTCCTAGTTTGAGATTTATCCTATTCCATTCCAAAAACACCCCTTATCAAGTTTTAATTGATTCCAGCGCTAATGTTTCCTTCATCAGTGAATCTTTTGCCACTTCCAAAAATCTTACACGTTCTGAGATAGATAAATTTCCTATCTATTTAGTAAGTAGTGCGACTGAACCGTCTTATTGGGTCTCCCAAAAGTCAAAATGGACCTTTGCATTCTCCAATTTCACCAGCTTCAAATGGGATTTATTTGTCTTGGCTATACCCAGAATGGATGATACCATTCTAGGACATGATTTCCTAGTTTACTGGAATCCGGATGTGAATTGGCAAGAAGGAGTAATTAACCTTCAAACCTTGCACCCCCAGAACGCTAATCTTTGCATCAAACAGGAATTAAACAGCCTACCTGACACTTTCATTGAGTTGGATGACACTTTTCCGCCAGGAGATTTGCAATTTCCTGACCTTCATTCCCAAGTTCCCTCTTCAGCTTTAGGAGTCATCACTTACCTATCCAGCCAACCTCTTTCCTGTTCCTCCAAAGAGAAACAGACACCAACCAAATGGTGTATCTTGAGCTCCCTAATTCTCTTGCACCATGCAAGCACCTCAAATACGGTGCTCAAAGATGACAAGATTGAAGATTTAGAAATCATTTGAGAGTCTTTACCTTCAGTTTATCATGAATTTGCTGACATCTTCTCAGCTGCAAGAGCAGATAAACTGCCTCCATCCCGTTCTTAAAATCACAAGATCAAACTTACTGGCCCACCTCTGGCACCAGGACCAGTCTACTCTCTCTCAAGGCAAGAATCAATTGCGCTTCAAGACTACATTGCAGAAAATGTAGCAAAAGGATTTCTTCAATCAAGCGATTCAAATACCGGTTCACCTGTCCTATTTGTTCCAAAAAAGGACGGTGGACTTTGCCTTTGTGTTGACTACAGGAAACTGAACCAGGTAACCCGGAAGAATGCCTATCCAGTACCGCCTATGTCACATCTCCTCACCCTCTTCCATGGAGCTGCTTATTTCTCAAAGTTAGACCTTTGAGGTGCCTATAACCTAATTCGCATTGCAAAGGGTCATGAGTATTTGACCGCAATGAGAACCTGGTTTGGCAGTTATGAGTATACCATCATGCCTTTTGGCCTCTGTAACGCTCCTTCCACTTTTCAAAATTTTGTCAATGACATTTTCTCCAATCTTGTAGGTAAATACCTTGTGGTATATCTAGACGATATACTAGTCTACTTGAGGAACCTTAAAGATCACATTGCACATGTGCAAGAGGTGCTGCAGCAACTTTGCAAGAATGAACTGTTTGCAAAAGCCTCTAAGTGCAAATTCCATTCCTCTTCCCTTTGTTTTCTAGGTGTCGTAGTCTCACAGAAAGGACTATCAATGGACCCAGCCAAAAGCAAACGCATATTGGACTGGCCCCCACCTTCTTCCGTTAAATCCCTTCAAGTTTTCCTTGGTTTCAGTAATTTTTATAGAAGGCTCATTGAGCGTTACACCAAGAAAAATGTGAATCTTACTAACCTTCTTCAAAAAGACACTCCTTTTGTTTTTTCCTAACAGGCTGCTTTGGAGTTTGAAGCTCTGAAGAAAGCGTTCACCACTGCTCCAATACTTGCTCACTTCAATGAGCTGGCTTGCACTATTGTCAAAACAGATGCAAGCAACTATGCAATCGCAGGAGTAATCTCGCAGTTCTCTTCCTCCACTTCTCTCTTTCACCCTGTAGCTTTCAAGTCTTGCAAGTTGCTCGCTGCAGAGCTTAACTATGAGATTCATGACAAGGAACTTCTTGCAATTTTTTATTGCTTAAAGAAATGGCGTTCATACCTTTTGAGCCTTAGAGAATCCTTTGAGGTTTTAACTGATCATAATTCTTTAAAGTATTTCATGAGCTCAAAAGTCCTCACACGTAGACAGGCACAATGGGCCAAATACCTCTCTGAGTTTTATTTTACAATCACGTACCGCCCTGGGAAACAAGCAGTAGTCCCTGATGCTTTATCACGTCAGGACAACGTTTACCCAGGGGGGGAGCACCTTTGCCAAAAACAACCCTGAAAACTTTAGGACACTCTTCTCAACCCAATCTGCCCAACTCAGTTTGATCATCGCTCACTTACAAGATTTGGCTTCCAAACTCCGACAAGCTCAACGCAACAACCCCAAGTGCATCAAACTTTGCAAGAGTGCGAACTTATTAGATAGTAGTTACAGTATTGATGATAATGACTTCTTAGTCTATGATAATCGTATAGTAGTACCAGATAATTCTTGCATTAAGTTAGATATCTTCAAGTCACGGCATGATTCTCCACTTGCTGGTCATCATGGGCAGGATAAAACCTACCAATTGATTGCACAAGACTTCTACTGGCCTGTTATGACCAAAGAAGTAAAAGACTATGTTAGCGCGTGCTACAATTGCAATTGTAACAAGTCCTTGAATCACCGGAAGTATGGGCTGCTCCACTTCCAATTCCGCCTCATCCTTGGCACTTGCTTTCTATGTATTTCATCTCTCAATTACCTTCTTCTAGTGGGTATGATGCTATTCTAGTAGTAGTAGATTGCTTCTCAAAGATGGCTTTATTTCTGCGCAGTAATGTGACGGCCTCTTCAGAAGACTTAGCTAACTTGTTCATAGAATATGTATTTTTGAAACATGGTCTCCCTGATAATATAGTTAGTGATTGTGGATCTCTTTTTGTCTCAAGCTTCTGGACCTCACTATGCCAACATTTGAAGATCCCTTGCAATTTATCAACGGTGTACCACCCGGAAATGGATGGACAAACCAAGCAAATTAATCAGATTCTTGAACAATATCTTTGAATTTATGTTGCCTATCAACAAGACAACTGGTTGCAATGGCTCCCACTAGCCAAGTTTGCCAACAACAACTCCACTCATTTATCCACCAAAAAGTCGCCCTTCCAAACTCTTTATGGTAGAAACCCAAATTTCTCTTCCCTTCACGTAGCACCTTCTCAACCTGCTACCAATTACCTTGAACAAATTCAATCCCTTCAATTGCAACTTCAGACCAACCTCAAAGAAGCAAACCAGTGCTATAAGGAGAAAGCAGACCAACTTTGCACTACGGCTCCAACCTTTGCAGTAGGAGATCAAGTGTGGCTTGATGCTTGCAATATTTGCAGTACTTGCCCAACCCGCAAACTCTCCAAAAGAAAGCTTGGCCCCTTTAAAGTAGAATCATTCATCTCCCCTTACGCCTTTAAACTCACCTTAACTAAGAAATGGAAAGGTATCCACCCGGTCTTTCATGTGTCTCTCCTAGAGCCAGCTCAAGTCCTATACCCAGGCAAGACTCATCCCCCTCCGGAACCGGTCACTGTCCTTGATCATCAAGAGTGGGAAGTAAGCCGTATTCTGGATTCCAGGTTATGCAAAGGAAAACTTCAATACCTTTTTGAATGGTCTGGCTTCCAGTCCGATGAAGATTGCACCTCTTGGGAACCAGCCCATGACCTTTGCAATTCTCCCAATCTGATTCAAGATTTCCATGAAAGCTACCCTTGTAAACCTTGACAATCATGATTCCTTCCCATCCAATCCCATTCCATTCCATATTCCATCCCATCCAATCCCATTCCACCCCACATTTCATCTCATTGAATCCCATTCCATTCCACATCACCATTCCATCAATCAACCCCTCCATCTCATCTTATTATTCCTTCTTCTCATCCTCCTCTCATTCTTACCAAATAAAATCCCCATTCCTTATACAACAAAAAAAAAATATAATAATAATTACAAAGTCTCCTTCATTTCTTTCTCTGCATCTTCCCAATTAGCGTTCAACTCCGCAACCATGGATCAAACGGCATCCAGGTCTTCATCATTTATCAATGAAAAAATTCTTCAAAGAACCAGCACCTCCGTTACAATGTGCCTCTCAAATATCTCCTTGCACTTTGCAATTTGAGCTTGCTTTGGCCAAGCATTCCATCCACCTTCCTCCAAGAGCTCCTTGTATTCTCTCTTCCTTTGGTCTCCCAACAAACCTTCCCCAACATCACCCGTCAATTGCCTTGCATCAGTCTCAATTGGCACTTTGACTTGCAACCGGTTTGCTTTGCCTTGGCCCTCCATTCCATCCCTTCCATCTCCTCCATTCCCTTCTCCCATTCCTTCCGTTACAGCCCCCTCTTCTTGTTCCGTTCCCTCTCTTCCTCCACTTCTGTCTCCATCTTCTCCATTTCACAATTCCCTTTCTGTTTCCTTCCTTCCTTCCTCCCTCACTTCCTCAGCTATGACCCCAACCGGTTCCGCACCTGGCACTTCATCTTGCACCTCGGTATTCATCTGGACTCCCAGAAATTCAGTTGGTGGTGGCGGTGGTGTGTTTGTGGTATACCTCCGCAAATGGGGCAACACTAGCAAGACAAGTGAAATTGAGTCACTACCTTTATTATTACTAGTCAGTCCCAATTAGTACTCACCAGGAACTTGAGTACCCAGGAATTTGATCTCCGGCAATGGTGGTATCTTGTAATCAACCCTTGGTGCGGACCTACAACTCCGCATCTCTCTTGATGACTGCTTGGGAGCATCAACAGACGACTCGCTATTTATGGGAAAGGTACAAGCAACCTTGCAAAGACAACACTGCTTGCACTTGCCTCAAAGACCTCTGACAGCAGTACTAGGGATAAACCGCTTGTTTTGCTGAATACAGTTTTTCCAATGGCGGGATGATTATGAAGAAATTTTATCTAACTTATAAGTCTAACAAGTAATGAAGTAAATAATAATAAAGGGTATACAGTATTATCAACAACTTGAAATCAATGGGAAAATTTATCTGAACGCTTGCAGGAGCTTGTGTCTTTATACCCGGGCAACTTTCACGCCTTGCACTTAGGGATTATTGTCTTCATCACTTTGACATATCCTCTCCTCAGTACCATCTACCTCAGTCTATAAGCGTGACAAAAATAAAGCACAACATCAATGGTATGATCCGCTTACTTCCTCTGGCTCATGTTGACCTTCCAATCTTGGAAACCAACTCAGTATATACTTGCGAACTTTGAAGTTAACTCCATACCGGTTGGCCATCCATTACAAGATCCAATCTCCTTCCCTGGCCCATCAACAGCCTTGGACTTCCATCTCTGGTCACGCACTGTTTGTTAGTTCACATCTACGTCTAATTAAGCCATCATTAATGTACAGTTTGCAATTGGACTAGTCCCTACCCTGCATACACTATTACTTCTCACTCGTATTACCTTCAATGTCATTTGCTCCTGTCTCAATACATCATACATTTGTACACTCAGATTCTATTGTCTTGCACTTACACCATGACCTTGGATATGATTGTACTATTGCTATATTTCCTATCCCGTTCCTGTCACTCATTTGCCTCACCGCCTTCAACTGTAGTTGGCTCCCCATCAGGTTGTATCTAGTCACTTTGGATTACCTTATAAGGGCTACCCCCTTGCCTGATGATTGTCTCCTCAGTTAGTTAATTTCATACGTTCTGGAATTTTGCTACAACCTAGTTATCACAATGGACTTGGGTTAAGTTTCCCTCCTTGGAACACACTCCATTCCTCTTGCCGTTTGTTGAGTGGCATCACTAAGTTTGCACTTTGCAACTGAGTCTTGCTATTCGCACTTGCCCTCACACTCAGCATTCCTCCGTGCTCACAATCATCTAAGAATTGCCCTATAGTACATGAGGTGGTCGTGTGACAGAGATAGAGGATACACCAAGCCATAGAGACAGAGGGAAAGAGCCTTTGAGATTACATAGGACCTTCAGGGGTTGCAGTGAAAAATACAGGATGTGGAGCCAGTGGAGAAATGGTTGGATTGTTGAATGTAATGAGGGTTGAGGATGGCTGAGGTGACTGAGACTAGAATTTCAAGTTGAAGTTATGAAAGTACCCCCCCCCCCCAGAAGAGGAAGGGGTAGCTCCTGATGTCTATAAGATGAGGTTAGAAGTAAGCTGAGTTCTTCAACATGACTGATATTTCCCTTTGCCTTATCCATCACCATCTCCACCTGTCAGCTGTCCATCCCTATCATCATTAGAAAGAGCACCCACCCAATCATTCACCATGGAAGAGACCAATGCCTCCTATCCTTTCAACCAATACTTCCCTCCTTGTTACAGGTGCCTAGAGAATTATAAGATTTGCACCACCACTATCACCCCAAAATCAGGAAAGTGTAAGTACTGTAGGAGGTACAAGAGGCCTTTCTCTGTACTTGAAGAACCTTGGAGGAAGGCACATGGACTGGTTGTATGGGTCAAGGATGATACTGGACCCAAATTTGAAGTGAAGGAAGCTCCAGGAAGTGAAAGTAATTTTATGGGAGTTTCCAGCAGGGTAGGTGTTTCTTTGCCTTCTGATTGGTGGATTGAGCTTTTCAAAATTGTTCAAGGTAATGTGTTCCTAGTGGAAGCCCTGGAAAAAAAATTTAAGCAGATGGTGGGATGTAAAAAGGAATTAAGTAAGAAGTGCCAGTCGGAATTGGATGGTATGTTGAAGAAATATCTTTAAAATTCAAAGCTGCTTGATATTTGTTGGTTGACACTTGATTTGTCTTTGATAATTTTTTTAAACAAGTTGATAACTATTGTGAAGTATTTGAACCATTTTCAAACTGCCTTCAAAGCTGTCAAAGCTTGTAAAACCACTGTTAAACTGGTTGAAGCTTGAAAAATTAGGGTCAAACTGGGTCAGTCAAGGTTTGAAAAAGCCAATTCAAACCAAAAAATGTTTTAAGTAGTCAAGTGAAACTGGTTGAAACTTTCAAAAGGGCTGTTGAAGTGGTTTTAATTTGATCAAAGAATCTTAAAAGTAGCAGAGACAAGGTCAAAGAGTTGTCAAAGTGTTGAAGGGATGTCAAATTTTGAAGTCCAAAAGTGGTTCAAAGTGTTGTTGAACTGCAATTGGAGTTCCAAATTGTTTTTGAAACTTTTACAATCCCTTTAAAAGATGAAAAAGGCGCTCCAGGAAAGCCAGATGATTTTAAGGAGGAGGATATGGTAGAAGCAGAGGAAGAAGAAGAAGAAAAAGAAGAAGAGGAGGAGGAGGAATAAATAGTGGATAAAAAAAAGGGAAAGAGAAGCAAGTGGAGATGGGGGAAGGAGGTTCAGGAACAAGATTTTTGGGAGAATCAATCAGGAGGGCTGTGGAGAATAATGGAATTCCTGGTTAGTATAGGAGAATGAGGAGGAATAAGGAACGCTTTGGTTTCTTTGCTTGTTCAACAGGGATGGAATTTTGTCCTGCAGATGCTGTTGAAGATGATCTTAAATAAGGTTTAAAGACTATTTAAAAATATCTAGGCAATTTTTCTGAATATTCAAGGAAAGGTGGTGATGGTGAAGTGTATGGTGGGGGGAAAGACAAATCAGGAATGGTGGTGAATTCAATTTACTTCTCAACTTTTCTTATGGGTATCAGGAGGTACCCCTTCCTCTTCTGTGGGGGTACTGTCATAACCACAACTTGACTCTCTATACTCAGTCTCCTCAGCAATTCTTGATCCTCAGTAAAATCAAACTTCTACCCCTGGATCTACCAGCTTCATCTCCTGAAGTATCTGCCTGCACTCCCTGCTGGCCCTATTCATTCTCCCAGGCTCTACCTCTCTCTCTATGGCTTGGTGCATCATCCATCTATCCTTCAACCCAATTGGTATGAGCAGTACAGGCAGATACCATGCTGTATATCCATAGTACATACTCTTGGCTGGAAAACCCATACTTAAAGTTAAGTAAATGCAACACCTTCCTGGACAGGCCCATTACCCAATCTGTTAAGCCACCGCCTCCAGCCCATCAATTCAACATTTAATGCCATGGGGCATCCAAGCCCCAGCTCCAGTCACTCCCCTCTCAAGGCCTCCATCTCAGATCTCACATACACTGGCCTCTCCTTCCCTCCTTGACTAATTCCCCCCAAGGAATTAGTATACTATTTCTTGTTTTTTATTGCCTTCCAATAGGTTTCATCTCAGAACAAGAAAAACAATCCAGCCTACCTTACTCATCTCACCTAACCCTTTGATGTTACTCTTATAGGATTCAGTCAACCAGTCCTTCTTCAAGAGCCATAATCCTGGATTCATCTCATCTTCTACTCCATTCATCCTTGTAATCACTCCATCTCCTATCACTGCAATCAATCCCATCATCTCTAACTTGAGTTCTGTGAGCAATTGTCCCTGTGCCATCAGCCCCTTGCATGCCAGGGGCAGTTGTGAAACCCCTTTTCTTTTGAATTATTTTCATTGTGATATATATTTTGTGGGTTAAACCAAATGATAAGCATTCAGAAGAATTTTTAGTTTCAGCTTTGGATATTTTTCTAAAGTTTGGTAAAAATATTGAGGGAAAATTTGATGCCAGATGTGGAAAAAAAACATTGAAATAGATGTGTTATTTTGAAGTGTTTTCACATTGGATTTAATTTTTGGAGGCCAAGAATGAATCCAAAAAATTCCAAATTAATATTGGGTACCTCTTTGATAGCTTTTTAAAATTTTTAAGAGTTCAAATCACCAAAATAAATTAATCAACAAGGCAAAGAAAAGGATCCATACCTGCAATGTATTTTTTTTCATTTTTTGATTGAATTTTTGAAGGTGGTCCAATGATTCCAAAATTACTAGAGTTTTTTTTGAGGGTTGAAGACAACCAGCTACAGGGATGCAGCATAAATTTTTTTTCAAAAAAAATGAATTATTGAAACATCCTTGAAATAAAGGTTTTTTCCATGTGGGAGCAATGGCACACAGGTGTAGAACATCCATGATTTAAAGTAAAGTGCCCATGAGAAAATCAATTCCATAAATGCTTTACTTTTTAATTTCCTTTCTTTATGTTTATTTGATTGAAATTACCCACATTTAACTCACACATATTTTTAACTTACTTTATTTGTTACTTTTATTTAAGTTATGCTGCAATAATGAAAGAATTCTCAGAAGAATTTACTAAATTCAAGTTGAAATACTAGCGTAATCAAACACTTGAGGTAGCATCAAGGCTTGAGAAATCTCAGTCAGAGAATTTTGGATTTCAAAATGACTAGGAAACCAAGGGAGTATGGAGTTTTTGGAAATAAAATAGTATATAACTTAAATGAATCTTGTATCAAATTATCCTGAGGTGAAGTTTAAAGTTTTTTCCAATCCAATCAAGCTGAAAGTTCTGCATTTGGTCTGAGGATATTGTTCCCAAAATACAAAATTCATCTAAAAGATTTCTTTAAATTTCATAAAAGAAATTTTGATGGTGATGGATTATTTTTTTTGAAATGTGTTAAGGTGATTGTAAGGTGTGATTTTTCATCTTAAGGATTTAATTCAGACTGGAAATAATTAATAGGGTCCAAGCTATGGTCTCATTAAGGTGGAAAACCATTGATTGATTAATTCAGAGCAGTATTTGATGATATACCCACAAGTTTGAAGGTGTTTTATGATTCACAACAATATAAAATTGGCTGGAAGTTGTGTATGTACATAGGACAGGGTATTGGTCATTTGATGGAATGGGATTTGAATTGTTGGTTCCACAGAGAAATGATACCATGTAGAGACAGATATATATTGAAGAATGAGACTTAGATATCCCAGAATGATCCTCTAAATTCTAAAGAAATTACTGGCTTGTAAATTTCAGGACTTAGGTATAGTATTCTGAAGGGCCTGATCTAGGAACTGGGGGTCTAATTTATTGCTTAAAAACCATGTTTTTTTAAAAATGTCCTGGAATATCATGTTTCCCTAATTCAGGGAAAGACTGAAACCTTAAAATTTTTTAAAAAATGGCCCAAAATTAATATATTCAATTGTATTGTTTTTTGTAAAATCTGTTGAAATTTCAATTCCCTTTCCTGAAGTGGGAAACACAAAGAAAGTGTGAATTTATTAATTTTCATCATTTTTTCAAAGTCTTTTTCTGTCAGTTTTGAATTCAACAGTTATGAATTGGTTCAAAAAAGGCATGGATTTGGCTGGGTTCTTCCTTTTATGATCTAATCTTTGAACAC
Organism: Puccinia polysora; assembly: GCA_025617555.3. Taxonomy (NCBI): domain Eukaryota; kingdom Fungi; phylum Basidiomycota; class Pucciniomycetes; order Pucciniales; family Pucciniaceae; genus Puccinia; species Puccinia polysora. Next base: position 43,164,019 of record CM062613.1, read on the forward strand.
AGTACATACAGTCCTGAATTTTGTGAAATACAGTATGTTTAAAATCTAAGAAGAATGATCATTTTAAAATTGGTGGGATATTGCTTTCTTCTAGCATATTGTATGGAAGGAATCATCATCAAATCTGGTATTTTTAGTTCATTTCATCAGAAATCCTGTCTATTTTCTTTGAACATTCTTGCTTATCAATCCTTGAAATTCTAAAAAGAATTCTTGAGTTACTATCAACAAATGGCACTTGCAAATTTTCATCATCACCACCATCATCCAATATTAATTGATTGATCTGATGATTCAAAGTTGGCTCTCTAAAAATAGCTTGTACAATCTCACATACAAATTGTTCCCTATCAGAAAATTCACGTCGATGATTTTATGGTATGGCTCAAGGTGGGGCAGAACAATTTTTTTTTATGATTATCTCAGGATGGCTTCCGGCAGAACCCCGCGAGTCTAACTGATGCTATCATTCACGAGCGGCGAACCATTAGTTTCCGGGTGCCTGATTCTAACTGCGTTTTATCAGAAGCCACAGCAATTCAACGAAGTCGTTTGAGTTTGGAATGTGCAAAGATTGAGAGTGTCACGAGGAAAATGAGTCTTCGCCACGGCTGAAGCTTCGCTCGGGTTTACCGTAGCAGCCTGCTGTTCGAAAAATTTCAGGAAAGGTGGGAAAGTCCGACATTTCAGGAGACTTTGAAGAAAACTTCTGAATTGTTGATTCGCAGTCTGGCCACCTGGTGTGCTTTTCAACGTGACACACCCAAACCAGTTGTTCCAGTCCCCAGTATTTCTGGGACGCAAGAATACGCATAAGATTCCTTTCCTCATGCGTCCGGGCTTCACTCATCTTTCAATGGAGCTACAGAGAATATGATTCTGTTGACAAGCTGCCATCACGAAACTTGAGCCGAGCAATATTGCCGTGTCGCACTGCCACGCGCTGGTGCGATACAACCCCCATCGGCAGATTGGGAACCGCGCATTCTATGCTTTTTCCCTCCCAGGCGATCCAATACAGAGCAGGAAAATTATCGCCCGGAAAATTTTTGCTCAATTCACGCAGCCAGTGTCATCACTATTCCACTCCTAAGCCATAAAACACCTTCGAGGCTAGGAGGCCAGGAAGGGGTAATGTGGTAAAATAATATATTTATTTGTAGGATACTTAACGATCCTCATGATATTATTCAGACTTAATTTAATGGTTCTCGTAACTTGAGCAGCAAATCCTTGAACAATCTCCGTTGAATGTTTGATGATAGAGGGTTTGTGGGGATAAAGCGTATCCATTTGGTTGCCAATCATTTTCTCCGATCGCTCCATAGCGTCGCTTTTCCACGAAACCGTTTCCGTAGACTAAATCGTCTGCCATCGTTCATCTCTCTGGATGTTCATCAGCGTCGGATGGTGTTGATTGAATCCCACACATACACACTTCGCGAGAACAAAAAAAACGGAGAGAATATTCCGTCGTCCGTTCCTGTATTTTGCTCCTTTTCAGTACGGACGACTTTTGCTCAAGTATGTAATCTTTGCTTCAGCCCACTTATAATAGTGTATTTGAATAACCGGTTTTTCGTCCGCTCGATTCATATAGGTACACTGAGATAAGGCGAAAAATTCCATTCATGCGCTAACTCGCCGGGAGGCTTCACCATATTACTTTAAAATGTGCGATCGTATAATCTCTTGTCTGCTGCTTTGCTATTTTTTCTTCTCGCTTGGCTTAGCTGAACTTCCAAGGACAATCTATTCGAGACAAGTTGAATATCAAGATTCAACTCCACAATTACAATCAGATGCTTCAATACCTCAGACTGCAGGACCGAGCGGCACCTTGATTAAACCCCAGGGTGGTGCTGTCTACAAGAATCATATAGGCAGTGTAGGAAATATAGAAGTTATTTACAAAGGCGTGTCGGATGGTACGAATGATTTTGGTGCCAGAACTTGCACCATCGATATTCATTTGGTACCAAAAACGACAAAGCAAAACGCCAGGTCAACTATCAATATCAACAACCCTTTGGTCATTCATGTGCGCCAAGGTCCTGCGCGAGGCAGGTTCAGGTCATTTATTTTTAACTTCTTAGCTGAATCTTTCTGGGATGTTTTTCTTCCCCAACGTAGCTTTCCTATGGCTTGAGACCTCATGATAGTGGGAGTAGCCAGCCGATCTGGGCGAATTTCGTTCCGCCTCCTGGGGCATGCGGTGATTATTGTCAGTCTCACAAAAAACCAGCTACTGCCTTATCAGCATCGGAGAAATGATGATACTTATTAACAATACAATCGTATTTAGATTTGGTGGTTTATGAAAGACAGCTTTATCAGGTGAGTAGTTGATAAATGCCTGCGAAGTAACCCATCATCCGGGAGGATATCGCTGATCGAGAACCTATTCGAAAAAATAAAATAAAAATTGAATGAAATTTGTTCTTCGGGGTAAAAGGATACTGTCATCCATTTTCAATCAGCCGCACCGGTAATTCGTGAGTTTCCTATACTTTTTGGGGCTTCTAAATTCTAGCTTTTTATTTTTCCTTTTTTTCGGATGCCTGATGATTCAATCGTATTAAAGAGCATTATGGTATACCGATGAAAGAGAGTGCGAACTGACCATTCACATTTAAATTTCCTCTGTTTTCTCGCAAAATATTTTTTTTAATTGGGGCTAAAACTGCATCCTCTAAACAGACTTTGAATGCGCCAATAGGCTTTCACGCAAGATCTACCCTCCGAACTCTATCTCGGAGCTATGAAAATATTTTTAGGAATTCCTTTCGTTCTGAGGAGGACTAAAAAACTTCTGATCATGCTTATCTCAAATTCAAGAATATTCAAATCATACGGTTAGACAATTAATATTATGCGGAGAAGCGTTAGTTTTTATTTCTTTTTTCAAGAGTTGAATCAGATTTCATTCCTACCGGAAAATATGAATATACTCTTTTGGTGAAATATCATGAAAAATAATGCAAGTGATTCTTAAGTCCAAATTCTTTATTGCAGTCACCGTAAAGGATATATATATATATATATATATATATATGAAACTCTCTTAACAAGTAGAAGACTTACAGTGAACTAGTGAAGTACAATTTTGAGTTAATAAATGATATACATAGAGACAAGGTTACTAGTAGTCATCGACGCAGATAACTACCTTGGAGTGAGTCACAACTTGATAAGGGATAACTCACAAATGATTCACGCACAGGAAAGTTAGCAGCATAGGAGAAATCAAGCCTGCGGCATTATCATAATAGGAGAAGGTATGACGATGAAATTGAATGGGGATAATGATAACAAAAAATTGATGGGGGGAATGATAAGCAGAAAAGAAGAGAAGTTCCGGCATCACCTCCACTTGACCTATACCTAGCTCCTCCTGAATTGTGTGAGTCGTATGACTGAGTCGATGGCTGGTTGTGGCTCGGATCGAAGGAACTAGGTGAGGGTGTCGGTGTGGATTGAAGGCGGTAGAGACGGAAATGAAGTGGCAACCTATCGTCGCCACTTCCCTCATGAGGTGTGGTTTAAGAGGGGGTGAGGAGGAGAGGGAACAGGCAGTCGACGCAGGGGACGGATTGGGAATGCTCACTGGGTAGTGTCAAGTGATACCCGTCTGAGAATGCAACACGTCTCACAGACCGCGGTCAACAGTCAGTAGACCTGCCGGTTTAAATGCCATCAATTGAATTCCTCGCCCAACATGAGTTGAAAAGTGACAAATCTCGATAGAATGAAAGGGATGTGCGGGTTCATGGTTTGAAACCAAATGTGGTATGAGTCTAAAGGTTTGCTCTGGCTGTGACTTTGGCTTAAAAAATTGATGATTTGGAATGGACTGAAGTTGGGCAGTAGTACAACCATTTAAAGTGAAGTTTTGATTCGATCACTTCTCTGAAATTTTGAAATGAGACTCTTTGGAAACAAAGATTAACCCCTATTGAGCTAGAAAGAGCACATACTGCTGCAGCACCCACCGCACATGTGGAATACGACATAGAGCCAATAGCTTGACCGCTCAATCCTCATTTACTAAACCGAAATCCGATTCTAAAGCATCCCATTTGGGGATTTCTTCTTTTTCTCATTCGTGTCAAACGACTGTTTCATAAGCCTTCGCGTGTCTCTCGTCGCCATCATAGGTAATCTCATTCTCAAGTCGAATCTATGTCTTCATTGTTCCTACTCATCTCTTTTTCTTGTTATACATCATAGGTTTGTCTAAGCTGGTCGCTTGACTCGCTCTCGTCACGCTGTACTGACTCGATCTCGGCGGTCTTAAGGTGCATACTCTGAAATTCACATTGATTATCTAAGCTAGTCGCTTGACTCGGGTCTCGTCACGCTGCGCTAACCAGATTTCGGCGGTCTTAAGGTTTGTCTAAGCTAGTCGCTTGCCTCGGTCTCGTCACGCTGTACCAAGAAGATAAGTCAAACAGAGGGGGAATCAAAGAGAGATGGATAGAGTATAGAATAAAATGAGAAGGTAGTAGAGAGCTCCCCCGGTGTCAGTAGCTTGTTGAGGTGTACAAATCTGCACGGCTTGATCCAGATTTCTAACATCTTCATGTAAGACTTCCAACCACCATGAAGAGGATCATTCATCACACTAAGCATACATAACTACTATATTTGGAATAACATATGGAACTTAGCTCAATCACCAGAGAATCATTCATGAATGCTGAGGTTGTGGGTTCAAGTCCTACAGTTGCCAGCTCTCCTGTTAACTTGTTCAACATAGCTGATGTAACTCAAAAAATTGGTTGTGTAGTGTTGAGATATGATCAATGCTTTCATGCAGTCTTCAGGACCTCAGTCCCTGCATGCTTGTAGTTGGTTACTCAGTCATCATATTTCCTCACAAAGTGACATTGTCATTGACCTCTAGAACCATATCTTGACCACCGGGAAGCAAGCGTCCTTGGTATAGTTGGTAGTACACTTGCCATGCACATGAGAGACCTGGGTTCATTTCCCAGAGTACACATGTTATTTTCACATTCTTACATGTAGGTGTGTGAAGATACAGACCCGCAGTACCGCAGGAGTAACGGATAGATAGCCAGGAGGAAAGTGGGAAAGAAAAGGGAATCTTGCATACTCATACGGAACCACAGCGCGCATTGTACCTTAAATAGCTCCTGTATTGTTCCCGCTCTGTCAATTCTCTTCTTTCTTCTCTTGTCTGTTCTCCGGGTTATTCTTCTCACCACCATCAGGTGATCCCTAGCTCCTCAGACCACTATTCCTTTCTGTCTCACTCGTCGCGTCGTCTCAATTCCTAACATTGGGTGGTTCCTATCCATAAGGTGAAGATCAATCTCTCTCTTTCAATGATGTCTCCTGTCTTGATCAATCTTGTCTGAAGTCTCCATTACTGGTCTGTCTCTTAAATATCTTGCTTGAACGGTAATCTAACAATGGTCTGTTCTCCGGGTTATTCTTCTCACCACCATCAGGTGATCCCTAGCTCCTCAGACCACTATTCCTTTCTGTCTCACTCGTTGCGTTGTCTCAATTCCTAACATTGGGTGGTTCCTATCCATAAGGTGATCCCTAGCTCCTCAGACCACTATTCCTTTCTGTCTCACTCGTCGCGTTGTCTCAATTCCTAACATCGGGTGGTTCCTATCCAAAAGTCTCCCCCCCCAGATGGTATTTCAACAGGTTATGAGCCCAGAAATCCCTGGCAATCTCTCAAAAAGCTTCCATCATCCCTCTCCAATCTAAGACTTCATCCTGGATCATCCCCAGCGCACGCCGTTTTCTCCTCCCCCTTCAACTCCTACCAACTCAATAAATAGTGTTGACTCAGAAGAAAATCAGTCTCACTACTCTTCCACCTATTCTGACAAAACGGAAATCATCCTTAACCATCTCACCAACCCTTGCTCTCAATCTCTCACACCAACCAAGATGGGAGACGAAATCCTACAATCCAGAATTCCCAAACTCACTGGTCCTAACTTTCCCAGCTGGAGGAATGCAATCATCACTCAACTAGGCTTCAAAGACCTTGAAGAACTCATCAAAAAGGATCCTCCCCTTGAACCCACTCCTCAGGAACAACTCCAATTAAAGCAAGCAACTACCTTTATTCAGATGCATCTCAACCATCAAAACTACACTATGTTTGTGGATGACCCATACAAGTACTTACCCAAACAACTATGGGACTCAATCTGTTCCCACTACGCCACCAAGTTGATGGAGAACATCTCGATAACCATTGGCAAAATGCACAATATAGACTTTACCTCAGGAAACCTGTCCATGGCAATCAACCAATTCCGGGAACTATTCAGACTCCTTTGTGAAGTATCCTCTGGAAAATTTGACAGCCATACCCTGGAAGCAATGTGGAATTACCACATACTTGAGCGACTACCCAAATCCTTTCACGTCTTCAAGTCCCTTAGGTACTCCAGCTTCAAAGACACCAACCGAATTGAACTGCAAAGTCTTCTGGCAGACCTAGAAACCGAAATGAGAAGGCAGGAGAAAACCGCAAGCACTAACTCAGCTCTATTAGTAAGAAATCCAACTCCTTCCGCTTCGGGGTCTAACACCAATGACAACCGCAAACCAAAGAGACGACCCTTCTGCTCCGATGGGAAACACAACCCACTCACCAGCCACTCCAAAGAAGAATGTCATCAACTTCATCCGGAGCGGGCAATCGCCTATTATCAAAGTGTCCTGGAAAAACAATCTCAAGGCAAGGACGGGGGACATTGAGCACACTGTCTTACCTCTTCCCTCTTACCCAGCTCAATCATCCTGGATAGTGGAGCCTCCGGTCACTACCTGAAGGATCGAAGTCAATTCCACACCTACACCGAATTCACCTCATCACTCTATGGCGCGAATGGATAACTCATTCCCATTATTGGAGTGGGTAAGGCCATTCTGAAACTCGAATCTGGAGAGCTCAGGATCGAGAAAGCCTACCACGCTCCTGACCTATCTCACTCACTCATTCCATTATCCGCCTACCTCCTGCTTGGCTACTCCTTGACCCCAACCAAGGAGGGGTTCAAATGCTGCAACGACTCAGAAACTCTTCTCTCTGGAAGTATTATTGAGAACCTCCTTGTCATCCACACTCATACAGACCAAGCCCTCACCACTTTCTCTAAATCCACCGAACTCCATCGGGCGCTAGGACATCCAAGCCAGAAGTATCTCAAATCCGCCTATCCAAAAAAAGCAATAGGTCCTGTGGATTGCTCTTTGTGCAACTTGTCAAAGATGCACAAGCAGCCTTTCTCCGGAAAATTTCCTCAACCGTCCACCAGACTCAAAATCATCCACATGGACCTATGTGGACCAATCACGCCCTCTTCAAAGGGAGGAAACAGGTACTTCTTGAAGATAGTCAATGGATTCTCCAAATATTGATTTCTATTCACAATGGAAAGGAAATCTCAAACCCTTGAGCTCGTCAAACAATTCCTAAAGATAGCAGAAAACCAAACTTCTCAACGCATGAAATTTCTTGTCTCCGACAACGGGGGCGAATTCACAAGCAACGACTTCCGCAACCTCCTCCATGAAAAGGGCATCACTCACCTGACTTCCGCCCCGTACACCCCTCAACAGAACCCATTTGCGGAGCGCGGAAACCAAATCACTATTGAGAAAGCCCAGGCGATGTTGCTGGACAGTGGACTGCCTCTGCAGTGGTGGGGGGAAGCAGTAAGTACTGCCGTCTATCTGGAAAATCAATCCCCAGACAGCTCCATAGGAATGAAGGCCCCTTACGAAAAATGGTTTGATCAAGACACTAACCTGTCCAATCTAAAACCTTTTGGTTGCAGAGCCATTCTCTTTGAGGAAAAGCACCGCCGATCCTCCAAGTTCTCACCCTTGGGGGTGGAATGCATCTTCCTCGGCTATGAGGAAGGGCATCATTTGTATAGGGTGTGGGACCCAGTGGCTGACAAAATACACGTCTCACACCACGTTTGCTTCAAGACAAGCGTTTTTCCTTATCAGATGATCAAATCTCTTATTCTTCCTTCTGACTCTGAATCTCAATTAGTTCCTTCTTCTCTCTCCTTTTCTTTACCCTGTTCCTTTTCCACTCCTCCAAATTCTTCTGAGTCTCTCCTTGCTCCTAATCCCAAATCTCCGCCTTGTGCACAACTGTCTGATACTTTTCCCTTGCCTTCTCCACCTTTTTCTCCCCCTTCTTCCGTCTCCTCTCCTCCCTCTCCCCACTCTCTCCACCCGCCTCCACCGCCCACCAGCTCTTCACCATCTACCCAGCCTTCTGATCCTTCCACCTCTCTCAAAGGATACACTTACGTTCCCCACTACAAACACGCCCCAAACGACATTGACTTGCGCTTGGGCCTGCATCAAATCATCAATCACCCTTGTCGACGTCACGCAAAACTAATAGTTGAAGAACCCTCCAATCTTGCTGACCCCACCTCTTATGAGGATGTTTGGCGAAGATCCAATGCCGCCGACTGGATTGCTGCTGAGGATTCTGAACTTACCGATATCACTCGGCACGGAGTGTGGGAAGTGGCCAAGAAAATACCTCACCAAAAGCCTTTGGACACCATCTACGTATACCAAAGCAAAAAGAATGCCAACGGGAATGTGATCAAGAAAAAGGCACGCCTATGCGTACTTGGGAATAGGCAGGTCGAGGGAATAAACTATAACAAAACGTTTGCGCCAACGGGTCGGGACTCCTCTCTCCGTCTTTTAGTCATGATAGCCGCTTCCCAGAACTTTGAAGTTGACCAGATGGACGTGCGTTGTGCGTTCCTCAATGGTCTTACCGACATGCGCGTCTTCATCAAACCGCCCAAAGGAGTGAAAGTGGATCTGAAGCCCTCCGAAGGCCTTCTATTGAAGAAATCACTGTACGGCCTCAAGCAGAGCCCCCGGTGCTGGTACAAAGCCCCCTCATCTTTCTTCTCTGGGATTAACTTCCAACCCACGAACTCCGACCCTTGTCTTTTTATTTCTGCCAACCCGTCCAACCCCGTTCTAATCTTTGTACATGTGGACGACTTGGTAACCACCGGCCAAAACATCAGTCCAGTCAAGGAAGCCCTCAAATCAAAGTTTGAAATGCACGATCTGGGTCCATGCAAGTGGGTACTGGGAATGAGGGTAACTCGCAATAGGGAGCACCGCACCATCACTCTCAAGCAGGACCAATACGTCCACAATATGCTAGCGGAGTTCGATATGCTGGACTGTCGACCAGTTACCTCACCTCTGCCTTCCAACTACCTCAACAACCCTTCACCGCCCTCAGCACTGTCCTCTGACTTCAACTACCATCGGGGGGTAGGACTCCTAGGCTACCTGGTCCAGAAAACCAGACCAGACTTAGCTCATGCTCACAGCTACTTCTCCCAATTCCTCAATAATCCCACGTCCCACCTCCAGTCCTGCTTCTTTCACATGCTTCGCTATCTCCAATTCTCCGCTCAGTTTGGGCTAACGCTTGGGCACCACCCCAATACGTCATGGGCCCTGCACAGCTATGCTGATGCGGACTACAGCTCCTCCTCTGACCGCAGAAGTTTCTCCGGATTGGTTGTGGCCCTCAACGGTCTCCTTGGTTGGCGCTGCACCAAACAGCCGGTTGTCACTCTGTCCACCACCGAAGCGGAACACCGGGCTTGCACCGAGACGGCTCAAGACCTACTCTGGTGTAAGCAACTCATCGGTCAAGTATTTGAGGCTTTTTCCCTTCCCATTCCGCCCGCTACCCTGTTCTGCGACAACAGGGGAGCCATTGACCTCATCTTAAACCCTCTCTACCAACATCGGACTCGACAAATCGACGTCCGGCTTCATTTTCTGCAACAGCACATCCACGGCGATGACTTTCATCTGTCTTACGTTGCCACCAGTGACAACCCGGCCGACTCTCTGACAAAACTCCTCTCGCCCAAACTGCTTCGCCAGGCCAGCAATCATCTACGCCTTACCACCTAGCCGACTCCCGATCAAGCACGGGGGCGTGTGAAGATACAGACCTGCAGTACCGCAGGAGTAACGGATAGATAGCCAGGAGGAAAGTGGGAAAGAAAAGGGAATCTTGCATACTCATACGGAACCACAGCGCGCGTTGTACCTTAAATAGCTCCTGTATTGTTCCCACTCTGTTGATTCTCTTCTTTCTTCTCTTGTCTGTTCTCCGGGTTATTCTTCTCACCACCATCAGGTGATCCCTAGCTCCTCAGACCACTATTCCTTTCTGTCTCACTCGTCGCGTCGTCTAAATTCCTAACATCGGGTGGTTCCTATCCATAAGGTGAAGATCAATCTCTCTCTTTCAATGATGTCTCCTGTCTTGATCAATCTTGTCTGAAGTCTCCATTACTGGTCTGTCTCTTAAATATCTTGCTTGACCGGTAATCTAACGATGGTCTGTTCTCCGGGTTATTCTTCTCACCACCATCAGGTGATCCCTAGCTCCTCAGACCACTATTCCTTTCTGTCTCACTCGTCGCGTCGTCTCAATTCCTAACATCGGGTGGTTCCTATCCATAAGGTGATCCCTAGCTCCTCAGACCACTATTCCTTTCTGTCTCACTCGTCGCGTCGTCTCAATTCCTAACATCGGGTGGTTCCTATCCATAAGTCTCCCCCCCGGATGGTATTTCAACAAGGTGGATAGATTTCACTACCCCACTGGTGACTTGATAGCACCGCAGTGTTCATACGTGACGTAACGGTTCAGCTTCATCATCCGGAGTTACATTCCAACATATAGTACCTCAGGTGAAAAAATGGTTTAATTGATAACTATATGTAGATACATGTGTTGAGCTCATAGATTTTTAATGTGTTCTTCTAGAACTTCCATTTTTCAAGATACTTTGTGTTGTCGCAAACATAAACCTGAAGAACTGTTGATCGAAAAGCTCCTTTTGGAATCAAGTAAAAATCTTGAGAGGTCGCCAGTTGAGTCATGTGGAATGAATGAAATTTCCAAATTTAAATTTGTGCAGAATGACTTCAAATTGATGGCATAATGTGGATAATTTTGCTGATCATCATGTTTTTGATGCGATAATCATATTAAATATCTTGTTTTATTGCCATACATTGCAAGAACCATAATGTCTTTTTTGCTCCGGCCTATTTACCAGATTCAGTTTCTGGAAATCTCCCCAATAAGTTATGCTGGAAATTTATCATCGTACAAAGTTGGGAATGAGTCATAAGCAAATTGTGAAATTCTCTAACCCAGGGAGGCATCGCGAAATTTCCGATCCTTCCAACCGCCCGAGCGGAATATCCATCACCATAATTGTTTTGCTTAAAACTCGTCCATCGGACTACAGGCAATGGCTAACGGGAAAGTTGGAAAGAGGTTATACTAATTAAGGACCTCCATGAAATAAATCTATCATAATTCTATCATTTGAACTTACAAACTGCTGGGGCCCCTGCTGAAAACTGAACGACAGCATTCTGTTCCAATATTTACATCGTCAGCTTATAGAACACGAGAAAAAGGGGGATTGGCATCAAAATTATACCGAAAAAATCTGGCTTTCTGTGACCATCATACCTGTGAGACAGCGCAACAAAAATCTTTTAAATCATGTTCACGAATCAGGAAGAAGACGCAGAAAATTATTTCTGGAAAACTGACGATAATCTCCACACGTTGAGATCGGTGGTACGAAGTTCACTTGTATTTTTTCGCTGCTTAAGCCGTTTCTAGCTCTTAGGCCTTTGGCCAGCTTCAAGTTTCGAATTGAAGTTTAGTTTTATTCAACAAGCTAGTCGTTTAGCCAAAGTATTTCTCGATTCACCGATTTATAGCAATCCTGAGTGCAACGGTCGGACGTGACTTACAACAACCTTTGAAGGGCCCGGATTGAACCCTTGTTCCCTCCTGGGTACTAGAACGACGTCTATAGCCTTTGAGGCGCAGAGATATGCGTTGGGAGCCAGATTTTGTGCATGTCAGATGCCGCCCCTACTCAAAACACCTCGATTTAAAAGATCTGACCAAAGTCCTATCACCGATGTTGCTTTGGGGGAAGTTTGTGGGACAATGGTAAACCAACTGAATGTCACCCATTGCACCGCCTTGATTTACGAACTGAGCGCCTTCAGCAGGCATTCGAAGCGTTCCTAATAGGGACAACGCGGCGAATTGATGATGGGATGTGTTGCTGTTTACATTAATCTGCTTCGAAACTGTTGGCGTGCTCCTTGAAGGAAGGATAAACTTTACCAAAGCGAGAAAAATGAGATGAAGCATTGCAGAGTACATCATCAGAAGGAAGTACGAGATGCCCAAATCTTCAAGTACGGATGATTTATATCCAAGTCAAGCTGATGACGGATTTCGGAATTCAAGTCACAACAGGTTTCAGGTAATATAGCTGACTGAATCTGGGAAATCTCAGGCACTAAGGTCTCTAGTAGGTAGGTTCTTCTAAAGTTGACGCTTAAGCGACCCGACGGCAGGACAACTCAGGAGAGTGGTGTAACACATCGAGCCCACTAACCCAGCAGGTCACCTGCCGCAAAAGCTGTAAATATCCTCAATTACCAATAGCTGGGTCATGAGAGATGACCCCAACATTATAGGCGGAAGGATTCGCATCAAAAGAAGTCTCCATCATTCGAGCAGGGGTCTAGAACTGTCTATAGACTAGGAACAAGACGTGAGCATTTCGCCGCTGCAGATTGGCTCCTGTCGGTATTGAAAATGTAAATCAAGTTCACTCCAGCACTTCCGAGCGTGAGCGAGCGTATCCGCATCGTGATGTTTCCTTGATTACTTACATGGAAACTACTGAAAATAGGGCTCTTGGAATTCCTCTTCCGGCGCGTTCGGCTCGTGTATCCAGGATTGTGGCGCCAAAAAACCATGATTACGGAAGGTGCAATAGGATGAGGGATTTCCGCTCCATCCATCATCTGATAGATTTGTTGTAGGAATAAGATACCTTGCAGGATGTGGGAGACTACCCTCATGTTGATTGAACATCACTTTAGGTTGATGATATCAACGTGTGTATTGATACAATAGTAACAATTCTTTACATAGCTAGCAAAATATTATCAACATCATTTTTCTAAACATATTATGAGTATGTATGCTTATGTAGATCAAAAGCATAGTGAACCAACAAGGAATTGAAAAATTAATGGAATCCAAGCAGAAAAGTTATTTCAATCGTTAAAGTATGGGTTTTTTTGTCCATTTTCAATTATATCATTATTCCTGTGCTACCAAAATAAACAATATGACATAAAATTGTAAAAGCCACAAAGGTTTGATTTTTGAGCCAAACTATAGCAATCTGGGGGGGGATGAATAAGAATTGGAAGAGAATGTAGAAATTCTTCAAATCTGTTCATGAAAAAAATAAAAAAAGGGAAAAAGTAGGGTTGAGGGCTCCAATACTTTATTCCTTTGTTGGGGGTATCCTATTAAAACCTGAAAAACATGAGGGAATAGGTGAAGGGTAAAAAAATACAGAAAAAGTATTAGATAATAGTGAAAATTGGTGGATGAATATTTTTTAAGAGATCTGAAAGGAGCAGAGGGATTAGAACTAACTCAGTGAGTAATGAATAATACTCAGCATGCATCTGATAGATGATAATCTCAACAAAATTTTTAAACCAGGACTAAAAATTTCTTATGAATAACATTGATTCAATTTAGAAAAGGAAACAATCAAAATTAGAAATATAAGGTAGTAGGGTAATGCAACATTTCATACACAACTCACAGGAGGATTTTGAAGGATATTTCAAAGGGCAATCCTAAATTCACAACCCCAGGCTTGCAAACAGGTTCACAACCCATATGCATTGTGAATGGGAAATCACAAGTCAACAAGGAGTGAGAAAAGTTGCTCACAACTTGTGCATCCAAAATGGCAACTCAGAAATGGTTGCAAATCCCCAATTGCAACTCAAAAAGGGTTGCAATTGGGGGTTTGCAACCCCCTGGGGGTGCACGGGTTGTGAGCGGGGGTCACACCTGATTTCCTGGCCCATTTGGGGCAAAATAGCCCAAAATGGGCCATTTGAGGGGGGAATTGGGGTACCTGGGAACCCCTGGACCACATTTGAGTTCCATCAACCCAAATTTTCAGACGTGGCATACTATTTATAAATATGATTGGACCACAAAAAGAAACTTTGAAACTGAATTCTGCATTCTATCTAATGGCAAAAACACATCACTTGGTTGTCACATAATTTTATTTTTCTCTTTCTCAACCCAAAAGTGAGCAAAATTTGGAGTTGTTGAATTGAAAATTGGAATCAATACTAAAGCACCATTGAATTTTTTTGTTTATGGGAACAATGGCAAGCCCAAGCCCCCCTGGTTTAAACATGACTGTGTTAATTGGCTTAATTGAAAGTTTTTTTAAAAAAGCTTTGGTGGAATCTAGGGTTTTGGGTAGGGAGTTGGAAAAGAGAAAATTGGAAGTCACAATTTCATCCTCATCTAGGGTTGAAATTGAGGAACAAAATGTTTCTTCACAACTGGAGTTGACTCAAGCATGTGGGTCACAATTCATATGCCATTTAACTGAGAATGATTTGGCTTGACAAATCCTAATTTAAAAATGGTTAACTAAAAGGCACCAGAAAACCTTGACCCTCCCCCTGTGAGAGCCTTTGCTATTAGTAAAGATGCAGATTTTTGTTTTCAAAAATTGGAAGCCATGCATGGCAAAACATTGAGAAAATTCAAGTTGAAAAAGGAAAAATATGTTGACCTAGCATGCAACAGCTTTGGAGTATATGAGGGGCCTTACCTCACCAAACGGCAAAGGCAAACTCACACAACAAATGTTGGGTGTCAGTTTATGATTGATGCAATTCCTAAAGTAGCAGATCCCACATGGCATCTCTCCATTAGAAACGGCCAACACAATCATCAACCATCTGAAAGCCCCTCAGTGCATACTCAACTGAGGAGAATCTCTGGTGTAGCCTTGGATCAAATTAAGGAAGGTATGAAAGATGGGCTCAATAAAATTCCACTCAAAGAGACATTGAGAAAGATTGATGGTGGAGAACAAATTGACAATAGAAAAATATATAAAACTGAGCAGAAGTTTAAGCTGGCAAAACAGAATGGTAAAGGTGTTATGGACATTGTATTACAAATGCTCCAGGAAACAACGTGGTTTTCCAGGTCAAAATTTGGTGGAGAGGGTCGCTTAGAGGCCCTGTTATTGGCTCATCCTTAGTCTATAAAATTTTGTAAAAAATACCATCATATTGCCTTATTGTATTATAATTATACACAAATTGGTACAAAATCCCTCTATTGCATGTTGTAGGAGAGACATCAAACAGGAAAACATACAAAAATGCTTTTTTTATTATAAAGGGTGATAATAAATTCACAAATCCAGTTGTGTGAGAGTTGTGTAGGGCCCCACACTGCCTGTGGGAGTTGTGTAGGGCCCCAAAAAACCTGTGAGAGTTGTGTAGGGCCCCACACAAACTGTGGGAGTTGTGTAGGGCCCCTCAATGCATGGGGGCCCATAAACTACTCCAAAGGATTGTTCTAAACACGCGCAAGCCCTGGGGGGGCATATACCCCCCATAATGGGCATTTTTGGTTTTGGACCCCTGTACACAACCATATTATTTATTACTTATTACTTATTATTTATTATTTATTATTTATTATTTATTATTTATTATTTATTATTTATTATTTATTATTTATTATTTATTATTTATTATTTATTATTTATTATTTATTATTTATTATTTATTATTTATTATTTATTATTTATTATTTATTATTTATTATTTATTATTTATTATTTATTATTTATTATTTATTATTTATTATTTATTATTTATTATTTATTATTTATTATTTATTATTTATTATTTATTATTTATTATTTATTATTTATTATTTATTATTTATTATTTATTATTTATTATTTATTATTTATTATTTATTATTTATTATTTATTATTTATTATTTATTATTTATTATTTATTATTTATTATTTATTATTTATTATTTATTATTTATTATTTATTATTTATTATTTATTATTTATTATTTATTATTTATTATTTATTATTTATTATTTATTATTTATTATTTATTATTCATCATTTATTATTTAGTGGAGGCTACACAACTTGATTTTAGTTTTTTAGAGTGCCACACAACTCAAATGGGATGTGCAGCATGCCACAAGGCCCATTTTGGTAGTGTAGCATGCCACACAGACCATTTGAGTTGTGTAGCATGACAAACAGCCCATTTGAGTTTTGTAGAATGCCACACGGCCCATTTGAGTTGTGTAGGGTGCCACGTGGCCCATCTGAGTCATATCCACAACTCAAAGGGTTGTGAATTTAACATTACCCTTTTATAAAAAAAGAAACATATGAGTTCTAAAGTTGGTAAAGGAGTTGGCTTATGATACCAACAGGCTTCCCAAAGTCTTTTCAATGGACTGTGAAAGAGCTCTGATTTGTGCTATTTAAAATAGTTCCCTGAGTCATCCAGACAGTCTTGCTCCTGGTACTTGTATAAAAATATTCAAGAAAACTGTAAAGTTTGATTCATTAATCAAAATGAAGGATGGAAAAGTTTTATGACTCTGCGGGCAAAGTATGAGGCCTCTAAAACCAAGGGGTAAGCAGAAGTCAATGATGCAGAAATCAGAGGAGGCCAATTTATTGGTTCTTCTGTTCATTTATTCTGGGAAGTCTTATGTTGAAAATTGTATACAGAGTTTCTTGAAAGACCATGATGATGTGCTCAAGTATAAGGAAAATAAAATTTTCCAGACCTTTGAAATGGTGTGGACTTGTGTCAACCCAGACTTTGGAAATAAAGTAACGCCTTGCGTAGAAGGAGCCAATGCTACTTTCAAACAATTACTTATGGGATCTTTGGGGGACATTTTGACTGTGTGGAAACACCTTGAAGGAACCATTGAAAGACAAATCTAATTAGTTCATGTGTCACTTAAAAAATCTTGAAAAAATTTAGGAACTGTCCTTCCAAAATAAATTTTACCTTTGGGTTAAAAATTGTCAATTCAGGCAATTAAGCTCATTGGGGAACAATTTTAGCAGTGAAAGCGCAACCATGATGTTGCGCAAGGTGTGCTCAAAGTCATATTTAAAAAGCAATGGGCTTGCTGTTTTCCCACATTTTAGGTGAAAGACTAGCATCAAGAGGATCTTCTGTGCCTGAGGATGTTCATCCTCAGTAGATGTTAGACTATGACCCTTCCAGTGAAGTAAGTAGGGTTTTTGGTATTTTTGAAGGGTACCAATTATAGGATTGACAGCAATTATAGGATTTCAGAGATTAATTATTGTTTTTATTTTTGAAAGATTGGCACAGATCAAGTGCTTGATGAATCCAAATTGTTTAACAAGTTGAATTCCATGCTTATGGGACAACCTCAACAAGTTAGATTGGAGATTTTAAATTTGGTGGTCAATTATACAGCTACTTTGATTGCCAAGCCAAAGTTTGAGCCCAGTTTCTTGAGGTCCAGCCACAGTTTACCCAAATTGAAAGTTACTATTGTGATATTTCAAAATTTGAACATGTTGAAAGGGCACTTCAGAGGGAAGAAAGGGGTAGAAGGGAACCAAAAAGACCAAATAAAGTAAGTCTTTTATTTTGAGAAGTGTTCATTTTTATGGTTCAATGAACTGATGGGAAAATTATTTCTGTAGTTCAAGGAAGGCTCTTCATCTGAATTTCATAGTTCAGAGGAAGAGTCTGAAAGTGAATGGGGCTCCCTTCTTTTGGAATCTTCTTCCTCTTCTGAGGAAGAAACAGAAGGGGGGAAGTCAACCAGAAGCACATCTTTGGTGAGTGATCATTTCATCAATGTGACCAAAACCAACAATGAACACTAAGTTAGTTTTTATCATAGGAAAAAAAATTGAAATACCTCAATGAAATACCTGAGAACTTACATAATTTCTTGGGTGAGGTTTGGGATCTAGTTGGTGATGGGAATTTCAGATTTAGATTCATTGCCAAATCACTTGGGCACAATGAGAATGGTTGGTTTCAAGTACAAAAGGAAGTGATTAAAAAATTTAGGAAAAATAAGACATGCTATTCTAAGATCCTTGGAGGCAGTAAAGATGTTGAAAAGATAGAAAAAAGACTTGATGTTAATTACATCAATGAAAAGATTCCCTCTTCAAAATGGCTTGCAAAGCTTGACATGGGCCAATTGATAGCTGACACTTATGGAAGACCAATATGTTTCATTTCATTGGATTCATTTTTTACCTATACTCCTATGGAAATGGCTTTAAAAGAACAATCAGATGCTATCTTCATTTGCTTTGTCAAAAGTTATCACTGGATTAATCTTTTAATTGAGGGAGAAATTATTCCAATCCCACCCATTGTTTCAAAACCTGCTTCTTTGACTTCTAAACAGGCTTTTGTTTGGGTTGACCATCTTAAAGATAAACTTAAGTTGTATTCTAAGTTATAAACTTTGTTTTAATTTCAACAGTTGTGTTTGGGCTCTGATTCTGATCTTGTAATTCTATTAATAAAAAGGTTTATCATATTTTGAACATCATTATGTTGAGTGCTTTCAGTTAAAATCATTATTTTCAGTGTTTTGAATTATACTTTATTGGTAAGTCAGTTCAACTTGTTTTGGGCTGATCCCATCATAAAGATTATTTTTAATTCTTGTGATGGGATCAGCTTAACACAAGTTTAACTTTATTATTTCATGGTTTTTTTTTACTTTGGGGACTTTCCACTAAGGTCAAATTGATAGAAGTATTTTTTGGTGTTTTTACTTTAGGGCTAGTCAATTGAGGTGGGCTTGATACAAGTCCACCTCATTGGATCAGCATGACACAATTTAAACTTGTGTTTTTTTGGCATTTTTACTTTAGGGCTGGTCCATAGACTCTTTCATTGTTTATTTAATTTTTGGTGTTTTTAATTTAGAGATGGTGCATAGACTCTTTCATTGTTGATTTAATTTTTGGTGTTTTTACTTTATAGCTGGTCCATAGAATCTTTCACTTTTTATTTTATTTTTTATTTTTTTATTTTTTTTTTTATTTTAGGACCAGTCCATAAACTTTTTCATTGATTATTTATATGGGCTGCGCATTCATGGCCCCAGAGTGGTGAAATTTTTAGAATTTAATTTAATTTTTTGTTTTGTTTTGTTTGTTCATTTTTTTATATTTATTTTATTTTTAATTTCTTTTCTTTTTCTTTTTTTTCTAACCACAAATGGGTGGTGAAGGGCCACTCACAACCCAACTTGGGGTTTTGGGTGGCCTTTTGTGGCTGAAATTGGCCATGATTGGCCATCCAAAACTCAAATGGGTTGGGAGGGGCTGCTCAAGGCTAAAAGTGGTTGCAAACCGCTGTGGAAAGAATTTACATGCTACACTCAACGTCCGCACCAATCCTGCTCCAGTACCAGATACTTCTCTAGCCCCTTAGTTAAAATACCCACTCTGCACCAGAATAAACGCCTATGCCACTGCTCTGCATCCAAAAGATACTCCCTTTACTAGCTTGCAACAAAATAAAAGGAATAAATTAGCAAAGAATACCCAAAATCTCGTTACTTGAACTATTCCTCCAAAGAACTCCTAGCTATCTAAAGAGATGGTTCTTAAGAACTTTACGCATAGAAGAAACTCCAATAATAACAAAAATACAACCAATATATGATGGTGATAATAAAATTCATAAAAGTATGATAAGATTATTCACCCCTAAAACATGAGATCCCCCCCAATCCACTAAACAGGAAAACTCCCTTTTATATAAAACCCAAATTTACAACTCCAGAAAAAAAAGGAAATAAAAAAGGATGACTTCCTACACCACCTCTCTAACATGCTCTGCAATGATCCAGCCCACTATTAGTCCTAATCCTGCTAGCCAAGGTGTCTCCATAAATTAGATTATTTTACTTCCCAAAATCTTTTTCAACCCTACCAATTGATTTGTGCCAATGCATTGAAAAAAAAAAGATCCCCATCAATCTTCCTCATCAGATCCCCATTGATCCTGCATAAAGCATTACAGAAGAAACCTGTTTATCTTCCATACGGATCCATGTCAATCTGCATGCCGTCTCCTTAGTTTTAGTGTTCAATTGTCCCAAAAATTACACATCTCCCTCAATCTCAATGCGTACTGCATAGGCAGCCTTTTGGACCCATACTCCATAGTTCCAATTTCTTCCTTTTGAATTCTTACTCCAAAGTCCATAAGTGCGGAAGAGGATATTTACCAACCAAAATTATCATTGTGAAAAAGGCAAAAATCCAGCTGTTGATTCTGCAAATAAAAAAACTTCAGCTATTGCTTCCGCAAAAGGCAAAACATGGGCTCAGCTCTCTATTGTGCTGCGCCCCCACTCCTCCCACTTCTGAGCCCCCCTAGTCAAATTTTTTTTATCCTACTTGTGTCCATGTCCATAAATAACCACCACGCCGCACAAAACAACCCAATTTGGGTTGTAAGCAAGTCGTCGTATAACAGGGTTGCAAATATAACATTTCCCATGAATAAATAAAAAAATAAAAAAATAAAAAAACAAAAAAATAAGTGAAATAAACATGAATGTGCATGCTTCGCCCCAGAGTGGTGAAATTTTAGGGAAAATGTTAAATTTCAACCCAAAGGTTGCAAATGGTCATGAATGGCCTTCCAAAACTGTACACTGTTGCAAAAATGGGATCACGCCCCAACAAAGCATGATCCAGGTTGCTTCCAACTGGCGCTACCCCCCATTAGCAACTTGATTTGAGTCCCAAATGGGGGTTTCAAACCTCCCAGGGGTTCCTATTGGGGTTGAACATGTTTTTCAGGCCCATTTGGGGCAAAATAGCCCCAAATGGGCCATTTGAGGGGGGAATTGGGGTAGCTGGGCACCCTTGTACCACATTTGAGTGGCTTAAACCCAAATTTGGGGATGTTTCATACTATGTGGGACTATTATTGGACCAAAAAAAGAAACTTGGGAATCAAACACTGCCTATTGGAAAAAACTCTTGACACAAATCTTGTACACACGCACCACACGCCCATTGGATAAATTAATCTTTCTCAACCCAAAAGTGAGAAAAATTTTGGAGTTGTTGGATTGAACATTGCATGGAATACTAAATTTCCATTGAATTTTTTTGTTTTATGGGAAATTTGGCAAGCCAAAGCCCTCCCAGATTAAACAAGGCTACGTTAAATGACTTAATTAAAAGTGTACTTCACAAAGTTTTGGTGGAATCTAGGGATTTGGGTAGGGAGTTGCAAAAGAAAACATTGGAAGCCCCAATTGCATCCTCATCTAGAGTTATAATTGAGGAACAAGAGTTTTATTCAAAACAGGAACAAGATGTTCCATCAAAACTTGAATTGACTAAAGGTGGTGGGTGAAATTTAATATTTCATTTGACTGAATAGGATTTGGCTTGATCAATACTAATGTAAACATTTAAATATGAAACTAAGGGGTGCCAGACCAGCTTGACCATCCTCCTGTTAGAAAAATTGCTAGTAGGAAAGAAGCCAAGATTCATTGTCAAAAATGGGCAGCCATGCATGGCTACGCATTGACAACTTTCTAATCAAGGAAGGATAAATCTGTCAATCTAGCTTGTGACAGGTATGGGGTTCATGAAGGGACATGCCTCACCAAACGTCAATGGGAAACTCCCACTAGGAAGATTGGGTTTCACTTCATGATACGTGCAAGTAGGAAAGTCACAGATACCATGTGGCATCTCTCAATGAGAAATGCCTCCACAATCATCAAACATCAGAAAGTCCTTCAGTGCATCCTCAAATGAGGAGAATATCAGGTCAAGCATTAGATTTTCTCAGGGAAGGCATGAAAGATGGGTTCAATAAGTTTAAAATGAAAAGGATATTGAGCAAGATTGATGGTGAAGAATAAATTGAGGATAGAACTATCTATAACACTAAGCAAAAGGTAAATCTTGCTGAACTGGATGGGAAAGGTGTTATGGAAACTCTATTGGAAATGATCCAGGAATACCAGAAGGTTTCCAGGTCCAAATTTGGTGCAGAGGGTCACTTAGAGGCCTTATTCTTGGCTCATCCTGAGTCTATAAAACTATGCCAAAAATTCCATCACCTTTCTTTGTTGGATTGTACTTATAAAACAAATAGGTACAACATCCCTCAATTGCACGTTTTAGGAATGACTGTTAACAAAAAGACTTTTACAAAGGCTTTTGTTTTTATAACAAAAAAAAGGATGAGTTTTATATTTGGGCATTGAAAAAATCAAAGCAGTGGGCTCATGATCACAAGTGGCTTCCAAACGTCTTTGTGACGGAACATGAAAATGCTCTGATTTGTGCTAGTAAACACTGGTTTCCCAAGTCATCCAGACAGTGTTGTACATGGAACTTGTATAAAAACATACAAGAAGACTATAAGGTGTGCTTCAGTAATGACAATGTAGGTTGGAAAAAGTTTAGGACTCTTTGGGGCAAGTTTGGGGCTTCTAAAACCAAGAAGGAGGCAGAAGCAAATGATGCTTAACTCAGAGTAAGTCAATTTATTGACAATTGATATCTTTTGGGAGTGCTTACTTTGAAAATTGTATACAGTGCTTCTTGAAAGACCATGAAGATGTACTCAAGTATATGGAAAATAATATTTTTCCTATCAAAGAGAAGTTTGTGATGGCTTGGAATTCTGTCTACCCAGACTTTGGAAATAAAACCACGTCTTGGGTAGAAGGGGCCCATTCAAATTTCAAACACTTACTAGTGGTATCTTTGGGGAAAATTTTAGATGTGTGGAAACACCTTGAAAGAACTATTGAAATTAAAATCCAATCAGTCCATGCAGCACTTAAAGAATCTTGAATAAAGTTGGGAACAGGTCTGACAACAAAGCTATTACCTTTGGGTTAAAAATTTTCAATTGAGGCAATTAAAATCATTAAATGACAATTAAAGAGGTTAAAGCGCAACCACAATGGTGAGGTGTGCTGAAAGTCATTTTCAAAAACAATGGGCTTCCCTTGTTCCCACATTTCAGGTGAAATAATAGAAGCAAGAGGATCTGTTGTGCCTGAGGATGTTCATGCTCAGTGGCAGTTAGGCTATGAACCTTCCAATGAAGTAAGTAGGGTTTTTTGAAGAGTACAAATTATTGGATTGACAGATTAATTATTGGATTGAAAAATTGATTATTGTTTTGGTTTTAACAGTTTTAAGCAGATCCAGGGCTTGTTGAAGAATCTAAAATGTTGAAAAAGTGGAATTCAATGTATAGGGAACAACCTAAAGAATTTAACTTGGAGATTATAAGGTCAATGCTAAAGAATACAGCCGCTTTGATTGCAAAGCCAAGGCTTGAGCCAAAGGTGTTGAAGTCAAGCTGTGGTTGGTCAAAATTGAAAGCAACCCTTTGTGAAATTTAAAAATTTAAGCATGTGGAAAAAAAAATTAAGAGGGAAAAAAGGGTTCAAGGGGGACCCAAAAGACCAAATACAGTAAGTCTTTTATTTTGAGAAATTTCCATTTTTATGGTTTATTGAGCTGATGAGAAATTGATTACTGTAGCGCAAGGAAGGCTCTTCATCTGAATCAAATATCTCAGAGGACAAGACTGAAAAAAGGATTAAAAGGGGATTAAACAGACCAAAGAAAGTAAGTATTTTATTTTGAGGAGTGTCCATTTTTATTTATGGGAAATGATGATTATATTACTAGTCTTTATGCTCAGAATCCCAATTTCATAGTTCAGTAAAAGAAACTAAAAGCTCATTGGGATTTGTGGCGTTGGAATCAGATCACTTTTTGAAGGATGAAGAAGTAGAAATTGAGGAGTCAAAAAGGAGCTTATCTTTGGTGATTGTTGATTACTTCAATCAGATTAGAATTGCGGCTAACTACTGTTTGATTTTAAGAAGTGAATTAACTCAATCAAATACCTGAGAACTTACATAAGTTCTTGGGTGAGGTTTGGGATCCTGTTGGTGATGGAAATTGTGGATTTAGAGTCATTGCTAAATCACTTGGGTATGAAAAGAATGGATGGTTTATGTGAAAAAGGAATTTCTTGAATCATTGAGGAAAAATAAGGGGTGCTATTCTAAGATCCTTGGGTGAATTAAAAATGTCAAAAAGATATAAAAAAGACTTGATTTTGACAACATCAATGAAACAATTACATCATCAAAATGGCTTCCAAATCTTGACATGGGTCAAATAATAGCAGATACTTATCAAAGACCAATATGTTTCATTTCATTGGATTCCTGATGTACTTATACACCTAAAAAAATGGGTGAAGAAGAACAATCAGATCCTATGTTCATTTGCTTTGTTAACAATAACCATTGGGTCCAGCTTGTACTTAAGGGGGATGTGATTCCAATCCCACCAATATTTTCCAAACCACATTCCATGATTTATAAAAAAGAAGCTTGTTGGGTTGATCACCTCAAAGATAAACTTGAGTTGTATTCTAACTTATAGATTAATTTCATCATTTGGGTTTGGGTTCTGATACTGATATTTTAATTCTATTAGTATAAAGGTTTATCACATTTTGAGCATCATTATGTTAAGTGTTTTGAGTTAACATCCATATGATGAGTGTTTTCAATGGGATTTTAATGGTAATTCAGTTCAACTTGCATTGGGCTGATCCCATCATAAGGTGCATTTTTACTACTTGTGATGGGATCAGCTTAACACAAGTTGAACTTGTTTTTTTTTGGTTTTTTTACTTTAGGGCTGGTCAAAAAACTTGTCATTTTTTGGCAATTCTACTTGAGGGCTAGTCACAAGTTTAACTTGTATTTTTTGGCCTTTTTACTTTAGGGCTGGTCAAGTTGAACTTACTTGTATTTTTTCAGGCGCTAGTCAAGTTGAACTCTTATTTTTTCAGGCCTTTTTCATTTTTGTTCCTTTTGTCATACTAATATTTTTTCTTTTTTGGTGTTTTTGTTAATAAATGAAAGGCTGGCCTAAATGAAAATATTTATTTCTTTGTATTTCTTTGTATTTATTTTTATTTATTTTTATTTATTTTCATTTATTTTTATTCATTTTTATTCATTTTTATTCATTTTTATTCATTTTTATTCATTTTTATATATTTTTATATATTTTTATATATTTTCATTGATTTTCATTGATTTTTATTTATTTTTATTTATTTTTATTATTTTTATTTATTTTATTTATTTTTATTTTTATTTTTATTTTTATTTTTATTTTTATTTTTATTTTTATTTTTATTTTTATTTTTATTTTTATTTTTATTTTTATTTTTATTTTTATTTTTTTTATTTATTGTTATTCATATTTATTTATTTTGATTTATTTTGATTTATTTTGATTTATTTTGTTTATTTTGATTTATTTTGATTTATTTTTATTTATTTTTATTTATTTTTATTCATATTTATTCATATTTATTTATTTTTATTTGTGTTTATTATGTCCTTCATTTTTTTTATTTTTTCTATATTTTAATTTTAATTTTAATTTTTTGAAAAAGGGTAGTTAATGGCCTTTCTCAACCCTTTGGGGCCTGAAACAGCCGTTCAAAACAACAAATCAAGTCGTGAGCAGCCGTTTGCGACTAGCCTAGGTTGCTACCAGCCATTCACAACTGTAAAAGGTAGCAAGCCACTGTTTGCAACCCAAAATGGGTCATGAATCACGCCATGCAACCCCTTTTAGGTAGTGAATGGGGGTTGCAAAGTTGCAAATCTAACATTGGCCATTTTTTAGATATTTCTTTTAATCATTTTTTAATTTGTTTAATTTTTTTGCAATATTTTTTATTTTTATTTTATTTTGTTTCATTTTTGTTCAATTTTTTATTTATTTTTATCCCCCAATTTCAATTTCTTTCTTTGTCTTTTTTTAAAGCCTGGGATGGGTTGCAAACAGTGAGTTGGAAACTCAATTTGGTTGCAAAAGACTGCTTGCAACCTTTCTTGGCAGAAAAAGGACATTTGCAACCAGTCTTGGAAGCAAAAGGCTGTTTGCAACTGGTCTTGGAAGCAAAAGGCTGTTTGCAATTGGTCTTGGAAGCCAAGGGCTGTTTGAAACCCATCTGGGTTGCAAACCATGCCACAAAACCTTTTTGAGGTTGTGAACAGAGGGTGTGAGGTTGCAAATTTCACATTTCCCAATTTTAAAATATGAAAATTCCAAAAATGATAAAGTTTTGAGTTATTTCAATGAACTATGGGATGGGTGGCTCTTGAGTTGGTGGATCAACTCAATGCAAAGGAATGAAAATGATGTGAGGATATTGTCATGACTTGGGAAGAATTAATTATGATTGTGGGATGATCCATCTGAATGGTGGCAACCTGGCCTCCTTAAGTACTGATGAGTTTTGGCTTTGCCACCATTTGATGATAAAATATTGAAAATATGAAATATTACAGAAACAAATAAAAACACTATATTTCAAAAATGAAGTTAAAATTAATTTAACTTCTGATTCCTTTTTTATTTTTATTTTATTTATGTTTGAATTTTCTCCCACTGGAGACATTGCAACTTTCAGACTTGAATCCAAAATCTTTAGCTCCAATTTCATGCTGCATGATTTCATGCTTGGATTCCAACCTCAAAGAATTAATCTTCCATTTTTCGTTCACTTATATTTCTTTGATACACTTAATCAAAATGCAATGGCTCTCAAGGACCCTGCTGATTTGTCATTTAATAATATTCTTTATAGCAGAATCCTCTGATTCATCAGCTTCCCACTTTGGGGTGTGGCTTACTTCTAAAGCTATCACAACTCCAACGCCTACCTTAACTGAAAGGGGAGGGTATGTGATTGAATACTCATACACCCTCAAATTCACCTGATGGGCGCACAAATCTAGGAGTGATTCCATATCTAAAACGCTCCATTGATAGATCTATTTGATTTTTCATGGTCAATTCATGGTTGGGAAAAGCTTTGAGGTTTTATATAGATTAATCTTCAAAGGTGCTTGATTTGAGATTTACCCAATTTAATCCATAAGTTTTTTCTACAAAAAAAAAGGGAAGATAGAAATTTGGTAATTTTGCAATTAAAATAATCCATCAATGTGTATCAGAGTGATAATTATTCCCACTTTTTCAGAGGAATTTCTAGAAAATTTGGTGATTATAAAATAAAAAGACCCATGCATTTCAAATGATGAATACTAGAGCTACCCAAAAAATAAATGAATTTTTCCAAATCTATTATAGAAATTTTCTCAAACACTTGACCAAATTCCATAAATTGACAATCTTCTCCTTCCCCCCTCACCAAATTTTCCATAGCCAACATCATTCAAGATATCCTAATAGTTATTTTCTTTTAACCACACTTATAAAAGATCACTCATCATGCTCTGAAACTTATGAACAATTATCCCATTGCTTCATCTCTTTACCTCTATCCATAATGCTTATTTTTGAAATAAAATTATTTCATTGCTTGATCCCCCTCCCTAATCCTAATTTTCAAAGCAACACCACTTATTTCATTTCTCCCATCAATACTTCTTCTCAAAAAACAGACCCTCAAAGAAATCGATTCAAAAAATCAAACATGTGATTTGACCTCCTCCACTCCTTCTTTTCATAAAAATTCAAATTTTAAATTCAAATGCAGATATTTTACTTCCCAATTATTTTAGAATTTATCAAAAATACTGCAAATTAAAATGCCAGATATAAGTCAGAAAAAAAAACTTTGGTTAGTTTTCCTCCATCTTCTAATTGACATTGTTACCTGATGATGTATAATAATCCTAAGCAAGGACCAAAATTTAGGGAATATTTTTAAAAAAAACAGATAGGGGATAATTTTTACAGCTATTAGGGTGTATCAGGGTTCAAAATTTGGAAATTTTCAATGGCTTATTTTGGGACAACCATTTATTTTTGGAAAATATTTCTTTTACTAAAATTTACAATGACTTTTTTTTTAATGGAGAAATATTTTGCAATGAAAAAAAATAATTTGTGCATGCCTTAAATGAGCAATTTAAATTTTTGAAGATCTTAACTCTGATACACTTTATTGTGTAAAAAAAAAATTGCAGTCAAAGTCCATCTCAACTGGATTTGGAATTAAAAAGGCTGAAAAGTGTTAAAGCTATGGTTGAATGCTCCATATGAGACAATTGAATAGAATGAGATTAATTCTTATGAAGCCAAGAGGAGTGGATCTAGGTATTAAAGAGAGTGGAACTCCAGTTCAGAGTAAGACAGAACAGATTTTTTCATTCAATTGCAAACTGGAAGCTTAAGTAGACTAACTAAAAGGGGTGCTCACTGATGGTTGGCAAGCTGAGAGACTACAATTAATAAAGCATGTTTAAATCACAAGTAGTATAATCGAAAGAGTAAGTTTTTGAAAAGGACAAGTTGTCACTGGGCATTCACTCACTTGAACTATAATCAACATGTCAGTGATAAGAGAGCAGCTAGGATTAGAGATAAATAACCCACTAGGATGGCAACTACTTAGCACAGTAAAAAGAGGTCACTAGACAATAACACTCAAGATCAAGTATGAGGAAGGACAATAGGATTCAAGGTAAAGATTTTAATATATCTATAACTAAACAGTATAGAATAAAGAAAACACTAGACATGAGCACTCAAGAGCATGAATTGGTCAAAGGATATAAAGCTGAAACTAATGAGGTTGCACTCTAGCTTGAGGGAACACTTGATTAGAAAGAAAGTATGACTAAAATCTCAAGGCATTCATATCTTTTTTTTATTGATTGGAATCAGTCTTTCCTTTTTATTAAAATTAAAAACAAATTTTTGAAGAATCCCAGAAGAATCCCTCTGGGTAATTTAAATTTTCCAAGATTCAGGTTGAAGCGGCTTCAAAGCATCCCAGAAGGTTTCCAGGCACCCCCAAAGAATATGGCATGCTTGAAAGTATCCAGAAGGCCTTTAGGCATGCACAACATTTCAACAACCAAAATTTATAAATTATAGTGATAGGACCAATTTGAAATCATAAAGGATAAACCATACACAATCAATCACAAAAAAAAATGAAACAATAAAAAAAGGGGATTGCTGTTTTCATTCCCAAAATTCTTAAATTTGAATATTTTTGACGTCTCCACAATGTCCTGCATCTGCATGGCTTTCCTTGAATTTTTGAAGTTTTTCAAATTTTCCAAAAAAAAAAAAACCAGCAGGTAGGGGGATGTCCAAAACCTCCCCAAAAAAGTATTCAGATTTTTTGGTCTATGTTAAGGTCTTCAAAACTTTGCTCAAAGATTTGAAAAATAAATTATGTAACAGATCTTTTGCCTTTTTTTAATAATTTTTCCTAATTATTTCTGAAAATCTGAAGAGACAGAAAGTTCTAAATATAACAGAAAGCAAAGTGATAAACTCACAACCCCAGGTTGTGAACAGGCGTGAAATGTAGTTCAAAACCAATTTGAGTGGTGAAAAGAGGTTCAAAACTCAAAGATTTTTTAAAAAAACTATTGAAAACACACAAACCCCCCAGGGGTTCATGTGCTCCTTGTTCACAACACACACAACCCCCGGGGGTCATGTAGTACTTGTTCACAACTCAGTTTTTTTGTGCAAAAAGGGTTCAAAACTCATTCGGGTTGTGAAAAAAGGGTTTACAACTCATTTGGGTTTTGAAAAAGGCTTCAAAACTCATTTGGGTTGTGAAAAATGTTTCAAAAGTCATTTGGGTTGTGAGCAAGTAGTACACAACCCCCCAGGGATTGCACATGTTGAGATTGACACTTTTGGTCCTGGGGAAAAATAGCCCCAAATGGGCCATTTTAGGGGATAATTTGAGGGACCTAGGCACCCCTGGACCACCTTTCAGTGCTTTCAACCCAAATTTGGGGATGTTGATTTCCAATTTTTTTTTTTGATTTTTTTGAACTTTTTTTGATGTTTTTTTATTTAATTTTTCATTTATTTTTATTTATTTATTTTATTTTATTTTATTTTTCTCATGACCCTGGAGTTGTGAAAGGCATTACACAACTCCAAAGGGTTGTGTGGCATGGATCACAACCCATCTGAGTTGTGAATGGCTGTTCACCACTCTGTGGGTTGTGGGAAGCTGTACACAACTTGAATGGGTCATGAACCATGACACAAAACCCATTTTGAGTTGTTTACAGTTTGTTTAGGTTTTTGAATTTATCAATTCCCTAAAATAAGATTCAAAAATGAATTTCCCAGATTTTCAGAACTTTATTTTTCCACCAAAAAAAAGATTAACCTGAAAAAGATGTTCTTTTCAACTTTTTTTTTCTATAAATTCCTGAATCATTTTCCATTTTTTGAGCCTGCAGTCTTTCTTTGGCAAAATAAAGGGCACAAAAGAACCATCAAGATTTTTTTTAGATTTTTTCCCCCAAAAAGTTCATAATAAAAAAATAAAAAATTGAATTTTTTGCTTTAAGTCATTTATTCAATAATAAATACACAAATAAATTATGAAAAATTCAGGAAAAAAACAAATCAAATGATTGAACCAATATCAAGCTCTACTACCTTCTATCTTTGATTTTCAGAATTTCTAGGAGGAAATAAATTTTCAAACCAAGTTCTGTGTTATTATGAATCAAATCCTCATATTTTTGTGATTCCTTGACAGTAAAAGCCTTCCAAAGGGGATCTAATTGGAAAGCTGGATAAAGTTCAGAATTTTAGTGGAAAGAAACTATGTTCTGGAAAACTTTCAAAAAAATTAAACATACGTGACAAGTTTGAGAAGTTTCAGTAGGATGGGAATTGAGGGGAAAATAAGTTGATGGAATTAACTTAGCTAAAGTTATTGCTGGCATTTTTTATGTATCTGCCAGAAGGAACCCATTGATAGGAATTTCATCTAGTGAGTTTGAAGGGCAGGCCCAGAAGGGTGGCTGATATGTTGTCTTGCTTTTTCAAAACTTTCATCCCAGAATTTATCCATGGAATTTTCATCCTTGAAGAGAGAGCCCTTGAAAAGGATCCACAAGTTCCTCCTTTGAATGATATGAAAATTCATGCAGAGGAGCCAAGAGGGTGGTATTAGGGGGGTGATCTAAATAAGTAAAAGGAGCAGAAGAAGAAGCAACAGCAGAGGCAGGTTTTATAATTGGGTTTATGTGTTTTTGAGAAATTTTTTGATTCTGATTTGTTGTTTTAGATAAAGTATAAAAATCAGAAAGATTGAGAATTTGAGAGAAAAAATGTTCAGAGACTTGGGATTAGAGGAAAAAATTTTTTTGGTTATTTTTTGATGTTGGATTGATTTTTTAATGATTAGAAAGAAAAAATAAAAAAAGTTGAGAAAAAATTGTTGAGCAGTGAATTTTTTGGATTTTTGATTGAAGGTTTGGATTCAGGTAAGTTGATTTAGTGTTTTTGGAATTTTGAATTGGATTTTCTGAGTCGTCATGAGTAGTGATGTGTGTGTCATAACTTTCAAAACTGCAAACCAATTGAGAGGAAATTCCTTACAAAAAGGCTATGATACTGACTGAAAGACCAGTCTATTTGCAGTTGTTCTGGTGTCACAAACCACCATGTGATAGTGTGATTGGTTGATTGGTGTGAAGTTCTGATGATTGGAGTGGATTGGAGTGGATTCAGTATGTTGAGAGGTGATTTTATGGTTGATTAGAGGATTGGAATACCCCAAGAGATGAGGAGGAGGCCGGAAATCATTCAAAATAATATTGAATATCAGATTATCCATAAAGAAAATGCCAAAAATATGGACCTACCCTAAAAAGGGGTCTAAAAATTGTAATTTAAGGTTAGAAATCTAAGGGCTCAAACAAGGTTAAAAAAAACATGAAAGAAGATTTCTCTGTAATTTGAAGTTATTTTGAAATTTAAAAAGTCAGATTTTCCAGAATTAAAGTAGTATCAGAAACCGTTTTAATACACCCCAAAACAGAAATTTTCTGTTATTGTTGATGTTGCATCAAAAAATTGGAGGTAAATGATTGAGCCTATAAATCCCAAAATAGTTTTATTGAAATAAAAGAGTGAAAGCTCAAAAATTCTAAAATGCTTGAGGAAGATATGGAAAAAAAATTGAAAATAACGGAATTTTTTTTATTTTAATCCCATTTCTTTGTGGGAAAATGAAGTACTTAAAATCTTGAAGAATAATTATTAAAATTTCTGATAAATTTGAAAAATTGCTGTCTCTTTGGATTTGAAAAAATAATTAGGAAAAAATACTTAAAAAAAAGGGAAAAGATTTGTGATATAATTTTTTTTTTCCAAATGTTTGAACCAAATTTTGAAGGCCTAAAAATTATAGAAACAAAAATCTGAAAAAAATTTTCAAGAGGCTTTGGACATCCCCCTACCCTGAATTATTTAGTTCTTTTTTTGGAAAATTTAAAAAACTGCACAAATTTAAGGAAAATTGCACCAATGCAGGACATTGTGCAGATGTCAAAACCATGTGAGTTTCAGGAATGGGAGTGTGGAAAAATAATTCCCTAAAAAAATAGCAGAACATCAAAAATAAAAATACAGAGGAAATCAAAATAAAATTTATTAAACAAAAAAGAAGCAAAAAAGAAAAAGAAAAAATAGGGAATATCAAATTTAACAAAACCTTCCATTGAAGATCCAAAAAAAACACTTATTTCAGATAAGATGTGTCAAAGTTAAAATTAAATAAGTAGCTTTTTTCTTCAAGTAAATTATATAAAGGTACCCAAAGCATCAACCACAACCTGCACCACGCCATCTATCCCTTTCTTCCAACTTCTATCCAACTCCAACCTCCTTGGACATCTCATCATCCTCACTGCTCATCCTTGCTTCCCACTTCCATCCAACTCTGACCTCCCTGGATATCTAATGACTCAAAGTAACCTGTTGTCCCTGACCACAATTCATGCAAAGTTGAAAAATAATGAGAAGATTGACCACTCCAAACAATCTAAAGCATTCAATGAAACCCACGGGAATCAGAATTCCAGGATCTTACTTCTAAAAAACAGAGCTAACAGGTCCCAAGTTCATCCAAGCAGGATAAGGTTTATGAACTCCAACAAATGGTTATACAGGTATTCTTGAGAAAATTAATGCTGATCCTTGTTTATATTTATACTTGATTGTCTTGCATTGATACTATATTCTTGAAATAGCTGTTTAATCAGAGACTTTTACCCAATGAGTCAAATTACTCCCAATCCAAACCTCTGGTAATTAGAAAAAAAATTCAAAAGTAACTTATAAGTGGTAATCCACCTTAATTCCATGGCTCTATTTAATCATGCAAGAAGGATTATTGGAAAGAGTGTCTGATTTGAGAAGAGATCTCCAAATTCAACCAGAAAAAGGGTCACCACAAAGCTCCCCAATCCAAGAACACTGGAGTGGGGCTGAGTAATGCAAACTTGAGCCCTAATGAACAAAACCAACCATCTGGATTATCCATCCAATGGGGATTGACCAATCAACCCTGGATGAGCCCAAATAGCAGCAATGATGATAAAGCTGTAACCCAATCATGGGGTGCAAAACAAGTGCCCAGTGCAATTGCAAGATGATTGGGAGCATAGCACTTGAGTAAAACATTTTGGGGCATTTTGTTTTGGTGGGGGGGGGGGTATCTAATTCAGAAAAGGAGGAAATTGGTGGTGGAGTTTGGTAGGCTGAGCCCCCTGTCAGTTCTCACTAGGACTTACCTTGAGGTATGGAAAATCCACCTAGTTGGAGTTTGGGAAGGGGGGGGGGTGCTGATGTTCTTTGAATCAACTTTTGTTGCATGACCTGAATAATTAAATGAAATTACAGGGAAACAACCAAAAATGAGGAGCAAGTATATCCCAATAATTAGTATTACCATGCAGGGGATGGGGGGGGATGAACTATGCAAGCATGGATTGGGTTATGATGGAAGCACAGATACAAAAGTGATATAGATTTTCTGTAAGAATGCCCCCCAAGCTTGGACCCAAATAAAAATCAGGAATCCAGTCAATTCAGTGTGAAAACCAATGAATATAATCAAGTTCTTGAGTTCATTTTATTTTTTTCAAATAAGAAAATGAATGAAGAAAAAAAGTATGCCTAGGATGT
The DNA here is from genome assembly GCA_025617555.3 of Puccinia polysora. Classification (NCBI taxonomy): domain Eukaryota; kingdom Fungi; phylum Basidiomycota; class Pucciniomycetes; order Pucciniales; family Pucciniaceae; genus Puccinia; species Puccinia polysora. The sequence goes on from CM062613.1 coordinate 43,198,124, forward strand.
GGGGGGTCAGAGAGAGATGAAGTTGGAGTTGAGGGTGAAAGATGCAAGCTATTGAGCTCATGCAGAGACTTCAATATATATGTAAGTATGAACCACCAACCATACATATGCACATAAATTCATAGATCCAAAAATGGTTGGTCATCCAAGGTTTTTTTTGGGAGGGAATCCTTATAAGCAGGCTCCAGAATATTTCTTGGTCCTGAATAGGCTGGGATATCTTCAGTCCTCCCCTGGTCTCTCTCTCTCTGTAAGTTAAAAATATTCAAATCCTATATTGATATGAATTGGATATCTTTTCAGATTGGGAGATAAGGATTGAATCAATGAGGTTCACACAAATCCATCTAGTACACTTTCTGTCACAAATAAATTTCTCTATTTCACTACCCCAATGGCTGTGATCCTGATTTTATAATCAAGTCAACAGACACCACAGGGAAGATGAATCAGGGGGGAAATCAAAGGAAGAAATGAGGGGGGAGGGAATACCTGGGCGGGCTGGATACATAGATGGGAGATGAAAGGGGGAGTGTTAGTAACGCAATCAAAAAGAGAGTTGAGATACAGAGACTAACCTGGAGATGGAGATGGAGATGGTGGGTGGGTGGGTGGGTTTGGTGAGTGTCAAATCCCCTGCTTGACTTGCCACATGCCCATGCCATGCACACTCTTCCTAATTCCCTCAACTTTCACTTGAAAGCTTGCCCTTCAAGCAAACCAAGCTTGCCCTTCAAGCAAACCAAGCTTGCCCAAATCTATATTGGACAAGAATCTCCTTCAGCTGTTCATCCAAGTCATCCTCCCTTGATCCTTGTCCCAATTTAATTCTGCTCATTCTTTCTTTTCTTTTTATTTCTTTCTTCTTTTTCCTTTCTTTCTTTTCTTTATCCTTCATTTCCTATCCTTGTCTGAAATTTACATCTCTTCAACCTCAACCCCCTCATCTTCAACCGCTAACATATCAAAATTCAACACCTCACTCAGTTGATCAAGTCTTTGAATGTCTGGGAAGATTTCACCCCAGCCTCAAATGAGCCTAAAATTCTCTGTTGTTACCTTTTGCTTGTCTTCCCATTTTTTTGAATCAACTGTTTTTATTCACCCTTTTCCTGGTCCCTTCAAAATGTGATTCTCTCTCAAGAAATCATCTCTTAATAATTTAATTAACATGTTTAAAAGCCAAATTTCAAAACTTCCCAACCCCAAACAATGGAGGGATCTGGAACCATGGACATCTTTTGTCAAATAATGCTCAAGGACGCTCTCAAGGATGTCCAAAACTTGACGTATGAAAATTACTTGATTTGGAAAGATAAAATCTCCATTATCCTTGAACTCAAAGGCATCAAATAAATACTCAAAGTCAACAATAAACTTCTAAAACCAGAAGACAAAATTGAGAATTGTGTAATTATACTCTCAAAAATTGATTCAGTCACTTACAATAATGTCTTAGATCAAGAAAACATCATCTCTGCCAAAATGCTCTGGAAAACCATCAAGGAACAATTTTAATTTTTTCCAAAAGCCAATCAAGCTTGAGTCTTCAATGATTTTATCTACCACCATTTCAAAACTGAAGCCCTTAACTCCTTCATAACCAAAATCAAGATTTCACTAAAAAAGATGCTAGATGTTGGCATAGAACTCACTAAAGATATACTGGCATACTTAGTTCTCTTCAAATTCCCCTCTTCTCTCCACTCTCTTTGGAAGCAAATCATGCATTTGGATAAAGAAGTCAATTTTGATCTAGTTCTATATCAACTAACACAACTGGAGAATGAAAAAAAGTATAAACTCACTGAAGAATTCATTTCAAAAACAGCGCTGTTCACTAATAAATCTTAACATCCCATTTCAAAGGAAGTGCACTGCAGACATGGCTAATTGTAAAAATGCTGGAACAAGCATGAGCATCTTGCTCCCAAATGGTGGAAGGAATATCAGGAAAAATGGAGAGCTCAGAAGAAATCAAAAGGCAAGGAAGTTGCTCATTATCATGCTCTTATTACCATGTGTATCAACAAAGTGAAGGCAAATTGTTGAATCAAATTAGACTCAGGCATGTCTTGCCAAATTTTCAACTCCATAGAGTACTTTTTTTCTCTGAAAGAATGCAATGGCAAGCACATCAGCACAGGAAAATATGGAGCTGAAATTCCCATCAAAGGAAAGGGCAAATTTACACTTACTTGGAGAAATTTTCAAATTTTCCTCTCCAAATGTATCTTTGTGCCTGATCTTGTCATCAACCTCATCAGTCCTGGTTTACTGGTCTTCAAAAAGCACTTCTCAGTCTTTTCCAACAGAAACTCATTCAAGGTTGTACACAAAGGCAATGTGGCTTTCAAAGGATTTACACTGGAAAACCTGTTTTCTCTCAATCTCCCACTCTTGGTCAGAAATAAATCCCAGATCAGTTACCTTACCAGAAAGTTCATTGATAAAAATAAGCTTCACTACCTTCAACAATCCCTTGGTCACATCAGTCCATAACAATTGAAGAATCTTATACCTGGAATTCCCAATTCACTTATCACTAACTTTCAATATTCCAATTGTGTCTTCTCAAAAAATGTCAAAAACTCCGTACAAAAATAAAGCTACCCCTGCTTCCAAAAGATTTGAACAACTTAATATAGAACTGATGGGTCCCATTGATACAGATTCCCGCAATGGGATGAAGTAGAACATGAAAATTATCAAAAGAAGCACAGGTTACCTATCTTCCATTCCTCTTTGCTCCAAGTCTGATGTATGTCCCCAAATCTCACACATTCTTAGATTTGAAAAGAAAAAAAAAAGAGGAGATTCCCCCTCCACTATCTGCACTGATGATGAAGGAAAATTCACCTCCAGCAAAATTTCATCTTCCTTTGAAGAAAAAACCATTGAACATGTTATCACTGAACCATACCACCACAACCACAATGGAATGGTGGAAGAAGCTAATCAAACTATATCTGAATCAATCCAAACCACTATCTGCTCCTCCAAACTCCCTCTTAACCTCTGGGCTGAAGTGGCCAAAGCAGCTTCCCCAATGCCCAACCAAATTCCAAAAATAAAAAACCAAACATCCCCTTAGAAGGCTTTCAAAAACTAGTTGCTGGCAATAGACTACTTCCATCCCTTAGGATCAAAGGTAGTATACTTGAACATGAAACTGTCCCAAGGGGAAAAATTGAAGGATTGTGGAATTGACAGAACCCTTGTGGGTTTCAATCCTGATCTCCTATCCTATTTTATTCTTAACTCTGACAACTCAATCATCTCTACAAAACAAATCAAGATAATCAAAACTTTCTCTAATGTTCCTGTCAAAAGGATGTCCTCCCAATCATTAATTTTGATCTTGAATTTACAATTAATTTTGTCAAACCAGCAGAAAATCATGAATATTCCACAGAAAATCCCTTGAATCTTCTACTTGATGATCCTGGCTTGGCCAAATCTGCTGAAAATGAAGAACTCAATTCCACCAACAAACTGGCCTCACAATCCTCTCAAGAAAATAAAACAAACTGGATCCCACCGGAATGCTTCCCAATTTATCCACTCTCAAACCACCCAACCAATACAGCTATCATGACTATTTTGTTCCCAAGTTTTACAAGCAAGCTAAGAATTGCCTAGATTCCAAAAATTGGGATCAGTTAATGGATTTCAAGCTGAACAGTATCAAAAACATGAAAGTATGGAACAACTATGATGGCCCTTAACCTTCCAATCAACTAAAAACCACATGGGTTCACCAAATTGAGGAAAATTGTCACAGTGATCCTCTTACCTACAAGCGCTAACTCTGCATGCAAGTTTTCAATCAAATCTGTGGCCTAGACTATCAAGACACCTCTCCAACCAGAAAGGCAGTGTCTCTCAGGATTGCTCTCCTCTATGGACTATACCACTTGCTCCAAATCTCACCATATGATATAAAAAGTGCATTCCTTCAGGAACCACTCAAGGAACAATTTATCATCAAAACAAAAAAATTTTCAAAAAGGAAATCAAAGTATCTCCTGCTAAAAAAATCACTTTACGTTCTAAAACAAGCTCCACAGAGATGGTTTAACACCCTGAATTATTGGCTGACCAGTCAGGAGTTTCACAAGTCCACTACCAACCCCTGCCTCTATCTCAACCCAAAATTTAACTCAATCATCCTCTTCCATGTCAACAACCTTATTCTGGTTGGTCTTGGTGACCAGTTCCAAGGAGAGTTCCTTCAAATATTCCCCAACTAAACTGCTCATGAACCAAACATTATCCTTGGAATGAGGTATACTCAAAATGAAAATAAAATTTTCCTCTACCAGTAAAATAACATAGAAAACGGTCTCAAAGAGCTCAAAATGGCCAACTGAAACCCCTCCTTGTTTCCTCTCACTTTGAATCTCAACCTTGGGACAGCCACAAATGAAGAACACAACAAATTGTGTCTCTAAATATCAACTATAGGTCTGCTGCCTTCCTGATGAACTAAATTGCCTGCCTTACGCAACTGGACATCACCTTTGCAGTCTCAAGTATTTCTCAATTTTGTGAACTTCCAGGCATCAATCACTGGCATGAAGTCAAGCCCTTCTGGAAATATCTGAAAGCGTCCAAAAATCTCTGCCTTGTCCTAGAGGTAAAACACCCCAAAAATAAAATTAAATGCTTCAGAAATGCTACCTGGAAAAACAACCTCAAGAAAAGGCACTCCCAATCCAGCCACCTCACTCTTCTCTGCAGCTCCCTGATGTCCTGGAGTAGCTATCTTCAAAGGAATATCACTCACTCAACCACCAAAGCCAAATTAAACCCACTAGTCAATTCATTCCTCAAGGCTATCTGGATGATGGGACTTGTGTCATAAATTTGGTTGAAGGATGTTGAACCCAGCTTGCACTTCATAGAAAACAAGGGATTGGATTAAGAACTAAAGAAATTTGGATTTAACTCAAATACAAGACATATAGACATAAAAACAAAGGCTATATACAAAGAGCTGAAATCCAAAAATCTCAAAATAAATTAATAACTTCCAGAAACATGATTGCAGACAGCCTAACAAAAGCTCTAGAAAAGGAATCACTCTCTAATCTTCTCAAAGTTATCAATCCTTACTTCTCTTATACTGAAATACTACCAGCCATAAGGGGTGTCAAATACCCTGGTTGACTTTTCACATGCCCACTCCACGCGCTCTCTGCCTACTTCCCTGAACTGTCCCTTGAAAGCTTACCCTTAAAAAAAATCTTGCCCAAATCTATATCAGACAAGACTCTCCTTCAGCTGTTCATCCCAGTCATACTCCATCAATCCTTGTCCCAATTTCCTTCTGCTCATTTTTTCTTTTACCCTCATTCATTCATTCTTTTATTTTTCCTTCATTCCCTATCCTTTTATGCAACTTGAATCTCTTCAACCTCAACCACTAACATATAAAACTTTTGACTCCTCAACTCTAATCCATCAAGACAACTCACCCATTCAATCAAGCCTTTAACTTTCTGGTAAGATTTCACCCAAGCCTCAAATGAGCCTTCAATTCTCTGTTGTTTCCTTTTGCTTGTATTCCCATTTTTCTGAATCAACTGTTGTTCTTTGGCATTTTCCTGGTACCTTCAATGTGTGATTCTCTCTCAAGCAATCATCTTTTCATAATTTAATTAACAGTGAGGTGGTTGGTGGTTGTTGGAGGGGAGAGGAAGAAAAGGGTGAGTGTTTGAATCCAATGAGCACAAGAGGAGGAGGAGGGTGAGTGGTTGAGTCTGATGAGTGGGAGAGGAGGAGGAGGAGAATGGTGGTGGGGTTGACTGGGGTCCACTTGTGGGTGACTGAAAAGATCAAGTCAGTCTGCGTGGGATGAAAAAAGAATATAAAAAAATACATGAAGCTTAAGTCAGAGAAGAGATGGAGCTTCTGTCATTCACACATAGGATGGTGAAATTGATGGTTTCAGGGGATTAAGTAGCACTTTTCCAATAGAGAATTCAAGGATAGCCAGTTGGATTCAAAATCAGAGTCTTAATTTGATTCAAATAGTAATGAAAGTTCATTCAGCTTGATTCCACTAGCTTCCTGTAGGTCAGTTTAGACAAGCTGAGAGGTGAAGAGTTGTGGGAGGGTTGGGTTTTTTTATTTGAAGTGATTAGGAGGTGTATGGTGGGCTGTTATAAGGTTTTGGTTTTAAAATGGATGATGTGGAGGTGTGGATGAGTGTTTTTCATTTTGATGCATGGTGGATAGATGATGATGCATAAATTATCAATTTTATGTTTGAAATCCGCCATTTTGAAATACACCAGTTAAGGGGTAAGTGTATATCAGAAAGCCACCATTAAAAATAGCACATTTTTTCAAAAAAAGGCAGGTTTCTAATGCCAGATTTTCTAAATTTTCCACACCCTAATAAATAAATAAATTAATAAATGAACAATCAATAGCAATAATCAATAATTTATACATACAAAAGGCCCCAAATAAATTCAAACACTTGTATTTAGTAAGTAAACACCTTTATTTTGAAGAAGGCATGATTTTTTTTTCCAAAATGAAACCCTCTTTGAAAAAATGTTTTACTAAATTCATGCCTTCACACCATGAAAAATTTGATTTTACTTGCTAGCAAGTGCCATCAAGGAATCTCTGGTTGAAGCTCTGTAAAATCTCTATTTAAAGCTATGCTCATGCTCCAAACAATTTCTTGGTGCACAGTGACTGTGCATTGGAGCTTGGAAAATTCTTGACCTTAGCCTGGCTGTAGATTGAGCCTGAGCTCCTTTATGGCACTTGCTAGAAAGTGATGTGAATTTCTTTGTGGTTTCAAATGTTCCAACAACTTCCTGTGGTGAGATAACATGCCTTTTGAAAGCTTGTTGTGCTGATGGAGGTCTGAAAATTAAATGAGTCCTGTGGGTAATAATTAAGTACTCCAGATCCTATGTGAGGTCTCCTGGGCAGAAAAACTTGAAGAATGAAAGTATGGATGCAATTGAGTTCATATAACACAAAAAAATACAAATTTTCTTTTTAATCAATTCAAGGCTGAGCCCAGATTTGACAAAAAGCTTCAATGCCTGTAAGAAAAGTAAGAAAAATTATAAAAATTCTAGCTTCTTTAAAAAAGCAAATATCTCCTGCCAGATGTAAATAAATTAAAGTGTATCAGAGTTAAGCAAAACCACCATTTTTTATTTGCAGATTGGAACCCAAATCCACAATTTCAAACCTGCCATTAAAAATTCAAAAAACCCACTTATTTCACATCAGAAGTGTCAGAGTTACCAGAAAATAAATGGGTTTTTTAAAACTAAGTATTTAAAGGCTTTCACCGCCTAAACCCATCATTCCACATCATAACCCCTGGTTTCAGCCTCAGACCTCATCAGAAAAATTATACCTTAAAACTCATCAAAAAAAATGTGATTCATCACTATCATAACTTCATCACGCTCTTCTCTTCTTTCTATCCCCATTGCTTCATCACTCTCACCCCTTTATCACTTCCATCACATCCTAACTCTCAGCGCTTTATCACTCTTGTCACTTCCTCACTCTCATCTCTTTATTTTCATCCTCATTGCTTCATTGCTCTTATAACTTTATTGCTTTCATCACATCCTAACTATCATCACTTTATTTCTATCATTTCTTCATCCCATCATCACTCTTACTCTTTGAAAAGGGCCCTTCAGCAAAAATCCCCCCTCAAGACCACACCAAAATCCAATGGAACAAAGCAAAAAATCTTCAAGTAACTCTAAATCAAACAATCCTCCCCCATCAGCTTCCAAAGGCTCAATTAAGCTCAAGAGATCTTATCACATCATCCTGGTGAACTGGCTGAAAATCAACTCCAACTATGACGCTGGCTTTGGATCAAACAAAAAAACACAAGCTGCCCAACCTCCATCCTCTAATTTTAATGGTTATCTCCTGATGGCAAATGAACTTAAGAATAAAAAAAGTTAGGCTGGATCTTTCATCCAAAATGATGCAGGAGTGATTCAAGAACTATTCAGAAAAGTAAAAAAAAGGCCCACTCATTGTCAATATGCACTGTCTTTTTTATCACCAACTCTGATAAAGCCAAGGGAACAAACTTGGTGGATGATAAGTTGGACTCCATTTGTCCTTCTTATATTCATATGGATGAAATATTTGGAAATAAGGCCAAAATAAACACTTTAGATTCTTTTGAAGCCCAAAAATCCAATTCAGTAGATGCCAAGGACTTGGTTGTGGATTCTCATCCTAGCAATGATGATCCCAACAAAAGCTACAAATGGCCCTAATCCAATGTGAAGGAGGATATTCCAACACAACCAGCTCCAATCATGCCTACATCAGCATTGATAAATGATTCAAACCCTTGCTTGGACCCCTCACTCCCCTATTTGGATTTCTATCTTCCTGGGGTGGAAGAACTTAACAACTTGGCCAACAAGCAGCAACATATTCCACTATCTCCATTAAAATAAACATCTGTTCAAGTAAGGAAGAAATTTCTTTTCTTTTTTGTCTTGTTAATCCCAACTGATTTAGATTCTAAAAAAACAGGAACATCAATTTCTGAATGGCCAAAAAATCAAGCCAATGGGGCCTGCCACATCACCTTTGAATGAGAGTGATGATGTTCCCACAAAAACCTCCTCTAAAAATGGAAGGCAAAATGCATCCAGTTCCATCAAAATCAAGCCAAATAACCTTCAAAAGAGGAGAAACACTTCAAATTTTTCTGGCTTTGAAGATATCATGGAGAAGCAAGATTAAAGTAAGTTAATCGAATGAATCTGATTGCTTTCAAAATCAATCTAATTCATATTTCCCTCTGAAAAACAGTGAAGTCACAAATTGAATCTGAAAAACTTCAATTTAAAAAGGAGAAGTGGGATTTTCAACTGGCTATTGATTTTCAAAAGCAGAAAGCCAACAGTTTGGCTCATCAAAAGAAATTTGATGCTGAGTGGAAATTGAAACAGGAAGAGCAGGAGTTTCAAAAAGAGGAAAAGGAGAAGGATCAACAGGAAGAGAGACTTAAAAAGGAGAGCAAATAAATGTCAATGGAAAATAAAGATAGGTTATCAGTAGCCATGGCATGTATTGCTAGAATTAGAACTGTGGATGAAGTAAAGGAAATTACTCAATTTCTTTTCTTTTAAAATATTTACTTTGACAAAAAATTTAATAATAAAAACAAAAACAAAAGAATTATTTTAAAATACAATGATTTTTGAGCCTATTTTTAACCCCACCAATGAAAAAATGCTTTTTATTTTTATTTGCATTTTTTTTGAAGAGAAAATTTTACTTATTTTCATGTCTTTGCAAGTGTTAAGAGTAGTCTTGTTAATTTCCCTAGACATAGCCATCCTAGTATGGGAGGCAGTCTCCACAGCAGGAAAAGTAAAGTGCTTGTACTTTTTTTGCTGCCCAAACCATTTTTACACTAACTTTTTTTTGAAGTCAATGCCAAAACACAAGTCAGGAAAAACAAATTGGCCATCAGATACTTGATATGTTTCCTTTTTATCAATAATTTTTCCATTTGATTTTTTGATTGAAACCACCAGTAGAAAGGAATAGGAAGAGATGTCACCTTTGTCAATGTGGGGAGAAGGGTAGAAGGAATTTGAAGTGAAGGTGATGTGGGGGGCACAGTCAAAAGGAGTGAGCTGGGATCCAAATTCCAATGAATAGAAAGAAGGGATATTGTTTTCCAGAATTTTTAAACAGTTAGAATCATGTACCAGTCTGGCTAATTTTTGGAACATTTGGCCTAAAATTTGTGAGAACTTGTCAGACCTAAGGTTAAAAAGAGAAACCTCTTGAGGAGAATATTGAATAGCAGCTTTCTTAAAATATCTTCCAAATATTTCAGAAGGTATCATTTGTTTTTGCCATCCCATTGCCCACATTTAAACATCTCTAGATCTTGAAGGACCAACAGTGTTGAGAAAATGTTTGGATTGGTGAAGGAACTTTGTGACTGAGTTGATGTCCTCCTTTTCTTTCTCAGAGAGTTTATTCAAAGGGAAAAATTAAATCATTGAAAACAGAGAGTTGTGATTGGAACAGTTAAGAACAGCCACTTTTCCAGAGGTGAAGAAATGGAAATGTTCAATCTTCTGTTTGGATTTTCTAAACTCTTCAGGGGACGGTTTTTGAGTTTTCTTTTTGGAAGAAATAGAAGGGTAAAAACCCAAAGGTTGAAGTTTTCATCAAGGCCAACCCAGCTTTCCATTAAACCCTTCTTCATCTACTTCCAAAGAGATTTCAGAATCTCTCATTCAAGCCCTCTTTCACCAAAGAGCCCTTTGCTTGCCACCTCTCTTTATATTTTCAAAAACATCTCCTTCCACCTTGATCCCTCCCAGGCACCTACTGCGCTTGTGGTGAGGATCAAGAAGGGATTAAAATTTTTTTATAAAATTTTGAGTGTGGCGGGAGAAGCATTTGAAGTCCAGAAAAGGGCAGGGGTTGAAATAAAAAGGTGTCGAATACCAGGTTGCATTGCATGGGATCCAAAAAAAAAACAAGACAAAAAAACCAAAAAACAAAAAAAAAATTAGTAATGTTATACTCAAGGTATAAGATCATCAAACATAGAATACAATAGATACTGTTCAAAGCTGATGAAAAAAAAAGAAATCTTCATTTAATGAAAATGAGGAGGAGAAGGAGGAGAGGAGGATGGATTAATTTCCTGATTGATTGAAAATCAATCAAGTGATCAATTTGAAATTTATTGGGAGGGAGGGAGGGGAAGGGTGAGGAGGAGGAGGAGGAGGAGGAGGAGGAGGAGGAGGAGGAGGAGGAGGAGGAGGAGCTTATCTGGGGGATTGAGCAAGGAGGTGGGGGGGATAAAGGTTGATTGATCAAAGGATCAGCAACCAATGAGAGACAGGAAGAGGAGGAGGAGGGGGGAGCTTACCAAGGGTGCCAACCAAAAGAGGAGGGGAGGTGGTGGGTTAGGTGATGGTGATGGGTGAGGTGGTGGTGATGGGTGAGGTGGTGGTGATGGGTGATGTGGTGGTGATGGGTGAGATGGTGGTGATGGGTGAGGTGGTGGTGATGGGTGACATGGTGGTGATGGGTGAAATGGTGGTGATGGGTGAGATGGTGGTGAAATGGTGAGGTGAAGGTGATGGGTGAGGATATTTTTTGAGGAGGAGGAAGGAGTGGACAGGTAGTTTTGTGGGGTAAGGTGGTTGGTTTGAAAGTTTTGGTTCTGTTTTGCCTAAGTCCACAAAAAAAAAAAAAAAAAAAAATAGAAGAAAGAAGAGTCAGCCTAGAATTCTTGGTTAAAAAATAAATGAAAATTTCTGTTTTGTGAATTTTTATCTATGTTGAAACAGAATTTTACTCATCAAAGTGAGAAAGTGTGAGGGGTAAAATATTCTCCCTCATGGCAGAGGATAAGGGAAAAGATGAGGCAGGGATGACCTCAGGAGGATCATGAATATTGTCCTCAAATATTTTGTCCCATTCATCTTTGATGTTGGCCAGAAGGTTTTAAAGTATTACACAAAGAAGAGGAGGTACAAGATGAGACAGCAATCACTTGAGGAAGATCCGGAATATCATCTTCAAATATTTTGTCCCATTCATCTTTTATGCTGGCCAAAAGATTGTGAAGGATTAAACAAGTGATAATTCAGTTGATGAGGATCTTCATTTCTTTGGAATTTTGAATCTGCTATTACATTTCCCTTAAGCTGGCCCATCTTCCTTTCAGGAATCCTATGGAATGCTCAATCCAAACTTGGGATTGGCCAAAATGATAGTTGAAATCAGTTTTGGCTTGATTATTTTATGAAAAATTGCAGTATGCTGGACCACATATTTTCCAATAGCATAAGCTGAATTGGCAAGAAGGTGTTGATCTTGCCCCAAATATTTCTCTGGTTGATGGGAAATCTGCATCCAATTTAAAACATATGAATTGTGAAAAGAGGATGGAAGGCCAGCATGGAGTAATATCAAATTCTTGTTCTTATCACAAACAAGTTTTAGTGACACAGAATATCTATACAGACATATAAAGAATATTCAGTCAGTTTTTTATCAAAGGTGTTATAAATGGCTTTGGAAAAGAAATGAATTGATTGCATTTTTTCCAATCAAAATAGTGGTTGCCATCTAGATTGGGTTTTTGACTAAAGGGGATAGTGGTTCCATAAAAAAAAACCAATGAAACCAAGAAAGCCCTCAGTCTCCATGACTTGAGATATCTCCTTGCATTCTTCTTTGGTTGTCAAAACAAGAACTTATTGAAAAAAGATAGCATAGCAACCATGGCTCCCTTGGTGTATAAGCCAATTTTTCCATAACCAAATGAGAATTTATTTCCTAATCAATGAATTTCTTCTCCATTTCCATTTGATCCCAATCTACAAAGGGTAATGGCCAGTTGTATAGCTGGATCCCGTTGAGGATTCTAAGAATATTTCTGGAAGATGTGGTGGTCTTCAATCATCTCCAAAATTTTCATGAATGAAGGCAATAAAGTTTGGAAAAGTTGATTGAAACTTGAAGTGGGGAGGAGATGAAGCTTTTGCATTTTATATATAGGGTTGCGGAGAATATGGCTTTCTAGAACCATGTATTTCTTTTCCAATAGAGAATCAAATACAACCAAGTTTATTCAAACTTGGAGTCTGAATCAGATTCAAATAATAAAAAAAGGGCCAATGTTAAATTCGCAACCTCAGGGTTGCAAACAAACGGGAATTGCTGTTCACAACCCATATGGGTCGCAAACAGCAATTCACATCCCAAAAAGAAGCAAGCAAAGTGTCTCCTGACTTCTGCATCCCCCAGGGGGTTGCAAACCCCCAATTGCAACCCATTTAAAGTTACAAACTGGTAATTGCAACGTTTAAAGGGTTGGAATTGGGGGTTTTAAACCACCTTGGGGTTGCGCAAGTCGCAAGAGGGGGTTTCACAAGTTTTACTGGTCCATATGGGTAATCCCCCCCAGATGGGCCATTTGAGGGGGGATTTGGGGCAACTAGGCACCCCTGGACCACATTTAAGTGCTGTCAACCCAAATTTGCGTATCTGGCATACAATGTGGGACTATTATTGGACCACAAAGAGAAACTAAAAAATGAATTCTGCCTATTGGCAAAAAAAACTCTTGAAACAAACCACGTACACAACCAACACATGCCCATTGCAAAAATTTATTTTTCTCAACCCAAAAGTAAGCTAATGTTTGGAGTGGTTGAATTGATAATTGAATTGAATACTGAATGGCTGTTCTATTTTGTTGGTTGGTGGGAACAGTGGAAAGCCAAAGCTCTCCCATTTCAAAAATGGCTGTTTTAAAAAACTTAGTTGAAAGGGTTGTTAAAAAAGCTTTGAATTCTTGGGATTTGGGTAGATAGTTGGAAAAGAAAACATTGGCAGAGGCCCAAATTTAATCCTCATCTAGGTTTACCATTGAGGAACAAGATGTTTCTTCAAAACTGGAAAAAGATTTTTTGTCCAACTGGAATTGAATAAAGGTGGTGGGCACATTTAATATGTCATTTGAATGAGAAGTATTTGACTCAATCAATACTAATTTAACCATTTAAATATGAAACTAAGGGGTGCCAGACACACTTGAACCTCATCCTGTGAAAGCCTTTGCTAGTAGGAAAGAATCCAAGATTTATTTTCAAAAAGTGGCAGCCATGCATGGCTACGCATTGACAAATTTCAATTCACAGAAAGATGAATATTTGATCTAGCATGTGACAGATTTGGGTTATATGAAGGGCCATGTCTCACTGAAATTCAAAGTCAAAATCACATCAGGAGGGTTGGGTGTCAATTCATGATCTGTGAAAGTTGGAAGGTAGAAGATCCCTTGTGGTAATCTCCATTAGAAATGGCCTTCACAATCATCAACCATCTGAAAGCCCTTCAGTGCATCATCAACTGAGGAGAATCTTGGGAAATCCCTGGATCTACTTAAGGAAGGAATGAAAGATGGGCTCAATACAGTGTGGTGCCCCATCCTGGACACCCTGGCCGCCTTAAGACCTCAACCCATAAACTGTTGCGCAAACGTACCGTCCGCCATCAAAAAAAAAAAAAAAACTTATCCTCAGGCTCATCCAAACCGTCCTTTATCCACGCGCGTCGCGCGTTGCGCGTCCTTCATCCGCGCGCTTTGCGCGTCGCGCCTCGCGCGCTGCGCTTCCTTTATCCGCGCGCGTCGCGCGTCCTTCATCCGCGTTGCTCATCATCCTTGCCGTTGCGCGTTGCTTGTCATCTCCGCTGTTGTCATTGCGCGTCCTCATCTTTTTTGTCGCGCGTCTTCATCTTTGTTGTCGCGCGTCCAAATCTCCTCATTGCTACCATTGCGCGGCGCTCATCCATGATTTACCAAATCCATCCCAAACGCACCCCCAAGCAATTGGCAAATCCTTGGATCCGTCAAATCTCCCATCTCACTTGATCTATCAGTCGTGAATCTCAAGCCTGTCAGGATTTACTCAACCATTTCAAGCCAATCTCCTATCCGCGCATCCGCGCTCTCACGGACTTCATCCGTTACTTTTCCTGGGGCTCTCCCACCCACTTCCGCCTTTGGACGAGGGGTGAAGAGTGCCAACTACCGCCCGCGGACATCCGCCGCGGTTTGGTTCATTCCTCTTTCCCACCCTGTTTGCCTTTGGATGAGGGGTGGATGACTCTGGTATTGTTGCGTGCGCCCATCCACGGACGGACGCGAGTGACCACATGATTTTCTTCCCTTTTCCGCTCTACTTGTAGAATCCATTGTACATAGTCTAACAGGGCCTCCTGCCCATATAAGGAGGGGCTCTTCCCTGCCTTTTGGATCCATCATTGGAGCATGGAATCATCCAGCATGAAATAAGCACACCCTTGATCCTTGAGCTTCCATACTCAAACCCTTGATCTTTGATCCTTATCACCAACCAATAGCCTTGCTGGTTGAAGAAAAATTCTGTCTGTTGGAATTTTGAGTGTGTTATACCACTCCTTGATCCCTTTCTCTGACCATACTGGTCCTGATCCCTGATCACCTTTCTGGAGCCAATCACAATTGATTGAAGAGGTCTTATTAAGCTTAAGACCTGGAGTGTTATACCTCCCCTTAGCTTCTTTGGAGTTGCATTCTGCCAGCCTACTCTTGAGTCCCTTGAGAAGTGTTGAGGTTATCCTTGCTTCAAATCAGTTACTGTTTGTTTTAGAGCTTCTTAAACATTGTGCTTTGTCTTGTACAGCCACCCTCAGTTATCTGGTACCCTTCAAGCGCTTGATTGCAGAGAGTTGGGCAGGTTCATTGAGAACCTGGAGGTTGCTTGGGTTTGAGTTGATCATCCCCAATATTCTGCTGACAATCAGAGTTATTAGCATGTGGGCGTTGTTTACATACAACAGCTTTTGTTCTTTGAACTCTAAGGGAACTTTAACTTCTTTTGTTCAAGTTTTTCCCTGCATAATCTTGTCTCGGATAGTGATGTTCTGTCGCTACCAAACTATTATCATCTTTATCCTCTACTCCTTGATTCCTCATTTACCAGGTTCTGGACCTTGATCTTGGTTACATTTAAATATTTTTGTAACACTCAGGAGGGCAGCCTAAACAGCACCTTTCCCCTCCACAGAACTGCCATGGCCTAGCACATTTTGGAGTCTTACATTTGGTCCCCCAGGCCAGGATTGAACCAGCAACCTTGGGATTTACAGTCCCAACTTGAAGAATCAACTCCAAAATCCAATCCAATTTTTTTTCTTTGCTTTTTATGTTTGTTCTTTTTTCAGATCTGACCCGTTGTGGAAAGAATAAAGGGTTATCCCCCTATAATTGTCCCAAGGTTTGGAAGTTAACGGTTCCCTGCGTTTGAAAGGAGATGAGGATGTCCAAAGTTGCACTTAAATGAGAAATTGAAATAAGAGATAAAGAGATAAAGAAAAGTAGAGAGAGAAATCGCCAATCCTTCAATCCTAAGAACTTTCCACCTGGATGTGTATCCAGTATGAGTTCCCTTAATCTCCTGGTGAGATGAGTGATTCAATCTGGATGATGATATTCCTCCTCCTCTGCATTGATGCTCCAATGCCTCCCCCTCTCCTCCAACCCGGAGTTGAGAGTGAGGATAAGTCCTCCCTCTCAACCCTAACCTAAGTACACGCGCAAATAACAGTATGACAACAAAACAGAAAACAATCTCAAAACAGAAATCCTAGCCTCCTCTCCCCACCTCCTCCATACCAAACTCCCCCCGTCGTCCGTACGCCATTCCGTCCATCCGGTTTGTCCTTCTCATGAAGCGGTCCTTGCACCGCGCCCTACTTGTAGCCCCCCGTGCCTGTCCGTATCCGTTTGTCCGCGCCCGTCGTGGGTGTCCGGTAATATCCGGCATGATCTGCGCGCTTGCGCGCGCGCTTCATCCGTTCCTTCATAGCCCGCGGATTGCTCCGCCCCTACGTATCCGAACTGGCGCGCCCGCAAACCTAGTCAAGCGCACTACCTTCCAAATCCGATCTCCGGGGCGGATCGCCGCCCAAGCCGCATTTGATGCTGAGCCCGACCCATCCACCAGGTGCGGAGCCAAACAGCGGCTGCTGCTGATCCAGCAGCTGCCGCTGCTGAGCACTCCGCATACCCTAGTGCTGAGCCCGCTTGCCCCCAATGCTGAGCGCGCAGCCGTGACGCAGTTCCCAATCCGTGTCTATAAATTGACACCACATCCCCCCCAACTTGAGTTCTGTCCCCAGAAGTTTCCCATTGCTTCACCATACCACCACCTCCGCTACTTCCGCTCCACCCCCACCACTTCCGCTCCACCCCCACCACTTCCCACTACCACCTTCTCCGTCTCCCTCCTCTCCATTGCCATCATGCTCCCCTGCAAGTTCTGCGCTTGGAACAGGCACACGTGTTTGATCATCCCTGGTCGTCGCGCCTGTGTAGCTTGTTGTCGCGGTCATCCTTGCTGCTTGCTTAGCAACAGCATCCCTTGGGCTCCCCCCCAATCCGGCTCTTGCCCCAGGCCGCGTAAGAGGGCTTGTCCGGACCCGTTTGTGGTTTTGGTCAACGAGTCAATCTTGGAAGGCTTGTGGACACCACCCGGTTCACCTCCATCCCGCCGCCCCCAAGCTCCATCACCCACCACTTTGCACGTGAGCCGCGACTTGGCATCACCCCTCTGCCGGGCTGGACCTCTGCAACGGGGCAAGTACAAAACTTCCAAGGAATGGCGTGCAGAGACCCGCGCTTGGGCCGCTGCTGTCAGCGTGAACGGAACGGTACCGGACCCAAGACTCTCTGGAAGACCCACGGCTGTGCCAGCACATCCTCCTTCTACTCCACAACCGCCGACACTGCCCGCACCACCAGCGGACTCGGATGAGAGGCCTACGACCCAAGACTCTCCTCCGCCTCCATCACCAATCGTTTTCCCATCATTGCCTCCAGCTGGATCAAGCCCCCCTGTTGGTTCCCCGGAGGCCTCATCTTCACCGGCCGCTCCTCCAGCCAGCCCTCCCAAGATCACGGAGATTCCAATTGTAATGGCGCTCCTGGCGGGTGGCTTCGAAGCTTTCGCGGAACGGTCAACCACAATGCTTCGGAACTTCCTTGCGATCCCCGGGGCACAATCCTTGGAATCCCGGTGCAAACTCCTGGCGTCTTTCCGGGCTTTACTGGCGTCCTTGAGGGCGGAAATGGAGGAAATGATGAAGATGGCGTAGGCGCATTGCCCCCCCTTTTTCCCCTTCTCCCCTTTCCTATTTTCTTCTCTTCTTGTTGCTTGTACCGCGCTTCCCTTTTCTGTTAAGAAAATACATGTCTCCGCGCAAGGTCCTATCCTTCTGAGAAAAAAAGTGCACAGCCGCGCTTTGAGAGAGTGAGCCCAAGATTGAGTCCGCGCCCGCACGCTTGCTTCTTGAGCAACCGTAAGTGAATAGCCGTTCCAAAAGAGGCACCTGGACCGCCCCAGACAAACTGCCACACAGTTCCCCGTACCCTTCCTGTAACAAAAACAACAACCAAAACACCAGCACGCGCCACCGTAAGGGTAGAGAGAGAGAGAGAGTAGGAGAACGGACATTCTGGGGTGTCTAGTTGTCCCGGCTGTGAACTGGCTAGAGCACCCCCTCACCAAATCAGGCTTAGTCCCATACCAACCACCCATCCTTGAGATATCCTGAGAGAAATAAAAAGAGAAAAAGAAACCAACAGAGAAGAAAAATAGAAAAGAACACTTTTTTTTCGCGCAACGCCCGTAGACCGCCCGCAAATCGCTCTTCGTCCCGCTTCCCCCATCCGCGGGATTGCCCACGCGTCCCGGTTCCGCGGGGCTTGTCCTCGCGTTTACCGACCCGGCTTTGTGCCGCGCCCGCGTTTCCTGCAAAAACCCCAAGCCAGCAAAGACCCCACAATCCAGATAAGAAAGAAACATAGAGAAACAAACATTCTGGGGTGTCTAGTTGTTCTGGCTGTGAACCGGCTAGAGCACCCCCTCACCAAATCAAAACTTATCCCCTACCCCCTCTACCTCCCCCCCAACTTGGCCACTGTCCCCAGCTGGTGGCAACCGCCTACTCCGTTGCAACGGCGCGGCCTCCGCTTCTCCGCCCAAAGACAAATCCCTGGATTGCGTTCCTACACCATTGCCGCGCTCCACACTCCCGTTGTCCCATCCTTCACCCCCTTCCGCCGTCTCGTCAAATGAGGTAGATCCTTGTGCAAAGAAGCGCTTGACATGCGAAGCCGCCGCCTTTGGTTTCAGCGGAGTACCATCTAATTCCTCCAACTGATAGCTGCCACCCTCAAACTTGGATGACACGCGGAATGGGCCGTTCCACCGGTTAGCAAACAACTTCCCCCACTGAGACTCCAGACTTTGGTTGTACAGGAGCACCAAATCCCCCTTCCGCAAGCGATCCCAGAGGCAATGCAAGCAGCGCTTGTCCCAATAGCGCACCCATGCCGTCCAAGTCTTCTTTAGCCGGTCTGCGGCCTTTGCAAGCATTCCGTCCCGTCAAAGGAGCTGTTTGGCACAAGCCTCAAGAAACTCGGCGGAAGTCTTCACCTTCCACCAGTCAACCCCCAGGAATGTCTCCAACTCAATTCCCACCGGAAGCACGGGGCGCTGCCCAAAAAGTAACTTGTACGGCGAGTAGCCTGTTGACCGCTTCACCAAAATCCGATCCACAAACAGCACCATTGGAAGGGTCTCCTGCCAGCGCTTATTGTCCTCCCTGCACATCTTGACCAGGGCCTCCTTGATTGGCTGATGCCCGCGTTTGATCATGCCGGCCCCTTCGGGATATTACTCCGTTACTCGGCTGACCTTGGCTCCGCAACTCTTCACCAACTTGACCAAACGGCCGCAAAACTCAGCCCCTCCATCCACTGTGACCAGACAAAGCAACCCGTACCGCGCGAACCAGTCTTCCTCCAGAAATAGAGCAACTTTTTCCCCCAAGAGCTTGACCAACGGACGCGCTTCCGCCCAACTGGACAGGTTGTCCCGCGCGACAAGCAGATAGGCAAACTTACCTGCCTTGATGTGGACGACATCAAGCGAGACTCGACCAAAGAGGGAGTCTTCCCCTGTGGGGTTTCCAACTTCCTTAGGCAGTCTCGCGCTCCGCCGTTGACAGGCTTTGCAGGACGCCAGCCATTCCCGCACCGCACGCACTAAACCCAGCCACCAGAACCACTCTTTGACCCGCCTCCGCATCTCAACCTCCCCTCAATGACCAAGATTGTCGTGAAGGCTCCGGAGGGTAGCTTCCTGATCCGCTCTTGAAGTGGTAACCACAAGAGGAACCGGAGTCTTCCACCGCCAAAGCTTCCCCTCCTGCACGTAGAAATTCCCCGCTCGCCGCTTCGCCCATTGCATTTCCTTCTCCGTAGCTCCGTTGGGAAAACAAAGGTCCCGCAAGTAGTCACGAAGGATTGCGTACCGCCCGGTCTTCCGGAGCGGCAGCTGAACGCCTGCCTCCACAACCCCTACCTTGACAACCGGGGCCTCCACATTGAGCAGTTCCGCGTCCTCAAACAGGTTGTCCCTTGGATACCGCGACAACGCGTCCGGCATAGTGAACGCTTTCCCCAGAGCATGAACAACAGCAAAGGAGAAAAGTTGGAAAAACGCCACCCACCTGGTCATGGGAGCGTTGGGCAACACTGGGGAATTGATCATCCGCGCCAGCGCCTCTGCATCCACCAAAAGCTCAAAATGGACCCCCCACAAAAGATACTGGAGCCGCCGCACAATCTTGGTGACCCCGCACAACTCCAACTTTGGCTGAGAGTACCGGCTTTCTGTTGGAGTGAAGGTGACCAACTTGTAAAATACCGGCCTATCCTTGCCGTTGTCCTCTTGAGTGAGATCCCCCCCCGCGCCGAATTCGCTGGAATCAACTGCTAGCCTAATTCCTCCCGCATTGTAGTTGAGATTGCAGAGCACAATGCCACGTCCCACAATCTCCTGGAGCTTCTGGAACGCGCAATTGCATTCTTCCCCCCACTTCCACTCTGCGCCTTTCTGCGTTAGTGATTGGAGCGGGCTTGCCACCTCCGCAAACCTCTCAATGAACATAAGGACATAGCTACATAATCCCAAGAACTGAAGGATATGCGACACCGTCTGCGGGGTCGGCCATTCGAGGACCTTATTCCGCTTTTTCTCTGCAATGCGCCGGCCGTCGGAAGCAACAACATGGCCAAGGACTTTGAGCGCTGGGACACAAACTTCCAACTTGTTCCCTGACACCATCAGTCCTGCCTCCTCGATGCAAAACAGGATACGTTCCAATGTCTGCGCATATTCCCACACAAAACATCGGACACCGGGAACTTCAACCAGCTCCGCTCCCCCTTAATTGGATTTCGGACCTTTGATGCCCGCATTGTCAATGAAGATTTGGACTCCCTCCGGAAGATTGTCCTTCAGGATCCAAGCCATTTGCTCCTGGTACACCGCCACGGAATTGGTAGCGCCTTGCGGGAGCCGAGTCAGCTGCATTCTTCCCAACCCAGTCTCAAATGCCGTTAGAGGCCGCAAGCAAGGATCCAACTCGCGCTGGTTGTATCCCCCCATCACATCCACTAAACCGTAACAAGCGCGCCCCGCCATTGACTCAAGGAACTTGTCAACGCGAGGGGGCCGTCCTGCGTCCCGGATTGTAAAGGAGTTGAGCCGCTGTAAATCATGAACAATCCTCAACAACTTTCTGTCCTGCTTAACCACCGCACAGATTAGGCTGGAGTAACTAGACTTTGAATGTTTGTAAAGGCCAGTCTTCACCCGCTCCCGCACCAACTCCAGTAACTGCTCCCAGACCTCCCGCCGTATTGGAATTGGCTTGATCTGCCACGGCTTGTGATCGACAGTGGGGATGAAATAGGGTTCGCCAATATTGTTTTTCAGGAGCCCCCGCTCTTCTGGTCCAAACGCAAGCGCTCTTTCCCAAAGAAACAGAACCAAAATTAGCAACTTGCGCTCCTCCGTACTCAACCATCCCATCGGGCCGAAATTGAAAGCTGCAATCCGCTCCTTGTAATCCGCGCCGAACTAGTAAACCACCCCAAAGCCTTAATCGGCGTGACCCAAGGGTCCCGCAACCAAGCGGTCCGTTCAGTTCCTGGGGCATTGGCTCATTCCTTGGTCAGACCTTCTGTGACACCGGCTTGTACTTGCCCACGTTGCACTGCATCATCCGCACGCATCCTTTGCTTTAAGTCTTGCACAGAACGGAACCGCGGCTTTTGCCTTTGCTCACGAGTGTGGCACAATGATAGGGTTTTCGAAGCGTAGTACCCTTGGGCAATGCATACTGAGAAAAGGGACTTAATTCTGCAACGTGCGCGCCCTGCACTTTCCTTCCTCCCCCTCCCTGCTCCTCATTAGTCAACCGCCCGCGCGAAACCAAAGCTTGTTCCACGCGGTCTCCTTGGTCGACTAGAAAAAATCCTCCAAAGGTCGCCCGTTGCAGACCAACTCCGCGTCCGGTTCCTTCTCATACTCCAACACTCTCCTCCGCTTCCCTTGCCCATGATCGCAGATAGTCGTCTTGAACCTTCCGCCGGACAAATCCTCTGTTCCCACCTCTGGATCAAAAACCATGCGTGCTCAAAACCCAAACATGAACGGCCTTCCCAAAATCACGTCCACACAATCAACCAAAAGAAAAGAAAGGGGCCTACAGACCCTTGCGACCTTGACCTCCTCCTCCTCGACTACCCCATCCACACGGCACTCTCCTCCGTTAAGCGCGCGGAGACCCATCGCGCATTTCCGCCAAACCAACCCCAAATCATCCACCATCCGCAATGGCAGCAGGTTCACCATTGAACCGCTGTCCACCATAGCCCACGCCTTCCTTCCCGCTATGACCATTGGAACGTAAGCGAGCGGAGTCAAAACCAATTTTGACTTGCACTCCCCGCGCCCCTCCTCCTTCCGCGCCACATGAACCCGCTTCACCGTCTGAGGTACCCGGCCCTGACCGCAATCCCGCAACGCCTGAACCATCTTGTCTACCACCACCGGAGACACGGCCGCCAGTTCCCGCAAGGTTAGCGGAACCGGAGTCTTGTTACCCATCACCCTTTGCACAATGTCCGCCGATTTCTTCTTCCCTACAGGGTTTGCTGCCGGCGCCTTGGTTCCAGGCGTGCGCGCAGCCGGTTTCGGAACGGCCAACGGGGGTCGCTCCTTCGCGTCCACCTCCATTTTATTGGAGACCGCCACCTTTTCTTCCGTTGCCACTACCCTTACCTCAGCTTCCACCCAAGGTGGTTGCCACGATCCAGGACCGGTAACAATGCCCAGTGACGCTTGCACCATCGTTCCCGCCTCCTGTCCCCGTGTGCGCACCTGCTGAATTGCGGTCGGCTGGCTTGGCTCCATTGGAATCTGTTCGCCATCAGAAACATGTACCCCATCCCCGCCGTTCAAACCAATCCCGCGCTGAGATCCTTTGTAAGCTCCTCGCACGCCAATTGCCAATGACAGTTTGCCCCGCAGTACTAGCACCCCCTTGGCACAAAGGTACCGGGCGGCCGAAACCCTTCCACCATGTGAGGTGGAGGCCCTTGCGGCTGCTGCTGGCCCATACAATTCATGCAGATCTTCAGGTCCTTCATCAGCTCCGTCAATTTGCTTACCAGAGCGGCTGGCGCGGGTTGAGGAACCGGAACACGCGCGGAAGTAGATGGAACTGGGGCCGGAAATTGCGCCGGAGCCAGAATCTGGGGGGCAGATTTCTTTGGTCCCGCTGGGAAGGACTTAGCGGTGTCCTCGATAAGCTCTTCTAAGTCAAGCTCACTCTCCACAGCCCGGCGAATGACAGCCAACTCCGGAAGGAGCGCGATGCTCCCGTCCAGTGACCGCTTTACCAAGTTGTGATTGTAAAGATGCCGCTGCACCCTTGCCCGGAGTTGAGCGCCTAAACCACCCAGAAACGCGCGTTTCATGGCCCCCGTCTGTCCCGCCACCACCTCGTTCTTTGACAAGTACCAATAGATCCAATCAAATGTTGAAGTGTACTCCGCCAGCTCCACCCGCGTTCTGACCCCTCTGCGCGCGCTTGCCTCCGAGGCCACGCGGTCAAAATTGCTTTCCCAGAACCAAGGTTCGCGCCTACCCCACCGCGTTAGGATCTCCGCCTTCAGTTTTGGCCAATCTTGATTCTCGTAGCCTTCCATTTCCTCCACATCCCGGAGCTTCTCTTTGTCCATAATGAACAGGACAACCAGCCGGGCCTTGTCAGCGTCCGACGCACCTTCCGCATCTGCAATACCTTTGTATCTCAATATGAATTGCTCCACATCCGCGGTGTTGAATTGGATGTGAGGGTAGTTGCGCGGCCTGATGCAAACCTGACAAGTGGGTTCATGGTCACTGCAGACTGATGGGGGAATGGCGTAGCTCGTCCTGGGTCAAGCGGAGGGAGGAGGAGGGATGGAAGAAGAGAGTGGGGTCGGAGTAGCGGACCCGGAGACGGAAGGAGAAGGAGAAGAAGAAGAAGGAGCGACTGTAGGGAGGTATGAATAGGACATCGCGCCCAGTTACCTTTGAAAGACAAGAAACGGAAGGTCACTTCCCGGCCAGACCCCCAGATGTGGAAAGAATAAAGGGTTATCCCCCTATAATTGTCCCAAGGTTTGGAAGTTAACGGTTCCCTGCGTTTGAAAGGAGATGAGGATGTCCAAAGTTGCACTTAAATGAGAAATTGAAATAAGAGATAAAGAGATAAAGAAAAGTAGAGAGAGAAATCGCCAATCCTTCAATCCTAAGAACTTTCCACCTGGATGTGTATCCAGTATGAGTTCCCTTAATCTCCTGGTGAGATGAGTGATTCAATCTGGATGATGATATTCCTCCTCCTCTGCATTGATGCTCCAATGCCTCCCCCTCTCCTCCAACCCGGAGTTGAGAGTGAGGATAAGTCCTCCCTCTCAACCCTAACCTAAGTACACGCGCAAATAACAGTATGACAACAAAACAGAAAACAATCTCAAAACAGAAATCCTAGCCTCCTCTCCCCACCTCCTCCATACCAAACTCCCCCCGTTGTCCGTACGCCATTCCGTCCATCCGGTTTGTCCTTCTCATGACGCGGTCCTCGCACCGCGCCCTACTTGTAGCCCCCCGCGCCTGTCCGTATCCGTTTGTCCACGCCCGTTGTGGGTTTCCGGTAATATCCGGCATGATCCGCGCGCTTGCGCGCGCGCTTCATCCATTCCTTCATAGCCCGCGGATTGTGTTGGGTTAAATTTCCTGTATCCGGTATGCCACATACATGTCACGTACATGTCACACTTTGTATGGTATACCTGGGGCAACTCTGGATCACGGAAGGATTCTTTCCTCATCCTTCCGCATCCTATCCATTCTGCCCCAGGTATGTCTTTCTTACTATTATTCTTTTCTTATTCTTTCTATTCCTTTCTTTTCTTATTTTCTCTTCTATGATGATGTCTCTGAAACATGCAATATTCATCCTTCCGCATTCTATCAATTCTGCCCCAGTCAACCTCATCAGGTTATGAGCCCAGAGCTACGCCAGCTCTTGAAAAGAATACTTTTCCTGGATCCGTATGCTTTCCGATAAAGCAATTCAATTTTAAATGTCCTCATCTATATCACCTTCCCAGAAGTCAAAGATGATCAATCTTGGTTCGGACTCTTTTCCCACAAACTCCAACAAACTCCCGAATGCAAAACTGCCCATACTTAAGTCACCAGGTCCCGATTCAAACTACCTGGATTGGGAGTTTGTTGTTACCTCCTATTTTGAAGCAGCCGGACTTGAAAACATCTTAGAGAAGCCTTGTCCTGAAAATCCCTCAAGAGCGTGGATCAATGACAACAAACTCGTATGCGCATTAATCACTCAGTCGGTGGACTCGACCAATCTGCAATTTGTGCGAGAACACCGAAGAAATGCTCACGGCATGTGGTTAGCGTTGAACCAAGCTCATCAGGATCAATCAACTGGTGGACGGGTATTCTGGATGCAAAAGCTTCTTCTCACCAAAATGGATGGCGACGACTTGCTCTCTCACATTGAAACAATGGCCAAATATCACGAACGCCTTGATTCCCTCATCACTTGCGAAAATCCACTTACCGCAGACAATGTCCATGTCGCCGCACTACTCAGTTTGATCCCTCAAGACTGGTTGAATTGTGCTTTGGCCCTCATGAACCAAGACGGTGTCAAATCCGAAACGGTTGTCACTGCCTTGAAGAATGAATACACCCGGCGTCAATCCCAAACGGACGTAGTCGCATCTGTATCGTCCGCGAAATCAAAGCAAACACAATCGAAGGATCAGTCTAACAAACACTGTTATTTCTGCAACGTGGATGGTCACGACTTGAACAACTGCTACAATACGCGTTGAATTCTGAACCAGGCCAAATTGTCGCAGAAATCAACTCAAGACCAACATAAGAAAACGGCCAAAAAAAAGAAACAACCAGCGCGAGCAGGACGGACCACTGCAACTCCGATCACCGGTTCCAACAATCAAACCCCACAAGATGAAGAGTCTGATTATTCGGGGTTGGAATACAAGGTTACTGCCTGTCTTGTTTCTGCTCAAATCTCCTGTTTATCAACCACTCCCCGAACTGACACAAATTTAGATTCGGGATGTTCTATCTCTATGACGCCTCATATTTCATCAGTCAAGAATCCAAGGCTGGACTGCACTCCGGTGCGTCTTGCGGATCACTTGGTGGTAAAATCATCTTATCGTGGAAGTATACAACTCCCCTTTGCTACTAGTCAGAAACTCAATACTCTGGTTGTTCCCTCTCTGCACAAGCCTTTACTGTTGGTTGCAAGCTTATGCGATCTGGGGTTTGCTCTGATCTTTACATCAAAACGCTGCAACATTCAACCAGTTGAGGAGATCAAATTCAATAATGCTCCCGCAGGCGTTGGATATTGTCGAGGGAATCTCTATTACCTACCTTTGGAACCTGTGGGTTCCCCACCCACTGAAATCTCTCAAAACGTCCAAGCTAAAGCTTCCTTGTTTGACTACCATATAAAATTTTCCCATCTAGGCCTTAAGCCTCTGAAGAAGCTGCTTCGACTCCACAACTTATCCATCTCTAGCGCAAACGAGATAGAGGTTCAGAAATGTCCCAATCTCCTTTCAAATCTTGCCGTCCTTACAGATCCACTCACCTGGGGAAACTCATCCACTCAGATGTAGGCTCCTTTGAAGTAGCCTCAAGAGAAGGTTACAAATATTTTGTTACTTTTGTAGATGACTTCTCCAAATTCACTGCCGTTTTCCCAATGAAACAAAAGACTGATGTATTCAACTGTTTCAAATTGTTTCAATCCTTGTTTGAAGTACCCGATAAAATTAAAATTCTAGCAATCCGCTCCGACAACGGTGGGGAGTACATTTCCTCCACATTTGAATCCTATCTCAAAAATCTGGGTATATCACATGAACCCGGCCCACCACATTCGCCCAAACTGAATGGGGTAGCAGAACGTACCAACCAAACCATTGGCAACATCCTTTGATGCTCACTTCTGCAAGCCTCCGTACCTAAAATGTTTTGGGCTGATGCCCTTTGTCACATCTTTCACTGCTATAACTCATTTCCTTGTCACACTCCTGCAGGCTTCAAAAGTCCTCTTTCAATTCTTGAGCGCAATGGTATTTCTCCACTCAACATGCATCCGTTTGGGTGTCATGTCTGGTACAAGGTTCCAGAAGCTAACCAAAAGAAATTGGACAACAAAGCAAGATCTTCTATACTACTGTCCCCACTTAGCAACAGAAATGGGTTTCGTCTGTGGGACCTTGATAATTTCACGGTAGTTAAGAGTCGTGATGTGATCTTTAACTATGCATCCTTCCCGTACTCTTCTAAACTCATTCCTCCTTTGTGTCCAGTTCATGTAGAAATGCCATGGCCGATCTGTACCGATTGACCTTCTCCTCCTGAATCTATCCCTTCTTCCAACCAATCACTTACTCCACCCTCCCTTGACTCATCACGATCACCTCCACTATCCGACTCTCCCCTGAACATCCACCTCAGGGAAGGAGTCGACCGTCGTCTAACTGCTTCCATTCATGCCCCTGCAAATTGTCTGCGCTCCACCTCTGCGTCGTCGGATTCAACCAAATCTCCAACTTTACCTCCTTCACCAGCCCTGTCTTCTCCTTCCGCTGCACACCACAAAGATGATGTTGTCCAAGTCAATCTTCCTCCATCACATGTAATCCCTCCCTCGACTTCACCACCCCATCGGTCAACTCGCACCCGGAAAGCTCCTGATTGATATGGTCACTGGTCCAAACTGGCCACCAATCCTTCAAATATTGACACGCCAAAAACGTGGCGACAACTACTGAAATCTCCTAACAAACACCAATGGTTGAAGGCAACCAATGAAGAATTTGCATCCCTTCTTGGAATGCAGACTTGGAAGTTGGTTCCGCGTCCAGAGAAACAAAAAATTATCAAGTCGAAATGGATGTTTAAGGTAAAACGTCGCCTTGATCAATCCATTCAAAAATTGAAAGCCAGATTATTTGCCATGGGGTACTCTCAGACCCGGGGGGTGGACTATCAAGAGGTTTTCTCTCTCACCTTACGTCTTGAAACTCTTTGTCTCATCCTCAGCTTAATGGCGTCGAACAACTGGAAAGGACAACAGGTAGATTTTAAGACTGCCTTCCTGAATGGTGAGCTTGAACATGAAGTTTTCATGGAACAACCACCTGGTTTTGTGGATCCAAATCACCCTGACTGGGTATGCAAGCTTGATTGTTTGCTCTACGGATTGAAAAAGTCTCCCAGGCAGTGGAATCGAGAGCTCCACAAATGCCTCATCGGTCTTAACTTCACAAATTCAAAGTACAATCCTACTCTATACTTCAAAACGGAAAAAGGGAAGCTCCTCTGTGCTCTCACCACACATGTCAACGACTTGGCAATAGTTGGCGAACCGCCAGTGGTTGAAAGCCTTATCAAATCACTTGGAGTGTCTTTCCAAATAGGAGCCGATGAGGACTTACACCATTTTCTTTCTCTTCAAATTATCCGCGATCGTCCCAATCGGTTAGTCTACTTGAATCAGTCTCACTATATCGACTCGCTCATTTGCCGTTTCCTCAGCGACAAATTGGCCTCCGTATCATCTCCCACAGACTTGAATTTTAAGAACATTCATTGTCGTTCTCCAAATGAGTCTCCTTCCTCAGGCCCGTACAATCAACTCATTGGTTCACTACTCTGGGTCTCGCAGTGCACACGACCAGATGTGTCTTTTGTCGTGAATCGTCTGTCCCAGCACCTCCGTGACCCGTCTGAAGCGCATTGGCAAGCCGCGTTACGTGTCCTGAACTATTTGGCTACGACCAAAGCAATGTTACTGAAGCTCGGTGGTTTGCTGAACATCTCCGGCTTCTCCAACTCTGATTGGGCTGAAGATAGAGACAACAGAAGATCCACCTCAGGCTACATCTATTGTCTTGGGGAGGGCGCAATTTCCTGGAAATCTTGCAAGCAGGCCACGGTCTCTTTATCAAGTACTGAAGCCAAATACAAGGACCTTTCTGATTTGTGTAAGGAGGGTCTCTGGATCAAACATCTTCTTTGTGAGTTATCCCTCCGCACACCCGATCCAATCCCTCTTCATGTTGACAATGAGGGGGCCGAAGCGCTTGCAAAGAATCCAGAACACCACGCCCGTACGAAACACATTGACGCGCAATATCACTTCATCCGGGAGTGTTTCCAGGATAACTCTGTCATTCTCATCCATGTGTCAACCAAGGACATGCTGGCTGATATGCTGACCAAACCTCTAAATAGGGTTTTGCTTGAGCGTCATTGTCAAATGTTTGGTGTTGTCCTACGATAGTTTCTCCCATACTTTCTAATCTTCTATTTCTTCTACTCTTTTATTTTTCCTTTATTTCTTTTGTTTTTCTTTCTTCCTCCTTTCTTTCTCTCTTTACCGTATCACATTTTCATCTCCTTTGTTCTCGTAATTCTCATTTCTTTTTTTCTTCCCATTTTGTTTCCTCTCCATGTATGCAGCAAGGGGGGGTGTTGGGTTAAATTTCCTGTATCTGGTATGCCACATATATGTCACGTAAATGTCACACTTTGTATGGTATACCTGGGGCAACTCTGGATCACGGAAGGATTCTTTCCTCATCCTTCCGCATCCTATCCATTCTGCCCCAGGTATGTCTTTCTTACTATTATTCTTTTCTTATTCTTTCTATTCCTTTCTTTTCTTATTTTCTCTTCTATGATGATGTCTCTGAAACATGCAATATTCATCCTTCCGCATCCTATCCATTCTGCCCCATTCAACCTCATCAGATTGCTCCGCCCCTACGTATCCAAACCAGCGCGCCTGCAAACCTAGTCAAGCGCACTACCTTCCAAATCCAATCTCCGGGGCGGATCGCCGCCCACGCCGCATTTGATGCTGAGCCCAACCCGTCCACCAGGTGCGGAGCCAAACAGCGGCTGCTGCTGAGCACTCTGCATACCCTAGTGCTGAGCCCGTTTGCCCCCAATGCTGAGCGCGCACCCGCAACGCAGATCCAAATCCGCGTCTATAAATTGACACCACACCGTGGAGGCAACTTGGTCCAGAAGTAAGTCCTCCCAATTGTGCACTGCCTGGGCAAGATCCTTGTTGTTTTTTTTGTGAAACTCTACTCTTGCCACACTTGTGAGCCACCTTGGAACTCTGCTCATTTGGATCTCTTTCGAACCCTTCAACATGGAATCTTCTGGATCCTCTTTATCTGTTCGGGCCAAGATGGTCAAAATCAAACCTCAGAACAAAAATTTAGGCTTCAATGGGACCAATGTCAAACAATTCCTGGACTCCTATGAGATGGCTGCGGAAGTGGATGGTGCCAGTGAATATGATATGGCTTATCAGTTACAGTTTTTTATCTGTTCTGACAAAGTTATGGAGGTTATTGAATTGTTTGAGGGATTTGAAACTCACAACTGGCGGATCCTGAAGGAGGCTATGCTTGCATATTGGGGAAAAATAGATGTAGCCATATTTACTTTGCAAGACTTGGATTCCCTGGTTTCTCAATGGATCTCCAATGGGGGTATCTCCTCAGCCTCTTACTATCAGACTTTCATAAAATCTTGGGACCCTATCCAGTCCTATCTTATCCGGAACAATCACATTGATACATTGGACAAAATTTGAGTGCAATTTTTTCAGTCTTTCTCTCCAGGAGTGCAGGAAAGAATTAAGGATGAATTGGTGAAATCTGGGTCCATGATCACAACAAGAGACAATTGGTTCAAGCTCCCTGCTTTCATGGTTCTTAGGAATACTGTGGATAAAGTGATGAAAGGTCAAACAGCTCTCACCTTTGAAAAACTTAAAATCACTGAACCAGTCCTTGCCCCCTCTTTTCAAGCATCTAACAAAATCATGAATAAGATGGAAGCCAATTGCAGACCTAAAACCAATCCTCAGACTCACCGGGAGACATCTACTATAGATGAGATCACTAAATTACTTCAGGCATTTGAGAATCAAATAGATCAGAAAATATCCTCTTTAGCCACTCCTAAACCTGCTAATTCTGTTCCTAAGTCTACTATAGTCTGTTATTATTGCCATAGGGAAGGCCATGGTACTGGTAGATTTCCTGAACTCCCGAAGGACAAGGAGGAGAATTTAGTAGAGCAGAAGGGAAATAATTTTTTCCTTCCTAATGGTGCTTTGATCCCTTTCATTCTTCTCAACCAATCCATCATGTGGTGGCCTCATACCAACCACCAACTCCTAAGAAGGCATCCTTGTTCTCTGTGGATTTTTGATCATCCTGTGGAACTCTGCAACCTTGGTATCCCCCAGCTATCACTTTTTCCAGCTTCCCTGGCACCTATCAATCCAATCCAGCTAGGAAACGCCATGAGGAACCAAAGCCTCATAAGTCTCCTCCTGTTCCATGCTCCATTCTGCAAAAACCCGTTAAACGCCGATCTTCACCTGAGCCTCCTTCCTCTGATGTGGAAGACATGGAAGTAGAAAGGGAACCACTTATGGAAAGGTTCCAAGACAACTCTGATCCTCCCCCTCTTCAACCTGCCCAACCCTCAGATCCTCTTCCATCACCTATTACACCTGATCTTCCTCCCTCCACCCAGTCCAAAGTTTGATTTGAGAGGGGAATCTCCAAGGAATACCCTAATGCTGTGGAAGGAGTATTAAAGAAAATTTCTGATCTTAAAATACCTAATCTATCTGTGGCTGAACTCCTGTCAATCTCCCCATATGTGGCAGAAGGGATGAAGAAATGGGTTTCTTGTTGACGTTTGGAGATTGGTCAGGACAAATTAAAGGTCTCCTCTGGTACTCTGATAGAGGATTCTGGTGGAACAGATCCCTCTTCAGATAACAACCTGTATTCCTGTCCTCTTGGTTTTCTTCCATGTTGTCTTGGTGATTCAACTAAAACGGTTTCTTTCCTTGTGGATTTGGGTTCTCAGCTCAACTTGATTTTGGACTCCATGGCCTGCAAGCTTAAACTTAGCCCAAGGGTCAGTTTCAACTCTGTGGTCTATGGAATTGGGAATCAGTCCTCTGAACTGGTTGGTATTGCTGAGGATATTCCTGTTTGAATTGGTCAAAATATTTTTTGCACCTGTCACTTCTGGATCACTCGTCTGGATGGTCCCATGATCTTGGGAAGGCCTTTCTTAATGGACTTTGGTGCTACCCTGATGTTTTCTGATCAAGTTGGGGAGAGAATTCTCCTCCCTGATGCTGATGGCAGAAAGATTGAAGTTCCCCTTTGTTCTTTGGATTCTGGTTGTTGGGAAAGAGACTTCCCCGGTCACCCTCCCAAATCTGTCCTGAAAGGAAAGCAGAAAGAAAACTCTCATTCCTTTCATCCTCATTTTTTAGCAGAATGGTTGGCCCTAATGATAGTTGTAGTTCTCCTCAGCCTCAGACTTCAACTCATGGACCAACTCCCACCTCAGAGGCATATATTTATTTTTCCTCATCATTTTCTTCTCATCAAAATAAGATCAAAACCCAAACACGTGAAAAATCCGAAAAATCCAAAAATATTTCTTCTCTGTCTGGATCTGTTGTATCTTCTTTTCCTTTTTCTTTTCAGCCTGATCACTCATCCTCTATACCGGTTTCAAATCTCTGCAATGAGTCTAAACTAGATCTCAATCTCAATTCTTTTCTTGGTGGCTTTGGTATGAAGGAGTCTTGTCTTAGGTGGAGGCAATTTGGGGTAGAAGTAAGTCCTCCCAATTGTGCACCACCAAGGGCTTCTGCTACTGTTGTTTTCAAAACTCTACCCTGTGCCACACATGTGAGTAATGTGTTATCTTTTGGAACCTCTTTTATGGAGAAGGCACCTTTCAAGGACATAGCAGAACATCGGACTTGGAAGATGTTGGAACACGGCCTCAGTTTTTGTAGTCAGGTCTCACTGGTCAATGCTTGGAGGAAGCTGTTGAGTTGACAGCCGGAATTTAAAAAATAAATTGGCACGCCCCGGTGTCAACACTCTAAACTCAACCAATCCGTCTCTCTCTCCTTTCTCCTTACCTGTCTTATTCATGTTCTCAACAGACTCTGATTGTCTGAATCCAACCCACATTACTTCTTCATCTCTCCACATCTCCTTTGTCTCATTCTCTCTCCACATCTCCTTTGTCTCACTCTCTTCTTCCGACTAAACCCTCTACATTCTTTCTAATACTTTGTCCAAAACCTTCATCTCTATTCCATACGCTCCCCACACTCACTCCTCCAATCTCTTCCATCATTGTTCTCAATCTCTTCAATCCCAATCATCTCCCATTGTCTCATCTCCCTTTGTTGACCTCAATCCCTCAATCCTCAACACTGGTTACCGGTTATACATCTAAACAATCTCCGGCATCTCAACTCCAATCTCCTGTTCAGCTGTGAGGCTCATCATAAATTCATCAATTCATCATTTACCGTTGAGAAGTCCTAACATCTTTTCCAGCTTTATATCTCCTGTCTTTCAATCCATCTGTTATCATTGATTCCTTTCGCCAATTCCTTGTCTCCAATCATCAATCAGTT
Source organism: Puccinia polysora (assembly GCA_025617555.3). Classification (NCBI taxonomy): domain Eukaryota; kingdom Fungi; phylum Basidiomycota; class Pucciniomycetes; order Pucciniales; family Pucciniaceae; genus Puccinia; species Puccinia polysora. The sequence continues at coordinate 43,231,727 of CM062613.1, forward strand.
CTCCTTTGATTCTCCACAGTATGCTAAACAATCTCATCTCATTATCCATGTCAATTTTTATGCTGTTCCTAAAATCTCATCCATTGTCATTCATTATTCTTTCAAGACTCCATTGGTCTTATTTTGAAATCCAGTTATCAAGTTTTCACGGTTAAAAGCCAAAGCAAAGAAACGAACTACCTCAAGCTACTGGCAATATGGATTCAACTGGACCAACGGACGTCAATTCCTCTCTTCTCAAAACTCTAACCGACTCCATCCCTAACCTCAACGAATCAAACTTTTCATTGTGGCAATCGAAATTGAGGACCATCTTTTCTCTCAAAGGAATAGTTCATTGGCTGAAGGAAGGTGAGGCCAAGGATTTTCCTTCCAAAATTAATCTTGAGATTGCTGATTATATTTTGGCAAAGCTTGACATTCAAACCTACATTAACTGCGTCAAGGAAAATGACGCGTTGGATGGCATCACCCTATGGAGATCAATCAACCAATTTTACGCATCATCTCAAACCGCTAACCGATCCCAAATATTCTTTAACTTCCTAAATCTCTCATTCAACCCAAAAAACGTAGAAAAATTCATTACCAATGTGCAATCTTGATTGCTTCAAATTTTGGAAATCGGAATAAAGATGGATGAAGACATTGTGGCCTATCTAATACTGTATAAGTTCCCTCCTCAGCTTGAACACTTGAAGACTACGATAACCCACTCACTCGGAGAAACTAAGATTAATGGAGACATGGTCCTTCGACACCTAAATCAAATCAAAAACGAGATAGCTGCTGGCACGTACGCCTCTTCCTTACTCACCAATCAGGAACCCTTGCGATGAAAACCCAACTGGCAAAACCCTCAAGCCTTTCACCCAAAGAATAAATGCTTTGCGCTGTATCCTCATCTCATTCCTAATAACAATTCAGTTCGCCAAAATCCTTCCACATTGCAATCCAACTCCAATCCCAAGGCCTCTGCAAACTTAGCCTACACCTTTGCCGTGGCAAACTTCCACCACATTGATAGCCGTTCCCTGTTGCTTGATTCTGGTGCGTCAAACAATATGTTCAACAGCCCTAGTTACTTCAATTGGCTCAAGGATGATGACACCAAGGTTAATACTGGAAAGCCGAGTGCCTCCATAATGTCTCAAGGAACTGGAAATGCAACGATCCACACCAAATTGGCCTCCCTCACTCTAACCAACTCCCTGCTTGTTCCTGAACTTTCCGTGAACCTGGTATCTCTCAGGCAACTGATCCAGAAAGGTTGCGTACTTTCACGCCTCAGTTCCGAAAACTTTGGACTTTTTTTCCAAGAGAAGATGATCATGTCAGGACGTATTTGCAATAACCTGTTATACATAGAAGAGACAGCATCAAATCCCTCAGACTGCCACGTCTTCCTCACCTTATCTACAATCCATAAGCGTTTCGGGCACATTCATCATGATCAAGTTAAACTACTCTCCACCTCATTCCCTAACCTCAAATGGGACCACAACTCGTGTATTGCCTGTGCAAAAGGGAAGATTCATCGCTCATCGTTCAAGAATCACGTTCCCTCCAGCTCTCTCCCCTTTGAATTCATCCATGCAGACGTCTGTGGTCCAATCAATCCAATATCTCACTCGGGACATCGCTACTTTCTCCTTCTAATGGACAACTATTCCAAATATAAGACCTGTATCCCCATCAAGCTCAAGTCCAATGTTGCCATTGAAATTATCAATTTTATAAAGCTACACTCTAACCGCCTCAACCGGATGTTGAAGATTTTTCACTCCAACAACGGCGGTGAATTTGTCAACAGTCAGCTATCCTCCTTCCTAAAGGACAACGGTATCCTACACACCACTTCAGAGCCCTACACCCCACAGCATAACCCGATTGCCGAGCAAGGGAATAGAATGTTGGTCGAGGCAACTAGAACCTCCATGATCGACATGTCCATCCCACTGACCCTGTGGGATGAGATCATGGTTAGCACATGCGAAATCCTAAATTCTATCCCTTCCATAAAGCTTGAAATTTCTCCCTTCGAACTGTGGAATAATCAATGTCCTAAATTGAAGTTATTCCGAACCCTAGGTTCCAAGAATGTTGTACTGGATAATCACCCAAGTCCCTCCAAGCTTGGCGAAAAGGGTGTTGAAGGCATTCTGGTGGGATTCAACACTGATCTAAATTCCTATAAGGTTTTTTGCCCTGAGACCGGATCCATTGTTTGTAGCAAACATGTTAAGATCTTTGAGAATGTTAAATTCAGCGACGCTTCTCCTTCCTCTTCAGATTCCCCATTTGATTCTCTTCTTGAAAGTGAACCCCTCACCGATATTCTCATCTCCCCCATCTCAAAACCTCCACAAACTTGCGACTTGAACTTATCTTGACCGCCCTCTTCTACATCCTCATTGAACTCTCCTGATTCCCCATCTTCGCCGTCCTTGCCTCAGTCATCCAAAAATGCTTCATCATCTAACTCTGACTCCAACACCTCTGAAGACAAACAAGTCTTAAATTCACTCACTCCTCACAAACCCTACAACCTTCGCGATTGATCCTGCGTCCAACGCCCCCAGAGATACGGCTTCCTAATGCGCTCAATCCCCAAATCCTATAAGGAAGTTGAGAAGAGCTCTGACCAAACCAGATGGTTGGAATCCATGAAGGTTGAACTAGATGGTATCAATTTGCTGAAAGTTTGGGAAGGGTGTCACACTCTCCCCAATGGGAAGCAAGCGCTAACCACCGTATGGGTCTATCAAATTAAAGAACAACCGGATGGATCAGGCTCCCTGTTCAAATCCCAACTTTGCGTGCAGGGATTCAAACAGCTGGAGTTCTGCGACTATGGAAAAACTTACGCTCCTACCAGTTCAATTGTTACTCTTTGCACTCTTCTCATCTACTCATTTCACCACTCTCTCAAAATCGTTCAGATGGACATCAAGTACGGGTTCTTACATGCTCCCCTTGACAAAGATGTATTCATTAAACAACCCGATGGTTATAACTCCCCTTTTCCTTACTTCAAACTCAAAAAGGCTCTCTACGGGTTAAAACAGGCGCCAAAGAGTTGGTATGATACGCTTCTATCCTGGATAATATCCAAGGTTTTCTTTGTCTTGAGTGCGGATCCTTGTCTTTATATAAATCACGATCACTCAATTTTTATATTTGTCTATGTGGATGACCTGATCGTCATTGGAAAGTTGTCTGAGTTTTGTTCTCACCTAAAATCCAAATTTTCCATCTCTCATGAAGGCCCTCTTCAAACAATCCTTGGGAATCAACTCGTCAAAACTATCCACGGTCCTGCCCTATGGCAACCGAAACACATTGAATATGCGCTGAATGAACTAGGATTACTCGATTCCAGACCAATTACCACCCCGATGACACCCAATGTTCATTTATCTCTGGCATCTGACAAGGAACACAGCAAATTCCTTAAACTTAATATAAACTTCCGTTCTTCGTCTGGTTTTCTCAACTTTATAGCCAGCAGAACTTGCCCCGATCTATCACATGCATTATCTTCCTTGTCCCGATTCAACACCAAACCTGGCATCCAACACTGTTTGGAAGCTAAAAACGCCTGGCGCTATATTAACCACACCAAAGATCTAGTTCTTTGATTAAAATCCACCAACTTTAAATACAATATTGAGTGCTTCAGCAATTCTGACGGCGGCAATGACGCAGAAACTTGAGAAAGTCACACTGGCTATGTCATACTTCTGTATGGCTGTCCAGTGTTGTGGAATAGCAAACTTCAGCCCTCTGTCTCCCTCTCCTTGACCAAAGGTTAACTTAAGGCTTTGGTATCCGTTGCCCAGAAAAAACTTTGGCTTGATAATCTTCTCTATGAATTAAATCCTCATCTCTCACTCTCTCATTGTTTCAACGTTGACAACAAGGCTGTCAATGATCTTATTAACTTTTGATTGCACCACAGCACCCTCAAGCACGTGGATACTCAAATAAAGTGGCTCCCAGAGCAACAAGCTGCCAGGAAGTTAATCACAAATCAGATTCCATCTCACCAAATGCTTGCCAACCCTTTAACCAAACCAGCCAATAAAGCCTCCGTACTGAACTTAACCTCTACTATTCTCACGCCTCACAACTAAACACAGCGGTGTGTTGAGTTGACAGCTGGACTTGAAAAATAAATTGGCACACCCCAGTGTCAACACTCTAAACTCAACCAATCCGTCTCTCTCTCCTTTCTCCTTACCTGTCTTATTCATGTTCTCAAAAGACTCTGATTGTCTGAATCCAACCCACATTACTTCTTCATCTCTCCACATCTCCTTTGTCTCATTCTCTCTCCACATCTCCTTTGTCTCACTCTCTTCTTCCGACTAAACCCTCTACATTCTTTCTAATACTTTGTCCTCAACCTTCATCTCTATTCCATACGCTCCCCACACTCACTCCTCCACTCTCTTCCATCATTGTTCTCAATCTCTTCAATCCCAATCATCTCCCATTGTCTCATCTCCCTTTGTTGACCTCAATCCCTCAATCCTCAACACTGGTTACCGGTTATACATCTAAACAATCTCCGGCATCTCAACTCCGATCTCCTGTTCAGCTGTGAGGCTCATCATAAATTCATCAATTCATCATTTACCGTTGAGAAGTCCTAACATCTTTTCCAGCTTTATATCTCCTGTCTTTCAATCCATCTGTTATCATTGATTCCTTTCGCCAATTCCTTGTCTCCAATCATCAATCAGTTCTCCTTTGATTCTCCACAGTATGCTAAACAATCTCATCTCATTATCCATGTCAATTTTTATGCTGTTCCTCAAATCTCATCCATTGTCATTCAATATTCTTTCAAGACTCCGTTGGTCTTATTTTGAAATCCAGTTATCAAGTTTTCAGAATCAGGGATTCCTCTCCTTTGCCACCAAGTACAAAACAGTTGCAAAGAAGGTCCAGCCAGTCAACCAACCAATGCCTCTCAACCTCAACCCTCCTCTTATGCGTCCTCTGCTATCCCCCGATCCTTACTGTGGTCTATCTGAATCCCTCACTGGTCCATTTATTCCCTCTGGTTGGGTCACTGAAGAACATGTGAAAGTGGTAAATTTTGGTCCTGATGGATGGCTTCTTCCTTATGAGTTAAATTTGATCAAAAAAATCTTGTCTCTAAGGGAAAGATCTATTGCATTCTGTGAAGAAGAGAGAGGACTCTTGAAAGAATCCTATGGTCTTCCTTACATCATCCCTGTAGTTGAACATGACCCTTGGCAAAAGAAAAAGATCCCAATCCCTGCTGCTAAAGTTGATGAATTCATCAAGTTGGTCCGCGAACAAGTTCAAACCGGTGTGGAAACTTTAGAGGTTATCCCTCATGAAGTTGTCCCAAGTCACGGAGTTTGATGGTTCTAGCGTCTGTAAGACTTGAGGATGATTCCTTGTCCGGGAGAGAGAGAGAGAGTGAGATTCTAATCTTCCTTTTTCCTATTCCCCCTTGTGTGTGTGTGTCTCTCCAACCCGTGCTGAGGGGAGAGGTATCTTATATCCCCTCCCCTCAGCCCTAACCTAAGTACAAGCACAAAGACAAACTGAAAACCATGAAGAAGAAACCCTAGACCCAGAACCCTAACCCATCCCCCAACCCATACCCTTACCCTATCCCTTCAGCTCGCCTGCCATTCTGGACATCCAGTTTGTCCTTCCGTGGCGCGGCCATCCGCCGCGCGCTACCCAAAGTTCACCGCGCTTGCCCGTATCCGCCCAACGCGCCATTGTGGATTTCCCATCCTTTGGCCGGCCCGCGCTTGCGCGCGGTTGTCCACGCATATAGCCCCGCTGTCGCCCCCCCTTTTCCTCCCCCGACTAACCGCCTGAGAACCTGGTCGGCCCAGCTCCATCCAAGAGTTTGATATCCAAGCGGATTGCGGCCCGTCTCCCCTAGTCAGGCCCGGCGCGCAGCCGCATGCTCAATCCGCTGCGCCCACTGCTGAGCCTTGCGGAAACTGCTGCTGAGCCTCGCGGCAACTGCTGCTGAGCCTTGCAGCAACTGCTGCTGAGCCCGCAGCGGCTACTGCTGAGAACCGGCGCACCCCCACTGCTGAGCCTAACCTACCAGATGCTGAGAGCGCAGGCCGCAATGCAGTTCCCAACCCAAGGCTATATAATGACACCACACTGGTTTATACAAACAATCAACTTCAAGCTATTCCAGTCCCGTTTTCTGTGTTCTAAAGAGTAATGGTAAACTTAGAGTGGTTCATGATCTCCAACCTCTTAATAAAGTTACTATTAAAGACTCTGGCGTGCCGCCTGCCACTGAAGAATTTGTTGAATCCTTCTCTGGGAGAGCTTGCTATGGTCTAGGTGACATTATGGGTGGCTATGACAAACAATCCTTGCATCCTATTTCTTGTCCCCTCACTGCTTTTGATATCCCCCTTGGTTGATTTCAGCTGACTCGATTGCCGCAAGGTGCCACAAACTTGGTTGCAGTCTATCAGGCTCAGATGATGTGGATCCTGCAGGACAAAATCCCGGATCATGCGGGTATCTTTATCAATGATGGTGGGATTAAAGGGCCAGTTTCTGACTATGATAATGAGCTCTTACCTTGGCACTCAGGAATCCGACAATTTGTCTGGGAGTATGCTACTGTCTTGGGAAGAATTTTGTTTCAAATTGAGGAATCTGGCCTTACTGTCTCTGGATCAAAACTTGCCGCCTGTGTCCCTGCCTTGGAAATTGTTGGTCATATAGTCTGCAAGGACGGAAGAAGGATGGCACCCTCTAAAGTCAACAAAATCATCTCCTGGCCTACCCCAATAAATCCAACAGAAGTTAGAGGTTTCCTAGGTCTTGTAACTTATGTCAGGATCTTCATTGCCTCGTTATCCAAAATCTGTATTCCCTTGCATTGCTTAACCAGGAAGGATGCTGAATGGATTTGGACCCAAGACTGAAAACAATCATTTCAGTTGCTCAAAACAATTGTTGTGAAAGACATTGTTTTGAAAAAGATCACTTATGGACCCGGAGCCGGCAAGATCAAGATGGCAGTGGACTTGAGTTATCAATCTGTTGGGGCTGTTCTTACCCAGGAAGATGAAAATGGTTTGGATTGTCCTGCTCTGTATGAATCTCTTCTTTTCTCAGATGTGGAATCCAGGTACTCCCAGCCAAAACTGGAACTTTGCTGTGTGGCCCAAATGTTGAAGAAGCTTCAGACTGTCCTTTGGGGTCAACAATTCAAGTTACAAGTCAATGCACAATCCATTATTGAAATGATCAACGCCCTTAGCCTTCCAAATGCTCCAATGACTTGTTGGGTGGCTTTTATCCAGTTGTTCCCTTTTGATATTGTTCAAAGGCCTGGAAAATCTTTCACCATGCCTGATGGTTTATCTTGACAACCTATTGGAGACCATGAATCAGAGGTTGGAATGGATTTCAATGAGGAAGAACCCTTGGTCCGCCCTGTCTTTGCCTTCTCCTCCCAAGATTACTCTGGTTTCCAGCAAGGTTTCTGGCTTAAGTTGGAGCAGTACCTTTCAACTCTCCAAAGACCCCCTGATCTCTCTGCCAAAGAATTTCGGTCCCTTAAAAGGAATTCCTCCAACTTCCTTGTCCAAGGTTCTAGGCTTATGAAAAGAGCAACTCCTTGTGCACTTGTTGTGGTCACTATCCCTTCAAAGCAAGATTCAATCCTGGAAAATCTCCATGAAGGCCTTGGTCATCGTGGGGAAACCAAAACTTATCGACAAATATCCAAACAATTCTGGTGGCCATCCCTGAAGAAATCCGTCGCTCAATGGTTTAGGAGTTGTGAAGTGTGCCAGAAACGTGATCTTAGGCGCCCGGCCAAAATTTGTTACCCCACTGGAGAGTCCACTGTCTTTGGGAGGATTGCTATGGATGTGGTTCACATTAAGGCTGGTGGAGCCAAGTACCTCATTGTGGCTAGAGATGATTTTTCTGGATGGGTTGAAGCAAAGTTTCTTAAGAGCCTCAGCTCTGAATCATTAGCAGATTTCCTTCATGAGGCTTGGACAATGCGTTATGGCTTGGCCTGATCTTATTCTACAGATGGTGGCTCGGAATTTGGTGGAAAACTTGCTGAAATGATCCAATCGCTCCCTGGACAACATAGAGTTACTACTCCCTATTATCCTGAAGGACAAGGCATGGTGGAAAGAGGCCATGCTCCTTTGAAGGCTTCTCTTGTCAAATTGGCGGGTGAAAGTGGCAAGAATTTTCAAAAGTTTCTCCCCTTGGTCCTCTTCTCTGATTGAATTTCCACCAAGCGAACCACTGGTTACTCTCCTTATGAAATCATCTTTGGTCAGAGGGCTGTTCTTCCTCTTGATCTTGAAATGGAGTCTTTCTTGGGCATCTCTTGGGAGCAAGTTTCCTCAACTACTGACCTATTAGTTGCCAGATCAAAGCAACTAGAGCGGAGTGAAGATATTTGTAACAAAGCTTATCAGAAGATGATGGAATCAAGAGCAAAATCAGTCCACTATTGGGAAGATAAACAGCTAAATCAAATCAGGGACCCTTTAAACCCTGGTGACCTGGTATTGGCTTATAATTGTTCCTTGGAAACTCAGTGGGGAAAGCTTTTCTCTAACCGCTGGAATGGTCCTTACCAAGTAGTCTGTCAAGTTAGAGGTGGATCATATCTTTTGGAGGAGCTGGATGGTACTCAGATGGCCAGAAGGTTCTCTTCTGATCAGGTCAAGAAATTTCACTCTCGTGGAGGCAACTTGGTCCAGAAGTAAGTCCTCCCAATTGTGCACCATCTGGGCAAGATCCTTGTTGTTTTGTGAAAACTCTACTTCATGCCACGCGTGTGAGCACTTGGGACGCCTCCTTCATTTTATCTCAGCCACTTCTAGGATTTTTTGGCCGGATTGACATATTTTTTCTCAACCACTCTCAAGATCAAAATGGCCATTCTTTGGTTTCAATCATCTTTCTTTCCTTTCTTTTTCTATGGAATCAAACTCGGGAGCAGACTAGGGACAGTCTGTAAGTTGGGGAGAGATGTAGTGCCCCATCCTGGACACCCTGGCTGCCTTAAGACCTCAACTCATAAACTGTTGCGCAAACGTACCGTCCGGCATCAAAAAAAAAAAAAAACCAACTTATCCTCAGGCTCATCCAAACCGTCCTTTATCCGCGTGCGTCGCGCGTAGCGCCTCGCGCGCTGCGCTTCCTTTATCCGCGCGCGTCGCGCGTACTTCATCCGCGTTGCTCATTATCCTTGCCATTGCGCCTTGCTTATCATCTCCGCCGTCGTCATTGCGCGTCCTCATCTTTGTTGTTGCGCGTCTTCATCTTTGTTGTCGCGTGTCCCAATCTCCTCATTGCTACCGTTGCGCGGCCCTCATCCATGATTTACCAAATCCATCCCTACCGCACCCCCAAGCATTTGGCAAATCCTTGGATCCGTCAAATCTCCCATCTCACTTGATCTATCAGTTGTGAATCTCAAGCCTGCCAGGATTTACTCAACCATTTCAAGCCAATCTCCTATCCGCCCATCCGCGCTCTCAGGGACTTAATCTGTCACCTTTCCTGGGGCTCTCCCACCCACTTCCGCCTTCCGACAAGGGGTGAAGAGTGCCAACTACCGCCCGCGGACATCCGCGGCGGTTTGGTTCATTTCTCTTTCCCACCCCATCCGCCTTTGGATGAGGGGTGGGTGACTCTGGTATTGTTGCGTGCGCCCATCCACGGACGGACGCGAGTGACCACATGATTTTCTTCCCTTTTCCGCTCTATTTGTAGAATCCGTTGTACATAGTCTAACAGGGGCTCCTGCCCATATAAGGAGGGGCTCTCCCCTGCCTTTTGGAGCCATCATTGGAGCATGGAATCATCCAGCATGAAATCAGCACACCCTTGATCCTTGAGCTTCCATACTCAAACCCTTGATCCTTGATCCTTATCACCAACCAATAGCCTTGCTGGTTGAAGAAAAATTCTGTCTGTTGGAATTTTTGAGTGTGTTATACCACTCCTTGATCCCTTTCTCTGACCATACTGGTCCTGATCCCTGATCACCTTTCTGGAGCCAATCACAATTGATTGAAGAGGTCTTATTAAGCTTAAGACCTGGAGTGTTATACCTTCCCTTAGCTTCTTTGGAGTTGCATTCTGCCAGCCTACTCTTGAGTCCCTTGAGAAGTGTTGAGGTTATCCTTGCTTCAAATCAGTTACTGTTTGTTTTAGAGCTTCTTAAACATTGTGCTTTGTCTTGTACAGCCACCCTCAGTTATCTGGTACCCTTCAAGCGCTTGATTGCGGAGAGTTGGGAAGGTTCATTGAGAACCTGGAGGTTGCTTGGGTTTGAGTTGATCATTCCCAATCTTCTGCTGACGACCAGAGTTATTAGCGTGTGGGCGTTGTTTACATACAACAGCTTTTGTTCTTTGAACTCTAAGGGGACTTTAACTTCTTTTGTTCAAGTTTTTCCCTGCATAATTGTGTCTCGGATAGTGCTGTTCCGTTGCTACCAAACTATTATCATCTTTATCCTCTACTCCTTGATTCCTCATTTACCAGGTTCTGGAACTTGATCTTGGTTACATTTAAATATTTTTGTAACACTCAGGAGGGAAGCCTAAACAGCACCTTTCCCCTCCACAGAACTTCCATGGCCTAGCACCGTTTGGAGTGTTACAACGGTTCAGCTTGAAAGGAAATCAATCAAGATTGATGGTGGAGACTACATTGTAAATAGAACAAGGGTGATGATAAATTCACAACTGCCAGTTGTGTGGGAGTCGTGTAGGGCCCTACACAACCCAATTGACGCGTGGGGGCCCACACAACTGTCAAATGGGTGGTTCCAAACACCATTTATATATTTACTGAATTACTTATTTATTTATTTATTTATTTATTTATTTATTTATTTATTTATTTATTTATTTATTTATTTATTTATTTATTTATTTATTTATTTATTTATTTATTTATTTATTTATTTATTTATTTATTTATTTATTTATTTATTTATTTATTTATTTATTTATTTATTTATTTATTTATTTATTTATTTATTTATTTATTTATTTATTTATTTATTTATTTATTTATTTATTTATTTATTTATTTATTTATTTATTTATTTATTTATTTATTTATTTATTTATTTATTTATTTATTTATTTATTTATTTATTTATTTATTTATTTATTTATTTATTTATTTATGTATTTATTTATTTATTTATTTATTTATTTATTTATTTATTTATTTATTTATTTATTTATTTATTTATTTATTTATTTATTTATTTATTAATTTCTTTATTTCTTTATTTATCAATTTATTCATTTATTCATTGATTCATGGCCATTGTTAAATTTGAAAAATTGAAACCCCCGTTAACTACCAAAAATGGGTTGCGTGGTGCAATTGGCAACCCAAAATGGGTCGCAAACGCCCATTTGCGACCCATTTGAGTGGCAAACCACCATTTGAAACTCAGGTGGGTTGTGAATGGAAATTTGCAAACCGCGCCACACAACCCATTTTTGGTAGTGAATGACAAAAAAAAATTAATTTAAGTATTTATTTCATTTTATTGATATATTTTTTTATATTTATAGTTTTAATTTAATTTAATTAATTAATTTCTTTTATATATATATATATTTATTTATTTATTCATTTCATTTTATTTAAATTTATTTATGTATATTTTTTTAAATTTATATTTTTAATTAAATTAATTAATTTATTTGTTATTTATTTGTTATTTATTTATTTATTTCATTTTATTTTTAAATATTTTTTTGATATTCATATTTTAAATCTAATGGATTAATTTATTTTTTATTTATTTATTTATTTTTTACTTTTGTATTAAAATAAAACAAAAAGTAAAATATACATATATATATATATATATATATATATATATATATATATATATCCATTTGCAACTCAGATGGGTTTCAAATGGCCATTCACAACTCAGATGGGTCGCAAATGTCCATTTGCAACTGATATGGGTGGTGAACACCAATTTGAGCCCCATTTGCCACCCCAGGGTTGCAAATTTAACATTGGCCTTTCTTTATTGATCAATCAATTTATTTATTTAAGGTGATGTCAAATTCAAAACTCCCAGTCGTGTGTGAGTTGTGTAGGGCCCTACACAGCCCAATAAATGAGTGGGGGCCCATAAATGCGTCCAAAACGCGCCTGCGGGCAAAAAAATGCGTCTGCAGGTGCCCAAGGGGTTTTCTTAAACACGCGCAACCCCACAGGGGTTTTATACCCCCCGTACATGGAATATGTGGGTCATGTACCCCTGTACACAGCAGTTTTGAGCTGTGTTTGGGGGTATGCAGCCCCCCAGGGGTTAAGCCAATTTTTTTGGGTCCCCCTGGACCACATGTGGGTTCCATGAACCCAAATTTGGGATCAATGCTTACTATGTGGTACGTTTGATCCACATCCAGCAATCCAAAAGAGATACCAAAGTGAAATTAAAGTGAAATAAAGTGAATCTTTAAAAAGCATTATTAAAACTAAAGGGAAACTGCAAAAATACGTCCCGCAAAATTAATCTTTCTCAACTTGAAAGTAAGCAAACTTGGTAGTTGTTCAGTTGAAAGTTGGATTGAATACTGAAGTAGCATTGAATTTTTTTTGCATTATGGAAAAAGTTGCAAGCCCTCCTTTTAACATGGCCGTGTTCAAGGACTAAATTAGTGCAATGAAAAAATCTGCAGAAAAGAATGATTTGGATAATGAAACATTGGAAGCCCCAATTGCATCCTCATCAAGGGTGACAATTGAGGAACAAAATATCTCACAAATGGACTTTACCTCTGGTGGTGAGTAACATTTTAGGTGACTGTGGTCTTTGGCAGATTTGATTTGATTGAAACTGATGGAGTGCATGCCATCAATATAACCATGAAACTTTAACTATGACTATGTAACTATGATAGATCCACTTGCCCCACCTGCTGGGAGAGCTTTTCCTAGTAGGGAGGAGACACAAAAGTATTTTCAAACATGGGCAATGAAGCATGGTTATGCTTTAACAGTTTTCAACTCAAAGAAGCATAAATATGTGGACTTAGCCTGTGATAGACATTTTTTGTACTCTGGGAAATTGCTCACCAAACTTTCAAGGCAAACTCAAACAAGGAATTTTGGGTGCAATTTTTTAATCCATGCTAGTCACACAAAGGCAGACACTTGTGCAAAATCTCCTACAAGAATGATCAACATAACCATGAACCATCTCCACACCCCTGAGTACATCCTCACATGAGGAGAATCTCTGGGGTAGCCTCAGACAATCTAAAAGAAGGAATGAATGATGGGCTCAATACATTTTGACTTAAAGAAAATTGAGAAAAATTGATAGTGGCAAATATGTTGATGAACAAACAATCTATAACACTAAGCGTAGGGTAGTGCTAGCAGAACTAAACGGGAATAGTTTTATGGGGGTCCTCTTTGAACAACATGGTGATTCAGGTTGGGTTCATCAAGAAAAATTCAGTGGAGAGGGTCACTTGGAGGCCCTATTCTTGGCTCACCCCTTGTCATTAAATCTTTTGAAGAGTTGAATAAAATGTATTCCCTGGACCAACAGACTGGTTACATGTGAGTCAACAAGAGTTCAAGTAATTGAAAATAAATAACACAGAAATGATGAGGAATGATTCTCACTCTATATGGACATGAAGAGGGTGAGAGGCTTAGAAGTAATGACGCAACAAAAATGGGAAAGAGAACAAAAGAATGGAAGTAGAAGTCTGACATGTATTGTAGGTGGATAGTTTAAGTTGATTGTCATTCAAAATTTCAGTGTAGAAACCAACTCACATGTGAACAGAAAGGAAAGGAAATCTTATAGTTGTTGGGTGAGCCTGAGTATCAATGGTAGGATGGTTGGTGATATGATATTTTGATATTGAGAAATTTGGGTGACGTTGCGTTGAGAGATGGAAAAGGGATGATGCGCAATTGGAAGGATGGGGGGAGTGGTGAGCGGTGAGCAGGATGGTGGTAGCAGAAGGATGGGAGGAGTGGTGAGCAGTGAGCGGGATGGTGGTAGTGATGGGGAGGATTGCGGTGAAGGAGGTGAGGATGGAGGAAAGCTGGATGAGCCGTGTATGAGAATTAAGACAAGGGAAAGGTGCGTGACAGTTTGAGGGTAGTGGCGGAGGTGTGTGGTTGAGAGCTTGAGAGAGATTTCCTTTCAACACACTGCTGTGTTCAGATGAGAGGTTGAAGAATAGCTGAGGTGAGTGTTTTGACTGAGGGATTTATTGCCAGTTTTGTCAATGGATTGGCCAGCATTGATTTGGAGGGAACAAGGTTGGTGATCAGTAGTTTGGCTTCTTTTTGTTCCCTAAGCCACTTGATTTGAATGTCCACATGCTTGAGGGCATTGTGGTGAGATTCAAAGTTGATGAGGTCATGTAGGGCTTTCTTGTCAATGTACAAACTGTGAGTGAGAGACAGGGACGGATTCAGTTTTTTTATTAAGTTCCAGATCCAAATATGTTCCTGAGTTGCTAGAAACAGTGACTTGAGTTAAACTTCTGTTGAGGATAGTGAGACAGTGGGTTTAAGTTTTCTATGCCACAAAATGGCGCAACTGTAGAGCAGAACCAAGTAGCAAGTGTGGCTCTATCATGAGGTGGGATTGTTGCTGCCATTGGAGTCACTCCAGGTCTCAAGATCAAGGTTGAAAAAATAATGAGGGGGTGGTAAAGTTTTGATCAAGAATCCAGCATTTGAGTGTGTCAAACCAGCTCTTTGGAGCATGTTTCAGTCCATATAGTGCTTTGTTCAATTTGAGATAAGGGAAGATGGTGTCATATCTGGGAGGAGTTTTGATGAAGATGTCTTCATCAAAATTGGCATGCAGAAATGAGGACTTGATGTCCATTTGAGTGATTGGAAGCTTGTGATGAAAGGAATAGACCAGAAGGATTCAAAGGGTGGTGATTTGACTGGTGGGTGCGTAAGTTTTGCCGTAGTCAAAGAACTCTTTCTGTCCAAAGCCTTGAACACAGAGTCTGGCTTTGAAGATGATGCCGTTGTTTTCAGGATTGATTTTGAGTCAGTAAACGCACACAGTGGACAGGGCCTTTTTGACTTCTGGAAGCAAATGACACCCAGTCCAGACCCCCATGGATTTGATTCCATTGAGTTATAATTTTATTCCCTGTTGGTTCAGTTTTGGTAATTGGTTGAGCGTTTTTATTCTTCATAGTTTTGAGGAATGGTTCTGGAGAGAAATCCATAGCATTGAGGTCTTTGAAGGGTGGAGCAATATCTGAGAGTTTGGGATGATGGAGCGAGTTTATCAACAATGTTTTTGCTATTGGAAGTTTCTGTTTTGGATTGATTTGGAGAGGATGATTCTTCAGAAGAGTTTGAGTCTGGTGCAGATTTGGATGATTGAGTAGATTCAAGGGAATTTGGATCAGAGCAAGTGAGGGAAAGATGAGGGTTCTTTTCATGGTTTATTGAGGACAGTGTGTCCAAGAGATCAGAGTTGGGTTGAAGGAAGGTTTCAAAGGTAGAATTGGATGAAGAGGGGGATTCAGTTAGATTTAAATTTTAAAGAATTCTAACATGTTTTGAACGGACCATCTTGCCAAGTTCTGGAACATAGATTTGATAGGAGTTGAATTGCAGGTCATGACCTACAAGGATTCCTTCCCAACCTTTCTTTTCAAATTTTCCAAGGTTGTTTAAAAGATTTAGAACTATGATTTTTGATCCTAGGGTTCAAATTAAGGTAAGCTTGGGTTTCCAACCATTCCAAATTTCCAAGGGGCTCAGTTTTGATTCTTCAGCGGGCAGTAGATTTGAAGTTTTGCAGCATCCAAACAAGATTTGATCCCAGAGTTCAATTGGGAAACCCATGTCAATAATCATGGTTCTAGCTGCTTCAACAATTTTTTGCTTCCCTTTCTCGGCAATGGGATTGTGCTGAGGAGTGTAAGCTTCAGACATAGTATGTATAATGCCAGAATTTGTAAGAAAGTTTGAGAGTTTGGAGTTGAAAAATTCACCGCCATTGTTGGAGTGAAGTGATTTGAGCTGATAACCAAATTGGTTAGATTGAATTTTAATAAATTTGATGATTTCTTTTGTCACATCTGATTTGAGTTTAATTGGGAGACAATTTTTGAACCAAGAGAATTCATTGTTCAATAGCAAAAATTATTGGTTTCCAGTCATGGAAATTGGGTTTATCGGTCCACAAACATTGGCCTGCAGACAAACAAAGGGTTTTGAACAGTTAGAGATGTGGTCTTTGAATGATTACAGATGTATTTTTCCCAAGGCACATGATTTGCACAAAAGTTCTTTCCATCTCAATTTGGGGAAGTATCTTGAGAGGAGCTTGGTTTGATAGGCGTGAGCATTTCCAAATTTTTTGTGAAGAGTTGTGAGGGTAATGAAGGGATCAGATGATTTGGACTGAGGAAGATCAAAGTCCCTAACCACCAAGAGATGGTCTTCAATGGAACCAGTGTGAATTTTGTTGTTTTTAAAGTTCATGACAAAGTTTTGGGGACCAGATAAGTGGAGCAAGAAGCCCTTATTCAACAGATGTCCTAAGGACACCAGATTTCCCACTATTTGGGGTACATATAGGGACTGGCTGAGTAGGACATTACAGTTTTTGGACAAGAGCTTGGAGGCACCGACGCCTTTGGCTTTAAGAGAGGTGTTTTCTTTCCCAGTCTGAATTTAAGTGTGGTCTTCAGTAAGATCCTCAAAGAAATCCAGTGAATTAAACATGGATTGGGACGCTCCGGAGTCAAGGATGATGGAGTGCTTGGTAAGTAGTCTGGAATTTATCATGGCAAAGTTGTAGGAAGTGCAGGATACGTTGGCAGAGGCTGGCTTATTTTTTTAGGTTTGGGGTTGTTGTTGTTTTTATTGTTGAAGTTTGGTTTAAGATGAGGATAAAACCACCAACAGGATTTTTTGGGATTGGAGGACTGTGGATTGTGCCAGGTGGCTCTACACTTAATCAATTCTTGCTTGAAGCCTGTGTTTAACCTTGCTGAGGCATAAGTGCCAGCTGCTATTTTGTTCTTGATTTGATTCAGGTGACAAAGTACTAAATCACCATCAATTTTGGATTTGCCAAGGGAGTGGGTGACAGTTTTTTTGAGGTGTTCTAGCTGCGGTGAAAATTTTTACAGTATTGGGTATGCAACTATATCATTGTCCATTCAAATTCCAATTTCTGAGACTTGGATGAGGCAGGATTTTACTTTGGTTATGAATTTGTCAACATATTTAGGGTTGAATTGGAGTTTAAGGGAGTTAAAGAAGACTTGAGAGCAATTTTCTGTCTGAGAAGAGGCATAAAATTTGTTTATGAATCTCCAAAGTTTGATGCCGTTTGTGAGGTGGTGATCCTTCAAGCAGTTAATGTACTTCCTATTATCAAGCTTGGCCAGGATGTATCCTACAAGTTCAAGATTAATGTCTGGAGGAAATTTCTTGGGTTTGGACAATTGAAGCCATTGTGCAACTCCCTTCAAAGCAAAGATAGTCATAAGTTTTGAGCGCCATAGTTAAAAGTTGGATTTTGTCAGCGTTGGGATGAAGTCCCCGAGGGTCTTGAGAAGAGGTGAGTTGAGATCTGTTGGTCCAGGTGATTGAGACATGGTTGGGCTTGACTTGTTGGTGCGTTGATAGCTATTTTGGCTTTTAACCGTGAAGAGTTGAATAAAATGTATTCCCTGGACCAATAGACTGGGTACAGGTGAGTCAAAAAGAGTTCAAGTAATTGAAAAGAAATGAAACAGAAAGTATGAGGAATAATTCTTACTTTATATGGACATGAAGAGGGTGAGACGCTTAAAAGTAATGACGCAACAAAAATGGGAAATAAAAAAAAAGAATGGAAGTAGAATTCTGGCATGTATTGTAGGTGGACATAAGTGTAAGTTGATTTTCATTCCAAATTTCAGTGTAGAAACAACCTCACATGTGAACAGAAAGGAAAGGAAATCTTATAGTTGTTGGGTGAGCCTGAGTATCAATGGTAGGATGGTTGGTGATATGATATTGTGATATTGAGTGATTTGGGTGATGTTGGGTCAATAGATGGAAAAGGGATGATGCGCAATTGGAAGGATGGGAGGAGTGGTGAGCGGTGAGCGGGATGGTGGTAGTGATGGGCAGGATTGCAGTGAAGGATGTGAGGATGGAGGAAAGCCAGATGAGCTTTGTATGAGAAGTAAGACCAGGGAAAGGTGCATGACAGTTTGAGGGTAGTGGCAGAGGCGCGCGGTTGAGATCTTAAGAGATATTTCCTTTCAAAAGCTTTGAAAGCAATTCCATCATATAGCAATGATGGATTGTACTTATAAGACAAATAAGTACAAATTCCCCCTATTGCACGTCACAGTAATTACTTCCAACCATAAAAAATTCACAAAAGCTCTTGTTTTTATAACAAGAGAAACTGTTGAGTTCTAAAGTTGGTCTGTAAATGGACTAAATGCGTTGGCTTATGATACTAATAGAATTCCCAAAGTCTTTGTGACCAACTGTGAAAAAGCTTTGATATGTGCTCTAGAACAAAAATTGCCTGAGTCAACAAGAAATTCCTGTAAATGGCACTTTTCAAAAAACATAAAAGCAAACTGTAAAGTCCACTGTAATAATGAAGTTGAAGGGTGGCAAAGAATTATGTCTCTGTGGGCTAAGTATGGAGCCTCAAAAATCAAGGAGGAGGCAGAGTTCAATGATGTGGAACTTAGAGTCAGTGCCAAATCACTGCCTCTACTATTAATCTTCTTAGTTTTGAGTTGCTTAAATTATGAATTTTATACGGTGTTTTTTTGCAGACTGTCAGGATTTACTCATGTATATGGATAATAATATCTTCCATATCAAAGAGAAATTTCTAATGGCTTGGACTAGAAAAAGTCCAGACTTTGGAAATAAAAAAAATTGTTGGGTTGGAGGGGCCCATGCTACTCTCAAACAATTCTTTGCAAAATTGTTGGGAAACATGTTGGATTCTTGGCAAAACCTAGAGGGCACAGTTTCAAATCAAATTAAATTGGTTCAGGCTTCCCTTTGAAACTCTTGAATAAAGATTGGAATAGTTCTTCCTACTGAACTGTTACCATTGGGAGAAAAGGTGTCTTTAAAAGAAAATAAAGTTTTTGGTGATCAATTAGAGAGGTTAAAGTGGAACCATGATGGGTAAGTGTGCACCAATTCATACTCAATGACTATGGGTTTGGCCTGTTCCCACCAAATAGGTGACCTACTAGTTTCAAGAGGGTTCATTGTGCCTGAAGATGTTCAGCCTCAGTGTAGGTTGGATTATGACCCTTGAATTTCTAGTTCTCTAAGTTGGTTTAAGTTGGATTTTTAAAATAACTTTGTGATTAATTATTTTTTATAAATTCATTTGGAATGATGATTCCTATTTGACTAAAATGATGATTCTTAATTGAGTAATATTTGATCATTTTTAATCTTAAAATTTCAATTTTGATGAACTTCTCAACAATTCTCAGTTACATGAGAAGCTCAATGAAATTATCTTGAATCATCCTGAAAAAGATTTTTGCGGGCTGTTGAAGTACTTGATGAAGTAGACGGCCCATTATCAATCAAAACCAAGACTTGAACCTAAAGTCTGGCAATCAAGCAGATGCCATCCAAAATTGACAGATAACCAGGGAGATCCTTCTTGATTTGAACACATTAAAAAGGAACTTAATCAGGCAAAGAGAAGTAAAATGGCACCAAAGGAGAAAAGAAGAATGATTTTAAGTCTTTCCTTTTTTGAAAGATTCATTTTTTGGGTTTAATGCACTGATTGAGAAATTTTTGTAGTCAAAGTCATGATCTTCATCTGAGTTTCATAGTTCAGTGAGAGACTGAAAGTTAATTGGTTTTGGTGCTGTTGGAATACAATTCCTTATCAAAGGATGAAGAAGACGCAAAGGAGGAGTGAAACTGAAGCTCATCTTTGGTGCGTGGTGATTCCTTTAATGAGATTAGAATTTTGGCTGAATACTTTTTGATTTTAGGAAGTACATTACCTGAATCAAATACCTGAGAACTTAAATAAGCTCTTGGATGAGGTTTGGGACCCAGTTAATGATGGAAATTGTGGTTTAAGAGTCATTGCCAAATCAATTGCGTATGACAAAAATGGATGGTTTAAAGTTTGGAAATAAATGCTTGAAAAATTGAGAAAAAATAAGGGTTGCTATTCTAAGATCCTTGGCAGAAGTAAAGATTCTGAAAATATAGAACAAAGACTTGATTTTAATGACATCAATGAAAAAATTCCCTCTTCAAAATGGCTTTCAAAGATTAACATGGGTCAATAATAGCTGATACTTATGGAAGACCAATATTTTTCATTTCATTGGAATCATGTTGTTCTTTTACTATTATGAAAATGGGTGTAAAATAAAAATCAGATCCTATGTTCATTTGCTTTGTTAACAATAAACATTGGGTGCAGCTTGTACTTGAGGAAAATGTGATTCCAATCCCGCCCATAGTTTCCAAACCACGTTCCATGATTTCTAAAAAAGCAGCTTTTTGGGTTGATCACCTCAAAGATAAACTTGATTTATATTGTAACTTATAGATTAAATTCATAATTTGGGTTTGGTATAAATGCTGATATTTTAATTCTATTAATATAAAGGGTTATCAAATTTTGGACATCTTTATGTTGAGTGTTTTGAGTTATCATTATGATGAGTGTTTTGAATGAGATTTTAATGGTAAGCCAGTTCAACTTGTGTTAAGCTTTTGATGGGATCAGCTTAACACAAGTTGAACTTGTTTTTTTTTATTTACTTTAGGGCTAGTCAAAATGCTTCTTGTATTTTTTGGCTGTTCAAAAGACTGGAATTTTTTTTGGCACTTTTACTTTAGGGATGGTCAAGTTGAACTTGAATTTTTTACTTGAATCTGAATACAACCGGTTGGTTGTCTTCAGTGTTTTTTTTTTTTGTTTTTTATTTTTATCTATTTATTTTGACTTATTTTTACTTATTTTCATTTTATATCTTATTTTTTTTTTCAACCAAAAAATCAACCCTTTTTGATCTTTTGGTTGATTTCTGTTTTTTTTTGTATTTTCATTTAGTTTATTTTAGTTTATTTTAGTTTTAGTTTTTTTTTTTTTTTGGCCCACCAGACTTGTAGCCCTGTGGCATGGCTACATGGCTTGAATGTAGTCATGCAGCCCCCAAACGGCATTCCGGTGCTGTGTGGAGTACAGCCTTGCCATACTTGAGTCGTGTGGGGCTCTGCACGGCTCAAATGTAGTTTTTTAGGCATGAATTCATCATCACCCATTTCTTTATTTTAACCAAAAAATCACCTTTTTTGGTTGATTTTTTTTTATTATTCAATTTACTTGATTTTAGTTTTTTTTTTTTGGCCCACAAGGCCTATAGTCTTGTGGCATGGATCATGACTACATTTAAGTTGTGTAAAACCCCACACAACTCAAATGTAGTTCTGTAGGGTGCCACAAGACAGGGTACTGTTGTGTGAGGGCTACAAGACTACATTAAAGTTTTGTAGAGGATACACAACTCAATTGTAGTTGTGTAGCCTTCCCCACGGCCCATTTGATTCATGTACACAAATCATTTGAGTTTTGAATTTATCATCACCCATACAAAAATCTATAACACTAAGCAGAATTTCAAGCATGCAGAACTGCATGGGGAAGGTGTTATGTGGAGAGGGTGACTTACAGGCCCTTTTCTTGGCGCATCCTGAGTCTATAAAACTTTTCAAAAATTTCATCATATTGCTTTGTTGGATTTTACTTATAAAACAAATAGGTAAAACATACCTCTAGTGCATTTTGTAGGAATGACAGCCAACAAGGAAACTTCTACAAAGGATTTTTTTATAACAACAGAAATGTATGAGTTCTACAGTTGGGCTTTGAATGCATTCAAGTAGTTGGATTACGATCCCAAGAGGCTTCCCAAAGTCTTTTTGATGGTGTAAGACTCCAAACGGTGCTAGGCCGTGGCAGTTCTGTGGAGGGGAAAGGTGCTGTTTAGGCTGCCCTCCTGAGTGTTACAAAAATATTTAAATGTAACTGAGATCAAAGTCCAGAACCTGGTAAATGAGGAATCAAGGAGTAGAGGATAAAGATGATAATAGTTTGGTAGCAATGGAACAGCACTATCTGAGACAAGATTATGCAGGGAAAAACTTGAACAAAAGAAGTTAAAGTCCTCTTAGAGTTCAAAGAACAAAAGCTGTTGTATGTAAACAACTCCCTCAAGCTAATAACTCTGGTAGTCAGCAGAAGATTGGGGATGATCAACTCAAACCCAAGCAACCTCCAGGTTATCAATGAACCTGCCCAACTCTCCGCAATCAAGCGCTTGAAGGGTACCAGATAACTGAGGGTGGCTGTACAAGACAAAGCACAATGTTTAAGAAGCTCCAAAGCAAACAGTAACTGATTTTGAAGCAAGGATAACCTCAACACTTCTCAAGGGACTCAAGAATAGGCTGGCAGAATGCAACTCCAAAGAAAATAAAAGGAGGTATAACACTCCAGGTCTTAAGCTTAATAAGACCTCTTCAATCAATTGTGATTGGCTCCAGAAAGGTGATCAGGGATCAGGACCAGTATGGTCAGAGAAAGGGATCAAGCAGTGGTATAACACACTCAAAAAAATTCCAACAGGAAGAATTTTTCTTCAACCAGAAAGGCTATTGGTTGGTGATAAGGATCAGGATTGAATTTCACAATGATGGGGGGGACACAGGCACACACCCCTATGGATGATTCTATTAACTGAGGATCTGATGATATGATGCCCCCCCAAAAAGCAGGGGAGAGCCCCTCCTTTTATAGACCAGAGGCCTATAGGCTATTTACAAGAGAGATTTAAAAATGAGAGCAGAATCTTTTTTATTATTATTATTTTTTGATGATCAAGATCATGAGAAAACAAAAGAAAAAAAACAAACAGGTACTTGGAGACAAAGAAATCCAATGGGGGGGACTCCCGCGGGCATCCTGATGGTCCCGGGCAACTGTTGTGGCCATGGATGACCGCCGGCCAGTGTCCAACGGGCATTGGCAACTGCTGAGACCCGCACGGGAAACCAACAAGCCGCGCGGGAGACCGGCGAGCTGAGAGGTGGACTTCAAGAGAGGTTGACGACTTGAGATAGTTTGGAGATTGATTGAGGGAGAGATGATGATGGATTGATGAATTGAGGTGATCAATCAATCATTTGAACCGACTCAATGGGGAGCTGGTTGGGGTCATCAATGGGGATCTGATGCTGAGGTTGAGATTGAAGAGTGAGATGGAGTGAGTTGGTGATGTGATGACTTGGTCGAGATCAAGGTTGATTGTATGACTTGGTCGAGGTCTGACAATAGAATACCACAATCAGGCTCAAGATGGTGATGGTGGTGGTTGTGATAATTAGCATTTGGGGGTGCCAGTGATGGATGACAGGGCGGAAGCAAACCCGGTGGTCTTTTGGACGCAAAAAAAATTTTAAAGTGGAATAGCGGAGAAGAAGGGATTTGAACACAAGAGCGGGGATACGCCCCCACAGAGATCATCCTTCCCAACTGAGAGAATGAGCAGTTGGGAAGCTGGGAACCAAATGGAATTCCATTCCAGATCAAAGATTCTTTTTTTTTTTTTTTTTGATAATGAAGCCTATGAATGATGATAAGGAAAAATCATAAAAAAATTAAAGTCTCCACACTGGCCAGGGTGTCCAGGATGGGGAAACACAATGGACTGTGAAAAAGCTCTGATTTTTGCTACAGAAAATAGTTTCCCTGAGTCATCCAGACAGTTTTACTCCTGGAACTTGTCTAAAAATATTCAATCAAACTGTAAAGTACGCTTCAGTAATGAAAATGGAGGATGGAAATTTTCTTTGACTCTGTGGGAAAGTTATGAGGCCTCTAAAACCAGGGGGGAGGCAGAATTCAATGATGAAGAACTCACAGTATGCCAATTTATTGCTACTTCTATTGATCTCTGCTGGGATTTCTTACTTTGAAACTTGTATACAGTGTTTCTTGAAAGACAGGGAGGATGGTCTTGAGTATATGGAAAAGAATATTTTCCCTATCAAAGAGACTTTTTTAATGGCGTGGACTTGTGTCAACCCTGAGTTTGGAAATAAAACAATGTCTTGGGTAGAAGGGGCCCATTCTCCTTTCAAACAATTACTTGTTGGATCTTTGGGAAAGATTTTGGATTTGTGGAAAAATCTTGAAGTAAACATTGAAAGCCAAATTGAATCAGTCCATGGGTCACCTATATAACCTTGAATAAAGTGAGGAACAGGTCTTCCAACAGAACTGTTACATTTTGGATATAAATTATTGATTGAGGAAATTAAAGTCATTGTGGAAGAATTTTAGAAGTTAAAGCGCAACCATGATGGCAAGGTGTGCTGAAATTCTTATTCAAAAAAAATGGGCTTGCCATTTTCACACATTCTAGATGGACTTTCAGCATCAAGAGGATCTGTTGTGCCTGAGGATGTTCATCCTCAGTGGCAGTTAGAATATGTCCCTTCCAATGAAGTAAGTGGGGTTTTTGGGAGGGTATCAATTATTGGATTGACGGATTAATTGTTGGATTGACAGATCAATTGTTGGATTGACAAATTGATTATTATTTTGTTTTTTTGAAATTTTGAAACAGACCCAGGGCCTAATGAAGAATCTTACATTTTGAACAAGTTGAATTCCATATATAGGGAAAAACCTAAACAAGTTAGGTAAATGCATATTCTAAGTTCAATGCTCAATTGTACAGACACTTGTATTGCCAAGCCAAAGATTGAGCCAAAGGTGTTAAGGTCCAGCAGCAGTCAACCCAAATTGAAAACAACTTGGTGTGAAATTTCAAAATTTGAACCAGTTTAAAGAGCAATTAAGAGGGAAAAAAGGTTTAAAAGGGTCCAAAAAGAACAAAGAATGTAAGTCTTTTATTTTGAGAAATGTTCAGTTTTATGGTTTAATGAACTGATGGGAAAATGATTTCTGTAGTTCAAGGAAGGCCGGTCATCTGCATTTGATAGTTCACTGAAAGATTCCAAAAGTTCATTAGGCCTCCTTCTGTTGGAATCAGAATCCTTTTTGAAGGAGGAAGAAGAAGAAATGGAGAATTCAAACAGAAGCTCATCTTTAATGAGTTTTTTTTCCCTTTTTTGATATTATAATTTTGACTAAGTAATTTTTGATTATAGGAAATAAAAGTGATTTATATCAATCAAATACCTGAAAACTTACATATGTTCTTGGGGGAGGTTTGGGATCCGGTTGGTGATGGGAATTGTGGATTTAAAGTATTTTCAAAATCACTTGGGTATGATGAGCATGAATGGTTTGATGTACCAAAGGAATTGATTGAAAGATCAACGGAAGATAAGAAGTGCTATTCTAAGATATTTTTCTGCAGTAAAGATGTTGAAAAGATAGAAAAAAGACTTGGTTCTAATGAAATAAATGGAAGCATTCCTGCTTTGAAATGGATTTAAAAGTTGGATATGGCTCAAATAATAGCTGATACTTCTGGAAGACCAATATTTTCTACTTCATTGAATTCATTTTTTACTTATAATCCTATGAAAATGGGTGTAAAAGAAGCATCAGAACCAATATTAATTCCATTTGTTAATAATAACCAATGGGTCCAGCTTGTAATTAAGGGAGATGTGACTTCAATCCTGCCCATAGTTTCCAAACCATGTTCCATGATTTCTAAAAAAAGCCTCTGGTTGGGTTGATCACCTCAAAGATCAACTTGAGTTTTATTCTAATTGATAGAAATAATTTTGATTTCATCATCTGGGTTTGGTTTTACATGCTGATATTGTAATTCTATTAATATAAAGGGTTATCACATTATGAACATAATTATGTTGAGTGTTTTGAGTTAACACCATCATGTTAAATTCTCTGAATGAGATTTTATTGGTAAGTTGGTTCAACTTGTGTTGGGCTGATCCCATCATAAGGATTGTTTTTACTTCTTGTGATGGGATCAGCCTAACACAAGTTGAAAATGTTTTTTTGTTGTTTTTACTTTAGGGCTGGTCAAAAAACTTGTT
This sequence comes from Puccinia polysora, assembly GCA_025617555.3. NCBI lineage: Eukaryota > Fungi > Basidiomycota > Pucciniomycetes > Pucciniales > Pucciniaceae > Puccinia > Puccinia polysora. The sequence goes on from CM062613.1 coordinate 43,257,866, forward strand.
AGTTTTTGGCACTTTCACTTTAGGGCTATTCACAAGTTGAACTTGTATTTTTTGGCCCCTTTACTCTAGGGCTGCTCCATTGACTCTTTCATGGTTTATTTAAATTTTGGTGTTTTTACTTTAGGGCTAGTCAAGCTGACCTTACTTTTTTGATTTTTTTCCCCCTTTTTTGGTGTTTTTGTTAATAAATCAAAATGTTTATTTATTTTTATTTTTATTTTTATTTTAATTTTTATTTTTATTTTTATTTTTATTTTATTTTTATTTTTATTTTTATTTTTATTTTTATTTTTATTTTTATTTTTATTTTTATTTTTATTTTTATTTTTATTTTTATTTTTATTTTTATTTTTATTTTTATTTTTATTTTTATTTTTATTTTTATTTTTATTTTTATTTTTATTTTTATTTTTATTTTTATTTTTATTTTTATTTTTATTTTTATTTTTATTTTTATTTTTATTTTTATTTTTATTTTTATTTTTATTTTTATTTTTATTTTTATTTTTATTTTTATTTTTATTTTTATTTTTATTTTTATTTTTATTTTTATTTTTATTTTTATTTTTATTTTTATTTTTATTTTTATTTTTATTTTTATTTTTATTTTTATTTTTATTTTTATTTTTATTTTTATTTTTATTTTTATTTTTATTTTTATTTTTATTTTTATTTTTATTTTTATTTTTATTTTTATTTTTATTTTTATTTTTATTTTTATTTTTATTTTTATTTTTATTTTTATTTTTATTTTTATTTTTATTTTTATTTTTATTTTTATTTTTATTTTTATTTTTATTTTTTTATTTTTTATTTTTTTTTATTTATGGGCCCCTCATTTATTTTGATTTATTTTATTTTATTTTATTTTCAATGTTGTTTCTTTTTTTTAAAAAGAGTTTTTTTCACAAATGGGTCATGAACAGCCATTCACAACTGAGAAGGGTTGTGAGCTGCCATTTTCAACCCAAAGTGGGTGGCAAATTGCGCCACACAACCCTTTTTAGGTTGTGAGGTTGCAAATTTAACATTGCCCTAAAAAAATTCCAGTCAGCTTTTCTGCATTTTCAATTTGTTTCTGGGAAGTTTGACTGAACTTTTTGAGAAAGATGGTGATGGGATGATGATGGGATGTGTGTGATGTGATGGAGATGTGAAGAAATGGAGACATTTTTTGTGTGATGTAATGGATATGGGATTGGTATAGATTTGCTGAGGTGGAGGTTTGAATGGGTTTTTTGCCTGCAATGGGATGTGCTTGATGTGATGGAGATGTGTAGCAAGGGAAATATGAAGGAATGTGGGTTTGAAGAAATGGAGATTTGAGGAAATGGAGATTTGAGGAAATGGAGATGAGACTTGTATGATGCAATGGAGATGGGATTGTTTTGGATTTGCTGAGGTGGAGGTGTGGATGGGTGTTTTGAATGTGGATGGTGGATGGATGATAATGGCGGGTTTGATGTTTGAAATTTGCCATTTCCATGAAGCCCGCCATTTTGAAATACACCATTTAAGGGGTATTTGTCTTTCAGAAATATTCCAGTAAAAATGGCAGGTTTTCCCAAAAGAAATGGTGGGTTTCTCATGGCAGGTTTTCTAACTCTGAGACTCCTTATTATACCAAACATTATTGAATATAAAAAAGTTCTACAAAAAAATATTTTTGGAGAGTATTTTAAGCCTGCTGTCAAATAAAAAATGAATATCCATAAGTTAAATCAATAATAACAAAAATATGAAAAATTAGTTTTTGAATAAAATTTGATTACTCCAAAGACATTTTAACACCTTTTTGAAAAAATAAAAAAATTAAATAAAATCTACATATACTTATTTTATGAAAGGAGTTGACACCAGTTGAAATAGTGAAAAAAAAATATATCAAAGATAAATATATTTAAATTCATCTCATAAAATAGGTATATTAGGCGGTATCAGAGTTAGCAAACCCACCATTAGAAACCCCCCATTTTATTTGACCAAACCTGCCATTTTTAATTGCGGGTTTCTGAAATACAAATACCCCCTAACTGGTGTATTTCAAAATGGCGGGTTTCATGAAAATGGCAGATTTCAAACTCCAAACCCGCCATTTATGCATCATAATCTATCCAACATCCATCACATCCAAAAAGCCCATCCACACCTCCACCTCAGTAAATCCATACCAATCCCATCTCCATCACATCACACACATATCAGCTCCATTGCTTCACATCTCCATTGCTTCACATCCCTATTGCTTCACACCTCTATTGCTTCAAATCTCTATTGCTTCACATTTCCATCTTCACACAAAATCACATCATCATCTCACCACCCCACATCAAATCACCATCTTTCTCAACATGTCCCATCAAACTTCCCGGAAGCAAGTTGAAAATGCAAAAAATCTGACTGAACTTTTGTTATTATTTGACTGCCATTCAGCCTTTGATTCAGACTCCAATTTGGAATCAACTTTGTTGGCTTTGAATGCTCTATTACAAAAGCAATACATGGTTCCAAGAAGGCAAACTCTCCACAAACCTATGTATGAAAGGAAAAAGCTTCATCTCCTCCCAACTTAAGCTTCCAGAACTTAATTTTCTTCATTCATAAAACTTTTGGAAATTATTGAAGACCACCACATCTTCCAGAACAATTCTTGGAATCCTCAACGCAATCCAGTTATCCAAATGGCCTATGCTCTTTGTAGATTGAGATCAAATGGAAATAGAGCAGAAATTCATCAATTAGAAAATCTATTCTTGGTTGGTTATGGAAGCATTCACTTGTACGCCAAAAGAGTCATGATTGCTATCCTATCTTTCCATTTCTCAGTCCTTTCTTGGCCAACCAAAGAAGAACGCAAGGAGATATCTCAATTAATGTATACTGAAGGCTTTCCTGGTTGCATTTCTTTTGTTGAAGGAACCACTGCCCCCTTGATTCAAAAACCCAAGCTAGATGGAAACCACTATTTTGATTGGAAAAAGAGGCAATTGATTCATTTGTTTTTCAATTACTTTGATAAAACATTTGATCACACACTGACAAAATATGTGACATCTGTTCATTTAGATACTCCGTGGCCCTAAAACTGGTTTGTGATAACAACAAGAAGTTCATATCCTTCCACGCTGGCCTTCCAGGTTATTGTCACGATTCATATGTTTTTAATTGACTGCAGATTTCCAAAAAAACAGATAAATACTTTGGCCAAGATCAATACCTTCTAGCCAATTCAGCTTATTCTATTGTGAAATATGTGGTTCCAGAATACCGGAATGTTTTTTACAAAAATCAAGGAAAAACCAATTTCAAATATCATCTTGCCCACTCATCAGTTTGGATTGCACATGCCACAGGAGTCCCAAATGGAAGATGGGCTAGCTTAAGGGAAATACAAAACCAGCTCCATAACCCCCAAGAAATGAAGTTCCTCATCAACTGGATTATCACTTGTGTAATACTTCACAATCTTTTGGCCAACATCAAAGATGAATGGGACAAAATATTTGAAGATGATATTCTGGATTTGCTGCAAGTCATCCCTGTCTCATCTTGTCCCTCATCTTCTTCTATGAGAAAGCAGATTCTTTCTTTCACTCTTTCTTGATTTGATGAGTAATGTTTCATTTCAAATTAGGTAAAAAATCCCTTCACTTTATTTTTTTGGTTTTGGTTGTTCACCCAAGATTCCTTGGCTGAGTCAGTTTTCTTTTTTCTCTTTTGGTGGGTGGACTTAGACAAAAAAGACTAAAAACTTCCAAACCACCCACCTCACCCCACCAAACCACCGGTTTCTCCACTCCTTCCTCCTCCTCACCAACCACCTTCACCTCACACCACCACCACCTCACCCCTCCTCCTCACCCACCACCTCCCCTCCTCCTTTGGTTGGCACCCCTGGTAAGCTCCCCCCTCCTCCTCATCCTCCTCCTCATCCATCCCCATAAATGGATACTGATCCCTTGATCCATTCATCTTAGGCCCCCCCCCCACCTCCTTACTTCTTCTTTCCACAGGTAACTCCCCCCCTCCTCCTCATCCTCCTCTTCCTTCCATCCTTGATGAACTCCTCTCCCTCTTTATTGCTCCCTCACCTCCTCTTTCTCTTGATTGCTCCCTCACCATACCCCCTCCCCCCTGCTCCCTTGCTTGCCCGGCCCCTCTGCTCCCTTGCCCCCCCCCCTTTGGTTAGATTGCTGGCCCCCCAACCACCCTCAATTGCTTCCGCCCCAGCCCCCCCTCAATTGACATCCCCCCCCCACCGCCCCCTGCTCTCTTTCTTGCCTGGCCCCTCTGCTAACTTGCCCCCCCCCCCTTTGATCAGACCAGCACCCCCCCCTCCTTGATTACTGGCCCCCACCCCCTTTGCTCCAGCCCTGCCCCCCCACTTCATTTCTCTTGCCGCCCCCATGCCAGCTTGCCAGCGCCTGCTGCTGGCTTGCCTCTCTGCCCCCCCCCTGTTGCTGCCAGCCCCCCCCCCCCCCAACACCCTCCTGCCCAGACAACCAAGCCACCCCCCTCCCTCCCCGCTGGGCCCCCACAGCCCAACCCAAAGCCTGGCCCAATTTCTTCACACCCAGGGAATGTTTTTTTTTTGTTATGACGTGTATTACTTTGATGAATGATTATTGAATTTAACCAGCAAGAAACATGAGAAGGTAACCTGGGTTGAAATTACTACGGTGTTGAGAGAGGTCGGAAGAGGATGTGGCGGAGCTGAATGGTGAAATGATGATCTTAGGCTGATTTGTGTTCAGATGATCATGATTGCGGAATGATCTCACCAGTTAGAGAGGTACAGTCTTGAAGGATGACTGAAGAGGTGGCTGTCGAGTATCTTGAGTTTGCAGTTTGATTTTGAGTGTTTCGTAGGAAGGTTGAGTATGACAAGGAAAGAAAGAAAATGAAGGAGACTGAGGAAATGAAAACAAACAAAATGAGAAAACACAAGTGCTGAGACCAGGAACGATCCCGCTCCTCTAGAAAAAACAACAGGCATCCCAGTACAACTACCAGATTGTCAGTGCAGCCCGTGTTCTCCTTTTGGAGCATTTGCAGCGTTGGTTGAACTCGCGGGCATCTTCAGATCCGTGGTTGGGTGAGGCCTGTTGCTCAGCAGTAGTGTTTCCCAACGGCTGTTACTCTCTACACACCCCTTAACTGGAGATCAATACGTGAAGAATGTGTTGGTGAACTTTTGCAATTGGTCTAAACCTACCGCCTTGGTCAAGGGATCAGCCAGCATCTTACCCATTTTGATCAGATGGATGGTCAAAGATCCTTCTTTGAGTCCCTCTCAAAGTCCCTTGGTCTTGAGGTCCATGTGTCTGGTCTTAGCATTGGATCCAAACTTCTTCAGCTTATTGTATAGTCCTTTATTGTCAATGAGATGTTTTGACAATGGGACTTTTGTTTGAAAAACTTCTCCAAGCAGGTGGCGAAGCCATTTGCCTTCAAGAAATGAGTCTAGGAGGGGATTCAGTTCAGCTTTGGTGGACAAATAGGTAATATTCCTCTGCTTGTAGCTGTTCCAAGAGAGAAGTGAGCCAAAGGACAGACAGAGATAACCTGATTGTGACTTGCGACTAGTTGGATCTTCACCCCAGGACGCGTCACTGTAAAATTCAATTGGGCCCTTTGATTCGTTTTAGGCCAGGGTGAGTTTCTTCTCCTTGGTGTGATTGAGGTATTGCCACGTTTGTCTGAGTTCCTTCCAGTGAGTCAGACCTGGTTTGTTTTGGAAACAAGCTAAGCTAGAAACCGAGTAACTGAGGTCTGGGCGAGTTCTGCTTGTGATGTAGTTGAGAAGCCCTATTGCAGACTTGTAGTTTATGTTGAGCTCTCTGAATTTTTCAAAGTCTTCATCCAAGGCTTCAGTGAGTTGGAGATGAGGAGTCAGCGGTGTGGAGCATGGTCTTGATTCCAGCAATCCGAATTCTTCTAGGCCGTGGCTTATGTGTTTGGGTTGACTGAACAAGATGCTGTTTGCCGTTCTCTCAAACTTCATCCCTAGAATGGTGTCCGGTTCATGAGCTTGAGAGTTTTTGAATCAAGCGTTGAATTTGTCGTCAAAGTTGTTGCCGTCGCCCACAAGAATTAGGTTGTCGACATGAAAGAAGAGAAATGATTTTTTGTTGTCACTTTTGTACAGACAGGGGTCACTTTCTGACTCCTTGAAACCAACCAACTTGATCCATTCTGTGAGAGTCTTGTACCAATTTTTTGGAGATTTATTGAGACCGTACAAGCTCTTTTTGAGTCTCAAGTACTGACATTTGCGTTGAAATCCTTGTGGCGTTTTGATGATTACCTCTTCTTCTAATGGTGCGTGTAGAAAGGATGCCTTTACATCATACTGACGGACATTGAGTTTGTTTTTTAAGGCGCACAGCAGGATAGCCCTTAACAAGGCAATTTTACCGGTTGGAGCAAATGTTTTGTCAAAATCTAAGCCATGAACTTGGTTGAACCCTTTGACACAGATTTGAGCCTTGTGAAAAATCACGTTGTCGTGAGCATTGTCTTTGATTTTGAATATCCACGTTGTGTCCAACGGGTTCAGAGGAGTATCGCCTTTGTAATCTTCCCAGACTTCAAGTAGCTTGCAATGATCAATTTCTTCCTTGATTGCCCCCCCCCACTTGAGGCTGTCAGAACACCTGCTCGCTTGGTCAAAGGTCTTAGGCTCATAGTAATGGTGGAACCCGTATTGTTGGGGGGGTTTGATTGTGGATTTGTCTCAAAGAGTTCTTCTGGGAGGCTCTTCAACAATCTCAGGAGTTGTTATCCTTGATTTGTTCACGACAGAGGGTTGCACTGGATCCAATGACGAATCACTCTCTGAGCTCGAGTTGGTTTCAGGGCTTGATGACCCTTCATCTGACAAGGCCACCACAGCTGGCGGGTCACAATAATTCATCCGGTTGGCGTTGTTTTCTTTAGTTACCAATGGCGAGTTGTTGACAATGCCAAAGTCAAGATCCAAGGTGGAATTGATTCCCAGCTGATCAACCAACTGCTTCAGGAACCAAACATGTTTGGATTGAGTGATCTGTCCATTTGGCATGAGTATCCTATATGAGAGAAACTCAGGGTTGTAACCTAACAATTTTCCTTCCTGCCCTTTTGGATTGAATTTCGCTCCTTTCATTCTCTTTTGATTCAACACGATGGTCGTGATGCCGATGGGTTGGAGGTAATTGGAGGGTAACTCGTTTTGCTTGATCAGTTGCCAGGGAGATTGATCAAGGCCTTCCTTTGGTATTTGATTGAGACTGAGGCAGCAAAATTTGAGCACTTCTGACCAGTATTTCCGAGGTAGTTTTGCTGAGCTCAATGAGGACCTCACACTCTTGACTATGGTCCGATTCGCTCTTTCTGCCCTACCGTTATGCTCAGGATGGTACGGTTCCGTTACGAGATGATTGACAAACCTCTCCTTGAGATAGTTGATTAACTTCTTGTTTACAAACTCAGTGCCGCCGTCCGAACATACCGTCAACGGGTAGTATCCGCAAACATTCTTCTGTTTTTCTATCACTTCCATCAGCACCAGTGTTGCATTGTCTTTTTGAGCCAGTGGGATACCTGAGATGTAGCCTGAATAGTTGTCCACAACTGTCAGTATGTATCTTTCATGTCAATGAGACTCCGGCGTGATTAGGCCAATAATGTCCAGATGAATCCATTCAAATGGTTTGGTGGCTGAGGTGGAGATGGATTTGAAGGGAGATTTGGTAATCTTGCACAGAATACAGTCCTTACATTCGAAACTCTCTTTTTCAGCTGTACTGTACCAAGCGCCCTTGATTTTTGACAGACAACCCACAGAAGCGTGCCCGTAAGAGAGATGGAGGTCTTTCAAGGATCTTGGATCTTCTTGTTGCGCCCAGTAGCATTTTTTGTCACCAGTTTTACGTGGTTTATCCAGCACAAAGAGACTTTTCACAATTGTACCTTGACATATCTTTACCCCATTTCTGTTTAATTCAAAACTCCTGGCTTTGGCCTTCAGCGTGCACCCCTGCTCAAGAAGCTTCCCTGGACTGATTAGGTTGACAAAAATTTCTGGAACATACATACAATCAGAAAGCGTGACAATTTGATTCTTCCATTCCAGTTTGACCGTTCCCAACCCAAGAATGGGTATATTTGCACCGGCTTTTCCTGTCGTTATGTGTTCTCTGGTGCAGGGTTCAAGGACGGTAAAAAATTGTTTCTCATTGAAAATGTGTGAGGTTGCTCCGCTGTCAATCAAGATGTTGTTCTGTGCTCCAATCTCTGAATCTATCCACCTGGTCACGAACGCATGGAAGTGATCAGTCTCCTGAGTCTTCTTTTGCTTCTCCTTCCACTTGCTTTGGTTTTCCCTCCACCATTCAGGAGCTTTTTCCGGGTGTAGATGAAAACATTTGGATTCGGAGTGGTGTTTGTCCTGCTTTGGATTGTGGTATCCTTTGATACATCTACTTGAGATGATGTTCTTGGTCCAAGTCCTCATGGAAGCCAGGGCGGTTTTGGAGGTATTTTCAGGGTTCCTTTCTTGGTGTTTTCAGCTTTGATCTTGTTGTGATATTGAATGAGGTGATTACACACAAATTCGACTGAGATCTGCTTATCAGAATGCATCAGTTGGCGTTTGAGGTCTTGAAGACTTGGTGGGAACTTAAACATTGTCAGGTAAGCCAGGATGTTTTCTGGTAGTTCTATTCCAATATTGATCATCTTCTTGATTGAGGTTTTGATATCCGTTACAAAGTTGATGATTTTGTCCTCTCTGAAACCTAGGTGCAGGAAGTTGTTGAAAATCCTTGCTCAATTCAATTCTTGGGAAGAGGAAAACCGCTCCTTGATGGCACACCAGATCTCCTTGGCTGAGTTGATGTTGGCCGCACTTATGACATTGTTGTGAGTGATAGAGTCTACTTTAGATATGAGTAGAAGTTGAATTTCGTCGTTGTCCTGTGGTGAGAGTTCTGCTGTGGTTGAGTTGAGAATCTCCAGTACTCCTCTGAGTTTCAGTAAGGCAATCATCTTGTCTCTCCATATGCCGTAGTTCTCTTTGGTCAGGAGAGGGGTTGTTTCAAGCGCAGTTTTGAGCATAGCTTGACAAAAGGATTCCAACAAGAATCTGGAGGTGCTTGCCATGGCGCTGGTTCTTGCTTGCTGAGGAGAGCCTTCAGATTTTAACTGTATTACTTTGATGAATGATTATCGAATTTAACCAGCAAGAACCATGAGAAGGTAACCCGGGTTGAAATGACTACGGTGTTCAGAGAGGTTGGAAGAGGACGTGGCGGAGCTGAATGGTGAAATGATGATCTTAGGCTGATTTGTGTTCAGATGATGATGATTGAGGAATGATCTCACCAGTTAGAGAGGTACAGTCTTGAAGGATGACTGAAGAGATGGCTGTCAAGTATCTTGAGTTTGCAGTTTGATTTTGAGTGTTTTGTAGGAAGGTTGAGTATGAAAAGGAACAAAAGAAAATGAAGGAGACTGAGGAAATGAAAACAAACAAAATGAAAAAAACACAAGTGCTGAGACCAGGCACAATCCCGCTCCTCTAGAAAACACAACAGGCATCCCAGTACGACTACCAGATTGTCAGTGCAGCCCGTGTTCTCCTTTTGGAGCATTTGCAGCGTTGGTTGAACTCGCGGGCATCTTCAGATCCGTGGTTGGGTGAGGCCTGTTGCTCAGCAGTAGTGTTTCTCAACGGCTGTTACTCTCTACAATGTGACTGATTTTTTTTTTCTTAATAAGCACAGCCCAATTTTTTCAGCCCAGTATTTTTTTTTGTTTTGTGATCACATGACTGATACTTTTTTTTTGGTAATCCTTTTTTGACTGCTTTTCCTTCAATTCCATTGCTTCTCCCCCCGCACTCACAATGTTATAATATAAATTGAATCCATTCTTGATCCTCACCTCAAGCGGAGAATTTTCCTGTCAGGGAATGAGATGGAATGAGATGAGATGACAAAAAAAAGAGATGTTGCAAGCAGAGAAATTTGAATCAAAAGATGTATAAAATGAGGGAATCAGAATCTCTTTGGAACTTGCAGAGGGGGGAATCAAAAAAAAAGGTTTTATTTTCTGGATGGAAACTACAACCTTTAGATATGTATCCTCCCATCACTGCTGAAAAAAAAAAAGAAAAATTGAAAACACTTGCCTTCTGGGTTTGAAAATGCCAAGCAGACAATCAAGCAATTCCATTTCTTCAACCATGGCAAATTAGTTTTTCTTAATAATTCTGATCACAAGGGTCTTGTTGCAATAATTGAATTTTCCCCATTGGATAAACCTTCTGACCAAGACAAGAAGGAAATCAACTTTGTGACAACTTTCCTTCACCAGTCAAACAAATTTGTCAACACTGTTGGTCGTTCAAGATATTTGGGTGGAAAAATTTGGGCAATTTGATGTCAAAATAAATGCACCCCTTTGATTTATTTGGACACTATTTGAAGAAATCATCTATTCAATCTTCCCCTCAGGAGTATGCTTTCATCAATCTTAGGGAAGAAAAAGTCTCTTGAATTTTAGGAAAGATTTTTTGAAATTTGGCCAGACTTCCCTTTGAATCAAACTGTGAAATAATGAAGGACAACTGCAACCCCTCTGTCTAATCACTTGAATTTGGTTCTTGGCATACTCCTTTTGACTGCTCTCTGAATGTCAATTTCACATCCAACTCTTTTTACCACTCACCTCATATTGACCAAGGTGACATCTCTGAGTATTCATTTTTACTTGCAGTTCCAACCGAGAAATCTAATGGACAACATGTTGAAACTACGTATGAATATCAAGTATCAGATGGCCAATTTGTTTTTCCGGACCTGGGATTTGGAATTGAATTCAAGCAAAAAGGTATAGTCAAAATGATTTGGGCAGCAAATAAGTACAAGCACTGCAATTTTCCTGCTGTGAAGAGTGCCACTCATACAAGAATGGCAATTTCAATGCAAATAAAAAAAAACACTCAGAAAACTTGCAGGGACTTGGGGAGTGGGAAAATATAATCTAGGAAAAAAACATAAATAAAAAGGAAAAATATTTTTTTATTGGTGGGGTTAAAAATAGTCTTAAGCATTGATTTAATCAAATTTTTTTTTTCTTTTTGTGTTTTTCATCAAAGAAAATATATTTACAGGCCTAGAATTTGATTAATCTTCTTTAATTCATCTACTGTTCTACTTCTACCAATGTATGCCCCAGCCATTGAGCACTTATCCTTTTTTTCAGTTGCCAGTTGTTCCCTCTCCATTTCCCGTTTTGCTTGCTGTCAATCCTTCTACTTTTCCTCTTTTTAAAAATCTAGCTCAGCCTTTTTCCAATATCACTCAGAATCCCCTTTTGTTGATGAGCCAAACCCTCAGCTTTCTGCTGTTGAAAATCAATAGCCAGTTGACTATCCCACTTCTCCTTTTCAAACTGAAGTTTTTCAGATTCAATTTGCAATTTGACTGTTTTTCAGAGGGGAATAGGAATGAGCTTGATTTTGAAAGCAAGGAGAATCCAATGGGCTTACTTGAATCTTGCTTCTCCATGATCTCCCCAAAGCCCAAAAGATTTGAAGTGTTTCTCCTCTTTTGAATGCTATTGGTGTTGATGTTGATGGAATTGGAGGCCTTCTGATTTCTATTTGAAGAGGAGGTTTATGTTGCAACATCATTGCTCTCATTCGAAGGGGATTTGGGAGGCCTTTGTGTGGGAACATCACTGCTCTCATTTTGAGGGGATGTGGAAGGCCCCATTGGCTTGAGGTTTCTGCCATTCAAGGATGGATGAGCCTGTTTTTTTAAAATATAAATCAGTCAGGATTAACTGGACAGAAGAGAAAAGAACTTGGTTCCTTACTTGAGCAGATGTTGATGGCAATAGTGACACAGGAATGAAATCCTCCTCATTGGCCAAGTTCTCCAGTTCTTCCACCCCAGGAAGAGAGCAATTCAAAGAAGTCAGTGAGGGGTCCAAGGTTGGGTTTGACTCATCAATCAACACAGAATTAGATGTGATTGGAGCTTATTTTTCTTGAATATTCTACTCGGAATTGGATGGGGGCCACTCAAAGAAAAGGTTTCATCAAGGTCCTCATTGCTAGGCTGGCCATCCCCAGCCAAGTCCTTGGCATCAACTGAATCAAATTTTTGGTTTTCAAAAGCAGCTAGAGGGGTGATTTCGGCCTTCTTTCCAAAGATTTCATCCATTTGAATATACAAAAGACAAATGGAGTCCAACTTATCAACCACCAAGTTGATTCCCTTGGCTTTGTCAGATTTGGTGATACCAAATCCAATGGAGATTGACATGGAGTGGGCCTTTTTGTACTTGGCTTGATAATTCTTGAATCGCCGCTCATCTGTTTGGATGACCAAACCAGCCTACCTTTTGTTTTATTCTCAAGTTCATTGGCCATCAGGAGATAACCATTCACCTTAGAGGATGGAGATTGGCCAACACGTGTTTGATTGTTGGTCCAAAGCAAGAATTGTATTTGGATGTAATTTTGAGCCAGTTTACCAGGATGATGTGATCAGCTCTCTTGAGCTGACTTGAGCCTTTGGAAGCTGATGGGGGAGGATTGTTGGATTTTGAGTTCCTGAGGGAATTTTTCTTTGATCCATTGGATTTTTTAGTGGACTTTCAGGGGGAGGATTGCTGAGGGGCAATTTAAAAATAGTAAGATGGATGAAGGGATGAAGGGCTATGAGATTGTTTAAGTGGTGAGAGTGATTAAGTGATGAGAAGATGAGAGTGATGAAGCAAAGAGGATAAGAAGAAATGAGATTGATGAAGTGACAAGAGGGATAGAGAAATAAGATTTAGGATGTGATGAAAGCAATAAATTGATGAGAGTGATAAATTGATGAGGATAGTGATGCTATGAAAGTTAGCTGGATATGATGAAAGCAATAAAGGCGTGAGAGTGATGAGGTCATCAGGATAGTGATGCAATGAGAGTTGGATGGATGTGATGAAAGCAATAAAGCGATGAGAATGATGAAGTGATGAGGATAGTGATGAACAGATGAAGAGAAATGAATCAATTTTTTTTTCAGATGAGATTGGAGGTAGAATTTTTCGGAGGTTGAAGGTGGAAAAGCAGGGGTGTATGAAGTGGACAGGGGGTGGAAGCCTTTATATAATTTACTTGAAAAAAACCACTTATTTACAGGTAACTCTGACACCTCTGATGGCAAAACAGTGGGTTTTTTTTGATTTTTGATGGCTGGTTTGAAATGGCAAATCTTGTTTGAAACGTGCCATTAAAAAATGGCATATTATTTTTGAAACTGCCATTAAAAAATGGTGGATTTGGTTTCAGACCCCCCATTAAAAATTGGCAAATTTGGTTTGAAACCTGCCATTAAAAATGGCAGGTTTAGTTAACTATGAGACACCCTATTCAGAATCTTTCCATGAATTTTCATACTTTTTTTAAAAAGGTATTCAAATTTCATCAGAAAAATCAAATTTTATTTGAACACTTAATTTTTGATGTTCTTTATTATCATTTTTTAATTCATGAATTTTTCTTTGATATTTTTTCATGTATTTCATTGGATTTCATGAAATATTTATACACAAAATTTACATTATTTTTCCATTTTTGGAAGTAATTGATTTAAATTCCATCATAAAAATTCAATTTTATTGAAAGAAAGTCATTATTGATAGCTCTCAACATTCCTTTTCATTTCATAAAATAGGTATATGTAGGAGGTTAATCTTTTTTTGTGTGTAAAAAAGTTGTTTAAATCAATTCATAAATGTAAAATTTCATTAAAAACATTTATTTTTGATATTTTCCATCATTATTGATGTTATTTATAAAATCTTTTCCAGTATATTTGGATTATCCTCCAAAATTAATTATATGCAGAATTTTTTTTATTTTTGATACAATTGTATTTGCATATTAACAGAAATATTTCATCTTTTGAAAATAAACTGAGCTTTTATCAATTTTCTTCAGATCAATATATATTTCATGAAATTAAAATCTTTGTTTTCAACTCCCTGCAAAAAAACAATGATTTTATATTTGATTTGTCATGTTATGTTCACTGAATTAGGGTTAAAATTTTGCACATAGATTTTCATAGGAATATTAATCTTTGTACTGGATTCTCAACAGTTTCCACATCTTTCCCCATGAATTCCTCTTATAAAGGGTGAAAGGGTACTCTAAACTTGTTTTTTCCATCCACATCGACCCAATATTGACAAATATTCTCTTGATTCTGGCCACAAAAATCCTGAAAAAATAACATACTCAAAAATGCTCAAAACCAGAAAATGCAATGCTTATCATTATGAATTAAAGATACTAATATCTCAATCTCAATAAAGGCTAATCAATAGTTTTTAAAATGATTCCTCCCATATAATTAATCACATTTTTAATTCAAATAATACCCATTATTCATCCTAAAATATTTCCAATATTTATCATCAAGATGTTCATCATCCACCTTCATCATAATTCTCAACCTCTGAATCTAATTTAACAAATACTTCCAGCAGTTCTTCAGGAAGAAAATTTGATTCCCAGGCCTACTCAAAATCTGATTTATATCAAGATCTACATTATTTCAAGAATGTTCACCAGCCTCTAGCATCTTGACAATATTCCAAAGACCTTCAAATAAATAAAACTTATAAATCACAATAAAATATGAGTCATAATATCTCTCATGTTGAAGAAAAACCTTCAAAATGATTCCCTCCCTATAACTCCTGATATATACCACCTTTCCTTTCACAGGCCCTCACATTAGGGCTTATCAGAGTTAAGCAAACCCGCCATTAAAAATAAAAAAAAAACCATTTATTTCACATCAGACGTGTCAGAGTCACCTGGGAATAAGTGGGTTTTTTCAAATAAAGTATTTAAAGGCTTCCACCCCTGGCTTCCCACCTCCTTCTAACTCCAACATAATTGGAAAAAATTTGATTCATTACTCTTCATCTCTTCATCACTATCTCATCAATTCATCACTCTCATCACTTTATTGCTTTCATCAAATCCAGCTAACTCTCATTAGATCACTATCCTTATCAGTTCATTACTCTCATCTGTTTATTGCTTTCATCACATCCAGCTAACTCTCATTGGATCATTATCTTTATCACTTCATTTCTCTCATCCGTTTATTGCTTTCATCACATCCTAAATCTCATTGCTTTATCCCTCTTGTCACTTCATCACTCCCATCTTTTCCTATTCTATTTGCTTCATCACTCTCATCCTCTCATCAAATCATCACTCTAACCACTTAAACACTCTCATAGCCCTTCATCCCTTCATCCCTCTTACTATTTTTAAATGTCCCCTCAGCAATCCTCCCCCTGAAAGTCCACTAAAAAATCCAATGGATCAAAGCAAACTTCCCTCAGGAACTCAAAATCCAACAATCCTCCCCCATCAGCTTCCAAAGGCTCAAGTCAGCTCAAGATAGCTGATCACATCATCCTGGTAAACTGGCTCAAAATTCCATCCAACTACAATGCTTTCTTTGGATCCAACAATGAAACACATGTTGGCCAACCTCCATCCTCTAAGGTCAATGGTTATCTCCTGATGGCCAATGAACTCAAGAATAAAACAAAAGGAAGGCTGGATTGGTCATCCAAACAGATGAGGGAGCAATTCAAGAATTATCAAGCCAAGTACAAAAAGGCCCACTCCATGTCAATCTCCACCAGCTTTGGTATCACCAACTCTGACAAAGCCAAGGGAATCAACTTGGTGGTTGATAATTTGGACTCCATTTGTCCTTTTTATATTCAAATGGATGAAATCTTTGGAAAAAGGCCAAAATAACCCCCCTAGCTGCTTTTGATGCCCAAAAATCCAATTCAGTTGACGCTGAGGACTTGGCTGGGGATGCTCAGCCTAGCAATGGTGATCCCAAAGAAACGTATGAGTGACCCCCATTCAATGCCAAGGAGGATATTCAAACTCAATCAGCTCCAATCACGTCTACTTCCATGCTGATTGAGGAGTCAAACCAAACCTTGGACCCCTCCCCTCCTTCTTTGGATTTCTCTCTTCCTGGGGTGGAAGAACTGGAGAACTTGGCCAATGAGGAGGATGTCATTCCCGTATCACCATTGCCATAAACATCTGCTCAAGTAAGGAATCAAGTTCTTTTCTCTTCCTTCCAGATAATCCTGATTGTTTTAGATTCAAAAGAAACAGCCTCATCAATTCCTGAATGGCAGAAAACCCAAGCCAATGGGGCCTCTGACATCCCCTTCAAATGAGAGCAATGATGTTCCCACACAAACCTCCTCTGCAAAGGGAAAGCAAAAGGCCTCCAATTCCATCAAAATCAACCCCAATGGCATTTGAAAGAGGAGAAAAACTTCAAATGTTTTGTGCTTTGAGGAGATCATGGAGAAGCAAGATTCAAGTAAGCCCATTTTATTCTCCTTGATTTCAAAATCAATCTCATTCCTATTCACCTCTGGAAAACAGTGAAATTGCAAATTGAATCTGAAAAACTTCAGTTTGAAAATGAGAAGTGGGATTTTCAACTTGCTATTGAGTTTAAAAAGCAGAAAGCCAAAATTTTGGCTCATCAGCAAAAATGGGACGCTGAGTGGAAGTTGGAACAGGCTGAGCTAGAATTTCAAAAATAGGAAAAGGAGAAGGATTGACAGCAAGTGCAACTGCAAATGGAGAGGGAACAACTGGCAACAGAAAAAAAGGATAAGTGGTAAATGGCTGCAGCATACATTGGTAGCAGCAGAACAGTAGATGAATTAAAGCAGATTACTCAAATGGTGGGCTTGTAAATATATTTGCTTTGATGAAAAACTTAAAAAGAAAAAAAATTATCTCTGATTACAACAATGCTTAAGACTATGAGAGAATTTTTCTGCCTTAAGATTGAGGAAAGCATACTCTTGATGGGAAGATTGAATAAATGATTTCTTCACATAGCATCCAAATAACTCAAAGGGGTCCATCAATTTTTGCCATCCAATTGCCCACATTTTTCCACCCCAAACTCCTGAAGGACCAACTGGATTGTTAAATTGTTTTGAACGGTGAAGGAAAGTGATGAAAAAGTGGATTTCCTTCTTATCTTGATCTGAGAGTTCATCCAAGGTTACAAATTCAATTATTGCAACATGGATTGGTGATCAGATCAATCATGGAAAATTAATTTCCCAAGGTGGAAGAATTGGAAGGATTTGATTGTTTGTTTGGCTTGTTCAAACTCTTCCTGTGAGGGTTTTCAACTATTCTTTTTCTTTTGGGCAACAATGGAAGGGTACAGATCCAAAGGACATGGGTTTTGACCAGACCAGACAACTTTTTCATTAATACCTTCCTTAGCAACTTCCAAAGACATTTCTGAATCCCAAGGTTGAAGCCTCTTTTGGAAAGCAGCCCTACTCTTCCCACCTCTCTGTGTGTTTTTCAAGCCATCTCCTTCAATCTTGTTCCCTCCCAATCCTATACTTAGATTTGGGTGAGGAACAAGACGGGATTGGATTGATTGTGTAGCATTTTGAGGGGGGTGGGAGAAGAATTATACATTCACCAATAGCCATTGAGGGATTGAAAAATAAAACAGTCAGTCAAATGGAAATTATTGGTGAAACAAGATTGGATCAAAAAAAATGAAACCAAACCTGGAATTGATCCCAAGTTCACCAGAAATGTGATCACCAAAAAAAAAAAAAAAAAAAAAAAAAAAAAAAAAAAAAAAAAAAAAAAAAAAAAAAAAAAAAAAAAAAAAACATCACATCACATCAGCACCCAAAAAAAAAAATAATAAAAAAAAAAACTTACCAGGGTGTGAGAGAATTGCGCCAGGCCTTTGGGTTGGGTTTGATTTGGGCTTTGGTTTGGGTTTGGGTTTGGGTTGGGCCTGGGGCCAGGTAGGCAGGGCCCGGGAACCAGGGAGGGTGGGGAGGTTGGTTGGCTTGGTAGGCAGGCATTGGGGGGCGGGTCCGACGCAAGGGGGAGGGGGGCAGCCCGCAGCAATGGCGTTGGCGGGCAGGCAAGGAGGGGGAAAGCAAGGAGGCGGAAGCTGAGGCAGGGGCCAAGGTGGGGCCAGCGGGTGAGGAGGCAGGGGCTGGTGGATCAAGAGGGGGGGCAAAGTGGGGCTGGCGGGCAAGGAGGGGGAGAGCAAGGAGGAGGGGGCCAGCGGATTGAGAGGGGGGGCAAAATGCGGGGGCTGGAAGGCAAGGAGGGGGAGAGCGAGGTGGCGGGGGCCAGAAGATTGAGAGGGGGGGGAGAGGTGGCGCCGGTGGCCAAGGTGGGGCTGGCGGATTGAGAGGGGGGTACAAGGTTGCACGGGTGGCCAAGCAAGGAGGGGGAGGGCCAAGGTGGGGCCGGCGGATCAAGAGGGGGGGGCAGAGGTGGGGCCGGTGGGCAAGCAAGGTGGGGGGGGCTGAGGAGGCGGGGGACAAGGTGGTGCCGGCGGCCAAGCAAGGAGGGGGGGCAAGGTGGGGCCGGTGGATCAAGAGGGGAGGGCCAAGGTGGGGCTGGCAGGTGAGCAAGGAGGGGGGGAAGGCCAAGGCGGGGCCGGCGGGTGAGCAAGGAGGGGTGGGGGCCAAGGTGGGGCCAACAGGTGAGGAGGGGGAGAGAAAGGAGGCAGGGGCCAGTGGATCAAGAGGGGGGGGCCAAAGTGGGGCCGGCGCGCAGGGAGGCAGGGTCCGTCAGATTGAGAGGGGGAGCATGGTGGCGCTGGTGGCCAAGCAAGGAGGGGGGGCCAAGGTGGGGCTGGTGGTAAAGGAGGCGCAGGCTGGCAGATTGAGAGGGGGGGCCAAGGTGGCGCTGGTGGACAAGCGATGAGGGGGGGGCCAAGGTGGGGCCAGCGGGAAAGGAGGTGGGGGCCGGCGGATCAAGAGGGGGGGCAAGGTGGGGCCATAAAGCAAGGAGGGGGGTGGTGGTGGGGCTGGAAAGCAAGCAAGGAAGGGGGGTGAAGGAGCAAGCAAGAGGGATGAGTCAGCTAGGATGGAGGGAAGAGGAGGATGAGGAGGAGGGGGGGAGCTGACCTGAGGACCTGAAGGTGCCTGGAGGAGGATGGAACAATTGGTTAGGTTCTGATGATGGGTAGGATGAGGAGTAGGATGAGGAGAGCTTAGCAGGGGTGCCGAAGGTGGTGGGTGAGGTGGAGTTGGTGGGTGAGGAGGAGCCGTTGGGTGAGGACAAGGTGGTGGGTGAGGAGGAGAGTGGACCAGTGGTTTGGTGGGGTGAGGTGGGTGGGGTTGTGGGGTGAGGTGTTGGGTCAGTTTTGTCTAAGAGAAAAAAAGAAAAAACAAATGGAGTGAGTCAGCCTAGGATTCTTGGGAACCATGTATTTCTTTTTTAATAGAGAATTCAAAGCCAACCAAGTTGATTCCAAATCAGAGTCTGAATCAGAGTCAAATACTAACAAAATTTCAGTCATCTTTTTTGAATTTTCAACTTGCTGGCAGGAAGTTTGATTGGACATGTTGAAAAAGATGGTGATTTGATGTGGTGTGATGATATGATGATGTGATTTTTGTGAAGATGGAGATGTGGAGTGATAGAGATGTGAAGCAATAGAGATGTGAAGCAATAGAGATGTGAAGAAATGGACATGTTAATCAATAGAGATGTGAAGGGATGGAGATGTGAAGCAATGGAGATGAGATTTGTGTGATGTGATGGAGATGGGACCGGTATGGATTTGCTGATGTGGATGGGTGTTTTAGATGTGGTGGATGTTGGATGGATGATGATGCATAAATTGTGGGTTTAATGGCGGGTTTGATTTTTGAAATCTTCCATTTTCATGAAACCTGCCATTGTGAAATACACCATTGAGGGGTTATGTGTATTTCAGAAACCCGCCATTTTTAATGGCGGGTTTGGTCAAAAAAAATGGCGGGTTTCTAATGATGGGTTTGCTAACTCTGATACGCCCTATTATATTATATTTCTTCTTAATTTTTTGAAATAATTACTGATGGATGATGTGGTTTTTATTGTATTATTGGTTTTTTTATTAAGAATGGAGGCTTAATTTTCTCTTCAAGTACATTGAACATATCAAAAACATCAATCTGAATATGAATATAAAAAATCTTCTAAATTCAATAAAATTTCCCAAAATTATAACCAAAAATCTGATATGAGTTAAAATCCATCTTCTATTTAACAAAAACTTCAAGATGATTCAATGCCCTCAGTTCCAAATCTTTCCTACCTTTCCCATAGGCACTCTAGGTAAATCAATTTCTTTATAATTTTTTTTTAAATAGTATAGGTGTTGACTGATTGATGTTGTTTTAATTTAAGATATGAGCCTTATATTTCCCCCTCAAATTATTCTAGAGAAATTAGGAAACTACAAATTACTGAATAAGTCTGAAAGCTGGCCCAGTATGATGATCTGGATGCTGAAGGTGAAACTGATGAGGGTGATGAAGAGTTTTCTGCTGTGGATAATGAAGAATACAAATATGATTAACTTATAACAAAGGCAGATGTGGGTCCACACCTGAAAATAATTTTCAAACTTATGCTCAATTGATGGATTTTGCCCAAAATTTGCCAAAGGATTATGGGAATTCATTTCAAATCCTGAATTAACACAGGAACAAGAATGTGTATTTTAAGTGTTCCTTTGGATTTAATAATGACTCAAAGCCTATTCTATCATCATTTCAGACATCCTCAAGGAGGTTTTATTTCTCCTTCAAGCTTTATGGAGCCAAAATAATCAAATGAAGCCAATTGAATTTGATTTCAAGGAATCCAGAACATAAACATGAGCCCTGTCTTGATTGTAGTGGTAAATTTATTAATTGGGTAATTCAACCTTAATTGAAATCAAAATCATAAGCAATTATTTCAGCTGGACTTCATTCAATAGAAAAAAAAAGACACTTCACTAGACCTATGTTTAATAAAATATTTTTTACACCTGCATGGCTTTAGAAGTCTTAATAATATCATATGATAAATTTATCTCTTCATAGGATGGTTTAGGAGCATATCCTTTTTTCCAGAAATCACTTCTTTTCAAGGAAAAAGCCTATAGCAAATAATAATTCATTGCCTCATATGATTCACTCATCATGTTTGAAACCACAATTAACTATCCCACTTCATATGTCAGATTAGCTATTTTTTTCCCTGCTGCCCTAAAGTTTTGCATGCTTCCATCTTTCATTATCATTTTTAATCAGATTAACTTGCATTATGAATCAAGCCACCCAAAATTTGCCAATTCTCTTAGATTTTCAATTCACTGGCAATATTGTTTCTAACAAATTGAAGAGAATGATTAGAATACACTGAAACATAATTTAAAAAATTAATTCCAACACAGATTAATGGTTATCCAATAATTCAGATTTAGCAGAGGCATGATTCATAAGCTAAATACAATGTTTTTTCCATAACACGTTAGATGTTCCTAATGGTGAATTAAATTCTGCTGTTTCTTTGGTGGTGGCTGAGATGGAGTTTGTGGTGGTGGTGGTTCAGACTCAGGCAGAAAAAGTGTTTTTTCTTTTTAAGATGGGGGATGAGAAGTTATTGTTGGTAGTTCAGATGGTGGTGGTGGTGATGTTTTGTAAATTCCAAATGACCAATATTATATTTGCAACCCTGAGGTTGCAAATGGCCAATCATAGCCCAAGAAGTAGTGAGCCAGGTTTCTAGAGACTTTCCCATCCCCTGGGGGGTTGCAAACCCCCATTTGCAATTGGGGAGTCACAACCCTATTTTGGCTTGCAATCAAGGATTTGCAACCACCCAGGGGATGTGTGAGTTGCAAGTGGGGGTTGCAAATGGTTTCCTGGCCCATTTGGGCCACTCTCCCCCCCTCCCCCAAATGGGCCATTTGAGGAGGGATTTGTGGTACCTAGGCACCCCTGGACCACTTGTGAGTTCTGTCAACCCAAATGTGTGGATCTGGAATACTATGTGGGACTCTTGGACCACAAATAAACTTGGAAATCAAAAATTCTGTCTATTGGTAAAAGATCTTGACACACACCATGTACAAACACAAAACACCAATTGCATAAATTCATTTTTCTCAAAATTAATTTTTCTCAACCCAAAAGTGAGCAAACTTTTGGAGAAGTTGAATTGAAAACCAGATTTCCATTGAGTTTTTTTTATGGGAAAAGTGGCAAGCCCAAGCCCTCCCAGATTAAATAAGGCTATGTTAAGGGACGTAATTAAAAGTTTACTTAACAAATTTTTGGTGGAATCTAGAAATTTGGGCAGGGAGTTTGAAAAGGAAACATTGGAAGCCCAAATTGCATCCTCATATAGAGTTACAATTGAGTAACAAGAAATTTCTTCAAAACTGGAACAAGATTTTCCATCACAAGTTGAATTGACTAAAGTTGGTGGGTTCACATTTCACATTTCATTTGACTGGAAAGAATTTGGCTTGACAAATACCAATGTAAATAAGGGGTTCCAGAACCACTTGAACCTCCTCCTGTGAGAGCCTTTGATACTAGGAAAGAAGCCATGATTTGTTGTCAGAAATGGGAAGCCATGCATGGCTACGCATTGAAAACTTTCATGTAGAGGAGAGACAAATATGTTGATCTAGCATGTGACAGATTTGGGGTTTATGAAGGGCCATGTCTCACCAAAAGTCAAAGGCAAACTCATACTAGGAAGTTTGGGTTTCAATTCATGATCCATGCAAGTAGGAAAGTAGCAGATCCCATGTGGCATCTATCCTTAAGAAATGGCCTCCACAATCATCAACCATCAGAAATTCCTTCAGTTTATCCTCAACTGAGGAGAATATCAGGTCAAGCATTAGATTTACTTAGGGAAGAAATGAAAGATGGGCTCAATAAGGTTCAACTTTAAGGAGATTGAGCAAGATTTATGGTGGAGAATACATTGAAAATAGAACAATCTATAACACTAAGCTAAAGGTAAAGCGCGCTGAACTGGAGAGGAAAGGTGTTATGGATGCTCTATTGTAAATGCTGCAGGAATCCCAGTGGGTTTCCAGGTCCAAATTTGTTGGAGAGGGTCACTTAGAGGCTCTCTTCTTGAATCACCCTGAGTCTATAAAACTTTGCAAAAAATACAATCATATTGCATTGCTGGATTGCACCTATGAAACAAATAGGTACAACATCCCTCTATTGCATGTTTTAGGAATGAATTCCAACAAAAAGACTTTTACAAAGGCTTTTTTTTATAACAAAATAAAGGTATGAGCTCTACAGTTGAGCGTTGAAAGAATTAAAGGAGTTGGCTTAGGATACTGAGAGGCTTCCAAAAGTCTTTGGGACGGACTGTGAAAAAGCTCTTCTTTTTGCTATTAAACCCAGTTTCCCTGAGTCATCCAGACAGTTGTGCTCCTGGAACTTGTCTAAAAACATCCAAGAAAACTGTAAAGTGGGCTTCAGTAATGACAATCAAGGATGGCAAAGTTTCATGACTCTTTGGGCCAATTATGGGGCATCTTAAACCAAGGGGCAGGCAGAAGTAGATGATGCAGAACTCAGAGTATTCCAATTTATTGCTTCTTCTATTGATCTCTGCTGGGAGTGCTTACTTTGAACCTTGTATACAGTATTTCTTGAAAGACACAAGGATGGACTCAATTATATGGAAAAGAATATTTTCCCTATCAAAAAGACGTTTTTAGTGGCTTGGAATTGTGTATACCCAGAATTTGGAAACAAAACAACATCTTGGGTAGAAGGGGCCCATTCTACTTTCAAAAAATTGCTCATGGGATCTTTGGGGAACATTTTGGATCTGTGGAAACACCTTGAAGGAACTATTGAAATTCAAATCCAACAAGTCCATGCAGCACCTAAAAAATCTCAAATAATTTTTAGAACAGGTCTGCCAACATAACTATTAAGTTTGCGTTCAAAATTTTCAATTGAGGCAATTAAACTTAATGGGTAACAATTCAAGAAGTTAAAGCGCAATCATGATGGGAAGGTGTGCTCCAAGTCATATTCAAAAAGAATGGGCTTGCCTTGCTCTCAAATTTTAGGTGAAATACTAGCATCAAGAGGATCAATTGTGCCTGAGGATGCTCATCCTCAGCAGCAGTTGGACTATGAACCTTTCAATGAAGTAAGCAGGTTTTTTTAAATTGACCCTTTCAATGAAGTAAGTAGGTTTTTTTGAATTTTACCAATTATTGGAGTGAAAGATTAATTATTGGATTGACAGATTAATTATTGGATTGAAAGATGAATTATTGGATTTGCAGATTAGTTATTGGACTGAAAGATTAATTATTGGATTGAAAGATTGATTATTTGATTGACAGATTAATTATTGGATTGAAAAATTGATAATTCTTTTATTTTTGACACTTTGAAACCAATCCAGGGCTTGATGAAGAATCTCAAATGTTAAACAAGTGAAATTCCATGTATGGGGAACAACCTGAAGAAGTTAGGTTGGAGATTCTAAGGTCAAATCTTGAGAATACAGCCTCTTTGATTTCCAAGCCAAGGCTTGAGCAAAATTGTTTAAGTTCAAG
Organism: Puccinia polysora; assembly: GCA_025617555.3. Lineage (NCBI taxonomy): Eukaryota > Fungi > Basidiomycota > Pucciniomycetes > Pucciniales > Pucciniaceae > Puccinia > Puccinia polysora. The sequence continues at coordinate 43,282,366 of CM062613.1, forward strand.
CAACGTTCAACCAAAATTGAAAGAAACATGCTGTGAGCTGTCAAAAGTCAAGCATGTCAAAAGAGCAATTAAGTGGTAAAAAATGGTTGAAAGGGGACCCAAAACACCAAAGAAAGTAATTCTTTTATTTTGAGCAAGAAATGTTCAGATTTATGGTTGAATGAACTGATGGGAAAATGATTTCTGATGTGCAAGGATGGCTCTTGATCTAAATCTCATAGTTCAGAGGACAATACTGAAGAAAAACTTAAAAGGGGACCAGAAAGACCAAAGATATTAAGTCTTTGATTTTGATAAATTTTCATTTTTATGGTTTAATGATCTAATGGGGTAATCATTTCTGTAGTTCAAGGATGGCTCTTCATCTGAATTTCATATTTCAGTGGAAGAGACTGGAATTTCATTGGGTTCAGTGCTGTTGGAACCAGATTCCTTTTTGAAGGATGAAACAGAAGCAATGGAGGAGTCAAAAAGAAGCTCATCTTTGGTGATTTGTGATTCCTTTAATGAGATAAGAATTGTGGCTAAATAAGTTTTGATTTTAGGAAGTTAATTACCTCAATCAAATACATAAGAGCTGACATAAGTTCTTGGGTGGGGTTTGGGATCTGGTTGTTTACAGAAAGTGTGGATCCAGAGTCATTGCTAAATCACTTGGGTATGATGAGCATTGATTTTTTCAAGTAAAAAAATAAATTCTTGAAACATTAAGGAAAAATAATAAATGCTGTGTTAAGATCCTTGGTGGAATTAAAGACGTTGAAAAGATGGAAAAAAGACTTGATGTTTATGACATCAAGGAAAAGATTCCCTCTTCAAAATGGCTTTCAAAGATTAACATGGCTCAAATAATAGTAGATGCTTATGGAAGACCAATATGTTTTATCTCTTTGGAATCATGTTGTATTTTTACTCCTATGAAAATGGGCGTAAAATAAAAATCAGATCCTATGTTCATTTGCTTTGTTGACAATAACCATTGGTTCCAGCTTTTTCTTAAGGGAGATGTGATTCCAATCCCACCCATAGTTCTCAAACCACTTTCCATGATTTCCAAAAAATCCTCTGGTTGGGTTGATCAACTCAAAGATTAACTTGAGGTTTATTCTAATTTGTAGAAATCATTTTGATTTAATCATTTGGGTTTGGGTTCTGATGCTGATCTTGTAATTTTATTAATATAAAGGGTTATCACATTTTGAAAATCATTATGTTAATTGTTTTGATTTAAAATCATTATGATGAGTGTTTTGAATGATATTTTATTGGTAAGTCAGTTCAACTTGTGTTGGAATGATCCCATCATAAGGAGTATTTTTACTTCTTGTGATGAGATCAGCTTAAAACAAGTTGAACTTGTTTTTTTGGTGCTTTTTATTGAGGGCTGGTCAAGTTACTCATCTTTTTTTGGTGTTTTTACTTTAGGGCTTTTCAAGTGACTTGCCTTTTTTGTTGGTTTTTTTACTTAGGGCTTTTCAAGTTACTTGTCTTTTTTTTGTTACTTTTACTTTAAGGCATTTCAAGTTGAACTTTATATTTATTTTTGGCCTTATTTTTAGGGAAATGATAAATTCACAACTCATTTGAGCCATGTGGCATGGCAACACAACTACATTGGAGCTCTGTGGGTCCCCGCACAACTCGAGTGTAGTTGTGCGGCCCCCATACCACGGTCCGCTGCTGTATGTCCTACATCCTGACCAGATTTGAGTTGCGTGGAGCCCTACACAGCTCCAATATTGTTGCGTTGCAGTGCCACACAACTACAAGTCTTGAGGGCTCAAAAAATAATAATAATAATAATAATAATAATAATAATAATAATAATAATAATAATAATAATAATAATAATAATAATAATAATAATAATAATAATAATAATAATAATAATAATAATAATAATAATAATAATAATAATAATAATAATAATAATAATAATAATAATAATAATAATAATAATAATAATAATAATAATAATAATAATAATAATAATAATAATAATAATAATAATAATAATAATAATAATAATAATAATAATAATAATAATAATAATAATAATAATAATAATAATAATAATAATAATAATAATAATAATAATAATAATAATAATAATAATAATAATAATAATAATAATAATAATAATAATAATAATAATAATAATAATAATAATAATAATAATAATAATAATAATAATAATAATAATAATAATAATAATAATAATAATAATAATAATAATAATAATAATAATAATAATAATAATAATAATAATAATAATAATAATAATAATAATAATAATAATAATAATAATAATAATAATAATAATAATAATAATAATAATAATAATAATAATAATAATAATAATAATAATAATAATAATAATAATAATAATAATAATAATAATAATAATAATAATAATAATAATAATAATAATAATAATAATAATAATAATAATAATAATAATAATAATAATAATAATAATAATAATAATAATAATAATAATAATAATAATAATAATAATAATAATAATAATAATAATAATAATAATAATAATAATAATAATAATAATAATAATAATAATAATAATAATAATAATAATAATAATAATAATAATAATAATAATAATAATAATAATAATAATAATAATAATAATAATAATAATAATAATAATAATAATAATAATAATAATAATAATAATAATAATAATAATAATAATATTAATAATATTAATAATGATAATATTAATAATAATAATATTAACCATAATAATATCAATAATAATAATAAACTAAATAAAAATAAAATAGAAATATCAATCACCCTAAAAATTGAAATATTGATTTTTTGGTTAAAAAAAAATAAGAAATAAAATAAGAAATAAAATAAAAATAAGTAAAAATAAATAAATGAAAGTAAAAAACAAAAAAACTGAAGACAACCAACCTATAAAAATACAAGTTCAACTTGACTAGCCCTAAAGTAAAAACACCAAAAAAAAAACAAGTTCAACTTGAATATCCCTAAAGTAAAAAAACTAAAAAATACAAGTTCAACTTGTGACTAGCCCTAAAGTAAAAGTGCCAAAAAATACAAGTTTTTTGTCCAGCCCTAAAGTAAAAGGGAGATGTTAAATTCACAACTCCCAGTCAAGTGGGAGTTGTGTGGGGCCCTACACCACCCAGTGGATGCATGGGGGCCCATACACACGTTCAAGACGCGCGTGCGAGCCAGAACATGCGTCTAGATGCGCCCAAGGGGCCTTCTCAAACAGGTTCATTCCCTTGGGGGCCGTATCACCCTTTACACGGCGTATTTGAGCTGTGTCCAGGGGTATGCAGCCCCCTGGGGGTTGCGCCAAATTTTTTGGGTCCCCCTGGACCACATTTTAGTTCCATCAACCCAAATTTGGGATCAACGCTTACTATGTGGGACTTTTGTTCCACATATAGCAATCATAAAGTGACCCTAAAGTGAAATTGAAGTGAGATCAAGTGAAATTAAAGTGACACTATAGGAAACTGCAAATAAAAAATCCCACAAAATTTATCTTTCTCAACTTGAAAGTGAGCACAATTGGTAGCTGTTCAACTGAAAGTTGGATTGAATACTGAAGCAGCATTGCATTTTTTTGCATTTAAGGAACAGTGGAAAGCCCTCCTTTTAACATGGCCGCGTTCAAGGACTACATTAGTTCAATGAACAAAGCTGTGGAAAAGAAGGATTTGGGTAATGAATCATTGGAAGCCCCAATTGCATCCTCATCAAGGGTGAAAATTGAGGAAAAAATGTTTCACAAATGCACATAACCTCTGGTGGTGAGTAACATTTTATGTTACTTTTCTTTGCTGTATTTACTTTGATTGAAACTGATGGAGTTCATGCCATCAATATAACCATTAAACTGTAACTATGACTATGTAACTATGACAGATCCACTTGTCCCACCTCCTGTGAGAGCTTTTCCTAGTAGGGAAGAGGCACAAACATATTTCCAAACATGGGAAATGAAGCATGGAATTTTTCAACTCAAAGCATTATAAATATGTGGATTTAGACTGTGATAGACATGGTTTGTACTCTAGGAAGTTGCTCACCAAATGGTCAAGGCAAACTCACACAAGGAAGGTTGGGTGCAAGTTTTCAATCCCTGCTAGTTACACAAAGGCAGATCCCTTGTGGCAAATCTCCCACAAGAATGATCAAAATAACCATGAACCATCTCCACACCCCTCAGTTCATCATCACCTGTGCAGAATCTCTGGGTAGCCTTAGAAAATGTAAAAGAAGGCACAAATGATGGGTTCCGTACAATTCAACTCAAACAAAAATTTATAAAGATTGATTGTGGTAAATATGTTGATGACTAAACAATCTATAGCACTAAGCATAAGTTGGGGCTTGAATAACTGAAGGGAAGAAGTATAATGGTGGTCCTCCTTGAACAACTTGGTAATTAAGGTTGGGTTCATTGAGAAAAATCCAGTGGAGAGCGTCACTTGGAGGCTCTATTATTGGCTCACCCAGAGCAATTAAAGCTTTGCAAGCAATTCCATCATATAGCTATGATAGATTGTACTTTTAAAAAAAATAATTACAACATACCCCTATTGCATGTCTTAGGAATTACTTCCAACCAGAAAAATTTCACAAAAGCTCTTGTTTTTGTAACAAGAAAAACGTTTGAGTTCTACAGTTGGTCTGTAAATGCGCCAAAGGAGTTGGCTTATGATATTGAGATACTTCCCAAAGTCTTTGTGACAGACCATGAGAAAGCTTTGATCTGTTCTCTAGAACAAAAATCACCTGATTCAACAAGACAGTGCTGTCAATGGCACTTGTCTGAAAACATAAAAGCAAACATTAAAGTGTGCTTTAATTACAATTTTGAAGGGTGGAAAAGCTTTATGTCTCTGTGGGCTAGGTATGGGGCCTCAAAAACCAAGGAGTAGGCAGAGGTCAATGATTCAGAACTTAGAGAAAGTGCCAAATCACAGCCTCTACTGTTAATATTACTAGTTTTGGGTTGCTGATATAATGAATTGTATAAAGTGTTTTTTGGAAGACTGTGAGGATCTACTCCAGTATACAGATCATAATATCTTCTGTATCAAAAAGAAGTTTGTAACTGCTTGGACTTTCAAAAACCCAGACTTTGGAAAAAAAAACTTATTGGTTTGAAGCACCCATGCTACTCTCAAAGAATTCCTTTCAAAATTTTTGGGAAACATGTTGGATGTTTGGAAAAACCTAGAGGGCACATTTTCCAATTAAATTAAATTTGTTCAGTCTGTGCTTTAAAACTCTTGAATAAAGACTGGAATAGTTCTTCCTACTCAACTGTTACCATTGGGATACAAGGTGTCTTTACAAGCAATCAAACTTGTTAGTGATCAATTTGAGAGGTTAAACCGGAAACTTGATGGGGAAGTGTGCACCAAGTCATACTCAATGACTATGGGTTTGCCCTTTTCCCACCAAATAGGGGATCTACTAGCGTCAAGAGGCTCTGTTGTGCCTGGAGATGTTCATCCTCAGTGGAGGTTGTATTATGAACCTTGCAGTTCTAGTTCTGTTAGTTGGTTCAAGTTGGATTTTTCAAATCACTTTGTGATTAATGCTTTTTGATTAATTCTTTTTGATAAATGCTTTTTGAATGATGATTCCTACTTGAGTAAAATGATTATTCCCACTTTACTAATATTTGATAATTTTTAATCCTTCAAGTTTGATGTTGATGAACTTCTCAACAATTCTCAGGTACATGAGAATCTCAATGCAATGATCTTGAATCATCCTGATCAAGATTATTTTGGGCTGTTTAAGCACTTGATCAAGGAGAAGACCAATTATCAATCAAAGCCAAGACTTTAACCCAAAGTCTTGCAATCAAGATGAGGCTTTCCTAAATTGACAGATAACTGGATAAATACTTCTTTATTTGAACACATTAAAAAGGAACTTAAGGGTGAAAAGAGAAGTACAAGGGCACCAAAGAAGAAAAGACAAATGATTATCAGTCTTTTCTCTTGTGAAATTTTTATTTTTTTGGTTTAATGAACTGATTGAGAAATTTTTAAAGTCCAAGTCAGGCTCTACATCTTAATTTCATAGTTCAGTGGAAGAGACTGAAATTTCATTGGGTTTGGTGCCATTGGAATCCAATTCCTTTTTGAAGGATGAAGCAGACACAATGGAGGATTCAAACAGAAGCTCATCTTTGGTGAGTGGTGATTCCTTTCATGAGATCAGAATTTTGGCTGAATCCTTTTTTATTTTAGGAAGTAAATTATCTCAATCAAATACCTGAGAACTTACATAAGTTCTTGAGTGAGGTTTGGGACCCAGTTGGTGATTGAAATTGTGGTTTTAGATTCATTTCTAAATCACTTGGGTATGATGAGGATGGATGGTTTAAACTTTGGAAAGAAATGCTTGAAACATTGAGGAAAAAAAAGGGGTGCTATTCTAAGATCCTTGGTGGAAGTAAAGATGTTGAAAATATAGAACAAAGACTTTATTTCAATGATATCAATGAAAAGATTCCCTCTTTGAAATGCATTTCAAATCTTGGCATCTCTCAAATAATAGCTGATGCTGATGGAAGAACAATATTTTTTATTCCATTGGAATCATGTTGTTCTTTTACTCCTATTAAAATGGGTGTGAAAGAACAATCAGATCCTATGTTAATTTGCGTTCTTAACAGTAAACATTGGGTGCAGCTTGTACTTAAGGGAAATGTGATTCCAATCCTTCCCATATTTTCCAAACCACATTCCATGATTTCCAAAAAAGCAGCTTTTTGGGTTGATCACCTCAAAGATAAACTTGAGTAGTATTTTAACTTATAGATTAATTTCATCATTTGGGTTGGTTCTAACATCCTGATATTTTAATCCTATTAATATAAAGGGTTATCACATTTTGAACATCATTATGTTGAGTTTTTTGAGGGAACATCATCAAGATGAGTGTTTTCAATGAGATTTTAATGGTAAGTCAGTTTGACTTGTGTTGGGCTGATCCCATCATAAGCTTAACTTGTGTTAAGCTTGGGATGGGTTTCAGCTTAACACAAGTTGAACTTGTTTTTTTTTGGTGTTTTTACTTTGGGGCTTGTCAAAAGACTCCTTGTATTTTTTGGCACTATTACTTTAGGGTTGGTCAGAAGACTTCTTGTATTTTTTGTCTGGTCAAAAGACTGGTATTTTTTGGCACTTTTACTTTAGGGCTAGTCAAAAGACTTCTTGCATTTTTTGGCCCTTTTACTGTAGGGCTAGTCAAGTTGAACTTAAATTTTTTACTTGAATCTGAAGACAACCGGTTGGTTTTCTTCAGTTTTTATTGTTTTTATTTTATTTTTATATATTTATTTTCAATTATTTTTATTTTATTTCTTATTTTTTTGTTTTTTTTTCACCAAAGAATCAACTTTTTTTGATCTTTTGGTTGATTTTTTTTTGATATTTTTATTTAGTTTATTTTTGTTAATTTATACCCTTTAATGTTTTTATTTTTATTTTTATTTTTTTTTCACCAGACTTGTAGCCATGTGGCATGGCTACACAACTACATTTGAGCTGTGTGGGGCTCTACACGGTTTGAATGAAGTTGTGCAGTCATCACAAAGCGGCCTGGTGCCATGTGGAGTACAGCCCAAGCACACTAAAATTGTGTGGGGTCTGCACAGCTCATTTTTAGCCGTGCCACACAGCTCATTTGATTTATTAATTTAACATATCTTATTGTTCTTTTACACCCATTTTCATAGGTGTATAAGTACAACAGGAATTTAATGATATGAAACATATTGGTTTTCCATAAGTATCTGCTATTATTTGACCCATGTCCATCTTTGAAAGCCATTTTGATGATAGAATCTTTTCATTTATTTCATTAACATCAAGTACTCTTTCCATGTTTTCAAAGTCTTTAATGCCCCCAAGGATCTCAGAATAGCACCCCTTATTTTTCCTCAATTTTTCAACCAATTAATTTTGTAAAATGAACCATCCATTCTTGTCATAACCATGTGATTTAGAAATGAATCTAAATCCACAATTTCCATCACCAACTGGATCCCAAACCTCATCCAAGAACTTAGGCAAGTTCTCAGGTATTTGATTGAGTTAATTCACTTCCTATAAACAAAAAATTGATTAGCCACAATTCTAATCTCATTAAAGGAATCAACACTCACCAAAGATGAGCTTCTGTTTGAATCCTCCATTGCTTCTGCTTTATCCTTTGCAAAGGAAGCTGATTCCAACGGCACCAAACCAACCAAACTTTCAGTCTCTCCCACTGATCTATGAAATTCAGATGAAGAGGCATCCTTCCACTACAGAAATAATTACCCCATTAGTTTGTTAAACCATAAAAATGAACATTTCTCAAAATCAAAGACTTAATATCTTTGGTCTTTCTGATCCCCTTTTAAGTTTTTATTCAGTCTCATCCGCTGAAATATGAGATTAAGATGAAGAGCCATCTTTGCACATCAGAAATCATTTTCCCATCATTTAATTAAACCCAAAAAATGAACCTTTCACAAACATAAAAACTTGAAATCTTTTGTCTTTTTTTCTTTTGTGCCCTTGTAATTCTATTTTCCTGCTTGAGTTCATTTTCAAAATGTTCAAATTGAGATGGATCTTGCTGGGTATCTTTCAATTTTGGACAGCCTCTGCTTGATTGCAAGACTTGAGGTTCAATTCTTGCCCTTGATCAATTATTTATTGTCTCCTTCATCAAGTGCTTCAAGAAACTGCAATAATCTTGTTCAGGATGATTCAAGATCATTACATTGAGCTTATCATGTAACTGAGAATCATTGAGAAGTTCATCAGCATTGACCTTTCAAAATTCAAAAGGATCAAATTTTAGTCAAGTAGGAATCATCATTCAAAAAGCATTAATTACAAAGTGATTTGAACAATCCAAAAATCCAACTTAAACCAACTTACAGAACTAGAAATGCAAGGGTCATAATCCAACCTCCACTGAGGATTCACATCCTCAGGCACAACGGCGTAAGACTCCAAATGGTGCTGAGCTGCAGGCAGTTCTTTGGAGGGGAAAGTTGCTTTTTAGGATGCCCTCCTGAGCCTTACAGAAATATTTAAATGTAACCAGAATCAAGGTCCAGAACCTTATGAATGAGGAATCAATGGAAGGGATGAGTTTGAGATTAGTCAGTAGCAAGGAAACAACACTGTCTGAGGCAGGATGGTGCAGGAAAAGAATTGAACAAAATAATTCAAAGTTTTTTCAAGGTTCAATAGAACAAGGCAGTTTTAAATAACAGTTCCAACAAACTAATAACTCTGGTCCTGAGAAGAAGATTAGTAAAGATCAACTCAATCCCAACCAACCTCCAGTTTCTCAATGAACCTGCCAAACTCTCTGCAATCAAGCACTTGAAGGGTAGCAGATAACTGTGGGTGGCTGTAAAAAAGAAAGAAATTTGTTTTATGAAGGTCTAGAAGCAAAAAAAATACCAGATTTGAACAAGAATAACACAACACTTCTCAAGGGACTCAAGAATAGTTTTGCGGAATTCAACTTTAAAGAAATAAAGGGAGGTTTAACACTCCAGTTTTCAAGCTTAAAGAAACCTCTCAGTCAAACATTACTGGTTTGGAAGTACAATCAAAAAGAATGATCAAGACCAGTATGGTTGCAAAAAGGGATCAAGAATGTAATAACACACTCAAGAATTCATTCAAATGAATTCTCCTTCAACCAGAAATTCTATTGGTTGGTGATAATAAACAAAGCCACAGAGGGACGGATCAAGATTTCATTATGGAGGCTCAAAGATCAAGGGGAAATCATATATATACCCAGGATAAATCCTCAGATAAAGGGGAAGGGACCACTTATTTATTTCTTAGATGATGATGATAGATCAGGGATCATGGATGATAAGATTCATGGAAAGAATGCAGGGCAAAAGGCAGGGGAGAGCCCTTCCTTTCATGGGAAAGAGGCCCTGTAGACAAGTTACAAGAGATACCACAAATGGGAGCAGAGAAAAAAAAAGGGTGATGATAAATTCACAACTCCAGTCCTGTGGGAGTTGTGTAGGGCCCCACACAACCTGTGGGAGTTGTTTAGGGCCCCACAAAACATGTGGGAGTTGTTTAGGGCCCATGCACTACTCAAAAGGGTTTTTCCAAACAGGTGCAACCCCTAGGTGGGCATATACCCCCCATAATGGGCAGTTTTGACTTTGGTACCGCTGTACACAACCATTTAGACCTGTGTATGGGGGTGTAAAATCCCCCTAGGGTTTTTCAAGAATTTATTTATTTTTATTTCATGTTATATTTTATATTTTATATCTTATATTTTTGTTTTTTTAAAACCAAAAAATCAACATTTTTTGATTTTTTGGTTGATTTCTGTTTTTTTTTTATTTAGTTTATTTTAGTTTTTTTTAAGCCTGCAATTCTTTAAGTTGTGTGGCATGGAACACAACTAGATTTGAGTTATGAACAACCCTACACAACCCATTTGAGCCGTATAGCATGCCACATGGCCCATTTGAGTCATGTAGCGTGACACACGGCCCATTTCAGTCGTCTAGCGTGCCACACATCCCATTTGAGTTTTTTAAACGACTGAAAGAGTTGTGAATCTGACATAACACAATTTTTTTTTCTTAAAAAAAAAAGAAGATTGATGGGGATGAGAACTCAAAAATGTGGTGAGGAGTAACAAAAGAAGCACAAATGGTGACAGGGAGTGCCTGACATGTGAAAAGAAAGAAGAAGGAAAAACAAGGATGAGAAACAAGGAAACCCGCCCCACATCAAGGGTGGCAGTGGCAGCGGATGGAAAAGCCACTGCTCTGTGGAGTCAAGGCCGCAACATTTGATAGATGATGGAGGGGTTTGGGTGCAAGCAAGGTGTTGGGTTCAACAGCTTGAGCTGTTGCAAAAGAGGGCGGAGAGTCAAGGCGGATGATTGTGAGGGATGAGGCTGATAGGCAAGCTGTTCAAGGGGTGAAAGGAAATGGTGTTGGCACCAACAGCCGTGAGTGACCGCTTGCTGGTCTTTCAGGTGAGAAAAGCAAGGAGGTTAATCAATGAGGTTAATGCAAGCTTGGGAACTTGATTCAGGGGCACTTGCAAAATGGAAGGCAATGGTACCAATGTCCGCTGTGGAAACCAAGGGGAAGCTCCTCCCTTAGTTATCCTTGAGTTCCAGTATCAATGGTCCTAGTGTCTGTAAGGATAATGATTCTCCATTAAAGAGAGAGAGAGAGTGAGAGAGAGAGAGAGAGGGAGGGAGGGAGGGAGGGAGATAGAGAGATGAATTTTCTTTTCTTTCCGTATCCTTCCATCAATCCATACCCTCCTCCCATCATTTCCCCAAAGGTCCAATGATAAGATAAGATATGATATGATTTCCCCCGTACAAGCTGGGGTTGAGATTGCAGACTTTATGCCCACCCTCTCAACCCTATCCTAAGTACAAGCGCAACAACAAATAGAAAAGGAACCCTAGCCTAACCCTAACACTTTCCCATACCGCAACCGCCCTCAAGCCCACCTACCGTTACACACACCCAGTTTGTCCTTCTCATGACGCGGCCCTCTGCCGCACCCTACTCAGAAACCCCCCGTTTTTGGTATCCTCCCGGTGCGACACGTGATTTCCTGCCCCACGGGTTGGCCCGCGCTTGTGCCCACCCGGCCCCCTCTTATAACCTCTCCCATACCGCAACCACCCTCAAGCCTGCCTACCGTTACACACACCCAGTTTTTCCTCCTCATGAAGCGGCCCTCCGCTGGGCCCTACTTGGAGCCCCCTGCGTTTTCTGTATCTGCCCGGCGCGCCGCGTGATTTCCTGCCCCGCGGGTTGGCCTGCGCTTGCGCGCACACAGCCTGCTCAGATAGCCCCAATTGCCCCGCTCTATCCTCCCAAACTAGCCACCCGCGGTATGGTTCCCAATCCAAGGCTATATAAAAACACTACACTTCCAGCCATGTTGATGAGGGGGGGATTGAGCTTGCAATGGGGGGTTGATGGGAAGTCTGATGACAGCAAAGGATGATTGGCCAATGGCCATTTACTTGTTACCACCTTCATTTGGCAAGGATGATGAAAGAATAAACTTTAGCCTTTGTTTGGCCATATGAGGGAGAAAGGATGGATGGTCAATTCCTGGCAGGAACGCCTCCGGCCAACCGGATGATGGTGATTGCTGAGGAGGAATTGGACAATTGTTTGCGCGCAAGTGCCCATACATAAATTTGGGCATCAATCCCGTGCAAGTAGGAGGAATTGAACAGAAGAGCTGGGGATTTGAACACCCTTGTTGTGTCCTAACTAGACTGGTAGGAAAATGAGAAGTTGGGAGAAGGGGAAAGAGGAAGATTACCCATAGCAACAATATATATATATATCTATATATATGTATGTATGTATGTATTGATCATAGATAAGGTGTCATGATTTGATCACCACATCTCTTTGCAACTTACTGACTGTCATGAACTAGTCTGCATCATGGATTTGAAGATATTAAGAAAAGGAGGAATACAAATAAATTGAGGCAGAAGAATGGCCATTTCTTGATCTTGAGAGTGACTGAAGAGTCAAAAAAAATATCTTGATACATCCAAAAAAAATAGCCCTAGAAGCAGCAGAAATAAAACAAAGAAGGCGTCTCAGGTGCTCACCTACATGGTATAAAGTAGAGTTTCACAACAAAAATGCAGCAAATGAGCCTGGTGATGCACAATTGGGAGGGCTTACTTCTGAGATAAGTTGCCTCCACAAAAATGAAAATTCTTGACTTGATTAGCAGAGAACCTTCTGGCAAACTGAGTACCATCCAGCTCTTCCAAAACATAAGATCCACCTTTTACTTGGCAAACCACCCAATAAGGACCATTCCAGAAGTATGAGAAGAGCTTTCCCCACTGGGTCTCCAAAGATTTATTATAAACTAAAACTAGATCACCAGGATTTAAGGGATCCCCAATTTCATTTAAGTGCTTATCTTCCCAATAATGAAACAACTTTTCTCTTGATTGCATCATCTTCTGATAAGCTACATCACAAACGTCTTGACTTTTCCCCAGTTGCTTGGATCTAACAACTAATAGATCAGTAGTTGATGACACCTCATGCCATGAGATAACCAAGAATTATTTGATCTCCAGATATAAAGGAAGAACTTCTCTTTGACCAAAGATGATTTCATAATGTGAGTAGCCAGTGGTTTGTTTGGTTGAGATTTGATCAGAGAGGAGAAAAAGAGTAATTAATTTGCAACAATTCTTTTCAATTTAACCAGCCAGTTTAACAAGTGCAGCCTTCAAAGGAGCATGGCCTTGTTCCACCATGTGTTGGCCTTCAGTATGATAAGGAGTAGTAACTCTATGTTGTCCACAAAGAGATTGGATCATTTCATCAAGTTTTCCACCAAATTCAGAGCCACAATCAGTAGGGTAGGATTGAGGCAAGCCATAACACATTGTCCAAGAATCATAGAGAAAAGCTGCCCCTGATTCAGAGCTAAGTTTCTCAAGAAATTTAACTTCAAACCATCCAGAAAAATCATCTCTAGCCACAATGAGGTACTTAGCACCACCTGCCTTAATATGAACCACATTCATATCAATCCTTCCATAGACAGTGGAGTCCCCAGTAGGAAAAAAAAATTCCGCTGAAGGCCTAAGATCAGGTTTTTGACAAACTTCACAACTCTTGTACAATTGGGAGACAGATTTCTTCATAAATGGCCACCAGAATTGTTTGGATAATTTTCAATAAGTTTCAGTTTCCCCAAAATGACCAAGACCTTCATGGAGACTTTCAAGGATCAAATTGTGTTTAGAAGGGATATTAAAAACAATAAAAGCACAAGGATTTCCTCTCTTCATAAGCCTACAGCCTTTTACAAAGAAATTAGAGGAATTTCTTTTGAGAGATTGAAATTCTTTAGCAGATAGATCAGGAGGTTTTTGAAGAGTTGAAATTTACTGCTCTCATTTAAGCCAGAAACCTTTTTGAAAGCCAGAATAATCTTGAGAGGAGAAGGAGAAGACAGTATTGATCAAAGTTTTATCTTCATCAAAATCAATTTCAACATCAGATTTGTCATCTCCAAGGGGACGTCAAGATAAACCATCAGGCATGGTGAAAGACTTTCCAGGCCTGTGAACAATATCAAAAGAGAAAAGCTGGATAAAGGCCACCCAAAAAGTCATGGGAGCATTGATCATTTCAATGATGGATTGAGCATCAACTTGAAATTTGAAATGTTGACGCCAGAGAACGGTTTGGAGCTTATTCATTATTCAAGCCGCACCACAGAGTTCCAGTTTTGGTTCAGAGTATCTGGATTATACATCTGAAAACAGCAAGGATTCATAGAGATCAGGATGGTCCAACCATTTTCATCTTCCTGAGTAAGAACAGCCCCAACAGATTGATAAATAGAATTGAGAGCCAGCTTGATCTTGCTAGCTCTGGGTCCATAAGAGATCTTGTTCAAAACTATGTCTTTACCAATAATCATTTTAAGCAACTGAAAAGAATGTTCACACTCTTTGGTCCAAATCCATTCAGTATCTTTCCTAATTAGACAATGCAAGGGTGCACACATTTTGGATAAAGATGGGATAAAGATTTGAAAATAAGTCACAACACCTAGAAAGCCTCTAACTTCAGTAGGATTAATTGGAGTGGGCCAAGAGATGATTTTTTTGACTTTGGCTGGTGCCATCCTTCTTCCTTCCTTGCAGACCACATGACAAAAAATTTGCAGAGCAGGGACACAAGCAGCCAATTTGGATCCAGAGACAGTAATTCCAGATTCCTTGATTGAAAACAGAATCCTTTCCAAAGTAGTAGCATATTCCCAGATGAATCAACAAATTCCTGGACGCCAAGATAAAAGCTCATTATCATAGTCAGAAACTGGACCTTTAATTCCGCTGTCATCAATAAAGATACCAGCATGATCAGGGATTTCATCCTGGAGGATCCACATCATCTGAGACTGAGAGACTGCAACCAAATCGGTTGCACCCTGAGGCAATCAAGTAAGTTGGAATTGACCAAGAGGAGTATCAAAAGTAGTAAGAGGGAAAGAGATAGGATGTAAGGATTTTTTGTCATAACCACCCATAATGTCCCCTAGACCATAGAAAGCTCTTCCAGAGAAAGATTAAACAAATTCTTCAGTGGCAGGAGGGATACCAGAGTATTTAATAGTAACTTTTTTAAGAGGTTGGAGATCATGAACTATTCTATGTTTCCTATTACTCATGAGGACACAAAAGACAGGGCTGGAATAACTGGAAGTTGACTGTTCATATAGACCAGCACAAACTTATTCATGGACCAACTTGATAATTTTTTTGACTTTAGAAGCAGGGATTTGGATCTTTTTCTTTTTCCAAGGATCATGTTCAAGTACAGGGATGATATAGGGAAGACCATAGGATTCTTTCAAGAGACCTCTCTCTTCTTCCCTGAAAGCAATAGATGTTTCCCTTAGAGATAGAACATTTTTTATCAAATTTAACTCATCAGGAAGAAGCCATACATGTCAGCCATGAGACATGTATTGGTGTCCTATAGGCTGCCCAACTCACAAGTTTTGGTAGTATAGTGGTTAAGGAATGTCTTAGTACCCTTCGGAGTACCTAGCCAGTGTGTTCAAGCCTCCATTAGTCCATTACATATCCATATTTTTGACATATAAAGTTTCATATAATCATATTTTTATAGTATGTCTTAATATTAGAAATCATCCCATAGAACCTTGAAGGTTTATATTATAATTTATGGGAGATCTTATAGCTTTACTCTAGATTACAATCCTCTGGAAGCGTCCAATTTGATGTACAATTAATGTCCTTAAAGATTTCCCTCTGTGGAAACTATATTCTGTAATAATCCTTATCTACCATAACCCAGATTTTTAGGTGAATTGTAAATTATTTTCTAAGAAATCTCCTTCCAGCTTGTAGATAACTTTCAAGAAGCTAATCATTCTGGAAAAGCGTACACTCAGAAGCTAGGAAACTCCCCTGGTGCAGATAAACTCTGTGGGAATACTTACCCAGAGTATACATATCTATGTGGATTAAGAATATCTAATAATATGGTCGTAATTATTTGAACACATGCTCTGATAGATCTACAGAGAGTTAGAGGGTAAGTAAATCGATTCTGAAGCCTTGAGAGCGTGCTCTTGAAGGAGAATAAGTGACTGGGGTGATTCCCCCCCATCACTTTAAACTTCTGAGTAAATAAATGACAACCTTACCTCAAAAATAGACCCCAATGAGTATGTAAATGTTATTATACATTGGGGATGATTGCTTGGGGCTCTGAGCCACTGGAGAAGAAATCTAGGACAGTGGTGTACTCCCCTGATGATGCCCTGAGTCCCCCTGAGGACTTTTTCAATATAAAAGAGGAGGGTCTTGTCCCTACAAGACCTATTCCTCATTGTATTTCATAAACCAGATAGTGCATATTAACAAGCCCATCCAACTTATTCCACCAAGAGGATTGACTGGGGCCTTTTAATTCAACATCTTATTATATCATCAATCAAACAATCAACTTCAATTTCGAGTCCAAGGTCCTATTGGAGTTATAGTCCTTTTTAGGCTATCATAAAGGGTGTGAGCTTCCTTGTGTAAGCAAGTCTCCTTTGAGCTTTATTTATTAAAGCTAGGCCCCTTATCTCTTTAGAGGTTCAAGGTGTGTCTTTTTTGCTCCTGATAACTTACTATTTACTTGTTGGACCTTTTTTGTGACTGGTTTTTACTTGGTAGAAAAAGATACAAGTTCTTGTTTCCTCCAAGATTTGACCAGTGAGACTTGAATTCAAAAACTGAGACCAAGTCCCAACATCTTCCATGTTTGATGTTCTGCAATATCCTTGAAGGGAGCCTTTTCCATAAAGGGATAACCAGGAGATAATATTTTGCTCACATGTGTGGCACAAGGTAGGGTTTTGAAAATGATGGTAGAAGGTTGTCCTAGCGGTGCACAATTGGGAGGACTTACTTATACCCCAAATTGCCTCCAATCACGCCCATATTCCTCCATACCAAAGCCACAAAAAATAGAATTGAGATCAGGATCTATTTTATACTCATTTCCAAGATTCAAACCAGGACTGAGAGAAGATTGATCAGGCTTAAAAGTACAAGGAAAAGAATACACAACAGATCCAGAGAGAGAAGAAATATTTTTGGAACTTTCTATTTTGACATTTTTTTGATTTTTAATACTTTCCAGGTCAGAAGAAAATGATGAGAAATAAGATAAATAAGCCTCTAGGATGAGATTTGATCCTTTGGTTGAAGTTTTAGGCTAAAAGGAACTACAAATATCAGTAGGATCAACTATTCCCATAAAAAATGAGAGTAATTGGAATTATCCTTCTGCTTCCTCTTTAAAGATGATTCAGGAGGATGACAAGGGAAATCTCTTTCCCAAAAACCCAAATCCAAAGAACAGAGAGGAAATTAAATTTTTCTTCCATCAGAATCAGGGAGGAGAATACTCTCCCCAACTTTATCAGAAAACATCAGGGTAGCACCAAAATCCATTAAGAAGGGTCAGCCCAATATCATAGGACCTTCCAAATAAGTGATCCAAAAATGAAAAGTTCCAAAATATTCCAACCAATACTAACTGGGAAATCCTCAGCAATACCAACCAATTCACAAGGTTGATTCCAAATCCCATAAACCACAGAATTGAAGCTGACCCTAGGACTAAGCTTGAGTTTGCAGGCCATGGCATCCAAAATTAAGTTGAGCTGAGATCCAGAATTGACAAGAGGGGAAAAACGTTTAGCTGAATCACCAAGATAACAAGGAAGAAAAACAAGAGGAAAGGAGTAAAGGTTGTAATCTTAGGAAAGACTTGTTCCACCAGAGTCCTCCATCAAAGTGCCAGAGGAAACATTTAATTCTTCAGGACCAATTTCCACACATCAACAAGAGACCCATTTCTTCATTCCTTCAGCAACAGATGGAGAGATCAACAGGAGTTCAGCCACAGATGGATCAGAAATTTTCTTTAATACCCCTTCCACAGCATTTGGGTGATCCTTTGAGATTCCTCTCTCAAAAAAAATTTGGACTGGGTGGAGGGAGGAAGTTCAGGTGAAGCAGGAACTAAGATGGGATCAGAAGGTTGAGGTGATTTAGATGAAGGATGGGGACCAGAGTGGTCTGGAAACCTTTCCATGAGTGGTTCCTTTTCCACATCCATGTCCTCTACATCAGAAGACAAAGGCTCAGGTGAGGATAAACCTTTAACTTTTTTTCAAAGAATTGAAGTTGGCAAGGAAGGAGCTTTATGAGGTTTAGGTTCCTCATGTTGCTTCCAAGCTGGATCAGATTGATAAACCCCAGCAAGACTTGAGGAGGAGATTGCTGGAGGATACCAAGGTTGAAGGTTACCACAGTAAGATTGAAAATCAAAAGAATCCAAAGATTTCTACATAGGAGATGGTGGCTGATAAGAGGCCACCACATGAAAAATAGGGCAAGATTAATCAAAAGGGATAAGAGAACAATTAGGAAGAAATAAATTGTTGCCCTTCTGCTCCACCAACTTTTCCTCTTTATCCTTCTGGATTTCAAGACATTTTCTGGTTCCATGGCGTTCCCTATGACAGTAGTAACAGACCATAGTGTATTTAGGGACAGAAGTAGAAGGTTTAGGAGTAGCAAGAGAAGAAATCTTTTGATCAATTTTGCTGTCAAAAGCTTGGAGTATTTTGGTGATTCAATCTATAGTAGGAGATTCCCAGTTGGACTGAGGATTTGATTTGAGCCTGCAATCTTCTTCCATCTTTTTTATAATTTTGTTTGACTCTTTGAAAGAAGGAGCATGGACTGGTTCAGTGGTTCTAGGATTTTCAAAAGTTAAAGCAGTTTGACCTTTCATAACTTCATCCACAGTACTCCTAAGGACAAGGAAAACAGGGAGCTTGAATCAATTATCCCTGGTGGTGATCATTGATCCAAAATTGACCAATTCATCCCTAATCCTTTCCTGCACTTCTAGCAAAAAATATTGAAAAAATTGCACTCAAACTTTTTCCACTGTATCAATGTGATTGTTTTGGATAAGATAATTTTGGATTGGATCCCATGACTTTCTAAAAGACTGGTAGTCAGAGTCTGAAGAGACACAACCATTGGAGATCCATTGAGCAACAAGATTGTCCAGGTCCTGCAAAGTAAATCAAGCTACATCAATTTTCCCCCAATATGTCAACATTTCTTCCCTTAGAAGCATCCATTTATGGGATTCAAATACATCAAATGAATCAATTACTTCCATGACTTCATCAGAGGAGATAAAGAATTGTAACTGATAGGCAATGTCTTATTCACTTGCCCCATCCATTTCAGCAGCCATTTTGTAAGAGTCCAAGAACCACTCAAAATTTACCCTGTTGAACCCTAAGCTCTTGTTCTGAGGTTTGATCTTGACCATCCTAGGTAAAGCAGAAGTGGTGGGATTACCTGTAGATGCCATTTTGAATAACAGAGTTCCTTGAGGATCCAGAGAGCAGATTTCCAAAGTGGCTCACAAGCATGGCAAGAGTAGGTTTTACAAAAAATAACAAGAGTCTTTCCCAAGCGGTGAACAATTTGGAGGACTTACTTCTGGGATAGGTTGCCTCCATGGATCAGATCTAAGAGGAAAGAAAAGAAACATAAAAAAGAAAAAAAATTGTATTTCAAAGTTGATTCCAAACGTTTTGGGACTGTATATCTCAAGGTTTCTGGTTTGATCCTGGCATGGGGGATCAAATTTAAGACTCCAAATGGTTCTGAGCCGCAGGCAGTTCTGTGGAGGGGAAAGGTTCTGTTTAGGATGCCCTCCTGAGCATTACAAAAAATATTTCAATGTAACCAGAATCAAGTTCCAGAAACTCATGAATGAGGAATCAATGGAGGGGATGAGTTTGAAAGTAGTTGGTAGCAAGTAAAAAACACTGTCTGAGGAAGGATGGTGCGGGAAAAGACTTGAACAAAATAAGTCAAAGTTTGTTCAAGTTTCAATAGGACCAGGAAGTTTTAAATAACAATGCCCACAAGATAATAACTCTGGTTGTCAGCAGAAGATTAGGAAAGATCAACTCAATCTCAACCAATTTGCAGGTTCTCAATGAACCTGCCCAGCTCTCTGAAATCAAGCACTTGAAGGTTACCAGATAACTGTGGGTGGCTTTAAAAAACCAAGCAATTTATTTTATGAAGCTCTTGAAGCAAAAACAATAACAGATTTGAACAAGAATAACCCAACACTTCTCAAGAGACTCAAGAATAGTGTGGCAGAGTTAAACTTTAAAGAAATAAAGGGAGGTTTAACACTCCAGGTTTCAAGCTTAAAGAAACCTCTCAGTCAAACATTACTGGTTCCGGAAGTACAATCAAAAAGAATGATCAAGATCAGTATGGTTGGAAAAAGGGATCAAGATTGCAATAACACACTCAAGAATTCATTCAAATGAATTCTCCTTCAACCAGAAAGGCTATTGGTTGGTGATAATAAACAAAGACACAGAGGGACAGATCAAGATTTCATTATGGAGGCTCAAATATCAAGGGGAAATCATATATATACCCAGGATAAATCCTCAGATAAAGGGGAAAGGCCCACAGATTTATTGCTTAGATGACAATGATAGATCAGAGATCATGGATGATAAGATTCATGGAAAGAATGCCGGGAAAAGGCAGGGGAGAGCCCCTCCTTTCATGGGCAAGAGGCCCTGTAGAAAAGTTATAAGAGATACCACAAATGAGAGCGGAGAAAAAAAAAGTATTTTTTTGTTTGTTTTTTTTGTTTTTTTTTAAAGAAGATTGATGGGGATGAGAAAGAAAAAAAAGTGGTGAGGAGTAACAAAAAAAGCACAAATTGCAACAGGGAGCTCCTGACATGTGAAAAGAAAGAAGAAAGAACAACAAGGACAAGAAACAAGGAAACCCGCCCCGCCTCAAGGGTGGTGGCAGCAGCAGATGGAACAGCCACAGCTTTGCAGAGGCAATTCCACAACAGGTGACAGATGATGGAGGCGCTTGGATGCAAGTGAGGTGGTGGTTGCAACAGCTTGAGATGTCACAACAGCAGGCGGAGAGTCAAGGCAGATATTGGGGGGAATGAGGCTGATAGAGAAGCTGTTTGAGGGGTGACAGGCCACGGTGTTGGCACCAATGGCCACAAGCAATTGCTTGCTGGTCCTTCAGGTGAGAAAAGCAAGGAGGTTGATTTATGAGGTTGATGCAAGCTTTGGAACTTGATTTGGGGGGGCTTTTGAGATGGCAGGCAACAGTACCAACGGCTGCAAGCCATGTTGATGAGGGGTGGATTGAGCTAGCAATGGGGGGTTGATGGGATGGCTCATGAAAGCAAGGGATGATTGGCCAATGGCTGTTTACTGGTTACCGCCGTCATTCAGCAAGGATGATGGTTTGGTGGTTATTTATAGACATGGAGGAAAGTAGGCTCACCACTGGAAATTTGACTTGGAGCAGCTCAGCTGCGGGTGGAAGTCCACAGCACAATAGGCTCAGAGAAGCTTTTTGGCATACTGTCTATTCTGGAGTACATTAGCTGAGGGCTTGACATTGGTGCGGTGCATGCTTTTTTCAGGCACAATGACAAGAATGGGCTGGATTTTTTGCCTTTTGCGGAAATTGTGTGATCAAACATAACTTTCCCTCCGTGGAGGTAGGTTTAATAATGCGGAAGAAAGTGATCAAAGCTAAGTAGTATGGATTAGGCCAATTATGGGATATGCACTAAGATTTTGGAGTGCTGTGGGGCAATGAATGCTAAAGTTGAGGAGGCCGCATGCGGGTTGTTGGGGATCTGTAGTTATGCTGCATGCAGGATTGGAAGTGATCCGCTAGGGAAGATTGACAAGGATCTGTTGTTATTTATGCATTGGCGCAACTCAACTGTTAGGGGGAATTGGCAACAAGATAATTAAATCTACTTCAGATCATTGGATTGGGTAAGGATCAGTGTGGATTGCATGGAGGTGGTGGAAAAAGAGTCTTTCATTAGCAGTTTATGTTCCTTTTTTATTTTTTGTATATATAAGGAAGCTTTTCTTTTGTTTTATGGAGGGGGACACAAATTATAGAGGAGGAGTTTATAATCATTGGAGTTTACCATTATCAGAAATCACATCATCATTATTGGATATTACCATGGAAAATTATAGCTTGATTCTTTTCTTCTGTTGTTTTGGGTTGTAATAAACAGCAATATTTCTTGGACGTCATATTTAGGGAAATAGTTCAAGTGCAGAGATTGTTGGGGATTCCATCTTGTTTATTTACTATTATTTCATTGAAAGTTAAATTTAGTGGTTTCCAGCTTGGTTGCGGAAGCACAGTTTGATTAGGAATTGTGGAGGTACAGGAGTGTGACTCAAGGGCTAGTGGTCTGTCTGGAACTTGGAGCAAGATTTTTGTGGAGAACTTTATATTTTTGCAAAGAATTTATCAAACACACAATCTCTTTCCAAAAATTGGGGTTCTGGCGGGGAAATTCCTTTCTCTGTTATAATTCCTGGTACCGTCTGCGTAGATATACCTTTTCTTTTTTTTTGTTTTTATTCTTCCTTTTACGTCCAAGATGATGGGAGATTTTGAGGCTGGTTTGGTTGACTCACTTCTGACTCACAAGAAGGCAACTGGTAGTGTGCCACCGTATCAAAGTGCTCCTTGTCAGACCACCAGTCCAGCAGGGCCGCCGCCAAGGGTGGCAACGGGGGGCAATCAACATATACGGCACCGGAGATGCCGGAGGAGTGGCAACAGAGCAGAGCTAAAATTAGGCCAAGGGACTACCCCGCAGTTAGGTTTTGTCCAGAGGATGTTCACCAATTTCTGGAACGGTTCAATAACACAGCCAAGAGCAAAGGCGCAAATGATGTTGACCGGTTCTGGCAAATATTCAACTTCATTCTAGATGAGGAGGATCTGCGGGATGTGGAGGATATGGAGGGTAATGGAGAATGGAATTGGAAAACATTGCGGGGAGAAATAGTTGAAAAATGGGGGTCACAGGAGCAGAGGTTATGCAAAGTGGATCTTGAGCATCTTGCAAACAAAACAGCAAAGGAAGTAGGTGTTTCCTTGAGGATGTTGTTTGGTGTGTATTGTTCCTCATTTGATTGCATTTTGAAGTACCTTGTTTGCAACAAAATTTTGGCAGAGCATACTGGCTCTGTCAAGAGGACCTTTAAGCGGGGTCTTAGCTCCAAGTTGCGCGCAAGGGTCCACAGAAATCTTTACAACAGAGGATCAATTTGTAGGTTGTGGGACAGAGGGCCAACCCTACTTCTGGAAATGAAGGACATCTGCAAGGCAGTTGTAGGCAATTTGGAATTAGCAGAAATTATGGAGGGAGACCCAAAGGGTTCAGAGAAGAAGGATGTTCAGGTGAAAAGGGTAAAAGGGCCAGTAAAACCAAAGTAAACTACTGAAACAACGGAGATGTTTAACAAAATGCGTCTTTTATGGAAGAAATCTATAGCAAAGCCAGCCAAAACAGTCCCAGAACCACCAGAAACAATGTCTAATGCGCTGACTCAGGGGCCATCAAGGGCACCACCAAGGAACAAAGGAAAGACTTGCGTCTTCCAATGCTATTACTTCTGGGAAGATGGCCAGCTTAAAAGTTTGTGTAAAGATCTGAGTGCATACATATGGAGCAAGATAGTTAAGACAGATGGAAGGGAATGCTTTTACCCTTCAGGAGAAACTATACCGGATATGCCAGATAAACCTTTGCCACAGGATCTGGCTCAAGCGGCTGCAGCGTAGAAGAAGGAAGCTACATCTTCAATGGGGTGCGTGTTTCCTTTAACTTGGGAACCCCCAGAAGTTTTGGCAGAGGTCAGAGCCATTTTCTCCAATGCAAGGAGAATGGAACTTGATTTTCCAACTCCTGCAAAAGCACCGGAAAAGGCAGTTGTAGTGAAAGCAGGGGGATCCTGCAGGAGGGCCAGAGAAGTAGCAAGGGGAATTTGCAGAACGGACCACCCGGTTTCCCTAACTTTGAAGAAACTAGCTGCAATCTCACCAGTAATGGCGGAGGAAATGGTTGCGGTCTTCAAGCAGTTTGTGGGGAATAAGGAGGACAACCCAAAATCCAGGGAAGAGGAAAAGTTTGGTTCTCTCAATGCGGGGGAGGAAGTTTTAGGAGTTAGCGGTGCTATGATGTGCCCTTTGGGATATGTGGAAATGAGGATTGGAGGCAAATGGTGTCAGGCAATGGTTGATAGTGGTTCAATGGTAAACATCCTTCCATTAAGTTTGAAACCAATATGGGATTGGTCCAACACAAGTCAAGAATTTGGTTGCTGACTTTAGGAGGTTTTGGATGCATTGTCAAAGGGGTGGTGGAGAAAGAAATGATGGAAGTTGCAAAGGTATTGGCTCCGCTATTTTATTTTGTAATAAGCGGGTCAGAGGTCATACTTGGTATGCCGTTCCTTTTTGCCTTCTGGACATCTCTTGGCTTCCCTCTGGATACTAGGGAGGAACTCCTTACTGTTGCAGATGCCTTGGGGAAATGCTACAAGACAACGATATGTTGGCCTGAGAGTGGCAGATGGGAACATTGGAAAGGCTGCCCTCTTGCAGAAGGCAGCCACAACAATTTGGCGGAGGATTTTTAGATTTTGGCTGCGTGGCCTGTGCAAGGAAGGCTCTGTCCTTGCGCAGATGGTTGACAGATAAGGAGAAGCAAGGAAGAACCCCCGTAGCATGTTCCAACGTGCTTTGGGCAGTATGGAGAAGAGCAGGGATTGGTGAAACAATGATGGGAGCAGGGTTAGGATCAAAAGTGAGTCCTTCCTTGTATGTGCCTCTGATGGGTTTCAGCCCAAGCAGCTACCCTTGTGCCACAATCATGAGCAACCCAGATTTTGTTGAAGATAAAAGGTTACAAATAGAGAAGACAACCAAGGTATCAAAGTTGGTTGAGGTGTGGGTCTTTGGTAGAAAACACAAACAGGTTGCTAAGAAGGTCCAACCACAGAACAATCCAATGCCGCAGGACCTCAATAAACCAATGAGGCCTATATGTTGGTCACAGGACCCTTATGAGTCTCCCTTGAAACCTGCAATCCTGTAGAAGGATCCAATGGGCTTTACAGAGGAGCAGATGGCAGAACTCAACTTTGGGTTGGAGGGGTGGTTGCAAGAGGAGGAAGTACAATTACTCAAGGTGGTGATTTTCATGCAGAGGAAGGCGCTGTCCTTTGGTCCCTAAGAGCAGGGGTTACTCAGGCATGAGATTGCAGACCCCTACCGAATACCTACGGTTCCCCACAACCCTTGGCAGATCAAACCTATTCCTATTCCGGTAGGGGTTAGGGATCAGTTTACAGAGTTGGTGTGGGAGTGTTTGTGGACAGGTCTGTACAAGCCTTCTTTTTCTAGTTTTTCTAGTCCCAATTCTGAGGTACTAAAGCAGGACAGGAAGAGTTTGCGGATTTCCATGACCTACAGACATTAAACTTGGTCACAATCAGAGATGTGGGGTTGCCTCCGTAGATGGAGGAGTTTGTAGAAAATATGACCGGAAGAGTCTGCTACCGGTTAGTAGATGTCATGGGGGGGTACAATCAGCGGGAGCTACATCTGGAGTCCCTTCCAATGACGGTGTTTGAAACGCGGTTTGGCTTCCGCAGGGGGCAACTAATTTGGTAGCGGCTTACAAGGTGCAGATGATGTGGATTTTTCAGGGTGATGTTCTGGAAACAGTGCGGATATTCATCAATGATTCGGGTATCAAGGGGCCATGAAGAAATTACGGTGGAGAAACTATTGTGGGAAATTCAGGAATCAGGCGGTTTGTCTGGGAGTATGTGCGGAATTTGGAGAGAATCCTGTTCCAGATCAAGGAAGCTGGTTTGACCATTTCTGGTAAAAGGTTTGTGGTGTGTTTTCCAGCCTTAGAAGTCCTTGGCTACAAGTTTTCTGCAAAAGGAAGACTAAGGCCAAAGTTAACAAAGTTTTGGAATGGCCTCCTCCGTGGAATGCTACTCACGTTTCCCAGTTTTTATGTTTATGTGGATGGGTACAGATCTTCATTGAGCGTTTTGCAGAGATAGCTAGCCTTTTGCGGAAAATGGTTAGAAAGGGGGCGGAGTGGGTGTGGATGGAGGAATGCAATTGCGCTTTCCAGGAGCTGAAGGAGATTGTTGGGCAACAAATACTGTTGAAGGAACTTGATTACTAAAAAGGAGGGATCCCGCTAGTGGTGGACTTGAGCAAGTTTGGTGCGGGCTGTGTGCTGACCCAAGAAGATGAAGGGAAATACAGGCCAGTACTCTATGAGTTGGTAACCTTTTGGGAGGTAGAATCTTTGTACTCACAGCCCAAGTTGGAGTTGTTGGGAGATTACAGCATGTGCTGTGGGGGGTGTCTTTTGAACTCCTGGTGGATGCGGAAGCTTTGGCCAGGATGATTAATTACCCAACCTTGCCTAATTCTCCTATGAAACGGTGGATTCCATACTTACAGTTGCTCAATTTCATGCCCAGGCACGTTCTGGCGAAGGCTTTTCCAATTCTGGATGCCTTGTCTTGGTATCCAGAGGCTGGATGCGTGGCGGAAGGGGATTTGGACGTGGATAAAAGGCTTCTGACGGTGGCAGAAACGGCTGCGGAATTTGGGAAGCTTCCCCTGAAACAATGCGGAAGGTTTCAGGCATTGGACAAGTATCTTTGGACACTTCTTTTTCCTGAGAGGTTTTTTGGCAATGGAGGTTAGATAGGTTTGGCGGAAGTTTTTGCTTTTCTTTTTCCAGGATGGGCAGTTATGGAAGCGTGCACTTCGAATACCCTTGGTTGTGGTCACAAGGCAGGATGATGAGGAGGATTTGATGCGGAGTCTTCATAATAACTTAGGCCATTGGGTAGAGGCGGAGACGCAGAGAAGAGTTAAGGCCCTGTCTGGGGCAAATGGTGCAGAGTTTCAAAGCTTTTCAGCAGCGGAGTACCAGATTACCTAGGGATTTGAGTATTCCAACAGGTGAGGATGCCCTTTTTGGGAGGGTCTCTCTGGATGTGGTCCATATCAAGGCAGGAAAGTTCCCATATCTGCTTGTGGCTTGGGACGGCTTGTTGGGGTGGGTGGAGGCATGTCCATTGGTTAAGCTATCTGCAGAGAAGGTGGGGAGGTTTTCGGAGGAGGATTTGTTTTCTTTTTTTGGGTGTTTGCGGCTCATCACAGTGGAGGGGAGCGGATTTTTGGGGTGATCATTGGAGGCTTGTCAAATCTTGCAGCGCAAATTTTGGGCAAGTTACATAATATTATCCAGAGGGGGTAGGGGTGATAGAAAGGGGGCATCAGCCAATCAAGGACACTGTTCAAGATCTGCAGAAGTAATGGGAAGAAGTGGCAGGAGACCTTGCCAGTTGCTCTGTTTGCGGATCAGATCTTGTTCAAGCGGGGGAGGGGTTATTTGCCTTGAAAGCTCTTGTATGGGCAGCAGCTGGTGCTTCTGGTAGATATTGAAATCTTGACTTATCTTGCTATTTACTGGTGGAAGTTTAAGACCACGGAGGGTCTAGTTGTGGCGCGGGCAGAGCAACTTTTTTGGCAAAAGTAGATGGTGGGAAGGGCGGCAAAGAGGCTTTGGGACAGTTGGGCTAAGTTGGTTTGGTACTGGGACAAGCATTGTGCCAATTGCTTGCGGGACCCTTTGCGGAGAGGCAACCTGGTTCTACTTTATAATTGGAGCTTGGAGACACAGTGGGGTAAGCTTTTTGCAGATAGCTGGAACAGTCCTTATTGAGTTGTTAGTCAGTTTGCAGGTGGGAGTTCTCAGTTGGAGGAATTTTATGGCACTCTGCGCAAGAGGAAGGCGGCGGCATCTCACGTGAAGAAGTTCCACATGCGGGGAACTACGGACTTTGATGAAAACATGGGTTCAGGGGATGACAATCAAGAGATGGCCAACATAAGTGAGCCAGCTGTGGAGGAGAGGGATTCTTTGGAGGAATGAAAGTTGGGGTCAATTTTTGAGTTGTGGGGGGATGGGGAAGCTCAGATAACCAGAGCAGCATGGAAGGTCTAGTCTTAGAGGCCTTTGTCTGGGGTGGTCCAGGTCCCTTAGGTGATATATTTTTGCGGAGTTTGGAGTCTTTTCTTTAGTTATTCCTTGTCTCAGTTTCATTTGTCTCATTCTCAGATTTTGAGGAGTTCTCACTAGGGATTTCAGAGTTTTCTTTTTGTGTCTCATTTTGTAGGATGAGGTGGGGAATCAAGAGGATACCTTCTGGGGTGGGCCAGGCATCATATTTCTTTATTTAGCTATATACAAGATTTGGGGGGCGTGGCAATAATTCAAGAGGAGGGAGAAATCAAAGGAAGGAAGATGGCACGGTGGAGCCTGCGGCGGAGCTCACCACCAGCACAATGGTGCTTGCAGAGGAAATCGCAAAGCTCCGCGTCTGGGAACCCAACCAAAAATTGGAGGATGGCCAGTATTCTCTCATCCAATTTGCGGAGGTGCCGGTTGATTTTGGCTTTCTCAGTTCCTGAGCAGCCTTCTTTGTCATTGCTTTGGATGGTTGTGTGTTACGGAGAGACCAGGAAGAATTGGGTTGACCTAAAAAGGCAGGGGTTGGAGGTCTGAGAGAAGAGCTGAGGAGACGGGGTCCCGATAAGAGATGACCAAAGCGGAGATCTTTGGACCGGCAATGGAGATGACAGTGACTCAATGAGAGGCAAGGGAGCTGTGTGAAGATATGGAGGGGGCAGAAAAAAAAATCATGGGTACAGGCAGCAAATTGGAGCTAATTGCAATGACCAAGCGCGGGGACTCAACCTCTGCAGGAGGTGTTGTGGTTGGAGGAGATGTGGTTGGAGTGGTGGATGCCAGAGGAGTGGGTGACGGGGGATGTTGGGTGCTGTTGGCGGGGGTATTGGAGGTGTAGCTACTTGTACAAAGACAGGAGCCATGTTGGGCCTGCATGGTACCTGGCGGGGTCCAACATTCAGGTTGTGGTTTCAGCCCCAGGCTTGGGTTGCATCTCCCCAGTTGGCAGCAGTAGGGTAGTCCGCACGTCAAGGAGGGGGGAAAGGTTGTCCGTGGCCTCTGCAACCGGCAACAAGGAGGCCGTGCGGTCTGGCTCTAGAGTCCAGTCTTCTGTCTTGATTTATTTGTCATTTTACACCACAAATTTGGCCATTGGTCTGTGGCGGCGGAATTTGCAATGGGGACTGGAGGTAGAGCAAGGACGGGGCAGAGGGAAAGTCCACAAGGATCCAGGGGTCAGAGGGACAAAAAAAAACCTGTGGTGGCCTAGACAGCAGGCATTGCAGGCTGAGAAAATGGCGGTTGTGGTGCACGTCCTCTGCATTTTTGCGCAATACTTGCACATTTCCATGGCAGGGGATTTTTTTCTTTCTTTTGGAGTTCAGAGGATGTTTAGAAGTTGGGGGATGAAGGGTTTGGCGGACTTTCTGGTGTTGTGGAGCGCGGGAATCTTGGGGAAAGAATTCAGGTTATGGGGGGATGTGGTGGTTATTTATAGACACAGAGGCAAGTAGGCTCACCACTAGACATTTGACTTGGAGTGGCTCAGCTGTGGTTGGAATTCCGCAGCACAATAGACTCAGAGAAGCGCTTTGGAAGACTGTCTATTCTGGAGTACATTTGCTGAGGGCTTGGCATTGGTGTGGCATGTGCTTTTTGTGGGCACAATGACAAGGATGGACCAGAGTTTTAGCCTTTTGCGGACATTGTGTGGTCAAAAATAACTTTCCCTCCGTGGCGGTGGGTTTACTAATTCTGAAGCAAGTGATCAAAGCTAAGTAGTATGGATTAGGCTGATTATGGGATATGCACTGAGATTGCGGAGCACTGTGGGGCAATGAGCCCTAAAGTTGAGGAGGTGGCATGCGGGTTGTTGGGGATCTGTGGTTATTCTGCATGCGGGATTGGGAGTGGTCCGCTAGGGAGATCAACAAGGATCTGTTGCTAGTTATGCATTTGCGCAACTCAACTGTTAGGGGGAATCAGCAACAGGATCATCAAATCTACTGCAGATCATTGGATTGGGTAAGGATTGGACTATTAGTGAGGAGAATCAGTGCAGATTGCAAAGAGGTGGTGGGAAAAGTAGTCTTTCTTTACCATTTTATGTTCCTTTGCTATTTTTTGTATATATAAGGAAGCTTTTCTTTTGTTGTATGGAGGGGGGACACAAACTATAGAGGAGGAGTTTATCATCATCAGAGTTTACCTTTATTGGATATCACATCATCATTATTGGAGATTATCATGGAAAATTATAGCTTGATCCTTTTCTTGTGTTACTTTGGAGTGTAATAACCAGCAAGAGTTCCCCAAGTTCATATTTAGGGAAATATTTCAAGTGAAGAGCTTGTTGGGGAGTCCGTCTTTTTCATTTACTATTATTTCATTGCAAGTTAGCTTTAGTGGTTTCCAGCTTGGGTGAAGAAGCAGAGTTTGATTAGGAATTGCAGAGGTACAGGAGTGTGACTCAAGGGCTAGTGGTCTTTCTGGAACTTGGAGAGAGATTTTTGCGGAGAACTTTATATTGTTGCAGAGAATTTACCAAACACACAATCCCTTTCCAAAACAGAAGATTGAACATTTTCTGTTGTTTGGCCGGATGAGGGCGAAAGGATGGGCTGTTGATGGCTGGTGGCAAGGCCAATGGTTTACTGGATGATGGTGATTGCCAAGGAGGAATTGGAAAACTGTTTGCATGCAAGCGCCCGGCCAAAAATTTGGGAATCAAGCGCATGCAAGGAGGAGGAATTGAATGGAACAGCTGGGGATTTGAAAACCCTTGTTGTGGCCTAACTACACCGGTAGGACAATGAGATGTTGGGAGAAGGGGAAAGAGGAAGAGTACCTATAGCAACAAAATTGTTTTTTTTTTTATGATAGATGAGTTTTCCTGCTTTTATCACCACAATGAATCCTTTTGACGCTAGTAGGTCACCTATTTGGTGGAAAAAGGGCAAACCCATAGTCATCAAGTATGACTCGGCACACTTCCCCATCATTGTTCTGCTTTAATCTCTCTAATTGATTGACAACAAGTTTTATTTCCTGTAAAGACACCTTGTATACCTATGGTAACAGTTATGTAGGAAGAACTATTCAAATCTTTATTTGAGAGTTGTAAAGGGCTGCCTGAACCAATTTAATTTGATTTTAAACTGTGCCCTCTAGGTTTTGCCAAACATGCAACATGTTTCCCAAAACATTTGCAAGGAATTGTTTGAGAGTAGAATGGGCCCCTTGAACCCAAGACATTGTTTTATTTCCAAAGCCAGGTTTTTCACAAGTCCAAGCCATTACAAATGTCTTTTTTGAAACCCAAAAATGTTATGATCCATATACTTGAGCAGATCTTCATGTTCTGCCAAGAAACACTTTGTAAAATTCATAATGTAAGCAACCCAAAACTAGGCACATTAACAGTAGAGGCTGTGATTTGGCACTTACTCTAAGTTACGCATCATTGACCTCCGCCTCCTCCTTGGTTTTTGAGGCCCCATAGTTAGCCCACAGAGACATGAAGCTTTGCCACCCTTCAAAATTGTTATTAAATTGCACTTTACCCTTTGCTTGTATGTTTTTAGTGCCATTTACAGCACTGTCTTGTTGACTCAGGTAATTTTTGTTCTAGAGCATTGATCAAAGCTTTTTGACGTTCCATCACAAAGACTTTGGAAGTCTCTCAGGATCATAAGCCAACTCCTTTAGCGCATTGACAGACCAACTGTAGAGCTCAAATGTTTCTCTTGTTATAAAAACAAGAGCTTTTGTGAAATTTTTCTGGTTGGCTGTAATTCCTTGAACATGCCATAGGGGATGTTGTACTTATTTGTTTTATAAGTACAATCCATCATAGCTATATGGTGGAATTTCTTGCAAAGCTTTAATGACTTGGGGTGAGCCAAGAATAGGGCCTCCAAGTGACCCTCTCCACTGAATCTTGCTTGATGAACCCAACCTGAATCACAAAGTTTTTCAAAGAGGACCTCCATAACACTTTTTCCATTCATTTCTTCATGCCCTTCCTTATTCTTAGTGTTATAGATTGTTTTGTCATCAACATATTCACCACCATCAATCTTGCTCAATTTTCTTTTGAGTTGAATTGTATTGAGCCCATCTTAATGCGCCTTTTAGATTTTCTAAGGCTACCCCAGAGATTTTCTTCAGGTGAGGATGCACTGAGGGGTGTGGAGATGGTTCATGGTTATGTTAATCATTCTTGTAGGATATTTTCCACAAGGGATCTGCCTTTTTGTGATTTGCACAGATTAAAAACTTGTAACCAACCTTCCTTGTGTGAGTTTTCCTTGACTTTTGGGTGAGCAATTGCCCAGATTACAAACCATATCTATCACAGGCTAAACCCGCATATTTATCACACTTTGAGTTGAAAACTGTTAAAGTGTAACCATGCTTCATTTCCCATTTTTGAAAATATTATTGTGCCTCTTCCCTAGTAGTAAAATCTCTCACAGGAGGTGAGGAAAGTGGTTCTGTCATAGCTACATATTCATAGTTCAGTTTCCATCAAATTAAATAAGGCAAAGACCAGAGTAACATAAAATGTCATGCACCACCTGAGGTCATGTCTAAATGTGAAACATTTTGTTCCTCAATTTTCACCCTTGATGAGGACGCAATTGGTGCTTCCAATGTTTCATTACCCAATTCCTTCTTTTCCTCAGATTTGTTCCTGGCACTATCAATGTAGTCCTTCAATGCAGCCATGCTACAAAAAGGAGGGCTTGCCACTTTTCCCATAATCAAAAACAAAATTCAATGCTACTTCAGTATTCAATCCAACTTTCAATTGAACAACTACCAAGTTTTCTCACTTTTGAGGTGAGAAAGATCAATTTTGTGGGAAGTTTGTTTGCAGTTTCCTATAGGGTCACTTTAATTTCACTTGACTTCACTTTATTTCAATTTAATTTCACTTCAGTGTCACTTTATGATTGCTAGGTGTGGTCAAACAGTCCCACATAGTATGTGTTGATCCCAAATATGGGTTGATGGAACCCAAATGTGGTCCAGGGGGTGCCAAAAAATTTTTGACAACCCCCAGCCACATGTCAAAAGTGCTGTGAATGGGGGTAAACGGCCCATAAACGCTGGGGGTATACGGCCCCTCAGGGGTTGTGCATGCTTGAGACAACCCCTTGGACACGTGTAGACACGTGTTTTGGCCTGCACACATGCTTTTGACGCATTTATGGGCCCCCACACGTCCATTGGGCCATGTAGGGCCCCACACAACTGGGAGTTGTGAATTTATCATTGCCCTTATTTTTATTCATATTTATTAATTTTCATTTAGGCCTTATTGTTATTCATATTTATTTATTTTTTTTCAATGTCTCTTCTTTTTTTTTCGACGTCTCTTTTTTTTTCAACGTCTCTTCTTTTTTTTGCTTCCTCTCTTTCTCTTCTTTTTTATTATCTTTTTTTTTTGCAAGTGGGTTGTGAACAGCGGCTCACAACCCCAAATGGGTCCTGAATGGCCACTCACAACCCTAAATAGGTCCTGAAAGTCCGCTCACAACTGTAATTTGGTTTGTGAGTGCCTGTTTGCAACTAAGACGGGTTGCAAGTTGTGCAATGCAACCCATTTTAGTTTTTGCAGGGGGGTTGTGAGGTTGTGAATTTAACATTGGCTGTTCCAAATATTTATATATTGATGAAATTTAATTTATCATGAACAAAAACATTTTGGTGAATTTTTCCCAATGGGCTTTGAACCTTAACAATTGAAACCAAGAAAGCATCAGTTTTAGAATTCAGTCTTAAATAACAAAAATTTGAAGAACAAGATGAAACAGGAATGATTGCAAGAGTGTTTGGAATGTCATCTTTTCAATTTCTTAATCAAATGCATCTCTCATTTTGGCCAATATAACTTGATTAATAGCACAGTAGATTATCCATTTGATTAGTATCTTCATTTCTTTCCTAATTTTTAGATTTATCCTCATTTATCTTCAACTGGCTCATCTTCCTTCCAGCACTCCTTGTCACATTCAATATTTTTCACTTCTGATTGAGCTATTTTACATTTGAAATCTGTTTTTTATCTCATTCATTTTTAGAATCACTTTTATTTGGGAAAATCTTTTTTTTCTTTTTTTTGTTTCTTTTTTCTTTTTTTTTTTCTTTTTTTTCTTTTTTTTCTTTTTTTTCTTTTTTTTCTTTTTTTTCTTTTTTTTCTTTTTTTTCTTTTTTTTCTTTTTTTTCTTTTTTTTCTTTTTTTTCTTTTTTTTCTTTTTTTTCTTTTTTTTCTTTTTTTTCTTTTTTTTCTTTTTTTTTCTTTTTTTTCTTTTTTTTCTTTTTTTTCTTTTTTTTCTTCTTTTTTGTTTTTTTCTTCTTTTTCTTTTTCTTTCTTTTTCTTTTTTTTTGTTCTCTCTTTTCTCTTTTTTTTCTCTTTTTTCTTTTTTCTTTTTATTTTTTCTTTCTTTTTTTTTCTTTTTTTTCTTTTTTTTCTTTTTTTTCTTTTTTTCCTTTTTTTTCTTTTTTTTCTTCTTTTTTTTTCCTTTTTTTTCTTTTTTTTCTTTTTTTTCTTTTTTTTTTTCCTTTTTTTTTATTTTCTCAGTTTTATAAGCTGATTCATCTGGGAGATTTTAACCTTCATAAAATCTGAACCTGAAGTTTGTGTGAAATCTGGATCCAACCAAAAAATATAATTGTGAAATTCAAATTGGATTCCAGAAATAGATTCAAATGGAATTCCTGTTATAACCAAAAACATTTCAACCTCAACAGATGATCTCAGATTGATCAAATAAAAATAAAAATTGTCTGGATCTTTAAAGACCATAATTTAAAATAAATGAATGGATTTCCTTTTCTTCAGATCAAATTATTTCTTTCAAGCCATCTTGATGGTTTTCAATCAATTTGATGCTGATTCAATGAAAAAATAAATAAAAAAATCAAATCCTCCATCTCTTTCACCTGAGATATCTCATTCTACTTTTCATTTGTTTTCCAGAAAAAGTCTGAGCAAAAAATTTCAAGGACAATAGTGATACCCCTTTTGATATAACAAAGTGGACTGTTTCATTTCCACTTGAGAAAAAAAAAGCTCTAAGTGATGAGTAGCTCCTCCATCAACATTTGATCCAAATATACAATTATTAAAAAAAGGTTGGATTGCATTATTGGATTGAGGATTTCAAGAGTAATTTTAGAAGAACCTTATGTTTTTAAATAATCTTTAAAATATCAATGAGCCATATAAAATGATTTCAAAAATATTTTTGAAATCTCAAAGCCAGGCAAGTTTTGGAGATTTTGCCTTTTGAGAACAGGTTTGTAAATCATGGTTTACTTTTGAGACCAATTATTATTGTTGTCCCAGAAGATCATTCAATTTAAAAAATTTGTATTGAAAAACCTGTCCTGAATCAACATCAATTAATATTAAAAGTTTGTTCAGTTTGAGATTGGATTTAAAAATAGTTGTCTAGAGTTTGGTTTTCAGATAGTGAGTTTCATGAGTTTTAGAATTTATGGTGATATGATCTGGTGTGACAAGGGATATGCTGTTGCTGTGATGGAGTGAGGATTTTGGATTTGATGAGTGTTTCAATGGAGAAGGGTGTTTTTTGTACAGAATGGATGAATTAAAATTGGGGATAGTTACTTTGAATGTTGAATGATGAGAATGTATAAACTTTATATTTCATTTTTGGGGGCTAAGATCTTGATTAAACCCACCAATTTTAAAATAACAAGTTAGGGGGTACATTTGGTTTGGAAAAAACATGTTTAAAACTGTGTGGTTAAATCAAAGAAACAACTGGAGGAGATTTCAACTCATGATCATAGTCCAAAAAAACCATTCATTGATTTTGAATTTTATAATAGTTTATTTTAGCATCTATTCTGTAAAATTAACCTTGAATGATGAGTTAAAGAATTGAACTACCATTCTTTGAAAAATAATACAAAAATGTCAAAAATACCCCAAAATAAATGTCCCAGAAAGAGAAAAACAATACCATTCTGTTAAGGTTAGTGTTATTTTTTGTATATTTGATTTTAAAGAAGAATCTTAATAGCACTATAAAAAAATAGTGAAACTGAATATTTCAAATCATGGCAAAAGCAAATGAGATCAATGTGGTTTTTCTTGTGGTTTCAATGATATTTTGATTGAATAATCATGATGGGTGTCATACCTTGCACAACTGCCAACCAACTGAAAGTCAAGGCCTTACCAAAAGGATATGAAACTGGCTGAAAGACCAGTTAATTTTGCAGTTGTTATGGTGTCACATACCACCATGTGAAAGTACCCCCCGTTTTTCAGGGCACTTTGTCCTGAAGTGTGTTTTGATGGTGGAACTAACCCACTTTGCAGTCATGGGGCCATATTCAGACACACTCCTGAATGCCATAAGGAGCCACCAAGACTCAGGAGTCTTGCTTTTGACAGGCAAAAAACCCAACAATTGTCACAGGAACAAGCCAAACCCAAAACTTTTCCTGATCATGAATTGAACCTGCAACAGGGCCAGCCGGTTGACTTTCATACCTTGCACAACTGCACACCAACTGAGAGGCAAGGCCTTACCAAAAGGCTATGGAACTGGCTGAAAGAATAGTTCATTTCACAGTTCTTATGGTTTCACATACCACTGTGTGACAATGGGTATCTGAGAACTAATCAAATTCAAGCAGAAAATATTTCTGATGCTATTTGAGTCCCACGGTATTCTTCTAGAATGAATCTTTCCCATTTTTGGATCTTTCAGAATTTTTTGAAACATTTTGGTTTTGTTGGTTTTGAGCAGGAGCTGATCATCCCATTGCTTGCAAACAAATTAAAATTTTCAAGAAAAATAAAATAATTTTTTAAATAAAAAATTTCAATCTGATGAATGATTTGAAACCGTAATTGAAATAAAATCCAAATAAAATTAAATATTCAGTTTTGAAAATGACTGGAAAAAAAACTGAGACATTTCTGAGCATAATCTTTTTTTTATTTTTCAGGCAGAGATTCATCTATACTCAAAAATAAAGGGTAAGAAATTTTTAGTCTTTTTCATATTTATTTTGATTCAAAAGGTTTTTATTTTAATTGAATTTTCTCCTTTTCAGTATTTTTCAAAAGAAAATACAATTTCCTGGTTTCTGCATTTTAAACCTCAGTTTGCAGACTTGCTTCACCCCCCCCCCCCCTGTACTGTGGGTGGTCAGAAATTGTGGGACAAATTTTGAAAGTGCCTGCACCCACCCACTAAACATTGACCTGGGATATTTGTGTGATTTTTTTTTAAAGATGTTTGAATATCCTTCTCTTGACCACATAAATCAATTTGCCACCATCCTTCATTCCCTCCTTGACTGATAATACAATGACTGGTAATTTTTTTTTTGTTGGTCCATCATTTTTTTTCAGTTTTCTAACTTAATTTTATTTCTTCCTTTGATTATACCATCTTGGATAAAGAAATTATATATATATATATATAACTTATCCAAAGATACCCAGGCCCACATGGTTGGAATTTACAAAGCAGGGTTGTCTAGAAATCAAATTGCCTCCAATGTCAAGATTCAAAGGACAACTGTTCATAAAATTATCAAGCAGTACAAGATTTGTGGAGCTGTCAACCCATTAGAAAGACCTAGAAGGCCTTTGAAAATGACCAATTTCAATCTGCATGAGCTTGAGCATACAATACAACACTTTAAAAAGCTGAAGGCCCCTGGGATACAAAACTCAAACTTTAACAAAGTTTCAACCCAGAACTTTAAATGTTGAGCTCATGAACTTGGTTTTTTTTCCAAGATTGGCTGCCAAGAAGCCATTTTTGGATAGAGATTAGAATAAGAAAAGACTGTTCTTTTCCTCATGAAAATCAAAATTGGACCATTGAAAATTTGAAAAAAGTCATTTGGACCAATGAATCAAGATTCTAAATCAGCAGAAAATCAAAGCAAGTCCCAGTCTGGCAAACCCATCATGAAAAATTCAACTCCAACTTTCATTCTCCTACATTCAAGATTGGGAGCTCCTCAATCAAGGTCTGGTGTTCTTTGATCAATGAAAGCACCTCTCCTCTTGTTCTTATGCCTCCAAAAAAATAGACAGCCAAAAATTCAATTGATGTTGTTTACAAAGGTGCTCTTGACCCCTGGATTTCAAGAATCAATCAATCTGAAATTGTTTTAATGGTAGATGGGGCCCGTGTCCACAAGGACAAGGTCAGAAAGAAATGGCAACACCCCCATGGTATCAAAAAATCAAGTTTCCCATCTCAGTTCCCATAACTCAATCCAATTAGAAATTGATGGAAGGCCAATTTTAAATTCACAACCCTGTGGTTGAAAACAGGGGCAAAATGCCATTTGAAACCCATCTGAGTTGCAAATGGTTTTTTGCAACCCATCTGAGTTGCAAATGGTTGTTTGCAACCCATCTGAGTTGCAAATGGTTGTTTGCAACCCATCTGAGTTGCAAATGGTTGTTTGCAACCCATCTGAGTTGCAAATGGTTTTTTGCAACCCATCT
The DNA here is from genome assembly GCA_025617555.3 of Puccinia polysora. NCBI lineage: Eukaryota > Fungi > Basidiomycota > Pucciniomycetes > Pucciniales > Pucciniaceae > Puccinia > Puccinia polysora. The sequence continues at coordinate 43,320,972 of CM062613.1, forward strand.
GAGTTGCAAATGGTTGTTTGCAACCCATCTGAGTTGCAAATGGTTGTTTGCAACCCATCTGAGTTGCAAATGGTTGTTTGCAACCCATCTGAGTTGCAAATGGTTTTTTGCAACCCATCTGAGTTGCAAATAGTTGTATGCAACCCATCTGAGTTGCAAACAGTTATATTGTAAAGATATATGTATTTTTTTTAACTTTTTTGTTACTTTTTTTATCTATTATTTCTTTCTTTGATCTTAATATAAAAATAAAAATTAAATAAAAAATTAAATATAAATTGATCAATTAAATTAAACATATAAATATAAAAAAAATATAAATATAAAAAAAATATAAATATAAAAAAATATAAATATAAAAAAAATATAAATATAAAAAAAATATAAATATAAAAAAATATAAATATAAATATAAATATAAAAAAAATATAAATATAAAATATATATATATATATAATATAAATATAAAAAAAATATGATTATAAAAAAAATATATATATATAAAAATATAAATATAAACAAAATATAAATATAAATAAAATATAAATAAATAAAATGAAATAAATGAATAAGTAAAAAATCAATTAATTAATTAAATTAAAAATATAAATATAAATAAAATATAAATAAAATATAAATAAATAAACAAAAATGAAATGAAATAAATAAAAATACATATAAATATATAAATAATAAATAAATTAATTAAATTCAAAATAAAGATATAAATAAAATGTATACATGAAATAAATATATTCTACAAATTGTTATTTTTTTTATTATTTTTTTTGCCATTCAAAACTTAAAATGGGTTGCAAATGGCCATTCACAACCCAACTGAGTTGCAAATGGCCGTTCAAAAATTAGGTGTGTTGTGAATGACTGTTTGCAACCCGCCACACAACCCTTTTTATTTAGTGAACGGGGCTTTCAAGGTTACAAATTTAACATTGCCCTTTATGGAAAATTTCAAAAAATGATATTCAACCACTTTATCAACCAAAATTGATCCCTGAGATGGAAAGCACCCTTCAAAGTGCCTAGGACAACTTTCTTTTTCAAACCCTTGAGAATCTCATGAGATCTGTGCCCAATTTCATGCAAGCTGTCATCAAGGCTGGTGTTGGTTCTACTCAATAGGGTGTATCATAGTTAGAAACCCACCATTTGAGTTGTCCAAAGCCGCCATTTTTAATGGCAGGTTTCTGAAATACACATACCCCCTAACTAGTGTATTTCAAAATGGTTTTTTTCATGAAAATGGTGTGTTACAAAAATGAAACCCACCATTTATGTATCACTATCCATCAGCATGCAAAAAAACCCTTCCACAACTCAACACATCATCCACCATGGATGATCTTTGTCCACACCACAACCTCAATTTATCACCCCCCCAAACCCCTGAATATCCACCTCATCTCCTATCTTGTCAATAATTTTGACTTGTTCCTCCCTTCATCTCTCTTTACAACATCCGTATGGTTCTCCTTGCACCCACCTTACCCACCCAGTCTGGTGGGAACCTCAAAAGTTGCAACGGAAGTTGAAAATGGCATCAATGTGGCATACCAGTACAATTCCTTATTTTTGATCAAGCCTATCCTCACCCATATACCTCCTCAGCTCCTCTGAAGATCCTTAATAAATGGCAATCCTACCCTCAGATTCAGATATTGATCTGGAAGAGGATTCAAGTGATGATACTCTGATGAGGAATTTCAATGAAACTATCCCAAGTAAACCACATCCCCCCAAACAAAAGAGGTTAAAAACTGAGATAATTGGTGGATCTTCTCACCTTCCCCACTACCTGCAAGGCATACCTGGAAATATATGGTGGTAAGTTTTCCTGAACGTAGTAATCATCCAAGCTGAGACTCAATTGGACTTCCTCTTGTCACTTCTGCTGAAATCTCATGCCTCTTCCTGCAAAAATCTTGCCCCCCCCCCCTTCATCCAGCTGGTGTTTCCAGTATTTTTAACTTTCCAAGGCAAGCTACTACCCTGGACAATGAATTTCCCAAGATCAAAAAATCAGAGCCTCACATGCTTGGTGTTTTTACTATTTAAGACAGCCATATCTACCTTGGTCAGAATTTGCATGATCTCTAACTTGCAAGCCCTTCCAACCTACAAGGCCATCATGGTCAATGAAAAACTGGACTTTATTTCTGATTTCTTCAGCACAAATCTACAACCTTACCAACTCATTTTAATGTTTTCATTTTTTCTGTCCTGGGAGAAGGATACCAGAAGATCTCTCCTCCTCAACTTGAGCAACCAAGGAATTGTTGTTTTAAGATTGGTGATTTCTATCACCAGCCTGCTGTATTCAAATTTTTATTTTTTTTTGTTTTCCTGTTCATGAATTCCCCTAGGATTTTGTAGATAAATGAGATACTTCAAACGCAATCAATCAAATTTAATCACTCCCACCATCCCACTAACAGTTTAACTGCTTGATTTTGATTGGTTGATTTCAACATGAGCCATCCTTAGACCATTCAAACCTGACCGGCAAGTGGGTGCTATTCCTTCAGGATGGGTGAATACCAAACCAAACCAGACTATTGATGATATGAACCTGTTTGAGCTGATAACTGTTGTCCAAATCAAAAGAGGTGGATGACCCAATCAGAAATTTTACCTGATCATCATCATCCAACAAAAAGAGATGGCTAGCTTGAGGGAGATTGAGGCAGGTTTTTATGTGTGCACACTCCCTCTTGGTTTCTTACAGGTCACAAAAAATCATGTAGCTATAGTCTATCCAGACAGATCTGAAAGAATAAGTGGCTTGATGGCAGACAATGAGTTGAAGAGGCTTTGAAAACTAGAAAATTGGATTGTGATTTGGAAATTATTTTTTGAGGGGATTTCTGGCAAAAAGATTGGAATGTGTAAATAAGGTAATGCTACAACAGATGTTCAACTTTGATGAAAAGCTTGAATTGAAAAAAACACTGATTGAATTTTCTAAGTGATCAAAAAGGGCAGAAAAGACTGTGAGGATCCCCAGGATCAATCAATTTAATTCCCAGTGATAAAAGGAATGTGACCATTTTAGCACTCCCTGAGTCTAGTAGGGTACAAAATTTCATTTAGTGTTAGTTTCTGTGGCACCTTGTTTCTAGATCAATGAGTTTTTTCTCACTTCTGAAATTCTAGGGGTTTTTCTATTCCCCTGTTTTGTTGTCTTGGTTTTTTGGGACCTGGTTGGATCTTTCATTCATCTGGCTTCAGTGCAATTTGGCTTGAATGCCTTTGTGCTGTCTGCACTTGTTGGTGTCTTACCTGGGAATTTTTTTAGTTGTTTTGAATCTCTTTCTCCCATCATTCTTACAAGATCAATGTATGCCGCGAAGTAGGATATAAATCCAAGCTGAGAGGGAGAAATAATTTCAAAGGAAGTAATGAAGGAGTTGAGCAGAATATCTGAAGTAAGAAGCTTGAAGGGTATGAGATTTGATGAGAAGACCAAGGGTGGATTGAAGGATCAAGAATGGGACAATCAAGTTTGAAGCCAAGTTTGAGTGTAAGTTCCAAGGGTATGGATGATGGGACAATAGATGGGGTACAAGACTGGCGGGTAAGGAGACCAATATACTGGTTTTGAGCTGCAAGGGTGCGTGCAATCTTGATATTTTTATTCCAATTATTGCAAAAATTGGTAGTGAGATTTCCCAGGATAATAATTGAAGCACGATATGAGCTACAACCAACTTTGGTAGGGTCTAGGAAAGATGAGTGACCAATGAGAGCTGTGAATAGGTTTACAATGGATCCAATTGATGAAATATATGTAAGATGATCAAAACAATCAGTCAGTGATTGGGTTCTCAAGGGCAATCAACATCATCTTGAGAAGGTTCAAGGAAGATAAAATTACAAAATGTGGAGTGGAGTGCAATGATGATTGGGGAATGAAGATGATTGATGATGAGTGATAGTGGATTTTGAGCTTGGAGATGGTGGAGCAACACTGCGGTGGGATGTGGTGCCTGTTTAGAGTGTTGAATTTATATACCATATCTGAAAAAACCCACTTATTTGCAGGTAACTCTGAGACCCCTGTTTTGAAATAAGTGGGTTTTTTGGTTTTTTAATGGTGGGTTTTAAATGGTGTATTTGGGTTGAAACCCGCCATTAAAAAAATGATGGGTTTTCTAACTCTGATACACCCTAATAATAGATTCAATTTTTTTTTGTTCTTTTTTCTTTTTTTCTTATTCCTTGTCATCTTATCCCTTATCTTGACCTACTCCCATCAATATTTGATGTCACATTATTTTTCAATATTTTTTTAAAAAATCCATGCTCCATTAAATGCAGAAATATCTGGTATTTTTATCTCTTCATCTTATTGCTATTTGTTTTTTTTTTAAAAAAAAAAAAAGAAAAGAAAAAAAAAAAAAACATTGAATCTGCTTTTAGCTTAAAATTGAGATGCTCAGCTCGTAAAAAAAATGATTTTTCCAACCAAATTTTCCTTTTATTTTGTCAGAAAACATTTTTTTTTTTAACAAAAAAATGGATAAAAAATGGTGGGCAAAACTTTGGGGCTCTGTTCCATGATTATTTTCCACCCACTGTATGGAATTGATGAAGTAAAATTTGGGAATAGGTATGTACTTTGCACTTTGAAGGATGAGAATGAATAAATTTTGTATTAGGTGTTTGGGGACTAAGATCTCTATGAAACCCACCAATTTGGAAATCACAAGTTAGGGGGTATGTATGATTTGGAAACCCCCCAGATTTAAAACTGACAGGTTCAATCAAAAAACAACTGGAGGAGGTTTGGACTCATGACAATAGTCACTAAAGAATTTTTTCACTCAATAGTGTACAGCTGACATGCAAGATTATACAGTCAATCTTCTTCTGAAGCTTCAACTCATTTTAAACAATATATCTTGGTTGTACATTGAATCTTTTTCAAATCAAAGCATGAAGTAATATTGGATCAAGAATTCAAGCTTGACAGAAGCATCCTCAGAGCAATCATTCAATCACCGTGCAGGTATATTTTTTCTTTTTTCTTTTCTTTTTTTCTCTTCTGTAGTGAATAATACTAAGAATAATTGTTAATGATCATGATCATGATGATGGAAATCACATCATGATGGATCAAGACAATCTTGAGGCACAGGATGAATCCCCCCCCCCCCACCTTTGGATTTTCAAAAAAAAGAAAAAGAAAAAAGAAAACAAAAAATATCAGAAGCAGTCTCATAATTTCTCCAAAGACCCTCACCAGTCCATCCATCCATGTCCCCTCTCCCTTTCTTTTAAAAAAAGGATAAATTATCCATAACTTGTGATGGCCACATATTGACAGCCCAAGACGTCATTCAAACTTATGCAATTCCAATCCAAAGATACGCATAGATACATCATACTCATTTACATATGTACTGTACATACATACGTAAAATTCATCAAAAGGCTTCTCCCCTTCAAATCTAGCCTTTCATCACTTTGAGACTGGCTACCCTCATAGGCAGGCCTGGCCTCTTTGACTTAGGACAACAAAGCAGTGTCGAAACACCTGAGCTTGACTTTCGACCGCCTTTCAAAGCCCCCGCCCTTCCCTCGAAGCGATCCAAACACTGATTCGCCGAACCAAACTTATATATATTCTAACTTATGACACTCTGAGATCTCTCTGATCCTCCTCCTATTTTTTTTTTTCACAAAAACAAAAAAATCCTATGACAAAATATCCATCCACCCATCGATAGAGCGATTGAGAAACACCAACCCACGGAACCACCTAAACCACCTTCATCATCATCATCATCATTATCATCCTAAGAGCCAGCTTCACATCACCATTCGTATGGTTTCAAGCTGGCTGAGATGACCTTGAGAGATCCCTAAGCTTCCGTATAGAAGATACCCAGAGATCATGAACAACAGTCATACTCGCTAGGTCAAACCATCACCGCGTCTTCATCCTACATCCACCTCTGGATATCCAATAAGGGGGGTATATATCAACGTAGAATTCCTGAAATAAATCATAACAATCGTCACGCAATCGGTACAAAACTTGCTAGTTTCAAGTTGAAATGGAGTCGAAATAAACGAAAATCAAGTCTTCATCAAGTACTTTCTTTTTGGGGGGGGGGAGAGATATTTTTCAAATTTAAAGCTAACTTCAATGTTTAGAATATTTCAACTTCAATATCACTTCATGGACAAGTCTAAAACTGTATCCACTCTTCTTGCTTCTGGTCGATGCCTTTCTCTCAAAACTACAAGATTTTAGGGCAATTTGGAAATGGTAGTCGCCTTGAGGCAATTGAAAAAAAGTGAGCTGGCTTCGAAACCAAGTCTCATCGTTTCTTTCGATTGACGCGAAGCAAGAAATGGTTGATTACAGTGGGTTGTTTTGAATCTTAACGTTCAGCTACGTCACTAATCATGGAGAATGGTTTCCATTAGCTGCTCAAGTTGAACTGGGGAAGTTTCTTTTCTCCATCTCATGGCGAGCCTCCGATCTGAAGAGAGTTTGGACAAAATGCACCCGGGACTCCGCATAGGTGTAAAGCTAATTGGATGGTTTTATCTTAAAAGAACTCAACCAGTGAGCAAGGCTTTATGCTTGTCGGGAAAAGCCTGACGATTGCCAATCGGCCTCGAGGTTGTAAATCGATCTGGAGTGGGTCTATTGGCTAAGATTCACGACACGGTAAAGTTATTTTCCATCCCGATGAGGATTACCTGGGGGACCTGGCGTTGAGCTAAATCGCACGAAAGGCGTCTGAAAAGGTTTCCGAGATATTAGTTCAAGTCGTGTCGGTCTACTTGGTAAGCAACCAACCGCGTGCGTTTATCTGACAACTCACGCTCGAATGGACCTGTGATTGGGGAGCCGATCCAGCAGGGAAAGTCGGCGGTTTGACGGGTAGTTGAAAAGCGTTTGAGCGGGTCGAAGGAGGGAGGTAATTCGGAACGAGCCGAACATTATGCGCCGCGAGAGGTATCGAGGCAGACCGATTAGGATCAGACATGGGCGAGAAATTGTTGGGTTTATTAGTCATTTGCCAAGCGACAGATTGTGGGCTATGGCTGCTGGTTAGTAGATTCGAAGCGATTGGAGTCCCATTTGTGGCAGCTTGAGCTCGACCGACCAACGCTTGCGCTTGAGCAGAAGGTCCATTCATAGAAGTCACACCGGGGCGATCCGCGGCGCCAGTGAAAGACGAAGACCTTTTCTGTGACTGATTATTCTGCAGTATATTGTTTTTCAGAATATTAGATTGCCGAAAAGGAGATTGTGAGGGAGGGAGCTGCGGTATGTTGGCTTGAGACGACTGGACTTGCAACGGATTGGATTGCGGAGGGTTGGGTGGTGGATGCGACGAGCTGACGGGGGAAAGAGAACTACTACTGGGAGTAGGCGGCCCGATTGAATGTCGAGGCTTTTTAAAAAGTGGAACTGGAGCTCCAATCGGGCTCGAGGTCACTGGAAGATCAGGAGCTGGTGCATCCCGTTTTTGGCTTGGCTGCACAGGAAGGCCTCGCTTAGCGATATCTTGCAGCCCAGCCCCGGGGGTGGTCTCTGGCTCAGCAGGTTGCGGGGTCGGACGAGGCACGGCGTATCCAACATATTTTCCTTTGATCCTATTCCGGTCAAAGCCATCAATCCAATTGATCATCCAGCGAGTCACATCACCATTATTCTTGACTTCGTTGGGAAACCGGTTTCGTACTAAGAAGAAATCAATCATCGGCGGTGAGTTAGGCAATTGGCTGATGGAGGCAAGTCAAGCAAAACCCACCATCGACTTTAAACAATTCAATCGCTTCGAGTAGCTTGCCCTTGGAAAGCTGAAAGCCGTGACAATGGATCAACCATGGGATCCAGACCATCTCGACAGGCGAAAAAAGAGTTTTTTTGCCCTTTTGGATTGGAGAAAATAGCGCATCAGGCGTGTTGAGCTCGATGGTGAATTGAGTCCTTGGAGGGGCGAGTGTTGAAATTTCCATAAAGATATCCAGGAGCGCTTTGACTTCAGTTTTCAAATTTGGAGGAACGGCAGTTGTGGACAGGCTGTCTAACTCCTTCTGTATGGACATTGTTGTTAGATACCTAGGGGGATTGGGTGCTCGTACGCTGATATCACGGATTAGTAATAGCATGTGTGTCATCGTTTTGAAATCCTGCAGGAACGACGAAGGAATTCGGTTAGAACATCGCGGCAAACCCACAAATAACAAGATCGTAACCTACTGCTCCACGTCGAAGGTTAGTGATTCTTCCACACCAACCGTTCGGTTTGTCTTGGTTGCGAAGCATGTATTCCTCAGTCAATTCGTCAGCATAATCACCCCAGCTATGAAAAGAATTACGATCAGATTGTCGACCCAACAAGGTAAGTAATTGGGGACTGGAAGGTGTTGAGCACTCACGGGCCGGCAGAAGCATGCATTTTTTCGCCTACTGTCAGGGGTTTCCCTTCCTGGACCAACCGGAAGATATCCCTTTCTTGGAGCTCAGTGAGCTGATTATACATGGCGGCGGTCAGGCCTCGAGTCAGAAAGGTTTGCTGAACATCTTCGCTGATAATCTTTCTGGAAACATTCGCAGGAGATGATTGAAAATACAAGGGTTGCTTGGGTTTCCTATTGATTTGAAACCGAGCCAAATGGGATTAGAAACCGAACTTTCAGCAGTCTACAAGCTCAAGTCTGATCGAAACAAACCAACCTGTACCAAGGGATCACGCCATCAAGGAAACTAAATGTGGAGTAAGGATTAAAACGAGTTGACCACCAAGTTTCTAGAACAAGATAGATTTAGAAGATTCTCACAGTTTAATGCTGGTCAAGCGTTGTTTGCCATCCATGCACACCCATCGAGCTTTGTGACGTTTTCCATTACTATCAACATAAGCCGGGCGTTCGCTGAACAGCAAAGTCGGAACCCATTTGCTGGAATCAATGAGCAATAAGCGGATCATCAACCATCTTGACTTTTAGGAAGCAAGGTTGGGAGAGACAAAAAGAAATTACTTCTTCAAGATTGAATCGATCAGGGCAGATTGAGAGCTGTTGAGCAAAAATAGGATGCGATTGGCTACATGTCTCGATATACAGAGCGAAGCGATAAACTTACGATTTAGGCCAAACAACATCTCGCTGATAAGGGGGTGCAACGTCGATAAGGCCCCTGAGAGGGAGCAACCGAAATAGAGGTCAGTCAAGCAACAAGCCAAGAGAAAAGCTTGAATAGCTCGAAAACACACTTATTCATTCTCTCATAGAGTTCCTGGGTGATCAAGCACCCCAGCGACCAAAAAAAAAAAAAAAAGAGACAGGAACGGGTGATGATAAGTCTGAAGGCACCGAAGACTCCGAGTAGATGATATGGAGAACTCACCCGGGTGGACCAAACACGGCAGTTGGCGCTTTGGAGGGCGCCGGGGATTGCGCTCTCATCGGTCTCGTCACCACTCCCCTCGGCTTCGAGTTGGTCGGTGTCGTCATCAGAATCGGTAACATATCCAGCTGGCATGATGTGAGTTTCTGTAGGAAGAAACAGAGAACGGTGGTGAGACCAATCATGACGGAAAGATTGGAATCCAGGATGGGTGGGTAGCTGATAGGGCGAACAGCGAGGGACGCGTGCCGTTCACCGAGGTCCCAGCGCGTGCGGGAGGACAGAGAGGAAAGAGGAAGCGGTGTGAAACAGAGGGGTTCACGACAGAGGGCGGCGGGATCTGTGGGGCGAGGACAGGCCGATGGAGAAGGTGAGGTATTAATGGGGGCAACAGCCACCGAAGGGTGGGCCCCGGGGCCGTGGGGGAGCCATGAAACAGAAGCTGGTGAGAGCTCTCTGCCGGGAGGTCATACGGTTATCCGCTCGACTAAGCCGCATCCTCGGATCAGAAGAGATGGGAGCAAGGTGAGGGATAGAGCACATGAGGGCCTGGGGATAAGAATGGGAGGATTGACTCGGTGGGAGAGCTGAGAGGATGGATGGGAACTGAGGAGGCTGGGTGACTAGGGCATGCAGATGTGTGAAGGCAGCGCGGCACAGGGGAGGGTCTGATCCCGGGCAGCCCACCCATCGGCCGCCGGTGTGGCGAGTGAGGAGAGCGAGGGCCCTGCGCCTGGGAGTGGGGAAGAGCCGAGAACGGCCAAGGGCGGAGCGCAGAGCAGGGAGGAGGGCAGGGATTGATGAGGCACGGGTGGAGAGGGACGTAGTGGGGGGCGGTCTCAGGAGGCGAAGGAGCGGATGGAACGACAAATGGTCTACCATCGAGCAGATCGCTGGACGGGTCCCGAGATGGTAGACCTCGGGATCAGGGAGCATGGAGCGTGGCAACTTACGGATGAGACGACGGTATGTGACGATGCGGTTGGTGTGGATCGGACGAATAGAACGAGGACTACAAGCGCAGTCTGGAGAGAGAGGGGGCGACGCGAAGGGATGAAGTCTGTGGAGTGGGATGTAGGGAAGATGAGAGGTGCTCGGGTCAGGCTACGATCAGTTGAGCTTGAGGACGACGGAAGGTCTAGCTAATAGATACATAGAGATGGCTGATGGGGAGGGAATGGATGGATGCTGGTTGGTTAAGGTGGGACAGAGACTGACTGGCTTGGGCTGAGGATGGTGGATGAGAGTGTCAAGAGAGCCTCTAGAGGGGCATCAACTTGGTGTGATGGCAAGCCAGGATATGAGCACTGCAGAGGTGGATGAGGCAGATGGCTATAATCCCCACCCAGGGCTGAGTAGTCAGGGAGGGTGTGTTGTATGAGATGGGATGGAGTTGGCTGGGGGGAAGAGGGTGAGGGTGGGAATGGTGGTCTCCTAGTCTACTCAAGAGTGGGTTGGCAGATGAGTTACAATGATGACTGGCTGGTGGATGGATGGATGAGGAGAGCTTGGAAGTGGAGCTGAGAGGATGGTCAACTGGCTGGCTGGTTGGATGGACTGGCTCCTCTCCCCTTTTATCTATGATGGGGTGGTGGTTGGTGATACTCAGGTGGAGGTTGACAAGGCTGAATGGACCAGACTTCAGGAGGTGGGAGAAGTGTAAAGACAAGTCATATGGTTGCCTGATATATACACCTCTTGTAAACATGTACATATGGGGACAATAGTGAAGCTCTGTGATGATGAGGACAACCAAACCAAATCAAACCAAACCAAATCAAACCAAACCAAACCAAACCAAACCAAACAGGTATGTATGTACATACAAACATGCAGTTCAGTTAGACTCAATACAGGTATGTAAGGATGTATAACTATGTACTTATGTGCATACCATGGACTATGCAAATAGATGTTCTTGACTGCTGAAACTTTCCTATGGCAGTCACTCAAACCCCAGACTACATATCCAATCTACTCTAGGCCAGGTGGGACACTTCCATCAATCAATTGGGCTGCGCAGCTGGAGAACAGCATTCATGATATGTATGGATATACATATAAGCATGATCCTGTTGGATTCCACCAGTCTCAAGGCTACTTGTGGATGTCAACCCAATGAGTTTTGGGCTTGTTATCAAGCCTAGCTTGAACCCCCTAGCAGGATGGCTGATCTTCTTGGTTTTGAATGAGATCAGGAACAACAAGGCCAATCTTGAGTTTGGTGAGCTATCTCTAGGATCAATCTTGCAACCACCTCCTGGCTCTCTTGCAAACCCACTGCATCTAAAATTCAAACTGGATCAAAAAAAAAAAAAAATTCAAGCTGCCAACCTTACATTTGTCTTTGAAGTGAAACCCTACAAATCAACTCCAAGAATAGGATATTGATTTCTTCTGTTGAGTTGAAAAGAATCATGCTTCAAAGCTGTGATCCAAAATGTCATCTCTAATAATTAGAAGGGATTAGCTCACAGTCCTGCAGACTCATGACTACCTTGATGGAGAATTGAAGCCCTACCATTCCTAGAGATAGAAACTATCAAAAATGATTAAGTGGATGGAATATTGCCAATGGGTGGTAAAGATCTCCTCAGACTTGTTGCTGTAAGTCTGTCACCATTCCATTGTTGCCCTTGATAGTCTCTATTACTTGTACATACAGGTCAGTTTAGCTTCTAATTTTTAATATCCGCTGTGATCCCTAAACGTTTCAAGTGTGCATGACTGCGATTTCGATTCAATCGAGGTCTACTTTAGTACATACTTACGTATATTCAAGATGTGAGACTCGTGTATCCAACCAGTAGTCCCCCCAGGTTTGAAACCCTGCTTGCCCCCTGGTTGCCCGATTGATCCGCTTTCCCCCCCCGGGGCCATCGTCTCGTGTCGCAGCGACTACCCTCTGCCCATGACCGACTACGTCTTGCTGCCACAATCGGTCCTCGAATGGTTTGATTACGTCATCATCCTTCTTGGGGTTTCATCCCAGTCTCCTCTGCTCCCTATCGACTTCGAGCCATCAATCACAACACCCATCTTGGAGCCTCATCGGGATATCCTTTACTTCGAACGAAGGCTCTCAGTAACACTCACGTAACTCGTTGGTCAACTATCGACAATTTTTTTTTCTTAAATTCGATCTTCCAGGAGTCAAACCAGCGCCCCCAAGACTTGCTCCAGTCAGACTGACGTGAAGAATCTCCAGCGATTAGCGCGATACTCGATGAAACCTCCAAAAGCTTTCACGTTACCTCGGGTCAAAATCGATGCTGATCAAGATGATCATGGCGCCAGTGCGATCGCATTCAACGCTCCATTACCCAAGGCATCGGATCGTCCGGTGATTGACGCTCCATCCCAAGACGCCTGTCTCACCGCTCCTCCGAACTCCAAAATCGGTAGACGGCAATGGCACGATGATAACGCAGACCCCTGGCAGTTTAACGCTTGGTCGGTCTCAATCTCTGATCTCTATCTCACCCAAGACATTTCTCATCTTTCTTGAACAGATATTTTTTTTTTTTTGTTATTGATGAGATCAATGGCTTGACGTCCTCTAATATAAAATCCATCAGGGATAACGTTGAATGGAGTGAAGATCAAAAAAAGTTTGCTGAGGAGACCACCATGAAACAAGCGGCAAATCCAGTTCCGGAGCAAATGAAAGGTTAGCCGTCAAACGTCCGACTATCTCCCGAAACGCTCTTTGTTTTCGGCCCGATCCTCATCGCATGGAAGATATCATAACTGGTCCACAACCCCCTTCCTCTCCCCATCTTGCGCGAAAAAAAAAATCTCTAGTCAAGTTCAACGAGGCACCTGCCGAATATTGGGATACTTTCTACGCTACCCGCAAAGATACATTTTTTAAAGATCGGTCTTGGTTACGGAACGAGTTCCCTGTTTTGGAACGGGCTGTCAAGGCAGAAGTAGGTTTCTTCAAAAGAAAGTGCTCTCACCAACGTGTATCTTCCTTCTTCAGAGCTTCTTTCAGCTTGATTTCTCATCAACTCGAACTTCTTGTTTATCTTCTCAGTCCGGTCCCGTTCGAATAGCCGAGTTGGGCTGTGGGGTCAGTCTCAGATCCTAGACAAGCATCGGTACCTTGAGATCTTGAGCTGATGAGGACGGAAGCTCGTTTCCCTTGGCATCTTTGATCAAAAGCCGGGCAACACAGTCTTTCCCATCTTGGCTGCCAACGAGAATCCGGAATTGTTTATATACGCGCTCGATTACTCGCCCAAGGCAGTCGAACTCATCAAGGTTAGTTTTTTTTTTCAATTCCATGGTGACTTCAGCCGAACCGGGATGAAGCTATTGGTTATCTTACGAGTCGGTCCGTAAAGAAAAATCCACTTTATGATTCGAGACGATGTTCGGGAGTTGTCTGGGACATGAGTTCGAAGGGTATACCTAGTGAAATCCCGGCCAATTCTTTGGATGTGATCATCATGATATTTTGCTTTAGTGCTCTACATCCTAACGAGTGGTCCCAAACGGTTAGAAACGTCTACGATGTTCGTGCTCGTCATAGATTCCTCATCTTCACCTGTGGAATTCTCAAAACCCCGTCCCACCTATCCTTGTATCAAATTAGATGCTCAAACCGGGTGGTACTTTATTGTTTCGTGATTACGGCCGGTATGATCTGGCACAACTCAGGATGAAAGGTTCTAGGTTTTTAGAAAACAACTTATACGTCAGAGGTGATGGTACCCGAGTATATTTTTTTGATAAAGGTGCTTGATACTCTTCTTGATTTGCTGAGGCCCATCCGCATCATACATCATCGTTAACTTTATCATCGAATCCCATGTTGGTTTTAAAAACTATCTAGACGAGCTCTCTGAGATCATTTGTCGGGGTATGATTCAAGATCCACAGCTCCAAGCCTTCAATAATCAAACCTCTCATACAGAAGCATCACTCCCCAAGGACCCCAAAAAAGGAAACGATTCAAGCCAAACCACGGGCTTCGAGGAAGTCAAACTAGTCGTGGATCGGCGGTTACTATTGAACCGAGCTCGGAAATTGAAAATGTACAGGATTTGGTTACAAGTATGCATCCCTCTTCTCGTGATCATTTTCTTTTTGACGAAACCAATGTTTGTTTTAGCTGACGTTTGGATCGCTTCCCCCCATTCCTCCTTGGACTAGGGAGAATTCCGGAAACCTGTTGATGAGAATGATCGCTCGGAATGAGATCCGAGGCTCTTCCTGCCACCAAATCTCCGTTCTTTCGTTTGCTTGTTTGTGTTAGTTTCTCGGTCAATATCATCAGGTCATCATTGGAAGTCGGATCGGTTGAACGCTTGAGGTACAAACTCTGTGATCTTTTGCCGACCTGCAATTGCGAATAAGCTCACATCCCCCGCCCCCTCCCGAACCTTCAAAAAGGGCAAAAAAAACAAAATCCTCAACTCAGATTTCATCACCAGGATGTCGAAGACTTGACGTTGGTTTCATATATCCATAGTTTCTTCCTTGAGCTTTCATTGACTTATTTTCGAATCTCTGGATGTTGGACTTGAAGCAGACCGAGTTTATGTACAAGTTTCATTAACAAGTGGAGATCGATAGATTGGAGCGAGCAACCGTACTTGATTCGTCAGTAGGATTTTGGCTTGGTAGGATAGAAATGGTGGTGCCAGAGTTCATTTATTTCGAGGCCCTCTGGACATGTTCCTCAGGGACTGAACGGGAAGTTTAGCCTGGCTAGTGACTCCGAAAGGGTGGTACGTGATGGCTTTACGAAGGAAAGTATGTATGTATGTTAGTGCCGCATGGATCGATGGATGTGAGGTCAAAGAAGTGGATAACCTAATGGCTTGCAAGCTTGACATTGCTTGTATTTGAGTGAGGAATACACTTGAGGTGACGTCGGGGCCCGCGCAAGGTTGATAATAGATCAGGTGTGAGTGCAGGAAGAAGAGGTCTAGAACCCAGGAATTGGGATGTGGAATGGCTACACATCTATACATATATTGCTAGGCAGTCCCTACCCATATCTTTATGCTTGGGCAAGTGACTCGACCAGTGAAGTAGATATGATGAGGATCATCAACCTCGCTAATTACAAAACAATGTCCAAACCCTTGTGTGAAGAGGTGTTGGACTTTCGAAACCCAACGTAGGGGGTGATCGAAATCCAAGCTTCTATTTAGCGTGGAATCTAACCCTAGTGGTATGAGCTGCATGGAGGTATCTGTGTAACCATCTACATGCTCCAAGCAAACGGTGAGACTCTTATCAAAGCCAATCTGTTAAACTATCAAAACGATAGTGTATGTATGTATGTACAATAAGAAATGATTGTTCAATAAGAATTATCAAGGAGATCAAGTTTAAGGAAATACTACCTGAAAGAACACAAGGAGTAAATACTTCATAAAATAAAAGGTAAGAGGCTGAGTGAGGAGAGAGGGAATGGACCCAAGGACAGACAAGAGCTTCTAGAATGATCCCTTACAATGAATAGGATGTGTGGATACAAGGATTTGGGATGGTGAGAGGAAAAGTATGAGGGGGTGAGCATGTTGATCATAACTATGTCCCCCTTGTTCCAAAAAAAGGGGAAAATTTGTTGTATATGTGGTGTGTTGTTGGATGGTGTTGAGATGAGTTCTATAGGGCACAGGGCAAGACTGTTCAATTTAGAGTTTTCTTTGGGTGCTTGTCTTCTGGGCTTGATGGGTGTGGAACATGGTGATTGCATCCTCACCTGGGTAGGATTTTTTTTTTTTCATTTGTTCTTCTTTGGATCATGGGATTTTATTTTGATGTTGTTGAGTATGAGTCAGAGGATTTGTGAAATCCAAGCAAGATCCTGGACCCATTCATGCTGTGAAGGTATGATATGAACTGCTTGAAGATGTAGGTAACCCAACTAAGCTCATTGGGTGACTCAACTTTAAGACATGAGTCAGCCAGTTTCATGAGTTGATTGATTGATGAGATATTGAAGCCCAAACGGTTATGGGCTCTCCCACTTGAAATTTGAATGATTTTTTTCTTCATGGGTTGATCATGAGTCTTTCATAGCTGATTGAAATTTTGAAAAGCTTCAAAGTTAGGTAAGAGCTTGAAGTTGAACATTAGGAGCTCAATCTCATGGATTGAAATCATATCAGGAATCAATAAAGACCAAAACAATTTAAAGATCTGATGTTTATTTGATCATTGGATTGGTCTGAAATCAAAAGGTTTAAGAGGCACAGATGAATCAAGAAGGGAAAAAATCAATCAATCTCATCTATCCCTTCACCTGGCCTAAAATTTCTCATACCATACCATTTGAATTATTTTTAGAATCACAGTTCACTATGAATTAAATATTTCTAAAGGTTATAAACAACCACCAGCTCATTCTGGTTAGAATGTTTGGATGCCCTTGAAATTTTTTATTAGAGCCACAAAAACCTGACCTGATTCAAAATCATTCCTCTTTTTTTTTGGTTCAAAAATATCAAGATACTTCAGATCCTAATGGTTTATTTTTTCCCTCTCCCTTCAGAATACTGGTTTTGAATTTAAATAAATTGTTTAATGTTTTTTTTGGTGTTTCAATTTTTTTAGTTTTTAAATTTATTAGTCCATCATTTTATTTTATTTTATGTTATTTTATTTTATTTTATTTTATTTTATTTTATTTTATTTTATTTTATTTTATTTTATTTTATTTTATTTTATTTTATTTTATTTTATTTTATTTTATTTTATTTCATTTTATTTTATTTTATTTTAATTTAATTTATTTTATTTTATTTTATTTTATTTTATTTTATTTTATTTTATTTTATTTTATTTTATTTTATTTTATTTTATTTTATTTTATTTTATTTTATTTTATTTTATTTTATTTTATTTTATTTTATTTTATTTTATATTATATTATATTATATTATGTTATATTATTTTATTTTTTGAAGTTAGCCAAATGGAGAACTGTGATGATTAAGGTATCATCAGCAATAAATTTTTCATTATTTATATGCTTGGTTCAATTTATAAATTACCTCAGAATTGTTAAATAGCTCTGTAGAGCCAAATAACAGTGAATTATTGGCTATTAGGGCATATCAAAGTTAGCAAAACAAACATTTTTTTTGACCAAACCTACCATTTTTAATGGCAGGTTTCTGAAATACACATACCCCCTAACTGGTGTATTTCAAAAGGGTAATGTTAAATTCATGGCTCATTGAGCGGTGAACACGGTTTAAAAATGGCCGTGTGGCACACCACACGGTCCAATCCAACCGTGTACCATCCCCCATGGCTCAAGGATTTGTGCGGCCCACGCAGCCTGGTCCGCCACCGTGTGGACTTCCACACGACTACATTCAAGCCATGTGGAGTTTTACACTGCTCAAATGTAGCCGTGTGGCATCCCCCATGGCACCAGACCGCGGTGAGCAAAAAAAAAAAAGGAAAAGGAATGAAAGGGTACTAACACAACCCATAAACTAAATAAACCTTCCAAAAAAACAGAAATCAAGCAGAAAATTAAAGAATGTACATTTTTTGGTTAAAAAATAAAAATAAAAATAAATAAATAAATTAAAATAAAAAAAAACTGGTACTATCCAATGGACTAGCCCTAAAGTAAAAGAATCCAAAAAAACACAAGTAACTGGACTAGCCCTAAAGTAAAAACACCAAAAAAAAATACAACTAACTTGAAAATCCCTAAAGTAATTTCAACTTGACTAGCCCTATAGTAAAAGGGCCCAAAAATCAAAGAAGTCTTTTGACCAGCCCTGAAGTAAAAGTGCTCAAAAAAATACAAGTCTTTTGACCAGCCCTAAAGTAAAAACACCAAAAAAAAACAAGTTCAACTTGTGTTAAGCTGATCCCATTGCAAGCTTAACATAAGTTAAGCTTGGGATGGAATCAGCACAACACAAGTTGAACTGACTTATCATGAAACTCTAATCCATAAAACTCAATATAATGATGTTAACTCAAAACACTCAATGTAATGATGTTCAAAATGTGATAACCCTTTATATTAATAAAACTTGTTAGCTGCATTTTAATTACAATTTATATGAAACCCAATGATGAAATGAAGTCAAAGTCTATAATCTCTATAATCAAGAATACATTTGCAGTTGATATTTTAGATGATCAACCCAGCCAGAGGCTTTTTTAGAAATCAAGGAACATGGGTTTTCTACAATGGGCAGGATTGGAATCATTTCTCCCTCAAGTAATAATAGAGCCCAGTGGTTATTGTTTAAAAAGGAAATGAACATTGGGTCTGATTGATCAGTAACACCATTTTTTATTGGAGTATAAGTATGAAATGACTCAAATGAAATGAAACATATAGGTTTGGAATATGTGTCTGCTATGATTTGACCCATGTCCAATTTAGCCAGGCATCTTGAGGAGGGAATCTTTTCATTGATGTCTTCAACATCAAGTATTTTTTTGATCTTTTCAACCTATTTTGCACCACCAAGCATCTATATGTAGCATGCTTTATGTTTCTCTAATGTTTCAATCATTTTGTTCCTAACTTCAAAAAAACCATGTTCTTCATAACCAAGAGATTTAGAAATGACTCTAAATCCGCAATTCACATCTCCAATTGGATCCCAAACCTCACCCAAGAACTTATGGAATTTCTTGGGTATTTGATTGGGGTATTTCACACTTGGTTACTATCATGAAAACCAACTTAGTGTTAATTTCTTTAATTAGATCAATTAAATGAATACTCACCAAAGATGAGCTTCTGGTTGAGCTTTGCTGCACATTCTCTTCCTCTGAAGAGGATTCGGATTCCAAATTAAGTGATCCCAATTCACTTTCAGTCTCTTCCTCTGAGCTATGAAATTCAGATTCAGATTCTGCCCACTTTTAATAACAATTCATCATTAGTTAGTAACTAAGTTCATTAAACCAAAGAAATGAACATATCCCAAAAGAAAAGACTTACAATCTTTTTTCATTTCTGGTTTGGAGCCCTTCTAGTCCTTTTTTACCCCTTGAGTTGTTTTTCAACAAGCTCAAAGCAAGATGGCTCTTGCCGCATATCTGTCAATTTTGGCCTGCCCCTACTTGATTGTAAGACTTTAGGTTCAAGTCTTGGCTTCAATCAATATTTTTTAATCTTCTGAATGATATACTTCAATAGTCCGCTTTGCTCATGATCTGGAGATTCCAAGATCATTGCATTCAATTTTTCATGTATCTGAGGAATGCTTAGGATTTCATTGACATTGCACTAGAAAAATTCAAAAGGATCAACCATTAGTGAATTAGGAATAATTAATCAGAAAGCATTAATGACATAGTGATTTGAACAATCCAACTTGAAAAATCCAACTTAAGCCAACTTAAAGAACAAGAACTGCAAGGGTCATAGTCCAACCTCTACTGAGTATGAACATCTTTGGGTACCACAGATCCTCTGAATGCTAGACAGTCACCTATTGGGTGGAAACAGGGCAAACCCATAGTCTTGGAATATGACTTGGTGCACACTTTTCCATCATGATGACGTTTGAACTTCTCAAATTGTTCCCTAATAAGATGAATCCCCTCTAAAGACAATTTGTAACCCAATGGTAACAGTTCAGGAGGAAGACCTGTCCCTAACTTCATTTGAGAGTTATAAAGTGATGCATGAACTGAATTAATTTGATTTGAAACTTGTCTGTCAAGGCTTTTCCAAACATCCAACAGGTTTTCCAAAGAGTTTGCAAGGAATTTTTTGAGAGTTTCATGGGCCCCTTCAACCCAAGATGTTGTTTTATTTCCAAAATCTGGGTTTATACAAGTACATGCTGTTACAAACGTCTCTTTGATATGGAAAATGTTATTTTCCATATACTCAAGTACATCCTGATAGTCTTTCAAGAAGCACTATACAAGTCAAAAGGTCAGAACCCAAAACTAGGAAGAATAGGAAGCAGTGATTTGGACCTACTCTGAGTTCTGCATGATTTTCCTCTGCCTCCTCCTTGGTCTTTGAGGCGCCATACTTTGCCCACAGAGTCATAAAGCTTTTCCATCCTTCAATTTCAATAACAAAGTGCAATTTACAGTTTGCTTGTATGTTTTTAGACAAGTGCCAAGTGCAACATTTTCTTGATGAATCAGAGAAAATAGATTTAATAGCACAAATCAGAACTTTTTCACAGTCTGTCACAAAGACTTTTGGAAGTCTCTCAGGATCATAAGCCAACTCCTTTAATGCATTTACAGAAAAACTGTAGGACTCAAACATTTCTTTTGTTATAAAAACAAGAGCTTTTGTGAAAGTTTTCAAATTGACTGTCATTCCTACAACATGCAATAGTGGGTTTTTGTACTTATTTGTCTTATAAGTACAATCCAAAATAGCAATATGATGGAATTTTGTTGAAAGCTTTACTGCCTCTGGATGTGCTAAGTACAGGGCCTCCAATTGAAACTCTCCACTGAACTTTGACCGGTGAATCCAACTTGTTTCTTCAAGCTGTTCATAGAGTACCTCCATAAAAATTTTTCCCTTTATTTTCTGCAAGCGTTACCTTCCTCTTAGTGTTATAGATTGTTTGGTCATCAAAATAATCCCCCCCATCAATCTTGCTCAATTTTCTCTTCAGTTATAACATATTGAGCCCATCATTCATGCCTTCTACTAGATTGTCTAAGGCCACCCCCAAGCTTCTCCTCAGTTGAGGATGCACAGAGGGATGTTCAGGTGGTTTATGGCTATGTTGGGTTTCTTTGTAGGAGAGGTTCCACAAGGGGTCTGCATTTGTGCAACTTGCATGGATTAAAAAATTGCACCCAACCTTCCTTGTGAGAGTTTTTCTAGAAAGTTTGGTAAGAAGATTTCCTGAATAGGAACCATGTATATCACAGGCTAAATCCACATATTGTTCATGCTTTGAGTTGAAAACTGTTAAAGAGTAACCATGCTTCATTGCCCATGTTTGAAAATAGTTTTGTGCCTCTTCCCTAGTAGGAAAAGCTCTCAAGGGAGGTTTGTCAAGTGGATCCCCCATAGTTACATAGTTATATTGATGGCATGCACTCCATCAGTTTCAATCAAATTAAATAAGGCAAAGATGAAGTAACATAAAATGTCACTTGCAACCAGACTTCAAATCCCACTGTGAAAAATTTTGTTCCTCAATTGTCACCCTTGATGAGGATGCAATTGGGGCTTCCAATGTTTCATTACCCAAATCCTTTTTTTCTTTTTCCAAAGCTTTGTTGATGGCACTATCAATGTAGACTTTCCATGCAGCCATTTCAGAAGAAGGAGGGCTTGCCACTTTTCCCATGCAGAAAATGCAATGGTATACTTCAGTATTCAATCCAACTTTCAATTGAACAAACAAAGTTTGCTCAATTTTGAGTTGAGCAAGAATTCATTGCAGAATTTCATATGATTTATGATTTCAATTTTCACTTTAATTTCACTTTTGTTTCACTTTAATGTCTCTTTGGGATTGCTAGGTGTGGAAAAACAGTCCCAAAAAGTATGTTTTAATCCCAAATTTGGGTTGAAAGAACCCAAGTGTGGTCCAGGGGGTGCCCAAAATTCTGGCACAACTTCCAGGGGTTACCCGGCTCCTACACAACCCTCCGGGGGTTGCGCATGTTTGAAACGGCCCTTTGTAGTTGTCTTTGGGCCCCCACAGCTCATTTGAGATGTGTAGTGCCCTACACAACTACCACACAGTTGGAGCCGTGAATTTAACATCACCCATTTAAAAATATTTACCTCCAAAACATCCCAAAATCTGACTCTATGTATACCTCCAATTCCTCTATATTCTCAATTCCTCTTTTTTTGGAAACAATCTCAAAAAATAAAAAATTGTTTCCAAGTATGAAGCTCCATTTTTATATGGCTGGATCTAAGGTTTTTCCAGGAAAATTTTGAATTCTTCAAGCTAATTTGACAGTGGTATGATCCTTGGGTTGGATATTTTCTCTGCTTTATGCTGGAAATATTGCACAATTTTTTTTGGAAGATCCAAAAAGTCTTTTTGGATGACCTATTGGAGGAGGATATTTTATTTTATGGGGATGTCTTATCAAGGAAAAAATTTCAATATTTTTAAAAAGAAGAGCATGTTTTATATCAACCATTCATCAAATATTGATATATCTTGATTAAAAAATATATAAGAGCTTGTTTAAAATTTACTTAGCAGAAAAATAAAGAAATTTCTCCCCATGAAACACACTAATATTTCTTGAAAGAGTTTTTGAAGGAGTGGGACAAACAATTTTCCACTAATTGGCCAAATGCGTAGTTTCATTTTTCACAAATTTTCAAGGTCAAAGTTTCCATTCCAAAAAGACCATTAATTCATTTTACTTTTTATTATAATGAATTTTGAAATCTTTCATTTAAGGTGGAAATTGATTGATCAGTCAAAAAATTAAACTATAATTATTTGAGAAATAACAAAAAAAGATAAAATATAGTCCAAAATAGATGTTTCAGAAAGAGAAAAAATAAAACCATCTATTTTTTTAATCTTTTTTAATTGTTTAATATCAAAGAAGAATTAAAATAACAAATGAAAATCAAATTAAATTAACAGATTTTCTTGTTTTTGATTATATTTTCATTAAATAGTCAAGGTGGGTATCTGAAAACTCACCAAAATCAAGAAGAAAATATTCCTGATTCCATTTGAGTTTCACAGTATTTTTCAGGTTTGATATTCCCTTTTTTAGAGCTTACAGAATTCTGTGAAAATTTCTGGTTATGTTGGTTTAGAGGCAGGTCTCATACAATTGCTTGTGAACTAATAAAAAACATCAAATAAGCTGAAATTATTTATTGAATAAAGGGAAATGTTACATTTTTGGGAACAGGCATGAAAAGCTGCTCACAATCCATATGAGTTGTGAAGGAGCCTCAAAACTCAACAAGTTGCAAAGAAAAATAAAATAAATAAATAATGAAGTAAATTAAAAATAAATAAATAAATAAATAAATAAATGGAATTATTTTTCTCACACATCCAACCCTTTATTTCACACATTTCAACATTGGCGGGCGGTTGCACCCCTTTGGTATTTCATGCAAAAATACTTTATTTCACACCACTTTCAAGAATTAATTTTTTTTAAATTATGACCGCGCAGGCCTTTAGAAGGTGTTCTGAAAGCCCTAACCAAATCTTTGGTAATTTTGGAGCCATTATAACCCCTTCAAAAATGCAATCAAAAAATAAAAAAAATTCTGTAAAAACAAATTTTTGCAAGGGTTTTTGGATCATCATTTTGGCTATTTTAGTTAGTTTTTTTGGGTTATTTCAGCTGCCACAACTTTTGAAAAAAAATTGATAGAGTCTTAAAATATCCATTTCATATTTTTTGGATTTATCCTTTCACCTTAAAAAATGGGTAATGTTAAATCCACGGCTCCAGTAGTTTGGGAGTTGTGTAGGGCCCCACATGACCTGTGGGAGTCGTGTAGGGCCCTACACAACCTGTGGGAGTTTTTTAGGGCCCCACAAAACCTGTGGGAGTTTTGTAGGGCCCCTCAACGCATGGGGGCCCATACACTACTCCAAAATGTTGTTCTAAACAAGCGCAACCCCTGGGGGGGCATATACCCCCCATAATGGGCATTTTTGATTTTTCTACCCCTGTACACAACCATATTATTTATTATTTATTATTTATTATTTATTATTTATTATTTATTATTTATTATTTATTATTTATTATTTATTATTTATTATTTATTATTTATTATTTATTATTTATTATTTATTATTTATTATTTATTATTTATTATTTATTATTTATTATTTATTATTTATTATTTATTATTTATTATTTATTATTTATTATTTATTATTTATTATTTATTATTTATTATTTATTATTTATTATTTATTATTTATTATTTATTATTTATTATTTATTATTTATTATTTATTATTTATTATTTATTATTTATTATTTATTATTTATTATTTATTATTTATTATTTATTATTTATTATTTATTATTTATTATTTATTATTTATTATTTATTATTTATTATTTATTATTTATTATTTATTATTTATTATTTATTATTTATTATTTATTATTTATTATTTATTATTTATTATTTATTATTTATTATTTATTATTTATTATTTATTATTTATTATTTATTATTTATTATTTATTATTTATTATTTATTATTTATTATTTATTATTTATTATTTATTATTTATTATTTATTATTTATTATTTATTATTTATTATTTATTATTTATTATTTATTATTTATTATTTATTATTTATTATTTATTATTTATTATTTATTATTTATTATTTATTATTTATTATTTATTATTTATTATTTATTATTTATTATTTATTATTTATTATTTATTATTTATTATTTATTATTTATTATTTATTATTTATTATTTATTATTTATTATTTATTATTTATTATTTATTATTTATTATTTATTATTTATTATTTATTATTTATTATTTATTATTTATTATTTATTATTTATTATTTATTATTTATTATTTATTATTTATTATTTATTATTTATTATTTATTATTTATTATTTATTATTTATTATTTATTATTTATTATTTATTATTTATTATTTATTATTTATTATTTATTATTTATTATTTATTATTTATTATTTATTATTTATTATTTATTATTTATTATTTATTATTTATTATTTATTATTTATTATTTATTATTTATTATTTATTATTTATTATTTATTATTTATTATTTATTATTTATTATTTATTATTTATTATTTATTATTTATTATTTATTATTTATTATTTATTATTTATTATTTATTATTTATTATTTATTATTTATTATTTATTATTTATTATTTATTATTTATTATTTATTATTTATTATTTATTATTTATTATTTATTATTTATTATTTATTATTTATTATTTATTATTTATTATTTATTATTTATTATTTATTATTTATTATTTATTATTTATTATTTATTATTTATTATTTATTATTTATTATTTATTATTTATTATTTATTATTTATTATTTATTATTTATTATTTATTATTTATTATTTATTATTTATTATTTATTATTTATTATTTATTATTTATTATTTATTATTTATTATTTATTATTTATTATTTATTATTTATTATTTATTATTTATTATTTATTATTTATTATTTATTATTTATTATTTATTATTTATTATTATTTATTATTTATTTATTATTTATTATTTATTATTTATTATTTATTATTTATTATTTATTATTTATTATTTATTATTTATTATTTATTATTTATTATTTATTATTTATTATTTATTATTTATTATTTATTATTTATTATTTATTATTTATTATTTATTATTTATTATTTATTATTTATTATTTATTATTTATTATTTATTATTTATTATTTATTATTTATTATTTATTATTTATTATTTATTATTTATTATTTATTATTTATTATTTATTATTTATTATTTATTATTTATTATTTATTATTTATTATTTATTATTTATTATTTATTATTTATTATTTATTATTTATTATTTATTATTTATTATTTATTATTTATTATTTATTATTTATTATTTATTATTTATTATTTATTATTTATTATTTATTATTTATTATTTATTATTTATTATTTATTATTTATTATTTATTATTTATTATTTATTATTTATTATTTATTATTTATTATTTATTATTTATTATTTATTATTTATTATTTATTATTTATTATTTATTATTTATTATTTATTATTTATTATTTATTATTTATTATTTATTATTTATTATTTATTATTTATTATTTATTATTTATTATTTATTATTTATTATTTATTATTTATTATTTATTATTTATTATTTATTATTTATTATTTATTATTTATTATTTATTATTTATTATTTATTATTTATTATTTATTATTTATTATTTATTATTTATTATTTATTATTTATTATTTATTATTTATTATTTATTATTTATTATTTATTATTTATTATTTATTATTTATTATTTATTATTTAATGAAGGCTAAAAAACTTGATTTTAGTTTTTTAGCATGCCACACGGCCCATTTGGGTTGTGTAGCTTGCCATACGGCCCATTTGAGTCGTGTAGCATGCCACACGGCCCATTTGAGTTGTGTAGCATGCCACACGGCCCATTTGAGTTGTGTAGCATGCCAAATGGCTTATTTGAGTCGCATAGGGTGCCAAACGACCCATTGAGTCGTGTACAGAGTTGTGTAAACGACTCAAAGAGTTGTGAATTTGACATTTCCCTAAAAAATTCCTTCAAAAAACACAAAAAATCAACAAAATCAAATTGCTCTTTGGACATTTGAATCCTTATATTTTACTTCTTATATCATTTTTTTGGGTAATGCAAACTATCAAAAAGTTAAACCAAAATTCAAAGAGAATTCAATTATTTTATTAAGGTTTTTTGGATGTATTATTTTGCCTTAAAAAATTCCTTCAAAAAAGCAGAAAATCAAAAATTTCAATTTTCTCATTTGACTTTTGGATCCTTATGTTTGCCATTTTGCCTTATTTTTTTTTGGTGTTTCCAGATTTGGGAGTTGTAAAACAACTATTGAAGAGCTTTAATTTTTTTTTTTCATTATTTTTGGATGTCATTTTTGATCTTGAAAAATTCCATCAAAAAACCAGAAAATTCAAAAAAACCATTTTTCTTACTAAATTTTTGAATCCTTTTGTTGGCCTATAAAATTGTTTTTTTTGGGTAATTCAATCCTTCAGAATGTTGAATGTTAAAGAAACAAAAAAACAGTTTGTTACAATTTTTGTCTACTGTTAGTGTTGCCTGAATCTTGAGTGCAACCGGTCTTGTAGTCCTTCACCTTGTGCGGTCTCTGATGGCCCAGTATTGAATATTTCTTATTCATTTCCAGTTATTTGTTCAACCACTTGTCAGCATATTTTGTACTTAGTCTACTTAAGCCAGCTGAACCTCAAGTGAATGAACACTCATCTGTTCTTCCCTAAACTGAACCGGAGTGCCCCCTCAACTCCCAAGATCCGCTCCTCTTGGCGTCACAAGATCTTTCCTCACCTCCTCTTAAGTCTTTCAACCGGAGCCTCTAACTTTAAAATCTTACACAGTTCATTAATACTTTTTGAAGATCATCTGCATTCTTGCATACACCTTACAAGCTTCATTCAAAAAATTAAAAATAAAGAACAAAGATGGATACAAATATTAACATTCATTCAAATATGATTGGTTTTATTTTTCTACTTGATTTTTGTTGAGGGACCAAAACCTCATTACCAAGATCCAAATTTTTCAGAAAAATGATTTTCCAAGATCTGGAATCCTTTTTCACAAATCTTTTCCAAAGTGGATATAACCTGGGAGATGGCCAATGATCAGACTTGAACTTGAATGAGACTATATTTTTGATTCTCCTAAAAGAATGAAGAAAATAGGAGAAGTTTTGGAATTTAGGAGTGGGAGGGGAATTCAGAGGAAGATAATTGCAAGGCATGAAAGAAGAAAACAGAAACACTGGACACTTATATGTTACAGCCAGAAGGAAACCATGGCATGGAAATTTCATCCACATATTTTTGGGAGCTGGGCCAAAAAGGTGGTTCAGTTGCCCTCTTGCTTCTTGGAAAGTTTCACCCCAGATATCATGCAGTAATCTTGTGTCCTTGAAGATTGTGTTTGAATCAAGCTCTTTTGCCATTTCTTTCCTGAATTAAATCCAGTATTCCGAGATCCTCCCCAAGAACATGGCTGCTGCTCTAAAGCCACAGTTCCCATCCCCTATGACATCTTGAACATGGGAGATATGTGGAGCTGTTTTTGGGGAAATGGAATCTTTGTATTGGAGCTAAAAACAAAAATCAGAATGTTTTATAAAAGAAAATATGGAATAAAGATAATAATCACTTCTTAAATTGATAATTGGTAAAATATTTCAGAATAAGAATACGATAATGTGCAGGAAACCTAGAGGAAAAACCCAAAACAGATCAGGCAAAATTAAAAAAATGAGAAGATACAAAATGTACTCACTTTCTCACTGATTTTTGGGGCTGCTAATACCTTCCCCCCAGGAGGATGGTAAGGAGCATCACCATCTTCATGGGATACCTTTAGTATCTTGATTCTTTTCCCAGGATTGTATTCAGAAGAAGCAACTTGCTTATTCACAATGGTTCCAGACCTCTGATAAAGGTTTGAATGAAAAAATTAATGAAAAATAATATCCAAAAAGTTAGCCAAAAATAAAAAAAAATGAAAGCTCACCATCTTAATTAAATCCAAATCTGGCAGCTCTTCATCTTCTGAATCTTCCCCTTCATCCAAATCTGGCACCTCTTTATCTTTTGAATATTCCTCTTCAGTCAGAAATTCACTCTATGTTAAAAAAATGAGAAGGATTCATCAAAAAAATAACCTATTGCAGAAAAAATAAGTATAGTTATAAAATTACCTCTTCCTCTGATTCCTCCTTCTTTTTTCTGTTCCCCTTCCCTTGGATGGCCTTGCACGTTCTTGAAACCTTAACACGTAAGAAAGAAAATTAATTATGAATGTGGATATATTTTTTTGCCCAAAAAATTGGTGACTGACCTGCAAATTTGCTATGGATTTCTTCTTTTGCCTTCCTCTCCTCTTGGTTTCTTCTAAATATTCAAAACCAGATTAATCTCTTTTGCTTGAGGACTGATAGATCTTCTTGAACTTATTGGCTGCTCCTTTGTGTCTTCCTTTAACTTTGGGTCTTTGAGTGGAATTTGGCTCTTCAATCAGGGTAAGTTGATATCTTCCACTTTACAGCTTCATGCTTTCACCCAGATAATATAGCTTTTCTCCAGGTGGAAACTTGCTGAATGCTTCAAAAATTTTAGTGAAATATGGGTTTTCATTACTGTCTTTGGTTTGAAATTCAAGTTTTGCTGAACCTTCATTTTATTCAGGGTTCACATTTAACTTGAGAAAGTAAAATCAAAATCAATCAGTACATTCTTCATTTGAGCTTGAATCCCCCCCCAAAAAAAGAAAAACTTACTGAGATGGGAGCTTTGACATGCCAATGAGGATGAAAATCATCAAGTTGAAAGAGTTCACCCTTTCTGATGTCCAATTTGAATTTTTGAACACATAGTATACCCATGTAAGAAGAGTAATCACAGTTGTTGCAATTTGTGGAAGAATCAGGAACTTGATGAGATGAATGAATGATTTTGAGGGCAAAGTGACTGATATTTTGAGAAAGATGATCCACACAGTGAAGCAAACCAATGAGATGCTTTAACTCTTGCTGAGAAGCTTCAATGGCTCTCTCACGGGTTTGGATGGTGATGGAACTGTAAATTTTTTGAACTACATTATAGAAAGAGCCAATAGAAGAATTGATGAATCTTTTAATGTAGGGGTGAGAACCTTCTATTCTTGATTTACTTGTGTTTTCAAAGTGAGAGTATTTGTTTGCCAAATAGGAGACAAATTTTCTTTTTAGAGGAATCCAATTTTCAAGAAGGTAGTCAGAAGTGGGAGGATTCCAGACCAGAGAAAGTTTTGTGAAGTTTTTGTGATAGCTTGATCCAGATTTTGAATAGACCAAATGATGCCATTGTTTCTGGAATAGCTTCCATTCATCTTCAGATTTAAAGTGCTTCCTGAAATGAGTTTGAATATTCTTGAAAATTTTCCAGACACACAGAAGATGATGAGAGGAAGGGAAAAATGATTCAATTGAGCTAATAAGTTCTTTTTCCTTGTCTTTCATAATCACACTAGTTTCTTTATCTTCAAATATTTCCTGAAGTTGAGTCAGGGCCCAATCATAGTTCTGTTTTTTCTCTTGAGATAAGAAAAAGAATGCAACTGAGAAGCTTCTAGCCGAATTGTTTATCCCAAGAATATGAAGAAGGGGCATTCCAAATTTGTTGGTTTTATATTTACAGTCCATCATAATGAGAGTAGGGAAAAGGTTGAAAGGTTTCATGGAATCAGGGTGTGAAATAAGTAATGAAATAATTTGACGATCCACATTTTTCATTTTTTAGTAAAAAGAAGAATTGCTGAGTTCCAGTATGAGTGCTTTCAAAGGAGTTTTTCCATCAAGGGAATTTTTTTGTATTTGGGATCTTTTGTTGTAAATTGTAGGGAGATTTGTATGGATAGGTGATGATGAGTTTTGCATAAGAGAGTTGAGAATTTTGAAAGGGGGAACTCCTGCTTTGGATAAATTTCCAACCACCTCCTCTTGCTCCCCTTGGATTCTTCTTTGGATGGGATGAGTGGAAGGATTAATGGAAGGTGGATGGTTGTGCTCTGGACATATAACCTTCACCACCCAAAAACCCATTCTTTTTGAAAAATTCCGTGATAACCTGAAAGGACAATTGGTCTTTCTTTATATTTTTAATTTTGAGGTATCTTTTCTGGGTTGATATTCCCTAGATTTAAAACATTGGTAAGTGTATGCCTGATTCTTGCAATTTGATACTCTGGTAGATATGGCATATTGATGGGACTTTGCACATGATTGGATAGCCTCAACCAGCTCCTCCTTCTGATTATATGATAGCTCAGGAGAATGGGCCAGAGGAGTGGAATCAAGAATTTAAGTAGATGAATAAGGAGAAAGAGGATTTGAATCACTATTTTCATTAGATGAGATAATGGAGGATGGGCCTGGTGAAACAGTTTAAACAGTTCTGAAAAGTGGGTGGATGTTTTCTTGAGCCATTGGAAAAAGAGATGTTCTTGTTTGGAAGTATCTGGAGTGTTAAATGGTTTTAATTAGTGGTTGGTGGTGTGGTGTGAAGAGGTGTGGTGTTTCGTGGTGTTGTGTGGTGTTGTGTGGTGTTGTGTGGTGTTGTGTGGTATGGTGTGGTATGGTATGGTGTGGTATGGTGTGGTATGGTATGGTATGATATGGTAGTGGGATGGTGTGGTGGGGGGTGATGGGATGGTTTAAAAGGTCAAGGGGGTGGTTTATAAGATCATTAGGGCTTATCAGAGTTAAGAAAACCCGCCATTTTTTAATGGTGGGTTTCAACCCAAATCCTCCATTTCAAACCTGCATTTAAAATCAAAAAAACCAACTTATTTCAGATCAGACATGTCAGAGTTACCTGGAAATAAATGTGTTTATTCAAATAAAGTATATAAAGGCTTTCACAAGTTCAACCGTGTCATTCCACATCATCACCCCTGGTTTCAACCTCCAGCCTCATTGGAAAAATTCTACCTCCAACCTCATCAAAAAAATTTGATTTTAATTGCTCTCATAACTTCATCACTCTCATCCCCTCATCACTTCATCAATTCATCACTCTCACCTGATAAGCTGAGACAAAGTTCAGACTGTATTTCAAAATAAGACCAATGGTCTGAAAGAATCACAAGAGTTACTTTGAGATTTTGAAGAGAAAAGAAGAGCAGATCAAGAGACCCTTACCCGGGATCCCTTTGAATTAAGACTACGGACTAAGAAATGACAAGTAAAAAAAGAAAGGAGCGGCGGAGACAAGAGAATAGGCTGTGACAGTAGAATAGAAATTAATTAGAATAAGGAAATGGTTGCGACGGTAGGTGTGATTCTCACATCTGATCAACTTTGAGCTCTCAGTGGATCTTGTGATCTTGATGCGAGGACAGGGAGGTGATTGAGTCGAGTTTGATGATTGAGCGTGGGAGAAATTGAGGAGAGAGAGCGCGAGAAATTAAAGCGATTTGAGGAAGCAGATTTATCAATAGGGAGATGACAAGACAATAGTGATTGGCAATACGAGAGGAGGGGAGTGTTGAGTGAGGGATGTTGGAAGGTAGAGTAGGAGTGCGGGAAGAGGAATGGAAGAAAGGATAGGAGGAAGGATGGCAGGAGCGACAGCGTGGATTGGAATAGATGAGCGGGAAGAATGAAGAGGGAATACAGACGCGATGGGGATGAGGATGAGGATGGAGATGAGGATGATCAAAGGATGGTAGGAGGTGAGTTGTGAGAATCACGAGGCTTCATATTTGGAGATTCTGCACCGGTGGTGCAGCCGGGCTGGGAGAAGGTCTGAGAGAAGGGTGGAGCATGACAGCATGACATCACCTTGCTTCATCACTCTCATCAATTTATCACTTTCATAAAATCAATCCTCTCATTGCTTCATTTCTTCATCCCCCCTTTCATCACATCCCTTTATCACTTCATTGCTTCATCACTTTATTGCTTCATCCCTCATCCCCACTTTCCTCACATCCCTTCATCACTTTATTGCTTCATCCCTCATCCCTGCTTTCATCAAATCCCTTCATCAATTTATTGCTTCATCCCTCATCCCTGCTTTCATCAAATCCCTTAATCACTTCATTTCTACATCACTTTATCACTTCATTGCTTCATCCCTCTTACTCTTTTTAAATAGCCCCTTCACAATCCTCCCCCAGCAAGTCCACTAAACAAACCAATGGACAAAAGCAAACATCCCCCAGGAACTCAACATCCAACAATCCTCCCCCATCAGCTTCCAAAGGCTCAAGTCAGCTCAAGAGAGCTGATCACATCATCCTGGTAAACTGGCTCAAAATTCCCTCCAACTAAAATGCTTTCTTTGGACCCAACAATGAAACACGCGTTGGCTGACCTCCATCCTCCAAGGTCAATGGTTATCTCCTGATGGCCAATAAACTCAAGAATAAAAAAAGGTAGGCTGGATCTGTCATCCAAACAGATGAGGGAGCAATTCAAGAATTATCAAGCCAAGTACAAAAAGGTCCATTCCATGTCAATCTCCACTGGCTTTGGTATCACCAACTCCAACAAAGCCAAAGGGATCAACTCTGTGGTTGATAAGTTGGACTCCATTTTTCCTTTTTATATTCAAATGGATGAAATCTTTGGAAAGAAGGCCAACATCACCCCTCTTGCTGCTTTTGATGCCCAAAAATCTGATTCAGTTGATTCTGAGGACTTGGCTGTGGATGCTCAGCCTAGCAATGATTAACCTGATGAGACCTTTGCCTTTGAGTGGCCCCCATAGAATGCCAAGGAGGATATTCCAACACAGTCAGCTCCAATTGCATCTACTTCAGAATTTATTTATGAGTCAAACAGGACCTTGGACACCTAACTTCCTTCTTTTGATTGGTCTCTTCCTGGTGTGGAAGAACTGGAGAACTTGGCCAATGAGGAGGATGTTATTCCCATATTGCCACTACCATCAAAATCTGATCAAGTAAGCAACCAAGTTCTTTTCTCTTCTGTCTGGTTAATCATGACTGATTTAGATTGTAAAAAAACAGGCTCATCCATTCCTGATTGGCCAAAAACTCAAGCCAATGGGGCCTCCCACATCCGCTTCAAATGAGAGCAACACCATTCCAACACAAACCTCCTCTGCAAAGGGAAAGAAAAAGGCCTCAAATTCCATCAACATCAACTCAGATAGCTGTCAAAAGAGGAAAAACACTTCAAGCTTTTCTGGCTTTGAGGATATCATGGAGAAGCAAGATTCAAGTAAGCATTTTGGATTCTCCTTGCTTTCAAAATCCAGCTCATTCCTATTCCCCTCTGAAAAACAGTGAAATTGCAAATTGAATCCAAAAAACTTCAGTTCAAAAAGGAGAAGTGGGATACTCAACTGGCTATGGATTTTCAAAAGCAAAAATCTGAGAGTTTGGCTCATCAACAAAAGTTGGATGCTGAGTGGAAAATTAAACAGGCTGAGCTGGAGTTTAAAAAAGAGAAAAAGGAGAAGGATCAAGAGGAATTCCAACTCCAAAACAAGAGGGAAAGGCTAGCCACAGAAATAAAAGATAGGTTATCCGTAGCCATGGAATGTATTGATATCAGTAGAACTGTTGATGAAATCAAGGAAATCACTCAATTGCTGGGCTTGTAAATATATTTACTTTAAAAATTTCAAAAATAAAAATAAATTTTGCTTGGCTTGTAAATATATTTAATTTAATTTTTTTAATATAAATAAATAAATATTTATTTTTGATTACTAAAATGTTTGAGACTATTTGAAACTCCACCAATAAACAAATATTTTTTATTTTTATTTCCTTTTTTTTCTAGAGTATATTGCCCCACTTTTTAAGTACCTGCAGGTGTTCCTGGTGTTTTTGTTGATTTGAATGGACATAGCCATCCTTGTATGATTGGCAGTGTCCACAGAAGGGAAATTACAGTGTTTTTACTTATTTGCTGCCCAAACCATTTTTAAAATACCTTTTTCTTTGAAATCAATACCAAAACCTAATTCAGGGAAAAGAAATTTCCCATCAGATACTTGATATTTATCCTTGCTGTCAATCATTTGTCCATTTGATTTTTTTGTTGGAACCACAAGTAAAAATGCCATTATTTAAAAATCTTGGATCATCCCAGAGAACTGACTTGCAAGGCATGTGTATGGTTGTTGAGAAAGAGAATGATACTTAAGTACAACATATGGCTGATATTTTTGATCAGAGAAAACATGTAGATTGATTGTTAGGCTCATGTTTGGTACCAATACCTGACAGGGACTGAGGTTTTTCTTCAAAGTAACAAAATAAATCAATTCTGAATTTGATTCCTTAAATAAATAATCACGTTTTGCTTTATTATGCTTCTTATAAGCTCTGGATGCAGATGGCTTGGTTTGGATCATATTCAATGCTTGTCCCCTAGGAAAATTTGGATCTGCTTTTGAATCCTGATGCTGCTTCTGATTCACAAGCTCATCATCACTACAAATGGTGTTTCAGAAACAAAACCAGGAATTCAAGTTTAAAACATGGTAAGAAAATAAAATGGTTAAAGTTAGTAAAATGAAACCCTAATG
Source organism: Puccinia polysora (assembly GCA_025617555.3). Taxonomy (NCBI): domain Eukaryota; kingdom Fungi; phylum Basidiomycota; class Pucciniomycetes; order Pucciniales; family Pucciniaceae; genus Puccinia; species Puccinia polysora. The sequence continues at coordinate 43,356,193 of CM062613.1, forward strand.
TCTTTATATTCAATGAAATTCATACATTCTGGAACCTCCAACTGTTTCCAAAGATTGCAACTTGTAGTTTCTTTTCAGGGTTATGAATGTGTGAGGATTAGATGTAGTGTAAGCTTTCACATTAGCTTGATCAATTGTTAACCTTAAAAAGTTTGAAGAAGAAATGTTTCATGGTTGTTCATGGATTTGTTTTACTTAGTTTTTGGGCTTGGGGCGGCCGCCCATGTTGTAGCCCGGTTGGGGCTGCCGCCCGCGTTGCGGCCTGCTTGGGGCTGCTGCCCGCGTTGCGGCCTGCTTGGGGCTGCTGCCTGTGTTGCGGCCCGCTCAGGGCCGCTGCCCATGTTGCAGCCCGCTTGGGGCCGCTGCCCATGTTGCAGCCCGCTTGGGGCCGCTGCCCATGTTGCAGCCTGCTGGGGGCCGCTGTTTTTGCCTTTGCCCCATCTATGGGGCCCAATGGCCCCCGCGGGGCTTTTGTTGCAGCTGCCGTGCTGGGTGGCGGCCGCAGGGCTGGTGGTCCCGGCTCCTCCCCCTCCCCTTGCTTGCCATCGTAAGGGGGAGGGGGAGGGCTGGCTGGTTGTAACCAGCCAGCGACTGGTTGCAAGGGGCAACTGGTCATGGTGGGGGGGGACTTGATCACCCCCCACCAAAAGAGGTGGCCAGGCCAGTTGCATTGAGGCAACCAGCGGTGGGGGGGAATTGACCCCCCCCACCATTGAAGGGGCGCTCTCCCCCCCCCTTTACCAAGGGGGAGGAGCAATGGGCTGGAGGGGACCTGACCACCCCCCAGCCCACTTACCGTAGCAATGCCCTGGGGTATTGAACCCCAGGGCCCCTGGTAGGGGGATTTGACCACCCCCTCCAGGGATTTGAGAGAAAGAGGGGGGGGGGGCGGCATGTCCGCCAGTTACACACCCCCCAGGTGAGATTTTGGTTGGACTCAGGTGAGTCCTGGGTCCCACCTGGCCCATATGAGGGGCCAGGGCTGTACAAGTGCTGAAATAAGTAACAGGGATGGTTTTAATGGACAAAAATCCAGGGATCAAACAGCACAGGGGCTGGTTCAGCCCCATTGAGGTGGAAACACCAGAAAAAACCGGAATAGGCTGGTTGTAAGGGTACAGGGACTGATGCCATGTGGGCTGATGTAGCCCAAACCAAGTAACAAGGCCTGTAGAGCCTGTAGAGCTCTTTTTGGGCGGAAAATTTTCCTTTTGGCTTGTTGTATCATGGGCTCACAAGAGGCAAATCCTTTGTACTTAAGGAGCTCTTCTCCCTGCTGTTTTCCATCATCCATTCTTCATCCAATTGAATTCATTAACAACATCATTTAACATGTTGCCCCATTTGTGAGAGCCCATCAAGCAATTATTGACACAAGGTGTCCAGCATTTCTTTTGCTTTAAATAATGCTCATTTGCCTCAGCTAATTGCTGGCCATAATTATAACACATTATCAGTACCAACATCATCATTACTTCCAAGCCATCTAGACCCTTGTACCTTACTCTGGAGGACCTCAAAGACCTCAAGTTTTCCAAGAAGATGTCCTATATCCCTGATGTTTACTCCACCAAGATAGTTCTAAACAGTCAGAATTATAATGCTTGGGCTGTCCTTATGGATAGTGAGCTGGATAACATCTTTTGTGGGGAGATAATGGATGCAGATGACACTTTGATCAGTTCAGAGGTGGAGAAAAAGTTTTACCATCTGATCCTTAGGCATCTTGATGAGAATCATGGGACATGGGTTGGGGATAATCTTAGGGAACATGAGAGGAGGAGGGGAAGCATCCTTTGGAAGTTGCTTAGGTCCAAGTATGCTGGTGATTCTGTTCACCAGAAGGGTATAGCTTTCAATAAACTGTTTAAGTTAAAATATTCAAATTGTAAACAGTTTGTTGCAGAGGCTAGGTCTAGCATAGCCAAGTTTAAGTCATCAGGACTTAACATGGATCCTGAGTGTTTGTCACTCTTAATCCTTCAGAAGCTACCAAAGGAGTTTGATTCTTTAGTCAGAATTATTTCTCAATTGGATCCTCTTCCTGGGGAGGAGGATGTGCTGAAAAGGATTGAAAAGGATGATCTTCAGTTCAAGATGAAGGGGGGTTCTGGAACAGCCCTTGTTGGAAAGACTGGAAAATCTTGCAAGAAGGCAAAAAAGGATTTGTCCAAGGTCTTATGCTATAATTTTCAGAATAAGGGGCATTATGCTAAGGATTTCAAGGAGGCCAAGAAGAGGAAGAAGTCCAAACAGAATGAAAAGGAGGTCAATATCACTACTGAAAACATTGCAATGGAGGCATTTGATGGTCCAATGGAAATTGTTGTTGGGGAAGAAGGCCCCAACAAGAAGGCCAAAATTGATGAGGATCAAGAAATTTACTTGATTGATTACAAAGTGAGTAATCTTAACCTCAAAGATGAGAACTTATCAGTGACTGATAAAGATTCTTTCCTATTAGGAGGATTGAAGGAAGATGTTCTTGTTTTGATTGATTCTGGTTGTACAGATAACATTTTCTTTGAACCAAATTTATTTTAAAATCTTAGTGATTATGATGGAGTTGTAAATATTGGTCAGAAAGGCAGAACAATTCAGATTAAAGGAATTGGAAAAGTTATTCTTGCAAACCACTTGGGTTTTGAAATTTCTTTTGAGAAAGTGTTCTATGTACCAGAGTTGCCTTATAGCCTTGTGTCCCTTGGAGTGTTGTGGAAAAAAGGTTTCCAGATTCTTTATCTGAAAGAAGATAAGTTTGTTATTGATATGAATGGGAGAACTGTTTTTAGTGGACAGGTTTGGAACAAGCTTTTGTGCGCAAGCTTTTTAAAAATCTCAGCTTTGAGAACTGTTGCTCACAACAGAAGTGGCCATAAGGTAAAGGACAGCAACTGTGAGAGTTTTACCTTAGGGGCTAAGACTAGAAATGTGTTCTCAAAGGGTAGAGATTGCACTGATGTTCCTAGAGAGGAATTTTTCATTGATTTGGCAGGGTCATTCACATCGGAGTCCCTTGGTGGGGAAAGATACTTCATCAATTTAGTTGATAATGCAACTAATTATTTTTGGGTTAAACCAATTCAATCTAAGGATCAGACCACAGAGGAGGTTTCTGTAATCTTCAAAGTCTGGAAACAGAATGGTCTAATGAAGGAGATCAAGAGGGTTATCACTGATGGAGGTGGTGAATTTGTGAGTAAAGAGTTTGAGAGGTTATTTAAAGATTATGGTATCATTCATATAGTCACTAAAGCAAGTACTCCACAAAATAATGGAATAATTGAGAGAATGAATAGGACTTTACTGGAAAAGGTCAGAAATATTATGTCTCAATCTGGTCTACCAAAGTTCTTATGGGCTGAGTTGATGTGTTCAGTCTGTCTGTTGCATAACATTGTAAGTGTTAATGGGAAGAGTCCTCATTATCAGTTTTGGAAGTTGTACCCCAAAAAATCACACCTAAGAACAATTGGTTGCTTGGTGTATTATAGTGTCCACCATAATGAGATGGTGTAAGACTCCAAATGGTGCTAGGTCGTGGCAGTTCTGTGGAGGGGAAAGGTGCTGTTTAGGCTGCCCTCCTGAGTGTTACAAAAATATTTAAATGTAACCAAGATCAAGGTCCAGAACGTGGTAAATGAGGAACCAAAGAGTGGAGGATAAAGATGATAGCAGTTGTTGGTAGCAAGGAAACAACACTCTCTGAGGCAAGATGGTGTTGGGATAAAATTTGAACAAAAGAAGTCAAGGTTTGTTTGGAGTTCAACAGAACAAGGCAGTTGCAAGTAACAACGCCCACAAGCTAATAGCTCTGGTTGTCAGCAGAAGATTGGGCTTGATCAACTCAAACCCAACCCACCTCCAGGTTCTCAATGAACCTGCCCAACTCTCTGCAATCAAGCGCTTGAAGGGTACCAGATAACTGTGGGTGGCTGCACAAGACAAAGCAAATTGTTTGATGAAGCTCTAGAAGCAGACAATAAATGATTTGGACAAGAATAGCCTCAAAACTTCTCAAGGGACTCAAGAATAGCGTGGCAAAGAAGCAACTTTGAGGGAATAAAGGGAGGTATAACACTCCAGGTTTTAAGCTTAATAAAACCTCTTCAGTCAAACGTGACTGGCTCTGGAAATGATAATCAAAGAATGATCAGGACCAGTATGGTCGGATGAAGGGATCAAAGAGTGGTTTAACACACTCAAGAATTCTATCAGTCAAATTCTTATTCAACCAGCAAGGCTATTGGTTGGTGGTAAGGATCAAGGATCAGGGGGCAATCAAAAGATATACCCAGTTTTAAAGATGAGGATCAAAACTTGTGCCAGATGGCAGATGACGGATGAATTTCTGATTGATCAGAACTGATAGATGCAAAAAATGATGCGATGAGATGACATGGATATGATATAAATCCCATGGATGATATCAGAAAGGCAGGGGAGAGCCCCTCCTTTTATGGGCAGGAGGCCCTGTATACTAGTTACAAGTGAGACTACAAATTGAGCGGAAAAAAGTTTTTTTTTTTTTTTTTTCTTTTCTTTTCTTTTTTTCTTTTCTTTTTTTCTTTTCTTTTTTTCTTTTCTTTTTTTCTTTTCTTTTTTTATTTTCTTTTTTTCTTTTCTTTTTTTATTTTCTTTTTTATTTTCTTTTTTCTTTTCTTTCTTTTTTTTTTGAGATGATCAAAAAAAAATTTTCAAAAAACAACAAATATGAATTGACATGGCAGAGCACTTGAACACAAAACAAGAATCAACTGACACCAGCCAGCGGTCGGAGTCGGCCGCGGCTGGTGATGAAAAGCGGGAGAGGAACCGGTCAAGGGTTGCAATTGGTCTGGATCAACCAATCTGTCTGTTTTGATTGGTTGGTCAAAGGGGGATTGAGTGGTTGATCATCCTTGCTTGATCAATGCAATCAGAGCAAGGCAATGGGGGAGTTGGTTTGATATGGATCATAGCCGGCCAATCGTCTTTGGACAATTGGGACGCCAGAAGGGAGGGTCGAGGGGCGGATCTTTGGATGATTAGTGAAAATTCAACAGATCATTCAAAGTTGATTGGTCATGGATGCCTTGATTGTCTTCAAAGGGTCGAGATAGATGGGTAGGTGGATGATTGGTTGGAAAGCAACCAATTGTCTTTGGTGAATTGGTTCAGATGACAATGATGGGGAATGTGGGCTGGGATGGATAGCAAGCCAATCATTTAGCCAAAGATGGCCAATTTTTTGATCAGATAGGAGGTTGGGCTAGTCCCCGTGAGGACCAGACAAGTTCTGCGGAGCAACTTGATGAAGGAAATGGTGAGAAGGATGATCAGATTGGTGGGAATGTTTGTGATGAATTGAAAAGTGTGCTCCCAATGCTGACTAGACTGATCTTGGTCAAAGGCCAAAAGCATTGGGGAGGGATTGAATATGAATTGCAAGAGGTAGTTGAGATTCTCTGGGTCAAGGATGAGGGATAGATAGATGATGAACTGAATGCACACTAGACCATCAAGGAGGAAGAGGGCAAGCAGGGACTTGGGGTTAATGTTTGTTATGATTGGAGTAGTTGACAATGAGAAGGTTGTGGGACTAGTAGTTGGGATGGGTTTGAGTTCCAACTGATGGTGATGGTGACTTGAATCAAAGGTCAACTTGCAGTTGAGTGGAGATAAGATCCTTGGCTGGGTGTTTGAGTAATGAGTGACAAATTGAGAATTAGGCATCTTGGCGGGTGTCTGTGTATGGTATGATTTGATGATGTTGGAAGTGAGTGAAGAGGTGGGTGATGATGGATCTTGTTGAATCATGTTGTTATAATTTTGACGTTGTTGTTCTCAATTCATCCTCATCCTCTCCTCCATTTCATTGGTCAATCAGTTATTGGAGCAAAGAATGGTCTGGGTTGAGGCTAACTAGAACTGGTGGTGGTGGGTGGCCGTCAGACTGGGCTGGTTCATCAAGTTTGGACTTGGTTAGTGCAGGAGGAGGGAGAGCAGCAGGGCACGGTGGTCACAAGACAAAGGTGACAAGACAACTAGAGGCCTGTCCCTAGACCACTGGGACAGGGAAATTCTGGAGAGCTGAGAAATTTGGAGGTCTGATACCAAAGCAAGGAAAATTCCTTTTTTTTTTTTTTTTTTTTTTTTTTTTTTTTTTTTTGATTGATGATAGCTGTTAAGAAAAAAAAATCATAAAAAATTTGAATTTTGCATGTGTTTCTGAGGTTTTCAGATTTGGTCACCACAATGGTTGGAAAATTAGACCCTAGAGCCAGAACAGGGGCACTTGTAGGCTATGATTTAATCAGTAAATTGTATAGGATCTATTGTCCAGGGGCAAGAAAGGTTATCCGTAGTAGGGATGTAAAATTTGATGAACGTAACTTTCCACTCAAAAGGAGTGAAGATGTTGTTGTGAATAAGTCACAACAAGAAATAGAATTAGCACCTATTTAACCAGCAAAGGCTGAGGAACATGTGGTTCCAGAAGATGAAGAGATGGCAGATGTGCCACCAGAGGGTTTGTAAAAGATGAAAAGAGCTGAAGCTCAAATTGGATGAAGGGATTAATAAATGAGTGAAAGGAGCTTGTAACGTAAAGCGTAAAGGATCTGAGATGAGGAGGAAAAGGGAACTCCAGTTGATATTATGTCAGAATAGATGATAAATTCCACTTGAGAGCACTGGTGTTGATATAGAATAAATACACAATAGGCTGAAAAGTGGTTGAGTACAAAACAAATAAGGTAAAATTAGAATAAGCAGTTTAAGTGACATTGTAAGTGAAATGCTATGATTAGACAGTTTGACAATTGTAAAGAATAAAGAGAGCTTGAGCTCTAGTGAGATGAAAGGATTAAAGAATGAGTGAAAGGGGCTTGTAACATCAAGCGTAATGGACCTGAGATCAGGAGGAAAAGGACACTCCGGCTGATGTATTGGCTGAACAGATGGTTGGGTACAAAATGAATAAGGCAAAATTAACATAAGCAGTTTAAGTGACATGGTAAGTGAAATGCTATGACTAAACAATCTAATAGCTAAGACTAAATAGTCTGTTAATCACAATACTACAGCACAGCCAAGTTATATTTTACCTAATGTTTTTGTACTTTAAGGTTAACAATAATAATATTGAATCAATCCAATCAATAGTACTTTAAAATCCAGTGAAAGTCAAATATATGAAACTCCAATTCTAAAACCCCTGCTTGACTTGCACTCGAGGAAGTTATGGAGAATGTTTGATTCTAATCATGTGTAGAATTGATAAAATTGACTTGGTTGATTTGTAGGTAGATTGAGTCGTGAGTGATTGAGCAAAGAGTAGCGCCTTGAGGGATTTGGATCCAACTGGCTGCAGGTCTTGCTGATACACAACAGTGTTTATTGGATTGGATTGTATTGATTGAGACTGGCTTGTTGATTGATTGGTTGAGCCGGTCAATATTGAGTTGATGATTGATTGATTGATTAGGATTGATTGAGACTGGTTTGTTGATTGATTGGTCAAGCCAGTTGATATTGATTTGATGATTGATTGATTTGTTTGGATTGATTGAGAATTGATTTCAATTGATTCTTGGATTTGATCAAAAGGCAAGAATAAGAATGATCATGGTTGAGATGTTCAACTTGGTAGATGAAATTGGGATAGTTTAGGTATAGATCTTTGACCAAGTGGATATATTTAGATTGGAGTAGGATGATAAGTTGATGGATGATATTGGTTGAGTCGAGTGCAATGGTAGCTTGATTGAGTTTGGGGATGATGCCATGCTTTAGTACGCTTAGGATGATAAATATCAGTTTGCTTCTGATATTGATCTCATCGATTAGGGTTCAATCGTGGTGCTCAATGATTCAAAGGATGGATGAGAAGATTGAGGTAGGTTGCAATGGATGAGATTTTGTGGCTTGGTAGAAGATCTGCAAGGCTTGACGGTGAGATTGAGAGATCAACCTCAAGTGACGGGCTGATTGAGCAAGGTGTGGTTGGCATGATAGTCTCTGGACAAGTCAATCAATCAAGATGGTCAGCTCATGGTTGGATTGATGAGATTGGTTGAAGTGAAGTTTGAGGATCTCTTGGATGATCAATCTGTTGAGTTGGGTGTAATGAATGATGAGTTCAATGATGATGATGATGATGATCCTACTGAGTTAGATTCAAAGATGGTTTCAATGAGTTTGAGTATTGATTGTTTCAATGAATTGGTCAGTTCAATTGATTTCAATCTCTCCTTCATCTCATCAATCTTCCTCCATTCTTCCTCATCATCCATCACTCATTCTTCTACTTCTTCCAAAAATGGGCTCCTAAGTTTAGGGATGCAAGTAAGCAGCAGACTCAAACCAGTTGATTGATGATAACTTGGGAATAAATCCTAATCCTTCTCAATTCACGTTTATCTGAATTGGATTTGATTAATTTGACTGGGCAACTAATGTATCAATGATGATTGGTGTCCGACAAGTCTTGAACTGATTGATTGACCAGTCCATGAATTTGCTTGGTCACTTCACGCAATCCTTCTTGCTCCTTCTATTGCATTCATTGGACGTGGGTTGATGGTAGAGATGAAAATGAGTAGTAGTAATTTGGATGATCTGCAATTGCTATTGGCTTCTTGCTCAGATTCATGTTTGTCAAGGTTTGGATTCCTTCTAGTCTGCTCAAAGGTTCCTTGGTCAAAATTGGTCAAACCGGATTGAAGATCGGCATCCTTGGTCCAGATCGGTCAAATTGGATTGAAGATTTTCAGAATTTGGCTTGCCATATTGGACTCCAACTTGCTTCTATCCTAGCCATCCATTGGCTACAAAAGGTTGGTCTGATGATCTTGAGGATGGTAATTGAGTACTTCTTGAGATGCTAGGTTATCTTGATTGTTCAATCAGAGTTGATGGCCGATGCTGTCAAAGTAGATGGATAGGATGAGCATGAATTTCAATGACAAGGCTCATCCCCATCTCACCCCCTCGCCAAAAGAGTCAAAGACCAATTTCTGGATGATACTATTGAAGGCAACCAGTTTGCATTGAGTATGGTTGGCTCAGGTTGAGCAAAGGCTTTTAACTGTGTAAAGAATAAAGAGAGCTTGAGCTCTAGTGAGATGAAAGGATTAAAGAATGAGTGAAAGGGGCTTGTAACATCAAGTGTAACGGACCTGAGATCAGGAGGAAAAGGACACTCCGGCTGATGTATTGGCTGAACAGATGGTTGGGTACAAAATGAATAAGGCAAAATTAACATAAGCAGTTTAAGTGACATGGTAAGTGAAATGCTATGACTAAAAAATCTAATAGCTAAGACTAAATAGTCTGTTAATCACAATACTACAGCACAGCCAAGTTATATTTTACCTAATGTTTTTGTACTTTAAGGTTAACAATAATAATATTGAATCAATCCAATAAATAGTACTTTAAACTCCAGTGAAAGTCAAATATATGAAACTCCAATTCTAACAACAATCACAATACCACAACACAAGATCCTCTATTAAATAACAGATATAATTTATCTTGGTTATAACACAGTCTAGTTATATTTTAACTGTTGTTTGAGTACTTTAAGATAACAATAATAAGATCACATAAATCCAATCAATTACACTTTAAAATCCAGTGAAAGTCAAATATATGAAAACTCAAATTCTAACAGGGTTCAGTGCCCACTTCAGGGGAGTCCGTTAATTTGGAACCTGATGAGCCTCCACCTCCAGTAAGAAGGAGTGGTGGGGTTAGAGTACCAGTTGATAGGTATGGAGAATGGAAGTCCCATTATGCTGCCTCAGGATATGAGGAAGATACATTTCAGGAACAGTGTATTCTCAATGAAGTCCTGGAGTTGAGTTCAGAAATGGGTAACAGGGTTAACCCAAATAGCTTTGGCCAAGCTATGAATTATGATGAGAGAGCCAACTGGAAGAGTGCTATTTTTGAGGAATTTGATTCTCTAGAAAATAATAGTGTCTTTGAAGTGGTTAAGCGGGATTCTGTTCCAAAAGGAAAGACCATTGTGGGGTCTAGATTGATGTTAAACAAGAAGTTTGACACAAATGGAGTTTTGAAAAGATTCAAAGCTAGATGTGTTGCAAAGGGCTTCAAGCAGAGAGAGGGTATTGATTACCAAGAAAATTTATCACCAACTGGAAGGCTGTCCACCTTCAGGTACATCATTTCTCTGGCAGTGGAGTTGGGAGAAGAAATCAGACAAGCTGATTTTGTAACAGCATACTTGAATGCAAAAATTGGAGATGAGGAGACTGTTTATATGTCAATCCCTGATGGTTTTTGTGAATGGTTAGTAGAGACTAAACCAGAAACCATGAAGAAAATCTGTGTTGGAAGTTTTCTTTCAGCAGATAAAGGGGAATATGTCCTCAAGCTGTGTAGATCCCTATATGGATTGAAGCAAGCAGCTAGATTGTGGTATAATACCATGAGTGAGAAACTGATACAGATTGGTTTCAAGAGCCTGAGGCTGACCCTTGTCTTTTTGTAAGAAGGGATGCAATTTTTTTTATGGGTTGATGATATTATCATTATTGGAAATGGTAAAGAGAGAGTCATGGAGACACTCAAAAAGGAATTCAAGATAAAATATCTTGTTCTGGCGCAACAGGTGCTAGGAATGAAAGTCAGTAAGAGCAAGAATGGTATTAAGATAGACCAGATCCATTACGTGGCAGCTCTTCTTAAGCAATATGGCTTAGAGGATGCAAAGGAGTTTGGTACTCCCATGAATTCAAACATTTGTTTAGAGAAGTCTACAGATGAGGAGTATCTGGAGTTTGTTCAATCTGGGAACAACTACAGGTCAGCTATTGGATCTGTTAATTATTTGGGGAATTGTACAAGGCCCAATATTGCTTTGGCAATTGGTGTCTTGTAGCAACACTTAGAGAAGCCAAGAATGAGGCATTGGTCAGAGTTTAAGAGAGTTATGAGGTATCTTAAAGGAATGCACAGTCTGGGACTTTTGCTTAAAAAGTCAGCAAACTTTGATTTGGTTGGTTATTCTGATGCAAGTTGGGCAAATGGTAACACTAGGGAATCAAAAAGTGGTTTTGTATTCTTCTTGGGTAAGAATCTGGTGTCATGGATGTCCAAGAAGGTGTCAGAAATAAGTCTTTCATCAACAGAGGCTGAGTATAGAGCTTACTTAGCAGCTTCACAGGAAGCAAAATGGTTGAGAAAAGTCTTAGAGGATACAAATAAACCACAAGGGTTTCCATTTTTGTATTCTGATAACCAGAGTGCCATTGCGTTGGCGCAAAACCAAGTGTTCCATTCAAGAACAAAACATATTGATGTTCACTATAACTATATTTGCAATGCAGTTAACTGCAAGGAGATTGTGTTGAGGTACATGCCCACTGGAGCAATGATTGCGGATATCTTGACAAAGGCTTTAGATAGGAACAAGCATCAAGGCTTTGTGACTAATATGCGGATGTCACCCCTTTTGGATTAAGGGGGTGTGTTAAAATACGTATGCACTTAAGCATGTGCTATGTATAAGTGTAATCCAAATGGGATGCACATATGGGCCTCTCCGGTCCATTGGACACTCACACAGACCATACACGCCTGTGTGGATGTCACTGATTTGGGGAAACTGGCCTAAAAACGCGTGAAACAGGCTCAGTGGTACATGGGCCCTAATGGGCTTGGTGGGGGATATAGGCAAGTACAGCCAGATGGGCTTGAAATGGGCGTAATTGGGCCCAAGGTTTATTTTGGACATACTTGGCCAGACGGGCTGGCCTGCCAAAGTATGTTTTACTTAGTTTTTGGGCTTGGGGCGGCCCATTGGGGCCGCCGCCCGTTTTGCAGGCCAGTTGGGGCTGCCCTCCGCGTCGCAGCCTGCTTGGGGCCGCTGCCCGTGTTGCGGCCCGCTTGGGGCCTCTGCCCGTGTTGCGACCCACTTGGGGCCACTGCCTGTATTGCGGCCCGCTTGGGGCCACTGTTTTTGCCTTTGGTCCATCTATGGGGCCCAACGGCCCGCACGGGGCCGTTGTCATGGCTTTCGCGGGGCTGGTGGTCCCAGCTCCTCCCCCTCCCCTGGCTGGCCATTGCAAGGGGGAGGGGGAGGGCTGGCTGGTTGTAACCAGCCAGCGACCGGTTGCAAGGGCAAACCGGTCATGATGGGGGGGACTTGATCACCCCCCCCACCAAAAGAGGTGGCCAGGCTGGTTGCATTGAGGCAACCAGCAGTGGGGGGGAATTGACCACCCCCCCACCATCAAAGGGGCGCTCTCCCCCCCCCCTTTACCAAGGGGGAGGAGCAATGGGCTGGAGGGGACCTGACCACCCCCCAGCCCACTTACTGTAACAATGCCCTGGGGGTATCAACCCCCAGGGCCCCTGGTAGGGGGATTTGACCTTCCCCTCCAGGGATTTGAGAGAAAGAGGGGGGGCGGCATGTCCGCCAGTTGCACCCCCCCCAGGTGAGATTTTGGTTGGACTCAGGTGAGTCCTGGGTCCCAACTGGCCCATATGAGGGGCCAGGGCTGTACAAGTGTTAAGATAAGTAAAAGGGCTGGTTGTAACAGACAAAAAGCCAGGGATTGAACAGAAAAGGGGCTGGTTCAGCCCCATTGAGGTGGAAACACCAGAAACAACCGGAATAGGCTGGTTTTAAAGGTACAGGGACTGATGCCATGTGGGCTGATGTAGCTCAAACCAAGTAACAAGGCCTGTAGAGCCTGTTGATCTCTTTTGGGGCGGAAAATTTTCCTTTTGGCTTGTTGTATCATGGGCTCACAAGAGGCCAATCTTTTCTACTTAAGGAGCTCTTCTCCATGCTGTTTTCCATCATCCATTCATCATCCAATTGAATTAATCAACAATATCATCCAACATGTTGCCCCATTTGTGAGAGCCCATCAAGAAATTATTGACACAAGGTATCCAGCATTTATTTTGCTTTAAATACTGCTCATTTTCCTAAGCTTATTGCTTGCCATAATTATAACACTTACTGGGGTGATGATGAGTGGAAAAGGGTAAAATTGTGATGCAGTGTTAGAGTTGATTGGATTTGGAGTGGAAGTTTGTTGGTGATGACCGGGGAGGATTGGGAAAATGGTCTAAAGGAGGTGATTTGAGTGAGATAGGAAGAGATGAAGAAAAAGAGTCAGCCTCAATGCCATGCTTTTCACGCAGTAAAAAAATCCTATTGATCAAAATGAAAAAATGAAAAAACACACCACCTGGAAGCCATGGGTTTCCTATGGGTTCATGCCCAAAAAACACCTGTGGTTGCTTGCTTGAGGGGACTGGCAGGTTGTTGGTCAGCCAAAGGAGGGGAGGGGGGGGGGGTGCAGTTGGCCAAGCAAGCAAGGCCAAAGGAGGGGAGGGGGGGGGCATTGGTTGGCCAAAGGAGGGGAGGGGGGGGGGGGGGGGGGTGTTGTTGGCCAAGAAAGCAAGGGGGGGCAAGGCCGGCGGAGGGAGGTGGGGGGGTGGCCCGCTGAGCAAGGGTGGTGGGGCTGACCAAAGCAAGGTGGGTGGGGGGGGGGGGAAAGAAGGGGGGGGGCATTAGTGGGCAGTAAGGAAGAGGGGGAGAGGGGGGTTTGGAAAGGGTGATGAGCAGGAGGGGGGGGAGCTTACCTGAGGAAAGATGCAAGGAGGTGGGGGGAACCTAAAGGTGGGTGGAGAGTTGGATCAGCATCCAATGATGGGGAGTACAAGGAGGAGGATGAGGAGGAGGGGCGGGAGCTTACCAGGGGGGGGGAGTGGTGGGTGAGGTGGAGGCAATGGGTGATGTGGAGGTGGAGGCAATGGGTGATGTGGAGGTGGAGGCAATGGGTGAGGTGGAGGTGGAGGGTGAGGTGGAGGTGATGGGTGAGGTGGAGGTGGAGGGTGAGGCGGAGAGTGGACTAGTGGTGTGTGAGGAGGAGAGTGGACCGGTGGTTTGGTGGGGTGAGGTGGGTGGTTTGGAAGTTTTGGTTCTGTTTTTGTCTAAGTCCATCAAAAAAAAAAAAAAAAAAAAAAAAAAAAAAAAAATTCCAAGTCAGCCTTGGATGATTGGTTAAACAACTAAAACCAAAAAAGATATTTCACGTATTTAAAAACCAAATGCTACACATCAAAGTGAGCAAGTTTGAGGGGTAGAATCCGCTCTCTCATGTCCAAAGATGAGGTAGAAGATGAGATGGGGATGACTTGAGGAGTATCAGGAATATCTTCTTCAAATATTTTGTCCCATTCATCCTTGATGTTTGCAAGAAGGTTGTGAAGGATTACACAAGTGATAATACAGTTGATGAGGATCTTCATGTCTTTCAAATTTTGAATCTGGTTTTGCATCTCCTGTAAGCTGGCCCATCTTCCTGTCAGGATTCCTATGGCATGCTCAATCCAAAGTTGTGATTGGGCAAGATGATAGTTGAAACTGGTTTTTCCTTGATCATTGGAAAAAACATTCAAAACATTTTGGTATGCTGGAACTATATATTTCCAACTTGCATAAGCCAAATTGGCCAGAAGGTATTGATATTGGCCAAAGTAGTCCTCTGGTTGTTGGGCAATCTGCATCTGATTGAAAACATATGAATCATGACAAGAACCCGGAAGGCCAGCATGGAGGGATATGAACTTCTTTTTGTTATTTAAAACAAGTTTTAGGGGCACATAGAATCTAAGCAAAGAAATGCAACGTATTTGATCATTGTGTGATCCAAAGTTTTATCAAAGTCATTTCAAAAGAATGAATCAATTGCCTCTTTTTCCAATCAAAATAGTGGTTGCCATCTAGCTTGGGTTTGGACTCAAGGGGATGGTGGTTCTTTCAAAAAAACCAATGCAGCTGGGAAAGCCTTTAGTCTCCATTACTTGAGATATATCCTGATTTTCTTCTTTGGTTGGACAAGAAAGGACTGAGCAATGGAAAGATAGGATAGAAATCATGACTCTTTTTGTGTATGAGTCAATGGTTCCATAACCAACTGAGAATAGATTTCCTAATTGATGAATTGCTGCTCCATTTCCATTTGATCCCAATCTACAAAGAGAAAAAATCAGTTGGATAGCTGGATTGCATTGATGATTCCAAGAATTGTTCTGGAAGATGTGGTGGTCTTCAATCATCTCCAAAAATTTCATGAATGAAGGCAATATAGTTTGGAACAGTTGCTGGAAGCTTAAGTTGGGGAGGAGATGAAGCTTTTGCCTTTCATACATAGTGTTGTGGAGAGTTTGTTTTCTTGGAACCATGTATTGATATTGAAATAGACAATTCAAAGACAACCAAGTTGATTCCAAATTGGATTCTGAATCAGAGTCTGAATGGGAGTCAAATAGTAACAAAGGCTCAGTCATCTTTTTTGCATTGTCAACTTGCTGCCGGGAACTTTGATTGGACATGTTGAGAAAGATGGCAATTTGATGTGGGGTGATGAGATTATTATGGGATTTGTGTGATAATGGAGATGTGAAGCAAGAGATGTGCACCAATGGAGATGTGAACAGATGGAGATGTGAAGCAATGGAGATGAGATGTGTGTGATGTGATGGAGATGGGATTGGTATGGATTTGCTGAGTTGGAGGTGTGGATGGGTGTTTTGCATGCAATATATGGTGGATGGATGATGGTGCATAAATGGCGGTTTTTATGTTTGAAATCCACCATTTTCATGAAACCAACCATTTTGAAATACACCAGTTAGGGTTTATGTGTATTTCAGAAACACGCCATTAAAAATGGCGGGTTTTGTCAAAAAAAATGGCGGTTTTCTGATGGCAGGTTTGCTAAATCTAATACTACATATTGAGGCGCTAAAAGATGGATGGTGGTCCCAGGAAAAAATCTTTATTCATATTGAATGTATGCATGTGAAGGGCTCAAAGAAGAGTGAATTTTTCAAATTTTGTTTGGTTTTTTGATGGAATTTTTAAAGGTCAAAAATGACATCCAAAAATCCTGAAAAAAAAAATTGCAAAGCACTTGAATAGTTCTTTTACTATTAACAAAGCTTGAAAAAACCAAAAAAATAAGTCAAAACGGAAAACATAAGGATCCAAAAGTCAAATGGGAAAATTCAATTTTTTGAATTTTTTGCTTTTTTGAAGGAATTTTTTAAGGTAAGATAATACATCCAAAAAAATATAACAGAAATATTTTAAATCTCTTTTAATGTTTTTTTAACTCTTTGATAGCTTGAATTAACCAAAAAAATGAAACAAAAAGGAAAATAAAAGGATTCAAATGTCCAAAGAGAAATTTGATTTTTTTGATTTTTTGAAGGAATTTTTTAAGGTGAAAGGATAAATCCAAAAAAAAAATGAAAAAAAATTGGAAGAATCTTTGAATTTTGTCCAAAACTCTGGAAGCTGAAATAACCAAAAAAAACCCAACTAAAATAGGCACAATAAGGATCCAAAAACCCATGCAAAAATTTGTTTTTACGGAATTTTTTCATTTTTTGATTGTATTTTTGAAGGGGTTCTAATTCCTTCAAAATTACCAAAGATTTTGGTTAGGGGTTTAAGAACCCATGCTACAAGGCTTCCTAGTCAGAATTCAAAAAAAAAATTCTTGAACGTTGTGTGAAATACCGGAGGGGTGCAACCGCGTGCCAATGTCAAAATTCGTGAAATAAAGGGTTGGATGTGTGAGAAAAATAATGCCCTGAATAAATAAGAATAAATAAATAAATAAATAAATGTCAAATTTTCAACACTAAAAGACCCATTCACAACTCAAAATGGTTTGCATGGTGCGGTTGCAACCCATCTGGGTTGTGAATGGCCATTCACACCTCAGGTGGGTTGGAAACAGCTGTTCACAACCCAGATGGGTTGCAAACCATGCCAAACAACCCACATGGGTTGCAAACCATGCCACACAACCCATTCTGAGTTGTGAACAAGCTGTGTAGGATTTAAAATTTAAAACTTCCCTTTAATAAATCATCTTGATTATTTTAATGATTTCAAAACCTCAAAAAATAAATAAAAGGAAAAATAAAAGGAAATATCTAATTTTGAAAATGATAGAAAGAAAATCTGAGAAATTTCCAAAGAAAAGGTTATTTATTTATTTATTTTTCAGGAAGAGATCCATCTATATTCAAAAATAAAGGGTAAATATTTTTTTTTTCATTTTAATGGTGAATCAAAATTATTAAAGTTTAATTGAATTCATTATCTTTCAAATATAATTAATGATAATGAATTATATAGTATGTTTTCCTGGTTTTTAAATTTTACACAGCAGCATTATATCCCCCCCTGTACACAATAAATATCTTATATTAAATTCTCAATCCAGTTGAACAAACTTATAGAATAACATTGTTACTTCCTTAATAACCAAAATTCATCTCTCCAATCTCTAGAAAACTGTGGCTCCAATAAAATAAATTAATCTTTGAATTCGTGAAACATATTTGAAATTTGACAAACACAGCTTTGAAAAATTGTTCCTGTAGCAGGGGCTCTACAAATATTCTAAAGTGAAAGGAATTTATGATGAGATTATTCATAGTATTAAGGCCTGCTCTTCCTTTCTCTCATAAACTTGTAGAACTATTAGTTTTATTTTATACAACACCTTCTCCCTGATAATCTCTATGTAAAACCCCTTGCTTGAATAATATCCCAAACAAAAAGAAAGAAAAAAAATTCTCCCCTCCACACATCTATTCCAGTAATGAACCTCTTTAAATAAATTTTTTCATCTCCTGCAAGTATCCTAATAGTTTGAGTCTTTCAAAAATTTAAACCAGAAAATCATTTATCTCCTCCAAAATCTTAATTTTGAACACACCTTGGTTATTTTTGGATTTAAGAAGAGAAATAACAACAGCTATACAGATAGGAATTGGTCCAGATAGGAATTATCCCAAGTTTTAGTGAAAATTTTGGGAAAATAGAAATAATTTGAGGAAAATTGAAAGAGGTCTAGGCCAAGGACTATTATCTAACTAAAACTATAGAGCTAAGAAAAATGGAATGATAGAAATAAAAAATGAAAAAGGTTTGATAATAGAATTCCATGAGCCACAAAATCCCAGAGATATGGTCTGTAAAGTGAATCTGGGCCCCTGTCCAAGATCAAATTGGTGTGTGCCCAGAAGCACTTGGATAGGAAACCAGAGAACTTGATTGGGTTGGGTTTGCAGGGGTAAATAATTGGTGGCCAAACAAGCTCCCCATGATTCCAATCAAACCTGGTTTCAAAAAAAAAATCAGTCTCCCTCTCTGTAACTTTTGAACTTTCAATGTTTTTTAAAAATAAAATCATGTATAATGTGGTTCAATGTACCCAACTTTGATGGGATCCAAAGAAAAATTGGCAAGTTGCCAAGTTGGCCTTGGTCTGGCGCCAAGAAGGCTTTTCTAGGTGCCAAAATGGCTTTCCTAGGCGCCATGCATGCTTTAGAAATGTTTTGAATAACTTTGGTTGCGGACCAGACAGGCTTTTCAGATCATATCAATAATTCAAAATATCAAATACCAATTTGGGAAATTAGTAATAATGATATAATCTTGGTTGCTCCTTTTTTAACAATTCCAAAATTCCAAAATTTTTTATTGCATGCCAGTTGTCCAAAATTAAAGCTTAAAAACCAATAATTAATTTAATTTACAATTTTAAAATTCATCTTGCTAATTATTTTTTAGCATATTAATTAATTATGAAGCAATTCTTTATTTAATAACCCATATTTTTTTCTGTTCATTTTGAAATTCCACATCCCAACCAATGGTACTTCATTTTTTGGTAAAGTTTTATATTTTCTCTGCAAAAATTATCATGATTCTTGGAAAACCAAATTTGCTATTCAACTTTTTTGGAAGTTTGAGATCTATTATTTGGCTAAAAAACTTCCATTTGTAGCAAGAATGTGGAAAATTGCTGGCTAAGCACAGCAGCATTTACATTCTCCAGACCTTGCATTAAAAACTTAAAAGTGCATTTCCAAGCTGACCAAAGGTTTATAAATAGTCAAAACAATCAGATAAAGCACATAAAAATAATTTCTACCAAGGCTGGCTCACAAAAAAATTGATTAGATAAAAATTTATTAGAAGGAAAAATTGGAAGAATTATTTGAAATTAAATAGATAAAACTCAAATTAGAAGCTGATTTAGTTTATTTACTCAATTCTTTCTGCTCATCTTTCAATGGAAATATTTGAAGAAGGAAAAAATTCTCAGTGAATAAAAGAAGGAATTTGATTTTATAAAAGTTTTTGAAGTACCTGGGACATTTTTAAGAAAAGTGAAGAAGAGGAGGAATATACCAAAAAAAAGGTATTTTTCTTCTTTTTCCTTTTTTTTGTGTCTTTCAAATAAAGCTACATTATCAAAGCTGAAAATATTTAAGTTTCAAATCTCCCTCAAATTAGATTGAAATTTCTTTCCTTAATATAAAAATCCTTGTTATCAATAAATAATCCTTTCTTTTTGATGCCTCTCTATTTCTTGTTTCTAAGTATTTTCTAGATGAAAGAAAATTTAACTCAATTTAATTACCAAAAGTCTATATCAATATTTTGAATGCTACAAATTTTTTAAATGCTACCAGTATGTTGAAAGTTCTTTACCACAATGAGAATACAAAGGAACTTAGAATTCTTCATTTAAAAAATTTTTGAAGGTAGATCTCAGTCTTTCACTTTAACTTAAGTGAATAAATCATCCTAGATATATGATTCATTTTTTTGGAATCCTGGAGTTCAATTCTATGAAGGTCTAATTAAACATTTTAATTTTTGGAGAATCAGTTTGATTCAATTGGTACCAAAATACCAATCTATATCAATTTTTTATTGTAAAGTTGACTGAAGGATACTGTCCCAAATTATTTGATTTTAATGGAAGGACGGAATCTCATTTTGGTTCAGCAGAATTCATTCTTTGAGCCAGAATTTCACTCATAAAAAAAATTGTTTATTTTGGAATTTAAAATTGAAAATATTTCAATTCCAATTCATTCATACTCAAAGGATCTTTAAACTTCCAAAAAATCTCAAAATATAATAGCATTAGATTCTAAGTATTTCAGATTTTTTATTTCAGATAATCTGAAATTAAATTTACTTTTGGAGGCCATATTTTAGCAAAGAATATTTCATGAGTTTCACTCCTTCTGAAGAGTTTCCTCAAACGTTTTAAAAGAAAAAATAGAAAATGTTTTTTTAATAACAGATTGGAAAGGCTTACATTAAATTTCTGTTTTACCTATTGAATGTTTTATCAGCCTTTCATAATTTTTATTCCCAAAGAAGAATGTCATGCTTTAATATTAATTTACTAAAGAATTACCAAAGGTTTTACCTATAGGGATTTCAACCAATTTTCACCAATGAAGTGCTTTCTCCATATTTTTCATTGTGGAAATTTGTTGAATAAATGAAATAAAAATGAGAATAAAAGAAATTTTTTTGGAATTAAAGGCAATCTTGTTCCCCTTCATATATAGAATCCTATTCCTAAATTTCAGAGGTTATCAAACAATTTATTCTCTATCTGAGCTGTAATTTTTATTCTCATAAAGCTAAAAAAATCTTTAATCATAAAATCAGTGCTTGAATAAAATATAAAAAGTTTTGGATCCATTTTTGATATCTGTGCAAAGGATCCTAAGTGAGATTTTGACAACTATAATATTATGTTTCTTGGAATTATTGTTGAAACTTGTGGATTGAATAAACAATAAAAAAACAAAATTATTCAATCATGTTTTTTAAAAAAAGACTCTGCAATCAATTAACTATGTCCTTGAATTTTCCTAATGCTACTGAAGTTCTATGCCTTATTCTCATTCCTGAACATTTCTTTTGATTTTTTGTGTTTTTTTTTTTTTTTTCAAAACAAAATCATGTGAGCTTAGTGATTTATGAAAATATACTTTAAAAACAAATGTTTCCCCCGTTGTAGAGACTCCTGTGGGATTATATTAATAATTTAGCAAACAGCTTTCTGGAAATCCTTGAAGGGAAATTTAGTATTATTCCTGCTCCTTTAGATTATTATTAAAGAATAATGTGGTTTTGAATTGCCTGCCCCTCTAGTACTATAGTAAGTCTGCAAAATAGTTTTTTAAAATTAATGGCTGGTTTCTTTGAGACTTAAAATAGGTCTCAGATCAGAACTAGATTAGTTATTAATTTTTATTTTTAGGGTTGTTGAAGAATGGACCAGATGTATTTGGTTATTAGTTAGTGGCTGATCAGATATGTGTTATCTTAACCAATACCCCTATTTTTTAAAGGGTTCAAGCATTTTATCAAAGGGGTAGGTAAGGAGAGGACCCAGGGATGGGTTAACCCACAGGGTGCTGGGTAGAGGAAAAAAAGGTTGGTAGTCCCTTTTTTTGTGCTCTATTTCTTTGTAAGGGTTAAATATTGAGTGATGCGTGGTTTTCTTTAATTTGCTGCTGAATTGTTCAGGTCAAAGAAGAACCCTTATTCAAAGGAACTAATGGGGTTTTTTCAATTTTTGATGAGGTTATAAAATTGGTTTTTGATTTCCTTTTCATTTTTTTTATGTATTGGTACACTTATGATCTCCTTTTTCTTACATCTGGGTAGGACCACAGATGGTTGGGTGTTAATTGGATGATGAGTGGGGGATAAAAACTGGATAGGGAAGAGAGGACCCTCTTAAATAGAAAAATCCTGCCCCCAGGGGTGCTCAAAGCTGCCCCTGAGGCTCTCCCTGATCTGGTGAGTAACAGTGAGATACAGTTACATGAGGCGTCTCTTCTGGCTGGAAAAAGTTTTTACAGTTACATGAGGAATTTCTGCTGGTTGTGCAAAGCTTGTACAGTTACATGAGGCATTTCTGCTGGTTGTAAAGAGGTTGTACAGGGGTTTCATGCATGCACAGCCCTGCATAAATTACTGTGTGGAGCTGAGGTGGGTAGTACTGGTGGTTTGTTTGGTACCACATGTTAATGACTGCATATGTTGCTGTGTAGTTCTGGGGGGAGTTTGTACTGTGGCAAACTTGTACTGGTGGGTTGTTTTGGATCTTCATGGTCCTAGATGCCTGCATATATTTCTGGGTAGTTCTGTGATGCC
The DNA here is from genome assembly GCA_025617555.3 of Puccinia polysora. Taxonomy (NCBI): domain Eukaryota; kingdom Fungi; phylum Basidiomycota; class Pucciniomycetes; order Pucciniales; family Pucciniaceae; genus Puccinia; species Puccinia polysora. Next base: position 43,378,229 of record CM062613.1, read on the forward strand.
TTTTACTGGTTTTTGTTTGGTTAAACATGGTCCAGACTGACTGCATATATTTCTGAGTGGTTCTGTGGTGACTGGTACTGGTGGGTATTTGGTTACACATGGTCCAGACTGCCTGCATATATTGCTGGGTAATCATGTAGTTACATTCACTGGTTGTTTGTTTGGTACTACATGGGCCTGACTACATTAATTGCTGTGTGTTGCTGGGGTTTTTTTGTACTGCATAGTTCTGGCTGCCTGCATAAATTTCTGGTTAGCCCTATGGTAATTTTACTGGTGATTTTTTGGTACTAACTGCTATTGGATGAATAGATTGCTGTGTGGTACTGGAGTTGTTTGTTACTACATGGCTCTGGCTGCCTGCATATACTGCTGGGTAGCCCTGTGGTACTTGTAATTGCAATTGCTTGTATTATGGGTCCAAGTGGTTGTGGTAATATTTCACTGGTATTCAATTAGGATTTCCAAGTTATACAAGTATGGCCTTTCAATGGTTTGTGATACCTGGTTTTGATATGAGCTGGCCATAATTGATTTTGGCTGTATCTTCTAAACCAGGAGAGATAGAGGGGTAGTTTAGATGGGTGACTAGAGGTTATTTTTGGTGTGGAATCAATTTCTGAGGTTTCTTTTATGATTGGGATTATATTTAAACTAGAAAAATGAGTCTGATGGCTACAGATAAGGTTTGGTCTACCGCAATGTGTAATTTGGACCATTTAAATGATTGGTTTGATGAAAAAATTATGGGATTCAAGCAAAGGAACCATTTGCCATAGTGAAATTATTCATGATTTGTATTTATTTATTTTTTCTCTATTAATAAAGAGTAAGTTGATATTGAATATTGCATTCCATATGAAGGTTTTAATATTAAATAAAATGAAGAAGGTTGGTTCATAAAGACTGTGACATTTTGGAAGAAAAAGGGTTAAATAGAATAAATATTTTTTGAGAATACAGTAAAGGCTAGATTTAAAGCTACTTATGTGATGCATAAAACCAAAAAAGAACTATTTTTCATAGAAATTTTATTAATGAGGAGTAAAAAGTAAATCATATTTAATTTTTGAATTAACTGTTAAACAGGTGATGGAGAAAGATTTGATTGATTTTGAACCAGGTGAGAAATCTTCCAAGAGTTAACATATATAAAGAATAGCAGATTAAAAAGATAATAGAATAATTAATTTTAAATTTTCCCTGTTTTTCAAACTGGGAAAGCACTTTTAATGAGCTTTAGGCTCAAGTGACTGGACTGTTTTTTCCTAGTGGGATTGAGTTCAATAATTTGGTAAATATATTTACTTAGATTCAGGAGTGGAATTGCTCCAATATGAAACTTGAAACCATGTTTTATTTCTATTTCTTGAGTCTTGATTTTTTTGAAAGGGAAATTGAGATACTTGTAATGGTGGATGTTGAAATTGAAGAAACTGTTCTCACACTCATGCTCACTACATCTACATGTCACACACCTGTACCGTTGTCTCATCATTGTGCTGTTCTCTTTCATCCTCTGTTCTCCTTCCTCTTCTATTTCTTGTTCTTTCTACTCTTTCTTGTCCTGCCTATTTCTTTTTTTTTTTTGCTTCTGCATCCCTTTCAACCTTTGTCAATCGGGCTCTTTCAGTCATCTCAGACTCTACCTTCAAGCCCCACTCATCATCTCCAACAAGTGCTCTTCTCATCATCTCTGACAAAGAGCTCCTCACCTTTCAGTCTACTCATTCCAGCTCTCATGGGCTGCCTTCCACTTAGACTGTCTCTCTCATCTGGTGAGAAGAGTGATTCAGATTTCCATTTCCTCTCATCCTGAAGATCTGACCTTACCCTTCTTATTTGTCCTCCTCCTTACCAGCTGGCCACGGTTCTCTCTCAATTCCTCTCCTCCTTGGTGTTCCTCCTTCAAGGCCTCTTTGCGTTCCTCACTTCCTGTAAACTGGTGGTATGATACCTCGTCATCTCTTTTCCTCTCACATTCCTGTCTCATTGCGGTTTTCAACTAGATCCTAAAAGACTGTGACCTCTGTTCTTTAGGCTGGTTTCTGTTTTCAGTTGTAATTCATAAAAAGGCCAAATTCCTTTAGGATTAACAGTTGAAACGCGTCTGCCAATTGCTCAACAGATACGCTCACTGCCCACTCTACAGACAACCAGCTACCAACATGGACAGCATAAATCCCACCATTCTAAAAACCACCATAGAGGCCATCCCTCTTCTTACGGATGAAAACTTCACTATCTGGAGGACCAGAATGAACAACCTACTGAACCTGGCCAAACTAAAGGACACCTTTTCTAACAACAAGGCTCCTCTCAAGTCTGACGACAACTCAATACTCTCCTCAATTCTAATTTCCAAACTATCTGCCTCAGTTCATACCACCATAATCAACAAAACAAATGAGGAGGATGCTGAACAGATCTGGAAGGACATATTGAAGCATTTTGTTTCATCCCAACCAGCTAATTGAGCCAGAGTCTACAGTTACTTTGAGAACATAGTGTTCAAAAAGAGAGATATACAATCTTTTCTGCTAGAAATCAAAATGGGAATAAACAGGATGCAAGAAATTCGGATTCTACTTCCCCAAGACGTCTTGGCGTACATGATTTTACGGAAGCTACCAGACACGTTCAAAATCATCAAACAGCAAGTAACTCACTCTAACATCTCTTCTGAAATTACCCCCAAAGCCGTCTTGGATCACCTCCGTATTCACATGAACAAGCAGAAAATTAACTCCTCCATGCACAAAACGGTCACATCAGCTTTGGGATCAACCTCTCTGTTCACCGACTTGTCTGGGAAGTGCAAGCCAAAAAGGCACAACACTCTTGCAAATCATCCTGAACACCGCTGTTGGATGCTTCATCCTCACCTTTGTCCTAAGAACAACAACCTTCCATCTGCCTATGTCAGCACTCCCTTGTGCTTTTGCTCTGACTCTCTCTTATTCATTGTAGATTCCGGGTGCTTGGACCACATGACGGCTGATCCTTCACTCTTTGCCCACATAGACGGATCAAAATAAGGAGGACTAATAGACACAACCTGCGGATTAGGGTCATTGGTGATCAAGGGAGAACGACCGGTCACTTTGCGACAAAACCATGTTTGTTTGAAGCTAAAGAAATTCTTGTACGTTCCCAACCTGTTGGTAAACCTGTTGTCCCTTTGGAGGTTGTTGTTAGACGGGTACTTGGTAGATTTCAACCTAAACACAGTGTCTTTTTATATTGATAACCAACTCGCAATGAAAGGTTTCTACTCAAAAAACATTCCGTGCATTAAATTTCTTTCCCACTTGGTCTCTGCCTTCCTGTCCTCTTCTGAGTTTCTCCACAAATCACTCGGCCACATCAGTTATCATAGACTAAGAAACAAGCTGAATTTTACAGTCAAGAAAGATACGGAGTGTCACGCCTGTGCTCTTTCCAAGATCACCCATGCCTCATATAAGTCAAGGAATTCCCAAGCCAACAAACCATTCTGCAAGATCCACTTTGACACTATTGGTGCACTACCCACATCTCAAATGGGAAGGAAATACATCCTTAATCTTGTTGATGGCAATACTTGTTACTGCAAAGCTGTACCAGTTTCCCGCAAGGACTCCATTCCTTCAACTCTTGTCCATCTCATCAACTGTGAGGCAAAAAGATTCAGTTACTATCCTTCCATCATTCATTCTGATTGTGGAACCGAATTCAAGAACCAAACATTGGATTTCTTCTGCAAAAAGAATCTCATCAATCAGAAATTCTCAGACCCCTGCACACCTCAGCAGAACGGCTTGGCTGAAAGGTTCAACAGAACCATCCTTGAATCTCTCCGCACAAACCTCTTAGACGCCGGTATTTCAAAATATCTCTGGTGTGAAGTTCTGTCAGCCATTACACTCACCCTGAACCAAATTCCCTCTCATAGAAACAATAAGTCTCCTTACAAACTATTCAAAAATCACTCCCTGGCTCTCTCCTACTTTAGACCCATTGGCAATCCTGTCTCTTACCTTCTGCTTCCCAAAGAATTGGGTGCAAAACTGCACCCGCCTGGGGGTTTGGGCACCCTGATTGGATATAATCCCTCTCTACAATCTTTCCAAATACTCACTCTCTCAAATAAAATCATTGACACTAAGAACATCCAATTTCTCACCTACACTCCCAAAGCTGTTGATGCCATATCCACCTCCGGCAAATGGTTCACTGATGGCTCTATGAAACCATCCACTTCCAACGCCAAACTCAACACTGCTGTTGCTGATCCAGAGACCCCAGAGGATGACCATCCCAAAACAGCTTCTGACTCTCCTCCATCTGCCAACCCAGAATCCAAATCTAACCTAGAATGCGAAGCCAACAGCCCCTCTGTACCTGAGAGTCTTCCCTCCAGATCACTAAGACCCAGGACTTCCAAGGTTAAACCAACTAAGTACAGCTACGTGAGTCACGTCCTTGATCCCAAGCTAGTCAGGGTAGCCAAGGACGCTGAATTGGATAACATCAAAGCTCACAACGTTTGGCAAGATCACCACAAAACGCCTGAGCACTACTTACTGACCATGTGGGCCACTCGTCTCAAACCGTGCAACTTGTACTCCAAGGAAAAGGTCAAGGCTAGGCTCTGCGTACAAGGGTTCTCGCAAATTCCCGGGATAGAGTTCTCCAACACATTCGCTCCTACCAGCAAATTTCCTTCTCTGCTTCTACTTCTCATTCTTGCCTTGGAAAAGGGTCTTCCTGTCCAACAGTTTGACGTCAAAAGCGTCTTCTTGTTTGCACCTCTTGAGGAGGACATTTACATAAAAACCCCAAAAGAGTCCAAACGCTCAGCTCCCTTTCTCAAACTGAAGAAGTCGCTCTATGGACTGAAACAAGCTCCTGCTAATTGGTACACAACCCTCACCTCCTGGTTCAAAGAACTGGATTAAAAACAATCCACCACTGCGTGTTTCACCACCAATGCCTGCGTGTTTATCCACAAGGACAACAACTCCTTCATCTTTTTCCACGTCGATGATTTCGTTGTCGTGGGCAGGACCTCTTCCTTTGAAAAATACTTTCTCCTACGATTCCCCAGTTCCTCTGCTCATGAGCCTGACACACTGCTGGGAATGGATGTCAAGATCAACAAAGATTCTGCCGAGCTGAATCAACTCTCTTTAATTGACAAGGGCTTGAAACTGCTCAACCTCACAAATTGCAAGTCTGTGGCGACTCCAATGACGCCCCACATTCATCTAAGCGCGGCTTCCAAAGAAGAACAGGAGGAGTTCAACAAACTGAACATCAACTACAGGACTTTCACTGGCCTGTTGAACTATATTGCGTGCCGAACCCAACCCAATCTTTCCGCTGCTGTCTCTCTTTTGTCTTGATACAACCACAAACCTGGAATTAACCATTGGAAGGAAGTTGTCCTTTACTGGAAGTACCTGAAAGGCACTCAATCGGCGCCTCTTGTGTTGCAGCCAAATAAAAACTTAGCCTCATCATCCCTGCTGTACTACACCAATGCCACCTGGGCCAATGACCCAGCCTCTAGACTCTCTCAAAGCGGCAACATTGCCTTCTGGCTTGGCTGTCCCGTGTCCTGGAACAGTAAAAAGCAGCAAAATATCACAATGTCCTCAATGGAATCTGAACTATCATCACTATCAAACGGTTTTCAAGAAAGCACATGGCTGTCGCACATAATCACGGAGCTGTGGGGAAAATCTCCCAAACCCACAGTCTTCCACTTTGACAATGAAGGTTTACTTGACAAGCTGAGGAACTATGGCTCAAACTCTAAAACTAAACACATTGACATAAAAATTAAGTATCTGAGGGATCTTTACGCCTCGGGACAAATCAAAGTAAAGCTTATCTCAACCTTGGAAATGACAGCTGAAACGCTTACCAAGGCTTCATCATTGACATCCCTGACCCGTCTGGTGGAAAAATGCTTGTCAGCTCTCTTCTCATCAGATGACCAGGGGTGTTGAAATTGAAGAAACTGTTCTCACACTCACGCGCACTACATCTACATGTCACACACCTGTACCGTTGTCTCATCATTGTGCTGTTCTCTTTTTTCCTCTGTTCTCCTTCCTCTTCTCTTTCTTGTTCTTTCTACTCTTTCTTGTGCTGCCTATTTCTTTCTTTCTTTCTTTTTTTTTTTGCTTCCGCATCCCTTACAACCTTTGTCAATTGGGCTCTTTGAGTCATCTCAGACTCTAACTTCAAGCCCCACTCATCATCTCCGACAAGCGCTCTTCTCATCATCTCCAACAAAGAGCTCCTCACCTTTCAGTCTACTCATCCCAGCTCTTGTGGGCTGCCTTCCACTTAGACTGTCTCTCTCATCTGGTGAGAAGAGTGATTCAGATTTCCATTTCCTCTCATCCTGAAGATCTGACCTTACCCTTCTTAGTCGTCCTCCTCCTTACCAGCTGGCCACGGTTCTCTCTCAATTCCTCTCCTCCTTGGTGTTCCTCCTTCACAGCCTCTTTGCGTTCCTCACTTCCTGTCAACTGGTGGTATGATACCTCGTCATCTCTTTTCCTCTCACATTCCTGTCCCATTGCGGTTGTCAACTAGGTCCTAAAAGAATGTGACCTCTGTTCTTAGGCTGGTTTCTTTTTTCAGTTGTAATTCATAAAAAGGCCAAATTCCTTCAGTGGAGGATTGATTGGGTTTTGTTCCTCAATAAATACAGATATGTAAAATCAGAGAGAAATCATTCAGAAAATTGTAGATGAAAAAAGATTTTTGGAAAAAATTAGGAATAAAAAAAAATTCTTAAATATATAAGAAAACAACACAAAATTAGTAATCTGATTGGTAATTGTATTTCTGGGCCTTTCTGAAATTCATTCCTATGGAATTTTACCAAACTTTGAGTTTTCATGATTATGTATACTCCATATAAATATTTCATTGAAATAGGCATACATTTCCATAGGGATAAATTTAAGATATACTTCAGATTTATATTTTGGCCAATTTCTATCACAATGAATGCAATTTACTATTTAGTAAACTTCAAGATTTCATTTATCCTTCAATAAAAAATTGTGATTATTTTTTATTTATTTCTCTATCACCTCATCAACCACTTCGCAGCCAAAGTTGCTAGGAAGATTCACTTCTTATTTTTTGTAGTGATTGAAGATTATCTGTTCCATTTTCAATCAATCAAGAGTCTACAATTCAGAAATTTTCCAGATATATCCCAATTTTTAATAAAATATCTTCCACAAGGCCTTCAGGAATTCAAATTTTTAAAAGGGTGATAATAAATCTACAACTCCCAGTCTTGTGGGAGTTGTGTAGGGCCCCACACAACCTGTGGGATTTGTTGAGGGCCCAAAAGAAATGTGGAAGTCGTGTAGGGCCCCAAATGACCCAATCAATGCGTGGGGGCCCATACACTACTCCAAAGGGTTGTTCCAAACACATGCAACCCCTGGGGGGGCATATACCCCCTGTAATGGGCATTTTTGATTTTTTTTTTTACCCCCGTAAACAAGCATTTAGACCTGTGTATGAGGCTATACAACCCCTCCGGGTTTGTGCAAAAATTTACTTGTTGTTATTTTATTTTATATTTTATATTGTTATTTTAGTTTTTTTTTAAACCAAAAAATCAACATTTTTTGATTTTTTGGTTGATTTATGTTTTTTTTTTGTATTTGTATTTAGTTTATTTTTTCTGGGCCCGCAATGCTTTTAGTTGTATGTCACAGAACACCACTAGATTTGATTTATGTAAAACCCCACACAACTTGAATGTAGTTGTGTGTGGCGCCACACAAAACTGAACTGTCATGTGGGGGCTACACAACTTCAGTCAAGTTGTGTGGAGGCTACACAACTTGATTGTAGTTGTTTAGCATGCCACATGACTCAAATGGGCTGTGAATGTAACATTACCCTTTTCAAAATATTTTCAAATGAAAACTTATCCCAATCCTTTGCCTGATCATGATCACCCTTCCTTTTAGAAAATATTTCACCTTGCAGAGATCTTTTTTTCTTAATCTCAAAAATTCTTTGCTTTTTATGCAGGCATATGCACTCTTTTAATATCAAGGAAAAATTTCTTGGTATTAATTCAAATTGTTTCATTGTTTCCTCATATTCAATGAATTTTTTCCATTCAATAAAACTCCAAACCTCTTGAAATACATTCCAATTTATCTGAATGTTACATCAATCTTATTTTGATAAATAATAAAGTTTGTTGAACCATAAATCTATATTTTTGATTTAACTGATAGATTTTGTGGAGAAATTCTATCTTAATAAACATTTCCCCATTTCATCTAAAAAAAATTGAATTCTCTCAAAAAATTATCATTTTCTTTTGAACCTGAATCATTGTATTCCAAATCAACTGAATTTAATTTAAATAATATAATAAAATTTTACTATTATTCTAATAAATTTTCAACTTTTTCCACACTAAAAATTTCTCAATTTACTTGATCTTTATCTACAACCACTTTTTCTCTTGGTGCATTAATAATCATTAAACCTATCCAAAAATTCAATTGTTTTATAAAATAATTTTTGTAACCAATGTCTTTCAACAATGGTTAACAATTATCCATCAAATGATGATATTATTTTCACAAGCTCCTCTGAATTGAATTTTCTTGGTCTTAATCAGTTTGAATTTTAATTATGCTGATATATTTTCTCCATCTCCAACCTTTTTTCACAAATTAACATATTAATAATACTATCTGACTGTAAAACTTGCCTATTACTTTTTTTTCCTCTCAATTATTTATTTCAATTTTTAATTTATTTATCTGCTCTCTCATTTTTTGGTTTTTAAAATTGGTTTCCATCAATTTTTCTCCCATTTAAATGATTTTTTTGTTGTACCAAAGAAAAATATTTATCCTCTCATTTATTATAAAATATTTCTGAAGGAATGATTGAAAAGATCCCAGCTTTCATCAGTTTCTCATCTTAAATTTCCTATACTTAAAATAAAAATTTTCCCATAGCTAATGCCAATATTATTTATTACTGAAATACATATAAAAGGACTTCAGATTAATATCTACTTCACTGATATTTTTCAGATTAGTTTTTTTGGATCTCAATATTGAGTAAAATTGTTTTTCTTGAATCTTAGTCCATTCTGAACTTATTCCTGACCTTTGAGAACTATCTCGAGCTATCATCTAAATTATTTTCTGAAATAATGTAAAAAACCTTCTGTTTTTAAATTTATTCTATTCTGGATAGTTAAATTTTTAGTGGTTTCTTTATCTCATGTACATGTGGCACAATTGTAACATTATTTTTCTTGGCTATTTATGAGGTAATAATTGAGGTAGCGTGGATTCATATGGTACTACACCATTTAATAGGGAGTATCAGAGTTAGCAAACCTGCCATTAGAAAACCACCATTTTTTTTTACCGAACCCGCCATTTTTAATGGTGGGTTTCTGAAATACACACACCCCCTAACTGGTGTATTTCAAAATGGAAGGTTTCATGAAAATGGTGGATTTCAAACATCAAAACCGCCATTAAAACTGCCATTTATGCATCATCATCCATCCACTATCCATCACATCTAAAGCACCCATCCACATCAGCAAATCCATACTTGTCCCATATCCATCACATCACACACATCTCATCTCCATTGCTTCACATCACCATCACTTCACATCTCTATTGCTTCAAATCTCTATTGCTTCACATCTCTATTGCTTCACATCTCCATCTTCACACAAATCCCCATCATCATTTCACCCCCCCACATCAAATCACCATCTTTCTCAACATGTCCCATCAAACTTCTTGGCAGCAAGTTGAAAATTCAAAAAAGATGACTGAACTTTTGTTAGTATTTGACTGCCATTCAGACTCCAATTCAGACTCCAATTTGGAATCAACTTGGTTGTCTTTGAATGCTCTATTACAAAAGCAATACATGGTTCCAAGAAGACAAACTCTCCACAACCCTATGTATGAAAGGCAAAAGCTTCATCTCCTCCCCAACATAAGCTCCCAGCAACTGTTCCAAAATCTAATTCCTTCATTCATAAATGTTTTGGAGATGATTGAAGACCACCACATCTTCCAGAACAATTCTTGAAATCCTCAATGCAATCCAGCTATCCAAATGGCTGTTGCTCTTTGTAGATTGGGATCAAATGGAAATGGAACATCAATTCATCAATTAGAAAATATATTCTCAGTTGGATATGGAACCATTGACTCATACACCAAAAGAGTCATGGTTTCTATCCTATATTTCCTTTTCTCAGTCCTTTCTTGGCCAACAAAAGAAGAAGGCAAGGAGATATCTCAAGTAATGGAAACCAAAGGATTTCCTGGTTGCATTGATTTTGTTGATGGAATTACCATCCCCTTGAGTCAAAAACTCAAGCTAGATGGCAACCACTATTTTGATTGGGAAAAAAGGCAATTGATTCATATCTTTTCCAATTGCTTTGATAAAACCGTTGATCACACACTGACCCAATATTTTTTGTCTGGTTTTTTAGATACTTGGTGGCACTACAACTTGTTTTTGATAAAAAAAAGTTCATATCCCTCCATGCTGGCCTTCCAGGTTCTTGTCATGATTCATAAGTGTTCAATTGGATGCGGATTTCCCAACAACCAGAGAACTAATTTGACCACAATCAATAACTTCTGGCCAATTCAGCTTATACTAGTGGGAAATATGTGGTTCCAGCATACCAGAATTTTTTGTCCAATGATCAAGGAAAAACCAATTTCAACTATCATCTTTCCCAATCACAAGTCAGGATTGAGCATGCCATAGGAGTCCTGAAAGGTATATGGGCCAGCTTGAGGGAAATTCAAAACCAGCTTCAAAAGCCCAAAGACACGAAGTTCCTCATAAACTGGATTATCACTTTTGTAATCCTTCACAATCTTTTGGCTGACATCAAAGATGAATGGGACAAAATATTTGAAGATGATATTCCTGATCCACCTCAAGTAATCCCTGTTTCATCTTTTCCCTCATCTTCTTCTATGAGAGAACGGATTCTTCCTCTCACCCTTGCTAGCTTTGATGAGTAATGTTTGATTTCAAGTTAGGTAAAAAATTCCTTCACCAAATCTTTTTGGTTTTGGTTGTTCACCCAAGACTCCTAGGCTGAGTCCTTTTTTTTTCTCTTTTGGTGGACTTGGACAAAAAACACCCTCCACCTCACCCCATCAAACCCCCGGTCCCTCCACCTCACCCCATCAAACCACCGGTCCCTCCACCTCACCCCTCCTCCTCATCCCAGTCCCTCCACCTCACCCCTCCTCCTCAGCCTCACCCACCACCTCCACCTCACCGCTTCTCCTCACCCACCACCTCCCCTCCTCCTTTGGTTGGAATCCCTGGCAAGCTCCCCCCCCCCCCTCCTCCTCATCCTCCCCATCATCCGAGTCTGATCATTTGATCCATCCACCTCCTTGGTTGATCTCCCAGGTAAGGCCCCCCATCCTCCTCATCCTGCTTTTCAATCTTGCCCACCCATCCTTACTAACCTCACCTTTTCATCCCCCCCTATCCTCCCTCTTGCTTTCCCCCCCCTCTCAATTGCTCCCCCTCCCTTGCCCCTCCCCCCCCTCTTGCTTGCTCCCCATCACTTTCACGGCCCCTCCCCTTGCCTTGGTTGCCCCCCTCCCTTTTGCTTGGTTGGAGGCCCCACCCTCCCCCTCCTTTTCTCAGCCAACTCCTCCACCCCGCTCCCCTCCTTTGGCCAACCCCCCCAGCCCCTTGCTTGGCCAACCCCGCCCTCCGCCTCCTTCTCTTGGCCAACCCCGCCGCCCTGCTCCCCTCCTTTGGCCAACCAAGAAGCCCCCCCCCCTTCTTTGGCCAACCCCACTCCCCTCCTTTGGCCAACCAACAAGGCCCCCCCATTCTTGGGCCAACCCCGCTGGCCCTTTGCTCAGGCAACCCCGCCACCCCTCTACCCTTCTTTGCCCAACCAACAAGTGAAAATTTAGAGGCTAAAAAGAAAGGAATTTAATTATCAGACAAAGAAAGAGAACACACGCAGAACAGCAAAAGTGTAAGAAAGAAAAGAGAATGAACCTAAAAAGAACCAAAAGAGGTGACAGCCAGATGTGAGGTTAAAGTAGGTGATCTTTAGGATCTTAGAGTAGAGGACTCAAGATGAGTCTGACAAAGCAGTTGGAGTGTAATGAAGAAGAGCCGAGTCGGCGAGGAGGACCTGAGAGCCCTGAGGGCAAACACAGGATCCTTGTCGAGCAATAAAAGTAGTGAAAGAAATGAGGCAGATCTGAAGTGTCTACACTTTATGGAGTATGTCAGGTGTGAAGATGCGCGCGCAAGGTCACTCAGTTGTGAATCACAAATATGAAATGAAATAAAAGGACTCATTTGAGGAGAAGGAGAATGAGGAAAGAGGAAGAAAAGGAAGGAGAAATTCAAAGACAAAAGAATTCATTTATAATTCTAACAACAAGGCCCCCCCCTTCTTTGGCCAACCCCGCCGGCCCCTTGCTGGGCCAACCCGCCGCCCCCCTCCCCTCCTTTGGCCAACCAACAAGGCCCCCCCTTCTTTGGCCAACCCTGCCAGCCCCTTTTTTGGCTGACCACGCCGCCAGGCCCCCCCCATCCATTGGACAACTGATGCCCAGCACTGCCCCTCCTTCAATTCCTTTGCCGACCCCCCCCCCCTCCATCCGTTGCTTGTCCCAGCCAGAAACCTAAACCAAGCCCAACCCAAAGGGTTGGCCCAATTCCCTCACACCTGGGTAAGTTTTTTTTTTTTTTGGGTGCTGATGTGATGTTTTTTTTTTTTTGGTACAGTTTTTTTTTTTGGTACAGTTTTTTTTTTTTTTTTGTGATCCCGTTTCTGGTGAACTTGGAATGAATTCCAGCTAACTTGGGGTGAATTCCAGGTAACTTGGGATGGATTTCAGGTAACTTGGGATGAATTCCAGGTTTGGTTTCATTTTCTTTGATCCAATCTTGTTTCACTGATGATTTCCATTTGACTGACTGTTTTTTTCTTTTTTTTTTTTTCAATCCCTTAACCGCTATTGGTGAATGTCCAATTCTTCTCCCACCCCCATCAAAATTTTGGAAAAACAATCAAATCCCATCTTGTTCCTCACCCCAATCAGATTATATGGATGGGAGGGATTGAGATGGAAGGAGATGGATTGACCAACATAATGAAAGATAGGAAGAATAGGGCCCGTCACCAAAAGAGGGTTCAAAGGAGAGATTCCAAAATATCTTTGGAGTTTTCTGAGGAAGGCATTAATTAAAAGGTGGTCTGTTCTGGTTGGAAACCGCGTCCTTTGGATCTGTACCCTTCAATTGTTTCCTAAAAGAAAAAGAATAGTTGAAAACCCACCCAGGAAGAGTTTGAGCAAGCAAAACAAACAATCAAACAGTCCCATTTCTTCCACTGTGGGAAATTAATTGTCCTCAATGAATCTGAACACCAAGCCCTGGTTGCAATAATTGAATTTTTTCCCTTGGATAAACTCTCAGAACAAGATAAGAAGGAAATCAACTTTTTCACCACTTTCCTTCATGGTTCAAAAACAATTTTCAACCCAGTTGGTCCTTCAAGATCTTGGGGTGGAAAAATGTGGGCAGTTGGATGGAAAAAATTGATGCACCCTTCAGAGTTATTTGGACGTTATGTGAAGAAATCATCCATTAGATCCTCTCCTCAAGAGTATGCTTTCCTCAACCTTAAGGCGGGAAAAGTATCCCAAATTCTTGGACAAATGTTTTGCAATTTGGCCAAACTTTCCTTTGAATCAAACCGTGATAACATGAAGGACAACAACATCCCCTCTTTCTCTTTGTTAAAATTTGGTTCCAACCCTACACCTTTTGATTTCTCCCCACACATCACTTTCACCTTGGATTCTTTTTACAACTCTCCTCATTTTGACACAGGCAAAATCTCTGGTTAATCCTTTTTACTTGTGGTTCCAACCAAGAAATCAAAAGGTTGACTTATTGAAAATAAGGAAAAATATCAAGTATTGGATGGCCAATTTTTTTTTCCTGACCTTGGCTTTGGAATTGATTTCAAGCAAAAAGTTATAGTCAAAATTGTTTGGGCAGCTAATAAGTACAAGCACTGTACCTTTCTTGCTGTGGACACAGAAACCCATACCAGAATGACCATGTCACTTGAAATTAATAAAAAAACTAGAAACACTTGTAGGGACTTTAATAATGGCTAAATTTACTCTAGAAAAAAATATAAATAAAAACAAAAAAGATCTGTATGTTGGTGGTGTTAAGAATACTCTCAAACATTGTAAGCAAAAGTAATTTTTTTTCTTTCACCCATTAAAATATATTTACAAGCCCAGCATTCAAGTTATCTTCTGTATTTCATCTACTGTTCTACTGCTACCAATGCAAGCCAAGGCTACTGATACCTTATCCTTTTTTTTTGGTTGCAAGTTGTTCCCTCTCCTTTTCCAGTTTTACTTGCTGTCAATCCTTATCCTTTTCCTCTTTTTGAAACTCTAGTTCAGCCTGTTTCAACTTCCACTCAGAATCACATTTTTTTGATGAGCCAAACTCTTGGCTTTCTGCTTTTGAACAACCATGGCCAGGTAACAATCCGGCTTTTGTTTTTCAAACTCAAGTTTTTTGGATTAAATTTGTGATTTGAATGTTTTTTTCAGGGGAAAAGCAATGAGCATGATTTTGGAAGCAAGGTCAACCAATGGACTTACATGAATCTTGCTTCTCCATGATTCCTTCAAAGCCTGAAAAACCGGAAGTGTTTCTCCTCTTTTGATGACTTTTGGGGTTGATATTGATGGAATTTGAGGCTTTTCACTTACCCTTGGAAGAGGAGGTTTGAGTCTGAAAGTCATCACTAGTGTTTGAAGGCAATGTGGGAGGCCCCATTTGCTTTAGTTTTTGGCCATTCTGGAATGGATAAGCCTGTTTTTTTACAATCTGAATCAGTCTGGATTAACCAGATGGAATAGAAAAGAGCTTGGTTCCTTACTTGAACCAATGTTGAGGGTAATGGAGACTGAGGAGTATCTTTTTCCGCATCAGCAAGGTTGATGAGATCTGCTAACCAAGGAAGAGAGAAATCCAAAGAAGGAGGGGAGGGGTCCAAGGTATGGTTTGACTCCTCAATCAAAGCAGAAGTAGACATGATTGGAGCTGATTGCCTTTGAATATCCTCCTTGGCATTGGATGGGGGAAACTCATAGGTTTCTTTGGGATCACCATTGCTAGGCTGAGCATCCCAAGCCAAGTCCTCAGAATCAACTGAATTGGATTGTTTGGCATCAAAAGCAGCTAGGGGGGTTATTTTGGCCTTCTTTCCAAAGATTTCATCCATTTGAATATAAAAAGGACAAATGGAGTCCAATTTATCAACCACCAAGTTGATTTCCTTTGCTTTGTCAGAGTTGGTGATACCAAAGCCAGTGGAGATTGACATGGAGTGGGCCTTTTTGTACTTGGCTTGATAATTCTTGAATTTCTCCCTCATCTGTTTGGATGAAAGATCCAGCCTACCTTTTGTTTTGTTCTTGAGTTCATTGGCCATCAGGAGATAACCATTGACCTTAGAGGATGGAGGTTGTCCAACACGTGTTTCATTTTCCAATCCAAAGCAGGCATCATAGTTGGAGGGAATTTTGAGCCAGTTGACCAGGATGATGTGAGCAGCTCTCTTGAGCTGACTTGAGCCCTTGGAAGCTGATGGGGGAGGATTGCTTGTTGTGGAGTTCCTTGGCAATTTTTGCTTTGGTGTGTTGGACTTTTGTGTGGACTTGGGGGGGGGGGGGAGGATTGCTGAGGGGCCAGTTGGAAAGAGTAAGGGCGAGTTGATTAGAGGGATAAAGTGACAATCAAGATAAAGTGATGAGAGATATGAAGTGATGAGAGCAATAAAGTGAAAAGATAAATAAAAAAATGATTGGATTCTTTGGATGAGGTTGGAGTTACAAGGTCTTGTTGGAGGCAGAGTGATGAGAGTGATGAAGCAATGAGAGTGATCAAGCAATGAGATAAATGAAGCAATGAGAGCAATAAAGTGGTGAGTTATCAAGTGATGAGGGTGATAAATTGATGAGAGTGATGATGAGAGTAATAAAGTGATGAGAGTGGTGAATCTTTTTATGATGAGGCTGGAGGTAAAATAATTTTTGATGAGGTTGGAGGTAGAAGGAGGTGGGAAGCCAGGGGTGGATGATGTGGACAGGTTGTGGAAGCCTTTAAATACTTTATTTGAAGAAAACCACTTATTTCCGGGTAACTCTGGCACATCTGACTTGAAATAAGTGGGTTTTTTTGATTTTTAATGGCGGGTTTGAAATGGCATATTTGGTTTGAAACCCGCCATTAAAAAATGGCAGGTTTGCTTAACTCTGATACGCCCTGATATGTTTCTTCAAAAATCATTCTTGGCCTAATTTACTTAAATTTCAAGGCTTATTTTTTTTTGGTTAAATAAAAATCCTCTTTTACCAATTTAATGAATCAGTTTTTTACCATCCAGCTCCTCTTGGCATATTTTCCTCATAATTATACTTTTGGATGAATAATTTAAATAAAATATAAACTTAGAGCATGAAATTTAGAGACAGAAAAATTAGAATGAGAGTCAAAAAATGAACAAGAGAGGAAGCATCAAAAAAATAGCTAATATTTCCAGAAGATGAGTGTGGCATTGAGATTAATTGAGAGATAATTGGAAGAGAGGGAGAATTATAAAAAATGAAAACTCAGTGGGGGAATATTAAGAAGATAATCAATCATATATCACTAGACAGGATTCCTGAAAATAAGAAGAAGAAAAGATCCTCCTACTAATCAAGGGAGTCATAAAGGGGTTTTATCTAATACTAAAAATACAATCAAATTCAGTTTTTGAATACAAATGTAATATATAATTAAATTAGAATAAAATTAACAGAGGAGAAAAATAAAAAACAGAAAGAGGGAAAATAAAGAGAAGAAAATGAAACAAAGAATAAAATAATACTATGTATTTAGAAATGAAA
Organism: Puccinia polysora; assembly: GCA_025617555.3. Classification (NCBI taxonomy): domain Eukaryota; kingdom Fungi; phylum Basidiomycota; class Pucciniomycetes; order Pucciniales; family Pucciniaceae; genus Puccinia; species Puccinia polysora. The sequence goes on from CM062613.1 coordinate 43,395,259, forward strand.
ATGAATGAAAAAAGATAAAGTTAAAAAAAAATATTTAGGGGGACCCTCCATCAAATTCTAAAAAATAGAACAGGGCCCAACTTCTTTCAGAGATAAATTTATGATTTTTTTTTATCAAATGAATTGGTTCATAATTAAAGATATCCTCTCTGATCAAAACTAATTCTTCCATAATGAGTGTCATTAAAAGGGTCTGATTCAACATAGTACTATGACCTATATGATCATGCTCTATTCCCATTCTGAAGATTTTTGTTCTTCTATATCAAATTTATTGACCTATTCTCTTTTATTTAATATTTTATCTCTTTCTAAGTTTGAAAATTTTTTCATCTTTTTAAGTTATTTAAAAATATTGAAATCTCCTCTGAATGATAAATTATTTTAAAATGACTCCAAATCCACTTAATTTATACCATCATCTACTACAGTATCTCATGATTTAAAATAAAATAATGAATTCTCTCATTGAAATTCATATCCATAATTTCCCTTTTTTTGATCTTCTTTAAAACAGACTCAAAATACCTGGTTTCCACAAAGACACACTCTCCAGAACCCTACGTATGAAAGGAAAAAGCTTCATCTACTCCCCAACTTAAGCTTCCAGAAACTTTTACAAACTTTATTGCTTTCATTCATAAAACTTTGGAGATGATTAAAGAACCACAACATCTTCCAGAAAAATTATTGGAATCCTAACAAAGTCCAGCTATACAACAGGCTGTTGCTCTTTGTAGATTGGGATCAAATGTAAATGGAGCAGCAATTCAATCATTAGAAAATCTATTCTTGGTCAGTTATGGATCCATTTACCTATATACCAAAATAGTCATGATTTCTATCCTATCTTTCCATTTCTGGTTCCTTTGTTGGCCAATCAAAGAAGAAAGCAAGGAGGGGATATCTTCAAGTAATGGAGACTGAAGGCTTTCCTGGTTTCATTAGATTTTGTTGATGGAACCACTATGCACTTGAGTAAAAAAACAAAGCTAGATGGCAACGACCATTTTGATCAGAAGAAAAAGGCAATCAATTCATTTCTTTTCCAAAGCCTTTGATAAAACCTTTGATAACACACTGGCCAAAGATGTTTTATCTTTTTGTATAGATAATCTGTGTCACTAAAACTGTTTCGTGATTCAAACAAGAAGTTCATATCCATCAATTCTGGCCTTCCAGGTTCTTTTCAAAATTCATATATTTTCAATGGGATGCCGACTTTCCAACAACCAGATAACTACTTTGACCATGAGCAATAACTTCTGGCCAATTAAGCTTATGCTAGTGGGAAATATGTGGTTCCAGCATACCACAATTTTTGATCCAATGGTCAAGCCTAACTGATTTCAACTATCATCTTTCCAATCACAAGTTTGGATTTGAGCATGCCATAGTGAATCCTGAAAGGAAGATGGGCCCAGCTTAAAGGAGATTCAAAACAAGCTTTGAAATTCCAAGTAAATGAAGATTCTCATCAACTGGATTATCAGCTGTGTAACCCTTCACAAACTTCTTGCCAACATCAAAGATGAATGGGAAAAAATATTCAAAGAAAAGATTCACAATCCTCCTCAAGTCATCCCAGTCTCATCTTCTACCATCTT